>JAJEOU010000371.1:2601785-3243329 GCA_021534815.1 Acrocephalus arundinaceus
GGGTGTCACCATCGCAGGAGGCCACACCCCCTCTAGAGCCGGAACCCCAAGGCCCAGACCCAGGTGACCTTCCTTTCCTCGCTCCTGTGACTTATCGCAGGTCGAGGGGCAGGAATGTCACTCAGCCCAACTGGCAGCCCCTTTCCCAGAACACCATCAGGGATCTGTGTAAGGCTCACCGAGAGTATGGGAGAGAAAGCCCGTACTTCCGAGGGTTGTTGAGAGCCAACTTAGCCGGAACAGTGACAGTCCCATCCGACCTTCGGCAGCTAATTTCATGTCTGCTGAACTCAACAGAGTTCAAGCTCTGGGAGGCAACATGGAAAGACCTGCTCAGGACTGCACTACCGAGCTTGTTAGAGGATCCATCAACCGCGACAGATGCGGCGGGGGAATCCATCACCCTCGACCTTCTGTCCGGGGAAGGCAAGTGGGCACAGGCTCTAGAGCAGGCCAACAATATCCCAGAAGGGATATTGAACAAGATCAGGGACAATGCGGAAAAGGCATTTTTAAGGTTCCGGTCGGGAGGCCCTTTGCCTCACTACGCAGACATCAAGCAGGGACTGGCAGAGCCATTTGTAGATTTTGTTGAGCGCCTAACCAGGGCCATTGAGTTTCAGGTGTGGCAGGAGGCAGCTAGAGAGACTGTGTTGGAGGAAATGGCACAGAAAAATGCAAATGAAAAGTGCAAAGCAGCCATCCTCAGCCTGCCCCTCAAGCCTCCGCCCACCATTGAAGATTTTCTACAGGTGTGCGAAGCCAAGGTCCCGATGATGGCATCAAGACCAGATCATGCACCGAGGCAGCAGCCCCGCAGTACACCGAGAGCTGCTGCTGCCGAACCGCGACCGAACGTGCCAGCCAGGAAACCATTCTTCTGCAAAAACAACTGCTGCACCTTGTGTGGCCAGTTTGGCCATTGGAAGTCCTCCTGCCCGGCAAAGGCCGAGTTCCAACTATTTTTACAGAACCGGGGAGGTGGAGGGGGGAATCAAGAAAGGGGCACAAAGCCCCAGGGACAAAAAAACTAAATTATGAGCGCAAGGCCACCCTGCGTGAAGACCACAAAAGGGTGGCCAGGGTGAGGAGGGGGAAAGGAGGAGTTTTGAAAAATGTGCCAAATAAGACTAACTCACCGGATTTGACAATTTCTGTTCCAGAACGAGACACTCCAGGAGTTCCCTCCGGGAGCTCCCAGCCACCAGAACAGGACCTTTTCAAGGACCTAGCGGACGCAATTCTAACTACCACCTCCAGGTATCAGCCCTTCAGGCTCCAGCTGACCGAGCCACTCCACCTCAGGGACACCGATTGGCATTTTGTCGGGGTCAACCCAGGTGAGCAGGGTATCTGGAAAGAGATCGGGACAAAGTACGTTGTGATGGGAGATTGTAAGTATACTCCCAGGGAGATTGAAGTTGCTCCAGGGACATTTGACTCAGACCCCGAGCACTTCATTGCATGGCTGCACTGCACTCATCCTCCAGTCTTTCTGCCCAAGGGTCAAATAATAGCTCAAGTGATACCCGTTCCCAGCCTAGAAAAAGGCATCTCACAGTCACTGGGGAGGGTAAGAGCTATTACAGCATCATCCAGACCTTTGCAGGACTGTGTGTTGAGGGTGGGTGACGAGACCCATGACATCATAGGCCTTTTGGACACAGGCACGGACGTGACGATAGTCCCGATACGGGATTGGCCGTCACACTGGGCGTTGAAAAACGTGGCTGGACACGTACAAGGTGTAGGAGGGTTGCAATTGGCTCATCAATCAAAGAGCGTTGTGGAAATTAAGGGGCCAAATGGGCAATCGGCAACTCTACGCCCATTTGTGATGGATTATAAGGAACCCTTGCTAGGAAGAGACCTGATGGCCCAGTGGGGAGTCACAATTGACATACCCGACCCCTCACAAAATTTTCGGGCAGCGGTCGCTGAAGAGCGTCCTACCCAAAAGCTCAATTGGAAAACTGACATTCCAGTTTGGGTAGAGCAGTGGCTGCTATCGAAACAAAAATTAAAAGCGCTCAACGAGCTCGTAGAGGAGCAGCTGAGAAAAGGCAACATTGTGGAGACCACATCACCGTGGAATTCCCTAGTGTTTGTCATCCAGAAATCTGATAAGACCAGGTGGCGGCTCCTTCACGACCTCCGAGAAATTAATAATGTCATTGAAGACATGGGGTCTCTCCAGCCTGGGATGCCTTCCCCAGCAATGCTCCCCCGAAATTGGAAATTGGCAGTGATTGACATAAAGGATTGTTTTTTCCAAATTCCCCTAAACCCTGACGATGTTCCATGTTTTGCTTTCTCGGTGCCCACCATCAACCGAGAAGCCCCAAGGAAGAGGTACCATTGGAAAGTTTTGCCGCAGGGCCTTAAAAACAGCCCAGCCGTCTGCCAATGGTATGTCTCTTCCTTGCTGTCTCCTATGCGTGCAGCCGCAGGTGAAGCGATCATCCATCATTATATGGATGACGTTTTAATCTGCGCTCCCAACGACGATCTGTCACACGTGCTTGACCAGATGATTTCTGTGTTAGTTGCTGCAGGGTTCGAGTTACAGGAATCCAAGATTCAAAAGATGCCACCCTGGAAGTACCTTGGCCTTGAGATTGGCAAGTGGACCATTGTGCCGCAGAAATTGGCTATCAAAACCAAAATTAGGATGCTTGCAGATGCTCATCAACTGTGTGGGGCATTGACATGGGTGAAACCCTGGCTAGGTCTGACAACTGCAGACCTAGACCCGCTTTTCAACTTGTTGAAAGGTGGGGAGGAGCTGAGTTCTCCGAGGGAACTCACCCCAGAGGCACAGAAAGCGCTCGAAAAGGTCCAGGTAAGGCTGTCCACCAGGCAGGCCAACAGGTGTGCACCTGACCTGCAATTCCAGTTTATCATCTTGGGAAACCTGCCACACCTTCATGGTGGCATTTTTCAATGGGACAAGGAGGTCACCAAACTCCACCGGAAGGACCGAGGCGGGAAGGATCCTCTTCTTATCATAGAGTGGGTCTTCCTTAGCCACCAGTGGTCCAAAAGGATGACCACGCCACAAGAACTGGCGGCTGATTTGATCCGGAAGGCCAGAACCTGCCTTAGGGAATTGGCTGGCTGTGACTTTGATTGCATTCACATCCTGATTCGGACCAAAACGGGCCCAATTACAAAGGCAATGTTGGAACAGCTATTGCGGGAAAATGAGGCTCTGCAAATAGCTCTGGATTCATACACTGGGCAAATTTCAATTCATCGGCCTGCCCACAAAATTTTTAATGAGGATGCTCAATTCACATTGGCTTTAGAGAGTGTTCAGAGCAAAAGGCCTTTAGAAGCCCTGACAGTTTTTACGGACGCGTCCGGAAGGTCCCACAAGTCAGTCTTGACTTGTAAGGACCCTCAGACTCAGCAGTGGGAAAAAGATGTTACCAGAGTTGAGGGTTCACCTCAAGTTGCTGAGTTGGCCGCAGTCGTCCGGGCTTTTGAAAGGTTCTCTGAACCATTCAATTTAATCACTGATTCAGCCTATGTAGCAAGTGTAGTATCCAGAGCAGAGCATGCAGTCCTGCAAGAAGTGTCCAACCCTGCCCTCTTTGAATTGCTCTCGAAACTTGTTAAGCTGATCTCCCACCGAAAGCAACCCTTCTATGTGATGCACACAAGGTCACACACGGATTTGCCAGGGTTCATCGCTGAGGGGAACAGGAGGGCTGATGCTCTCGCTGCCCCTGTAGAGATGGCCCCATTGCCGAACCTTTTCGAGCAGGCGAAAATCAGCCATCAGTTGTTCCACCAGAACGCCCCAGGCCTCGTTCGCCAGTTCCGTCTCACCCGGGAACAGGCAAGGGCAATTGTAGCGACCTGTCCCACATGCCAGCAGCATGCGCTCCCAACCATCAGCGCTGGGGCTAACCCCAGAGGGTTGAGCAGCTGCGAGGTGTGGCAGACAGACGTGACGCACGTGCCTCAGTTTGGTAGGCTGAAGTACGTCCACGTCTCGGTGGACACCTTTTCTGGCGCAGTCTTCGCCTCTGTCCACACGGGGAGAAATCCGGGGATGCTATCAAGCATCTCCTGCTGGCTTTCTCCTTCTTAGGCATCCCAAAGGTCCTCAAAACAGATAATGGGCCAGCATACCGTTCCAAAGAATTCCGTGACTTCCTGCAGCAATGGGGAGTGGAACATAAGACCGGCATCCCCCACCCCCCAACTGGTCAAGCCGTGGTGGAGAGGACCCATCAAGACATCAAACGGGTCCTGGACCAGCAACAACCGGTCCTGAAAGTCGAACCTCCACCGATCCGTCTTTCTAGGGCCTTGTACACCATCAATTTTTTAAACTGCTCTGTTGGGAAGCCACGGGAGACCAGTCTCATGCTGTCATGATCAACAAGTCTCGTTTATTGTATACAAAGGTATCATACTTATACAGGCACTAATTAGCTCATACATATTGCAAAAGCATAGCTCAGGATTGGTTAGCTACTTGCTAAGGCATACATCCCTTGTAGTTACAGTTTTCTTTCATCTGCTTATCTTTCAGCATACCAAGGTACTATCAGCATGTGATTTATTGGAGACACTAATCTTCAAGGGCAGCTTGTTCCTATCCTGTAGGCACACAGCTGGGCTTTGTAGTGTTAAACCTTGATTAACTCCAGTGTGTCATGACCCTTGCTACGGAGCCATTGCTCAAATACATTGTCTACAATTCCCCCGTTTTCTTTCTGAACAAGCAAAGATACGTTCCACTTTTGTTCAATAGTAGCTAACAACATCCTTTGAAGACATTGTAATATACATGGCAATAATAACATCAACAGAACCACAACAAAAATTCCAATAAGGAGCAATTGCAACAAATGTTTTAGCCACCCAGTAATTCCCCATGATTCTAATGGCAGACCAAAAAATGTGTCATCTCTTTTCAATACCTGTACATGCTGTTGTAAGTTTTGAATCCTTTTGTGGATGGATTCAGATTGATTCTTTAGGGACATACAACACATTCCATCAAAATCTTCACACCCGTGACCATGTGCCAAAAGCAAAAAATCAATGGCTGCTCGATTTTGCAGTGTTGCGTGCCTAACATTATCTAAGTCACTGGCTAACATAGACAAAAGCTCAGAGGTAGCATTTGCTTGCTTTCCCACCCAGCACTGTAACTTTTCTAATTGAAATAATGCATGTCCCGCGGCAAGGCCAGGCATAAAAATAGAAGCAACTACCTGCTCTGCTCGGTTGAAAAGATTGACTTCATCATTACAAGTGTTGTCAATAACAGCACGCTTTCGTCTAGTGGTAGTAATGTTAGTCATATTGAAGTGTGCAGCCCGTAGTGCATCCTGACTTGGGAGCGCAATTGTAAGGCGCCCAAAAGTGCAGGGGCCTCCAGTCGGACGCTGGGGGATGCCGTTAAAGGCTCTGTCTCCACAAATCAGGAAAATTCCAGATGGCAATTTGCGGGGGATGGTTATCCCCGGAGCAGGATTTGTCTGATTTATAACTAGGGACTTACACCAAAAGGAAGAATTTTTCCACATAGGTGACTGAGGAGAAATGTTAGTGGGAAATGTAAGGTTACACCATTGGTTATTAGGTTCATTACACTTATATTTGCTAGCGTTATAAAAGAAGCAAACAGATGCGTGAAGCGAGCCTAATATTTCTAATTCCTCCGGTGGGGGGCTAAATGGCAGTCTGTCATCCCAAACATCAATATTGTCTATACAGGTAGTAAGGTTAGTTCTACAGTGCCTTGCTGTTCTATTTACAACCAGCATAGCATAGTCGGTTTCATTCAGCGGAGCACCAATAAGACAAGTATGGAAAGGGGAATCAGGTTGGGCTAACGATACACAGAAGTCGGTCTTATTTAACTTCTGAGCAAGGGATACCCACACATTCTTCCTTGGGAACAGGTTGTTAATGTCACCGGTTTTTTCTCTGTCTGTTTTTGCCAGGCATCCTAGCAAACCTACGACAAGTAGTATCCCACTGATCAGGTGGGACCTGCCACTGTATCGGTATCCTAACATTGGTACTGCAGCTACTATCAAGGATACTTGATTGCTTATTTGCTAATATCTTTCTTACTATATGTTGTACCTTCCAGGCTAATCGCCTGAGCTCTAGGTCTTCAGAGTTTTCAATCCTTGCAAGACTGTCTCCGATGGAGTCTCCGGTGATAGTAGTTAAAGCCCTTTCTGGTGTATCCTGAAACCAGTCAAAGTTGCAATGGCGACACCAAAGTCCACGGATAAGACTTTGCTGATAAACCCACCAACGTTTTTTGCATCCCCCACAATAAATTTTTACCCAGGCCTGATGCTGATATGAAGAGCAAGCAAAACAAGCAATTTGATGATAACGTATAAAGTCTCTCTGCAGTCTAGGGATCAGACAGTCCTCAACCTCTTGGGCGGTATCAAACAGAAAGTGAATGCGGAATTCTTGTTCAATCGGGGTCAGTATCTTCCCGATCACTTTCTGTAGGCGGAATCTCCTTCTCTGATCTGGGCTGTTCATGAGGAGTCACCGGTCGAGCCCATTTAGCTGGAACCCATAAGGTACCTGCAGGTGTGGAAACACAAAGGTAACCTCTCCCCCAATACAACACTTTAGCTGGGCCCATCCAGATCCCTGTTTTAGGGTCACGATATCTGACTACCATCATAGGATCTGATTGTACTGGTGTGGCGAAATGCATAATTGCAGCCGGAACCCCTTTGTTGCCAAAGACACATAGGTGACTGAGCACAAATAAACATTTTAGCACCCTATCTGGAATGCTAATGATATCAGAAAATTTTTCTAAATATTGTTTAAGGGTTCCATTTGCCCTTTCTACAATGGCTTGTCCTGTTGGCGAGTTGGGGATTCCAGTATTGTGATCAATATTCCAAAGGCACATAAAGCGGGCCACACGAGTACTGCAATAGGCTGGGCCATTGTCCGTTTTGATTTTCTGAGGGACACCCATTATAGCAATGCAGGCATTAAGGTGCTGCTCCACATGTTTGCTTTGTTCGCCAGTCTGAGCTGTAGCCCACATGTAGTGGCTATATGTATCTATGGTAACATGAACATATTTCAGGCGTCCAAAGCTAGGCACATGAGTGACATCCATTTGCCATAATTCGTTGGCTCGTAGCCCCCGAGGATTTACCCCAATCCCCAAACCTACACCTCTATTGTGATAACTACAAACAGGGCAGGCCTTAATCATGGCTCTGGCTTCCTCCAAAGGAATCTGAAATTGCCTTGCTAAGCCTTTTGCATTCTGGTGGAAGATAGCATGACTTTCTCGGGCTAATGACTGACGAGGAAGTGAGGCTTGTTGTAAATGGGAGACCAGTTTATCAGCTCTGGCATTTCCTTCCCCTAGGCCCTCCGACCATTTGTGGCTGCGAACATGAATAATAGAATATGGTGCAGTTCTGTCTCTGAGGGCACGCCTCAACTGGAGGAAAAGTTCATATAGTCGCTGATTTTGCACATCCTTAATGGTAGCATCTTCAATCCTTGTTACTATCCCCACCACATACAGCGAGTCTGAAACCACATTCAGTGGGTCACTCAAATTGGTTACTGCCCAAACTACAGCCAAGAGCTCAAGAGTTTGCAAATTATCTTCTGGTGTTGCTGAAAGTATTTGCTGGTGCCATTCTTGTTCTTGCTTCCACACTATTGCTGCTGTTCGTGATCTTTTTCCAGCATCGGTGAAGGCTGTGATAGCATCTGGGATGGGTTTTTCTGATCTTAAAGGTTTTTGAATCCAGCTCCATTCCCCAATCCATTTGAGCGGTCTGGGTATGAGAGGCCCTGTAGCAACCTTGGCCCCAGACAGTAGGAGAGCCTCAGCTAAAGTGTGCGAATTTAAGAGGTACCAGTCTAAAGTGGCCTGTTCCATAGGCAGATGGATTATTTGTGGTTCAAGGCCGCTTATTTCTAAGATTCTCAAGCGTCCCTTTTTAATTACTGCTGCCAAATTTTCGATTTTTGTGGTAATTGTTTTTCGTTTCTGTAGAGGCGGTGATATCCATTCTAGTACTCCCTCCCCCGTTTCTTTTTGGGGTTGAGTAATTGCTCCCAAAAGATGCATATCAGCATGCCAAATAGTAAGATGCAAAGGTAGCTCGGGGTTGATTCGTGACACAAAACCTGTTAAAATACAGTCCATGATACATTGCAGGGTTTCCTGTTGTTTCTCTGTGAGCTGCACGGGGGTGCACGGGTCCGTCCCTTTCAGCAGGGGTTGTAAATCTGCTAGTAGATTGTTAGGAATTCCCGTTACAGGCTTTAACCATTGCAGGTCACCTAGGAGTTTCTGCGCCTCATGCAGTGTAGTAATGTTGGTTGCAATGTGCAATTTTTGTGGTTTAATTTTCTGTTCAGTGATTGTCCAACCCAAATATTTCCAAGGTGCCGTGCGTTGTACTTTTTCTGGGGCAACAACAAGAGAAAATTCTGCTAATGCAGAAATAATAGTTTGTACTTGTTCATCTGTGAATGGTATTTCTTGAGCAAACAGAATATCATCCATATAGTGATAGATGATTGTCTCAGGCATTTTTTGTCGCAATGGTTGTAGCGCGCTGTTGACATACAGCTGACACAGTGTGGGAGAATTGCGCATGCCTTGTGGGAGCACAGTCCATTCAAATCTTTTATCAGGCTCCCCATGATTGAGAGCAGGCAGTGTGAATGCAAATCTTTTCGTGTCATTAGGATGTAAGGGAATTGTAAAAAAGCAGTCCTTTAAATCTATAATTAGGATAGGCCAGTTTCTGGGTATCATGGCTGGATTGGGGAGGCCTGGTTGAAGTGCCCCCATGGGTTCCATTTGATTATTAACAGCTCTTAAGTCATGCAATAACCTGTATTTGCCAGACTTCTTCTTTATCACGAATATGGGGGTGTTCCAGGGGCTAGTGGAAGGTTTAATGTGTTCCTGATTAAGCTGTTCATTTACCAGCAAGTGTGCTTGCTCTAGGCTTTCCCGTTTCAAAGGCCATTGCTTAACCACAACAGGTTCTACAGTAATCCAAGTAAGTGGCAGCGGGAAAGTCCAAGCAATGGCCATTACCCTAAAGGGTGATCGTTGGTGAGAACAAGTCCTAGTTGGGACAGCACATCTCGGCCAATCAAGCATTTCACCGTAGGAGGCAACGGAGCAATCGAAAATGATGCTGCAGCTTGCTTGCCGTCTATTTCCACTTTTAGAACAGGTGTACGGTTTGCCAATGTCATTCCCCCGATTCCTGTCACCGTAGTAGTAGATGGTTGCACCGGCCAGTCAGAAGGCCACTCTCCAGGGGAAATTATACAAATGTCAGAACCGGTGTCCAGTAATCCTATCAATGTAATACTTTGCCCTTGGAAGGACAGTTGACATGATCTTTTTGGGCGAGTGGATAAATCAATAGTAAGCAGGGCCAAGCCTCCTGTAGAGCCAAAACTTCCTTGTTGTCGGGGTTCCTGTTTTAAGGGTGTTAAGCCCCCCGTCATTTGTGGAAGTGGTACTAGCTGGGCTAAACGTTGTCCTTTTGTCACTTTTACTGGGGGATAGGGGGTATGGACCATGATCATAATTTCCCCTTCATAGTCCGAATCTATTACACCTGGTAATACAAACAGTCCCAGCATACTTGTAGATGATCGACCTAGAAGCAGTCCTCCAACTGGCTGTCCATTTATCACAATAGGTCCAATTATCCCCGTGGGAATTTTATGCGGCTGGTTGGTCATAATTAAAACGTCTACTGAGGCTGCCAAATCCAAGCCGAGACTCCCTCTTGTGGCCGGTTGGAGTTGTTGCGGGGTGTCATCATTGCGGCTGCTATTTTTGTCCCAGCGCGGCTGCCGTCCGCGCTGGAAATCAGGTTTCCCGAATTCCCTTGTCTTCTTCGGCAGGCAGTGGAGTTCTGTGTATTGGATTGGCATTTTCCACACCAAATTCCTGTTGCCGCGCATTCTCGACGAGTATGGCCTAAATTTCCACATCTGAAGCACTTCATTCGGCCGGCACCAGTAGGATTTAAGCGGGGGCGAACGGCTGCCGCTTGGAAGGGAGCAAGAGCTGCCATAACCTGATTTTGGGAGCTAATAGCCTGGTCCCGTAGTGCCTCTGCTTGCTGCTGTAAACCCTGCCCTATTTTCTGAAGTGCCTCAACCAGAAACACTTGGGAACCGGTTGGCATGGATGAGGCTTTTTCTAATAATTGTTGTACTTGCCAGTCCCCTGGGATAGTACTAATCAATTGTCTAGTTGCAGGATTGCCATTCTGCAAGATGCATTGTTTAAGTAGGGCATCTTGCATGTGATCGGGTACCCCAGCTCTGGACAATGCCTCCATAATTTTGTCTACAAAAATGCCCAGGGCTTCCTCCCTGCCTTGTTTAATGCCCATATAAAGGGGTATTCCGCCTGGCGTTTTAACTTTGTTCATTGCTCTCTGAGCCACAGCCATAGCCTCCCTAAGTTTGCCTGGTCCTAATGCTGCCTGGTCCTCAACTCTTGTATGTGCACCCTGACCCAACAACTCATCCATAGTAATTCCTGCCACGGGATCTCCCTGGGGCCTCGGAAGATTAACACTTATTGTAGCCTCCTCCCGCCATTTTGACTCAAACAATAGCCGCTGGTGGGGCGAATAGATGAGTTTAGCAATACCCCTGATATCTGATGGTAACAGGACTTGGGAGTTAAACATATAATCCAGCATTTGTTTCACCGGCTCGCTATTAACCCCGTAACTCCCCACTGTGGCACGCAATTGGGCCAACATTTTCCAATCTAAATTTTGCACTTGTGCCACTTGACCACCGCCCTGCGGGTTAGATGTAAAGATAACTGGGAACGCCATCTCTTGGGCGGCTGCAACAAGGTCCTCGTCTCCCTTGTCAAATCCTTCCCTTGCCAATGTTTTCCACATTTCATGTCTCTCTCTGGCCATGGCCTCCGCTAGGTCAGATTCTGCCCCAGGGATAGGCTCCTGGCTTACTAGAGAGGCAGTCGGCCGGGATATAGGACGAGATATAGGAAGGGGAGTGAGGCCATTGTTCTCGGAGTGGTTAAAGGAAACAGAAGGGGGGGTGGAAGGTGCAGGGGGAGGTGCAGATGGCGATGGGTCAGGCACTTCAACAGTCGAAAAGAAAGGGGGGTTAGGGGCATTAGGATCCTGAGGCGAGCCATAATCTCGATTACGCTCCCGGGCAGAGCAAGCCTCCTCTGCTGCCCTTTTTTCCGCCTGAGCCATTAACAGCTCATTGTATACTACTTTCCACAATTTTCCCATTTTTTTTGCGGTTTTATCATCTTCCAAAACTAGTTCCCATATCTTATCTCCAAATTTTCTCCATTCCGTTAGCTCATGGACAGAATGAGGGTTAACAAAAGACCCAAAAGAGGTAGCGTATGTCAGTAGGGAGGGGAGCTCCTTATCTAGATTTATCCCCTTAATCTGCCTCTTCCTCAAAAATGCTGTGAATAAATTATATGCTGCTTGCTTGTCCATACTTACTTATCAGCGCTGTTGCAGACCTCCAAGCTTCGGCAGCACGTATCGGCCGAGCCCACCGCTGTGGTCACTCGGGACTCGGAGCTCTCTCTTATGCTCTTTAGTCGCCCCTCTAGCTGCAGGGCCCGAACCCAACGTAGCTCTCAACCGTGGTAGTGTCTCCTTTTGCTCTTTTTTTTTTTTTTCAACGGAGCCGAGGATCACGTCGGGGTTCACCATTTGTTGGGAAGCCACGGGAGACCAGTCTCATGCTGTCATGATCAACAAGTCTCGTTTATTGTATACAAAGGTATCATACTTATACAGGCACTAATTAGCTCATACATATTGCAAAAGCATAGCTCAGGATTGGTTAGCTACTTGCTAAGGCATACATCCCTTGTAGTTACAGTTTTCTTTCATCTGCTTATCTTTCAGCATACCAAGGTACTATCAGCATGTGATTTATTGGAGACACTAATCTTCAAGGGCAGCTTGTTCCTATCCTGTAGGCACACAGCTGGGCTTTGTAGTGTTAAACCTTGATTAACTCCAGTGTGTCATGACCCTTGCTACGGAGCCATTGCTCAAATACATTGTCTACACTGCTCCTTTGAGGTTTTGGACCCGCCAATCATCTGTCACTTTGGTGGGTGTGAGCAGCTGGCCCTGAAGGTGCGTCCACAAGTCCTGATGCGAGACCCAGAGACTGGCAGAGTCGAGGGCCCACATGACTTGGTCACTTGGGGTCGTGGATACGCTTGCAGGTCCACCCCCAGGGGACTGAGGTGGGTTCCCTCGAAATGGGTGAAGCCATACCGTCCCGTAGTCTCTGGGGAGAAAAGACCCAAATACTCGCAGGTCTCGGTGGCTGCATGGAGAAGAAAAAGGCACTGGTAGAACTCCTGGGACGAGTTTGTCCTCCCCTTACCCCCTTGCCCTGTTTCTAATTATGTTTTGGTTTCCTATTCTATTTAGTTCCGATCCAGACCCACTCAGAGCGATGGCCCCATTGACAGCAGCCATCCTTCTATCCTTGCTGCTGCTCGCCAGTCTTCAGTCTCCGATGGTGGCATGGGCAGTGCCAACACCCATGCCACAATCCACAAACTTGTCGGAGACTTCAAGAACAAGCTGTCCTCAAACATCCGACTGGCTGGATGGACTTTTTGAGAACTGGGGGCTACCTGGGTGGGCCAGGTCCATTATTCATCCTGTCCTGATCGTTTTATTTATGATTTTGTGTGTTATCGGCGCATTTAGTTGTATTCGTTATTTTATTAAAAAATTGATTTCAAGCTGTCTCCCCCCTGCATGCAAGCCAAGTTGTCATCATCACAGCTCCACCGGAAGTGGAAGACCCTGAGCTGTGGCCACTGACCAGCTATTTACAGTTCAAGATACCATCTTTTATAAAAAGAAAGGGGGAGATGTAGTGGCGCATTTTATATCTTTTTATTTATTGTTAATATTAATAAGTTCTGTAATGGTTTTTCCTGAGTTCCCCCTGTATTTTTCCCCATTTGGTTTCCCCCTGCCTTTGTTCTCCACAGCCTGTCACTCTCTGGGAAGCCTCTCCTTCCAGAGTTTTCGGAGAGACTCGGTCCCAGATTGGAGCAAGCTGGGGAATCCCCCACCCCTCGTTTCCCATTCGTTGTCTGTGTGCCATCCCCATTTCCCTGATTGGCTTTCCCTCTTGTGTCCACCCCCTTCTCCCAACCCCTTATAAGCTGTAACTCTGCCTCTGACAGGTAGAGAGGCTCGTGGCTCGCCTGCTAAGAGCAGGTGACAATAAACCATCTGGCCACAAAGTCTCCTTCCTTCTTACCTTCGTCGAAGCCTCACCAACAGCTCTTGTGCAGCTCTGACCTACTGGGGGGTGGTGGCCAGTCTGCCTGCTGCTGCCTAACCTAGTCTGGAATTATTCCTAGCCAGGGCTAGCCGGGAATAGCTGGAAGCCACTTTCCAGCCGGGCTCAAGGAATATTTTCAGACGGATATGTAAAACCACATCCTTTTCCCAGCTGGGTGAAGCTTCTGCAGAGTCATTAAAAAATATTCAAATACAGAGTCAAGTAGAAGTGCTGATATCAGTGGTCAGTATCTGTTTTACCATCAGCAGATATTCTTACCTTGTATATGAAGGTCTCAGCATGAAAATGGACTGTGTGGACATCAACCTTGTGACCCATTCCCAGCAGGTACCAGTTCACCCTCTCTCCCTGGTACATGGTCAGCCCAGGCAAGGTGGCATAGAGCCTGCCATTGATTGCTGTGCAGAGGGGAAAAGGCTGTTAGTGCAATTGAATGGGTGCTGCACCTCCTCAGAGGAAGGCGGCAAATTAAAGGCTACAAAGCTCATCCAGCACCCAGTGTACCAACAGTTAGTGTCCCCCACAGGACAGTACCCCCAGATCAGCTACTTATCCACTCTGCTCACAGCCAGGACAAGTGACTTGCACTCAAGACCTCAAATCTCGAAAATTACCTTTGCTGAAAACCTGCAGTCAGCCAGCAGAAGTGGTTGCTTCTAGAAGTCAAAATGCATAAAAATGGCATTTTCAGCCCAGTGATGGAGAAACAGTTATATACCTATATACACATAAATGTCTGGGTATCATCAGGGTATTTCCATGGGAGGCTGACAGAGCAACACAGGTCCAACCAATTTGGTTATATCATATGTTCTCCCTTTATTGCTTCAAAATGGTGGTTTATATACAGTCTCAGATAGTTTATGTGAACAGGTGTTTTCTAATTGGTACTAGATTAAAAAGGAATGTAAACAATCTTAACTTTAAGGTCACTACGGTAAAATTACTAAAACTACATTAATTAAATCCAAGCACACCTTAAGGTAATTTCTAACTGCGCCACAAGCTTGCTCACTACTAACAAGGCCTAACTCTGAGGCCTAATTCAGGCCCAAATCTGAGGCCTAGTTTAGGATAGCTCAGGCTACGTCCCATAACAAATCATGCCCCTGCTCTCTAAGAAATTCCTCTACATCTGGGCAATTTCCTTGATGAACTTTGAAAAGGGGTAAATCCTGCCAGTGGGCAGCCCTGTGGTGCTGTGCCTCAGCCTGGCCACACACATCATATTCCAACCACTTGTAAGATCCCTGCATGGCAGGACTTTACCTCTCAAGTAGCACAGCTGGAAGGAATCCTGCTGTGACTGCAGATGCAGGAGAGGGATCAAAACAGTGAGTGAGCTGACTGCTATGGCGCACACACATGGAGACTTTCGTGCTCAGATGACAACAGAGGGAAAAAGATGGAAAGGGGCAGGATCTGAGGGCAGAGCACCAGGTTTTTACTCCCAGGTCTGCTCTGGACACTTTGTATAGCCTAAAACAAGTATCCAACTTCAGCATGCTGGTTCTGCTAGCTGTAATACTGGGTTAACAATGACACCTTCATGGACGTGTATTTAGGGAGTCTTTATCTCACCCATACAAAACCAGTAGTAATGACAGTACACAAAAGTCTCAGTATTCTTATTTCCACAACTGTCAAGGGACCTGTTTTGCTGAGGGTATCTTAGATATAATATGGAGAGAAACTAACATAAATAACATGCTAATTTAAATAAATGTATTCATCCTTCTATGGTGGAAGTAACCTAAAACAGCTCAAACAACTGAGCCACATCTTGCAGCCACATAGCTCAGAAAACCAATTTGATGTCTAACATTCTCTGATGGTCCCCAAGACAAACAGAATTAAATTTTTCTGACAAATTAATTTCATGCTTGATTTTATTTCCTTTTCTGAGTCACTCAGACACATGAGAGATTAACCTCTCTGGCCAGGATGTTGCTATTCCTCCTTACAGGGACAGCCACAATGATAAGCCTTCTCTGCAGATCAAAGATTTGGGCTATAGGTGTGCTGTAATATTGAGAACAGACAGTTTAAATCTGTTTGTGCCACTGATAATAGAAAAGGATAAGGACATTCACCACAAGTCAGGTTCCCTACTTAGGGAGGTTGCAGAATCAACACCAACATTACCGTGCATTTTGTTGCTTTCCACAAATTTCTCATCCAGCAGGTTGATCTCCTTGTGGTTTCCCTTACTGAAATGTTCTACATTCTCCTCCAAGTACCAGGACTGATTTTCATCAAAAACCAGGAAGAGCAGAGCAAGCTCCCTCTTTACATCCTTCCTGGTGCCACTGGACTGCAGGGCCCCTCTCTGGCAGACTTTCAGGGGCCAAATCAGCCCACTGTACATATCCTAATCAGAAGGAAGGAGAGCTCTGAGGCAAGGACCTTCTCACCCTCTTCTATGCACAGTTCTTTGCCTTTCAGCAATCATTTTCTATTCCTGCATCACCCCACTTAAAACAACCAGTGCTGCAATGCAAATATTCTTGTTGGAGAGCATCAGTCCCTGAAGCACAGGAACAGGAACTGTACATGCTCTTATAAATGCAAATCCAAAAGTCATAAATATGGATGGTATCTAAGTATTCTTCACATCTGCAACTTGAGATAAAAAAAGCCATTATTTCTGGGTTGAATGTGATGGTTTATTGCAGGATCCTCCAAGTTGTTGCCCTGTTGAAATCAGTGCTATGACACTTTTAGCAATGGTCAAATCTGCCTGCATTATTCATGAGGTTTATTTTGGACAATTTCTGCCTTTTGTAGATTAGCCCTATGGCTCTCACCAGTAGAAACCATGACCAACTGGGAGATGTTCTAATAGCCTACAAATAACTGAAGGAAGGTTAGTAGCAAGGAGAGACGGTGGAATTGTTTTATGAAGGTTTGTTAGGAAAAAATAAGGACAGACATCAGGACAAATTCAGATAATTTCTTTTCCAAGGAGAAGACTGGACATGTTACCAGGTGATTCTTCCACCTCTTGGCTGGGCCAATCTCTAAATTGTACCCAACTCACATTGTTTTCTAAACGGGTTTAAAATTGGTCTAATTAGGCTTTTCTGGTTATAACTTTTATTTTGCCTTTACTGGGTCCACTGCAGAGTAGTAGATCCAAGGAACACAGGCTGAATCATTTGGCCCTGGACCAGATCTCTTGGGAACTTCCCACCAGTATGTCACAATGTCACCTGAGGGACAGAACAGCACCATACACCAGGTGACACACCCACTCACTAAGCAGCAGCAAAACCAAACGGAAAAAGAAAATCCTGTCTCCAAAGCCCAAATTCAATTCTGTATTTGCCAGATATTGCATCTGTCTTCCCCAAACACAAAGCAGGGTAAAAGCTCCCCTCTCAGAGCAAGACAGAGGGGTCACAGGATGTAAACATTGTCTGTTACCAGCATAATGCAGGTTTATCTGCTGCTTTTGAGACTGGATCTGATAATGGAATGACCATGGAAGCTCAGTCAGATGGAGCTTAAGATAATCTTTCTTCTCTTTGAAGTGAATTTATGATGCTGATTCAAATTGATTTAAATCACCCTTTTCTCATATTAGCAGCCCATTTCACAAAGACAGGATCTGGCTGACAGCCTGACTGTGGCTTGGACAGTCTGGGCGAGCTGGAGGGGACCAAAAATTAAATACATTGGCACCTGGATCATGAAACAAAGTGGCCATTTCAGTCAGATCCCAGCAAGCAATTGTGCATTTCTCCTATTTCATACTATTTTCATACTATTTTCATACTATTGTGCTCATGCATCACAAAGAGGCTCCCCCATCCCAGGACTGGCTGAGCTGTCACCTGCCATCACCTTCCCCTTCCCACAGAAAGATCACACTCAGTGGGGGGGATAAGGCTGCACACAGAAGAATGTCCTACACATGTTCCAGATGGCTGCCATCCCCACACAAATGGTATCACTAAAACTATGTTGGACCTGAAAGACCAATTACTGTCCAGTTCCAGCACTCTACTGTAACAAAACCAGGACATCTGAAGCTACTTAAGGAAACCAGTCTGGGTCTGGGATAAAATCAGCTGCATGAGCCCACAGGAATGCAGCTAGAGACAGGGACCTACCAGGGTTTGCCACTTGGGGATGTCCAGTCTGCTGCTCCAGCACCCCATGTGCATGGATAGAGTAGGGTTGCGAGGCGTTGTTCTTCAGCACAATGTTGAGAATATCGCCCACTTCTGCCCACAGAAAAGGGCCTTGAGACAGGAAGAGTGTACTCTGAGACCAGCAAAATCCATCAGCACATCTCCTGGGATATTCCCACCCCTCTCTCAACATCCTCTCCCCAGAAATATTACCTTATAATATTTATGATGTTCCCCTTCCTCTTCCCTACCTCCCAAAAAGAGAATTGGATATCAGTCCCATCCAAGTCTTAGGAAACTGGACTGATTTTCACAATGAGGACAATGAAGGTGGTTACACATCTTAACTGGGCCCAGCACAGCTAAGGCTTGATTTCTGAATACTGTTATGCTAAATGTCACATGTTGATCACCTCTTGCTACTGTTTTCAAAAAATGTCAACCGAGCCTGACAGTGTTACGAATCAGAGCTGCAGCCTATTTTGAGTGGCAGATGCTGCCTCAGCCTGGCTGCCCTGACACCACTTACAGCCTTGGGTTCATAACACAGAATTCTGTCTCCACAGACCTCCACTAGTCAGTGCAAAATGCTCCTCCACTTCCCAAGGCTGCCTGCTTTTGCCCCAGAAGCATTTCTCACAGCTACAGATTTTCCCCTCTATTTCTCAGACCCCTCTGAAGTCAGTGGTTGTTTCTGTCCCATAGTCAGAGAAATGCAGCTATGAAACATACTTTGCCCAAGCCATGACAGAACACTGGCGCAAAGACCAGTGGAAAATCCCAGGCTTTCCTACAAGCTGTGCACAGGACTCTTCTAACTGCTGTCTCCAAGGTGGCAGATGTGAGTAGGAGACAGTCCCAATTTCTCTGCACTTACGTGTGGCTCTGTATTGGGCTTTGGATTTTTACTGGTAGTTATTGCATGCTGATTCCCATGGGAACAAATTCCCATTCTCATAAGTGTCTTTGTTATTTTGTAAATACTAAAGAGAGCTTCGCTCTTCTCACACAAAATTCCCAAAACAATCTCTGTCACCTGGTGTTTACAAAAGGGGAAGAGAGTGAGTCCTTTTTGGACCAATCACAGCCTCTTTTGCATACCATGTTATAAAAGGGAAAAGATTCAAAAAAGTAAAGCCTTCTGATCATCAAGAACTGTCTGTGTGTACTTCATCGCCGTCCATCACTGTAACAATTGGTGACCCCGAACGTTGGCCTTTGAACTGTCTGCCATCTGCTGACCCCGACTGGAACGGCAGCGGGTGGACTCGGACGCCTCAGCAGTCTGCGGCGAAGGTACCGTTTTTTCCCTTCCCTGAACTAAAAGGAAGAAAGGGTTTTTTCGGTAAAGCTGGCCCGTGACTTTTGCCAGCTTGGTTCCCTCCATTTAAAGCCAGATTTTTGGAAAAATGGTAGTCTCTACCTTAGACCAAGATGATGAAATTTTGATGGAGACCTGGCAAGAATTTTTTGAGCTGGGGGGGACAAAATTCCCCAGGGAACAGGTTGAAACTATCTCTGGGGCAAAGACCGTGGCGTGTTTCCTACTGCTAAGGAGGCATGTTCCGAGGAACGCTGGCAGTTTTTAGGTGCCATGCTGCACGAAGCTCTGTATTCCGGAAATGCAGATGTTGCGAGTTTGATATTCTCGTGGAAAAGTTTTGTCGCAGTGATTGACAACTTTGAAGGCACTTCCAGTTAGACCCTGAGTTCGGACCCTTCTGCCAGAGACTACAGCCGATGCGGCTTTGGTTCAGATGCAGAACCTGAGGACGGACTCTCGGAAGAGGTGGCGGCAGTTAGCGTGGACCTGGAGCCTGGCCGCGCGTCGGATTCCTCCCCGCCCACCCAAGCCTCCGTGTGTGGTTCAGCTTCCGCTTTTTCTCGCGGGTTTTACCTTTGGGTGGGGGTTGGGGTGCCGCTGAATCGCGTTGAGGGCGGCATTGGGAAGGGGGGTGGGCTCGGGACCTGCAGGGTTTCCCTTGTCCCGGCCCCGCGGACGCCGTCTCCGCGTTATCGGTTCCGTGGAACGGAGGGGACCAGCCAGTTCCCCCTGCATCCCCCGTGATGCGGGGGGGGAGCTGGCTGGAGGCGCCGCCCGCACCGGTGTTAGCACCGGATGCGGTGATTGTGCAGTGTCCGGGGTGCCGTCTCACGACGTGGCACCCGTTGGGGCCCGCTGGTACCGGTGGCGAGGCCCCTGTGATTGGCAGCAGTGCCGCGGCTGCGGCGCGGCCGACCCCCGCTGTTGGGGGAGTCCCGGACGGGTGCGCCGGCTCTTCATTGCCCTCTGCGCCTGCGCAGTCAGCAGCGCAACTGGCAGGCGCCGTCTTGGACCCCGTGTCGGGGGGGGCTTGGTCCGCTCCCCCCCGCCCAAGGCGAACGGAGTCTCCGGTGCGCGCTCGCGTCACACCGCCCGTCCTCCTCGGCTGCGCCGGCGCCCACACCCGTGGCCGGGGCGAGGGGCGGAGCCGCGGCTCTGCTGGGCGTGCCCAAGCCTGCCCCCCGCATCCCCCGTGCCGTCGCCACGGGGCGGAGGCGCGGCCGCTCCCCCGTCTGCGCCTTGTTTCCCCCCCGGGTAGAGGGGGGGTGGCGCCGCGGCAGTCCCGTTCCAGGCCCCGCCGGGACCCGCGTCTGCCGCACAGCCCCCAGCTCTCGCTGCAGCGGCCAGAGCTGCTGGGGGGCGGAGACACCGAAACACGGCCAGGACCGGCCGAGCGGTGATGGCGGCGGAGGGCCCGAAGGGGGGCGCGCGGAGTGCACGAGTCGCACCAAGACCCGCGCGTGCTGCGGGACCCTTTGTCCGTGCCGGAGCTGGAGCGGCTCCGGCGGTGGCGGCCCGCCCGGCCCCCCCGCCCCGGACCCTGGCGAAGGCCGGGGCTCCGGCGAATGCAAACACTGCAGAGCTCGCCTTTGCCGCGAATGGTGATGCAGCTGGAGGGAGGCCGATGGCTCCCCGGGGCCCACGGCCCCGGGTTGGCAGGCCTTCCCCTTTGTTCTCGGGGATGCTTCCCTCGCGTCTGGTTATGATCAGTGACCTGCAGCGTCTCCGAGACAGAGTGACAGCAGAAGTTTTTAAGTCTCTGCAGCAGTGGATTAGAGTATCTGCTGAGGCAGATGTAATAAACAGAGCAGGAGATTTTCCTCCTTTTAAAAGCCTTTATTGTGATCAGCCCAGGGTGGGGGCCCGACGGGTCGAGCACACGCCGCCGCTGCTCCCAGAAGCAACTCAGAGGAGGAGGTGTGCAGCAGCCTCATTCAATGGAATGCAGGCAGGGTCGGGCTCACGGTCCTCACGGCCGATCCCGAAGGCATCGTTGGCTCTGAAATTCCAGGGCGTCCCTCTCTGGGCAACGTCTCTGAGAGTCAGGGTGAAGGGTGAAAACCGCTCAACCTTGGGAGGAGGCAGTCTCACTCCTTGCATGGTCCATCCATGTGTCTTGGTGGTTCAGTCTAATAAAGTTTTTCTGGTCCAGAGCAATAATTTCTTCTCCCAGCTGGCACTGCATCACTTCTATTTGCATGTCTGCTGGATTTCTCCTCCCCCTGGCTTTTTGGTTGCTATGTTGGGTGTTGGGGTAGCCAGAGAGCTCGGCTCGAAGGTGCAGCAGAAAGGGAACAAAAGAGGTGATTAACAGGGTGGGGGTGAACATTTAACAAGGAGCACTAGACTAACAATGACTTCATTTGCAACAAAATTACCTTGTTTATCTCAGCAGACACCATTCATCAGCCAGGACAGGGGAATGCAGGGGCTGGCAGGAACCGAGGAAAGAGGACACGAAAAGCGAAAGCGCCTCTGGTTTTGTGTGCTCGGTGTGGTGGGCATAGTCCCACTGCTGATGTTAGTAAGGCAAACTTTGCTGCCGATGGTCAGCCCTTGCTGATTCTGCAGAACAGGAAGCATAGAGTCAAGAGGAAACTAACAGTTCCTCAAGTCCTCATGCCAGCTTATTTGGCTGGCTCGCAGACAGCACCTGCGATTTGGCTGGATTTGATGTTTGTACAATAGCAGGAGTTGTTTTAGACTCTTGCAAAGATTTCTGCCATTGCTTCCACCCAAACCCCAGCTCCCCGGTCGCTTTTCCTGAGAAGACACGCATTGCTTACTTGTGTTTTTGAAATATGTGTTGCTCACTTGTGCCCTTTGAGTCTTCTGTTCCCAGGACTGAGAACCAGTCTCGAGGGGACGGCTGCTTCGAATCTACCAAGCTACCTCAAGTCCCTGAGCTGCAGTCCTGCCTGGAAAACGTCCCGACATGTGGTGCACTCTGTGCCTCCCTGGTCCCACTTCGTCAGAGACTTGCCAAGTCAGCAGCCTGTGCTGATCGTGAACTCGGAGGGACAGTTGGCTTTAAATTGACCACACGTCATTGTAGCTGGTGTTAACCTCTGGGGCAGGATGTGCTGTTGGTTTGGGGAGCGTGGATCAGGACAGGATTATTTTGATGAAGGCCACTGTGTCGAGAACCAGTGGCCCCTCCCAAAAGGGAGTCTGGTCACGCATTGCATTGCTGAACATGCTCATGCTATTTTGAAGCGGGTTCTTCAATGCAAAAAAAAAAAAAAAAAAAAAAAAAAATTTTAAATCCAAAAATGGGGAATGCAGGGTGTGACCCTGCACAAGCCTTTTGTTTCAGGCTTTGACCTGCAACAAAAGGCAGAACCGGACCAACAGGAACTGGGAAATTTGTGACCAGAAAAAAATTGCTTTTTTTTTCTTTTCCTTTTCTTTTTTATTACAGAAGAAAGGGTGAGTTGGGGCTCTGTATTTTCTTGGGCTTTGGATTTTTACTGGTAGTTATTGCATGCTGATTCCCATGGGAACAAATTCCCATTCTCATAACAGTGTCTTTGTTATTTTGTAAATACTAAAGAGAGCTTCGCTCTTCTCACACAAAATTCCCAAAACAATCTCTGTCACCAGGTGTTATGAACGAATTAGCCAGATTGTTTTATATAAAGAAATTTATTAATAACAAGTTGGCTATAAAGAAATAAAATCTACTATCAAAATAAAAATAAAAAAAGAGATGCCGAGCCCGGGGGTCAACACTGGTGAACAGGGGCAGCGATCTCTCTAGCCAACAGCCCTCTCCCCTAGTTCACGATATACTGCGGAAGCCTGGGTTTTATACAGTTTTTGTGCCCTCAGGCTGGATTCAGTAATGTAAATCTATTCAACTGTCCGGTATCAGTGTTCATGGCCGGTTTCTATTTTTCTCTCCTTGCGTTGAATAGTCCTTCCTGGCACAGATGGTAATCTTCCTGGGCTTACGGGAAGCCCTTTGAATTTCCATCACTGGGTCCCAGTGATGTAGTCCAGATGGTATCATGATCTTGTCAGCGAGGAGATGATTGTCCTTATCTGAGTCGTTGTGGCGTTGCCCCATTCCAAATGGTGTTACTTCGCCCTGAGCCTTCAAATGCTAATGGAGTTTTTCCCCGAGTTTGGGTTTTGCAATCTGACTTTTACAAGGGCAAGGAGTGTAGGATATGCTTAATACATTTAACTTTTGACGTTTTATATAAAATATTATCACAGGCATGAATTAATTCTTAGCTCTCCTTATAACACCTGGTGTTTACAAAAGGGGAAGAGAGTGAGTCCTTTTTGGACCAATCACAGCCTCTTTTGCATACCATGTTATAAAAGGGAAAAGATTCAAAAAAGTAAAGCCTTCTGATCATCAAGAACTGTCTGTGTGTACTTCATCGCCGTCCATCACTAACACTTACATACACAGTAGATGCCTAAAAATCCAATGAGCCTTCAGATTACAGCTGTGAGCCACTGCAGCTTTAGAGCCCCAGTCCCATTGCTGTCTGTGAGAGGAAGGTGAACCCTCTGCACACATCCTCACCCAGTATCCCTAGGTGTTCATCACCACTTATCCTGGCCTTGGAGGTTTGGAAAGTGCCATCGGTGTACTCCCTGTAAACTGCTTTCTTGTACCTGGAGCCAAGCAGTCCGTTCTCGTTGTTCAGAAACATGTCAGCAGGTTCTTATATTCCTCTTTATTTTCAAACATGGCTCATTGAGGGACAGGACTCTGACCCTTTACTCATGTTGAACATTTCTCTTTTATTTCACAAAAGGCACCACTATTTTCCATGATATTTCCCATGAATAAAATGAACAAAACTCAGCCAAGGCCATGAAGTCAGTGCCCCCTTCCTTCCCCATGCCTAAGGTGTCTGTCCAAACCAGACCCAAGACCAGAGCCCAGACACAAGGCAGGTTGATGACTACACCACATCCCTCCTGTCTCCTATCACAGGCCTGGATTGCGGATTTTTTAATTACCCTAAATCCTCGAGAGTGTTAATTCTCCTAAGAAATGCATGGTGTTTCCCCACTAAAAGAACATTGTGATGGTGTCCAGACTCTCCCACTGGTGTCACTGTCCCCAGCAGCACAACGGCAGCCAGCCTGCTGAGATGAGCAATTCCCAGGCTGCAGCACACGGGTACAGCAGATTGGCCATGCACATTCCACAATTAAGCATTCATTAAAGGTTTGCTTGAGATTGTGGAGCCAGAATTGCCACCCCAGGTGATTTTTTCCTGTCTTACATTTACAAAGGTCTGTCTCTTTTGCTTACACCCTTCCAATACCTGCCCATGTTTATTATTATCACAGCTCCTTCACCTCAAGGGCTCTTTGTATTCCCAATCCTCTTTGCTCAGCAGATCCACATTTTCACCCTGGGTAGCATGTTGATTTCTTCTGCACTCCTAAGTCACATGGTGCCCCCACTGTTATGAGGAAAGCTAAGAATTAATTCATGCCTGTGATGATATTTTATATAAATCACTGAAAGTTAAATATAGTGAATATACTAGGCACTCCTCGCCTTGGTAAAACTCAGATTGCAAAACCTAAACTCAGGGAAAGCTTCATTAGCATTTGAAGACACAGGGCGAAGTAACACCTTTTTGAAATGAGGCAACGCCACAACGACACAGATAAGAATGATCATCACCCCCTGACAAGATAACGATGCCATCTAGACAACATCACCGGACCCAGGATAGAAACACAAAGGGCTTCCAATAAGCCCAGGAAGGACTATTCAACGCGAGCAGAGAATAGAAAACACCGATACCAGACAGTTGAATAGATTTACATCACTGGGTCCAGCCTGAGGGCACAAAAATTGTATAAAACCCAAGCTCCAGCAGTAGTTTCTCGTGAACTAGGAGAGGGCTGTTTGCCAGATAGACCGCTGAACTGACCCTGTTCACCGGTGCCGACCCCCGGGCTCAGCATCTCTTTTTATTTTTATTTTAGTGGTAGATTTTTATTTCTTTGTAACCAAATTGTCATTAATAAATTTCTTCATATAAAACAGTTTGGCTATTTTTGCTTATAACAGAATTGGTGACCCCGACGTGATATCCAATCTCAGAACCAGAACCCTCTCAGCGTTTTAGGGGGCGCCCCGCTGCTTTCAGCGGCCCAAACGATACGAGAGTGGTCTCCAGGAACCAGTTAGAAATCGAGCAAATTCCGATAAAAAGCCACTACCAAAAAGAAAAGCTAGCTAGCAAAAAAGCTCTCAAAGAACTCGCGAAGAACCCAGGCTTTGGGTCTCTTCAAGATTGCCGCGGCAAGAGCTTGCTCATAAAAATCTGAGTGCACGAAGAATCCACGAGAGAAAAAGGCACTGTAAGTATCTCGTGGTTGAGCAGTCTGACCGAGCGTGTATGTGTGTGTATGAGACGTGATTTATCATGAAGCAAAAACGACCTGAAGACCGCAGTTCCCCGATCCCGCGAGAGACAGGGTCAGGCCAAAGAGAAGCGATTGTAGAAAAACTCCAGAGCGCGCGGAGTTTTTGTTACAGTTACAAGTAGGCTGAAGAGAAGGGGATGTTCCTTTGAGTTCAAGAACTAGTAAACCTTCAGTGCCAGGACGAGATTCCGTCAAGATGGGTATCCGTCAAAAAAGAAATCAGAGAGCCGAGTGCCAATAGAAAGCCCCCTCAGACAGTCCCTAGCAGTAGGTGAGTATTTTAGTAAAATTATTAGAATTAGAAAAGCACCTGTGTTACATCCAGCTCCACATACGTGTATTAAGTAAGTGTCAGTAAAATGAAGCAAAGAAAAAGTAAAATGCAAAAGAAATCTAATAGAAAGTTGAACAAGAGAATCCCGGAGATTCCCCCAGATAGTCCATTGGGGCTAATGTTACAGCACTGAGAAGAAAACCCTAAGAAGTATAAATCTAAAGAAAGAATGATACACTTCTGTATGAAAATTTGGGGTAGCAAGGAGATTAGGAACCATGTAGTTTAGCCCGTGTTCAAGACTTTTGAACAATAGACATGCCAGGCATTAAACATGTATGTCCAAAGCAAAGAACCAAAGAGTCAGGAGGAGAAAGAATATGCAGACCTATAGAGAGAAGTCGAGGTCAGACTGTATCCAGTACAGACCAAAAGCTCAGCCAAGGCTTCAAGAGACACATAAGACCCCTTAGACAATTTACCCCCTCCCTACTTAAGACCCCCACCACAACCTCCACAAGCTGAGGATCCCCCAGCCCCTCTCGCACAACCTGAACCACAGCCGCAGCCAGTAGTGGCTTCGGCACCCCCACTTGAGCAATTACCACAAGGGGCCGAGGCATGGCCGCTGGAACCTGCTTCCCTCCAGGAGCCCGTTGCAGCGCCATTGCCCATCCCCCATCCCCAGCCCGCTGCGTCCACGCTGGGACCAGCAAAAGCACCCACACCAACCCCTCCCAAACCTGCAAAAACGACACCACCCAACCAGTTAAGAGATCACAAAAGAAATTACACAAGATAGACGAAAAAGAGGGGGAAGATGAAGAAGAATATAAACACAGTATGTTCCCTTTAAGAGAAGTACCAAACAGAATAAGAAACATAAGTTACGTGAATGTCCCGTTAAACAGTATGGACATTCGAGCATTCAAAAAAGAGATGAGAGAGCTAATAGAAGATCCATAGAGAGTCTCAGATCAGCTAGATGAATTTTTGAGAATCAGCATATACTCTTTTGAAGATATAGCTGCGATCCTTAAGATTTTATTCAATCCTGAAGAAAGAGAAATGATAAGACAAGCAAGAATGTGAGAATGAGAATGTAGAAACCCCTAGGGCCCCCCAGGGGAAGTGAAATAGCCCCGCCTACCCCCTGGGTGGAGCGCTCAGACAGAAGAGCAGCAGAATATGGAGAAACATATTCTCAGAATATGAGAAATCATATCTCAGAAATCCCCAACCATGATTGTGTTGAAGTAGTAGAACTGCAGACAAAGATAAAGTCAGATTTAGAAGATAAAGAATTAGAAAGTAGAGAAAAATAGTTTGTAGATAGATCAGCAAGAGTGATAGAAAGAAGAAGTCGAGATATGCTATAGTAGATAAGAACTCAAAGAAAGTAGTAGAGTCTAGCCCTTTAAGTGCCAGATAGTCTGCACAGGCATGCGAACTGTACGCAGTTTTGAAAGCTTTGAAAAAATTAAAAAGAAAGAGAAGAACAATTTTTACTGATTCTCGATATGCTTATAGCGTAGTGCACACTTTTGAGAAGACTTAAGAAGAGAGAAGCTTGATTAGTACAAAAAGACGAAGTTTAGTTCACGAAGAATTAATCAAACAAATATTAGAAGCTGTGAGAGAGCCAACAGAGATAGCTGTTGTCTATGTGAAGAGACATCAAACAAGTATGCAGTTCAGAATCAAGAGAAACAATCTAGCAGATACTGAAGCAAAAAGAGCAGCGCTGATAGTAGTAAGTACCCCCGAGATTCAGACAGAAGAAAGTACAGAATACCCGTTTTGCTTAACAGAACGAGAAATTGAGACATACAAAAAGATGGAGAGAGAAATGATAGACAAGAAATAGAAATTACCCGATAGAAGGGAAATTATATCTAAAGAATGTGCTAGAAAAATTTTGAGACATCTGCATCAGCAGACACACTAGAGAACTCAAGCTTTGGTAAATCAAGTCCTGAAATTCTTTAGATGCAAAGAGATCTATGAATTAGCAAAACAAGAAGTGACAAGATGCATGACTTGCCAGAGAGTAAACAAAGCAAACATTAAGAAAGCCATTAGAGGGGAGTCGTCCGATCGCTTATCGACCATTCGAAAAAGTCCAAGTAGACTACAGAATTACCTAAAGTGGGGCAGTACAAGTATATACTAGTCACTGTAGATCAAATGACACATTAAGTTGAGGCATTCCCCAGTGCCAGAGCCACCGCTCAAACAGTTGCAAAAGTTTTGTTAAATGAAATCATACCCCGATATGGAGTCATAAGTCACATAGACTCAGATCAGGAGACACATTTCACGTCCAAAATTATAAAATTATTAACAGAAGCCCTAAGTATAAAATAGATGTATCACACCCCATAGCACCCTCAGAGTTCAGAGAAAGTAGAAAGAATGAATCAAACATTAAAAGCACAATTATCTAAATTAATGATTGAAACAAAAAATGTCATGAGTCAAATGTCTCCCCCTTGCCCTCCTCAACATTAGAACTATGCCTAATTCTGACACCAGACTCTCTCACCTTTTGAAATGCTGTATGGGATGCCTTACACTCATAGAATTCCGGTAGGGCATCCAAAAATAGAAAATAAACAATTACAGCCATATCTGATCACAATAAACAAGAATATACAAGAACTTAAGAAGCTTAAGTTAACCACACAGAACACACCTTTAGGTTTTGCCATCCATAAAATACATCCTAGAGATAGTGTATTAATAAAAACCTAGAAAGAGGCCCCACTAACACCACATTAAGAGGGTCCTTTTCTTGTTCTCTTGACTACAGACACTGCAGTCAGAACAGCAGAACGCGGCTAGACACACGCATCCAGAGTGAAGAAAATCACCCCGACGAAGAAAGAACCAGAGTAGAACATAGTCTCCTCACCAGGAGACTTGAAATTACGACTACAAAAGAGCAACCCATGTCAAGAAGAAACCGAGTGAAGTGTACTAAAGCTGAGTGCCCGTGTTTCCCGTGCATTGAATTCAAGTGCAGTCTCTGTAACAAGATTTGGGTGGCTCACTGTAAAAAGAGATTTAAACCTAAAAGATTGTGTACTAGGTGTCTGGAGGAGGAGCAGACTCTGACTACTCGTTTTCTAGATATCTCTGTCGCACTTGATCTAATTAAGCTTCATTCCAAGACCTAGTATTTTCTGAAGTAGAACAGACTGAGAAGAAAATTAAACACACAAGCAGAACCCCTGAGAATTGAGTGCCGAACTCTGAGCAAGACCCCCTGCAATGCAGATACAGTCAAACCTGCCCGCTGAGAAGCCTTTAAGAAGCGATATGCAGCCAAAGTCCAGCACAGAGCCCCTGAAGATGACTCCTGCTGCACAGAAGATAGATTACCACGCTGCTGGCTGCACACCAGCAGGCGTAAGCAGAGGCAGAGGGGTGTACCAGTAGAGAATCCTGATGACCCTGTAGCTAGCTTCACTCCCGACAGCGGCATGGTTCTCAGAGAAGCAGTACCAAGTGCTTCCACAAGGTCTGATCGACAGCTGTAGTGAGTGCAGGATGAGATCAAGCCAAGCAGGCTGTGAAAGTAAGCAAGTGAGATTCTGCAAGAGAGATAGCACATTATATGAGATCTGCAGAGAAAGAGAAAAATATGTATGTTTTAACATAAATAGAGATGATGAAAACGAGAAGTCAGATCAACTCCCACCAAAAAACGAAAGAAAGCACCGCAAGCAGAAGAGAAATATTAGACTAGATATCCCAATCTGTGATCAATGTAACCACACTCTATAGATAAGAGAGAAAAAGAATCGATTTTTATAGCATATTTTACCATAAACCAATTGTGCTACAGAAGTGAGCAGTTAAGAATGTGTAAAATGAGAAGACATATTGAGTAGGAGAGAATCTAAAATACGATGAGAAATTAGTGCAGAAAGATAATCAAATAATAATTAATAATGAATAGGATTGCTCACAATTAGATAAAACATTTTGCTTTTGACAAAACAAAGAAAGTATAAAACCTGAAGTAAAAATTTATGAAATCTCTCAAGAATTAAAAAGACAAGAAGCCTGAGATGACTACAAAGATGAATTTTAGAAAAAGAGTTCTTAAATAGAGCATAAATTAAGATTCTGAAAATACAAGGTGGGGGATTTTGTTATGAGGAAAGCTAAGAATTAATTCATGCTTGTGATGATATTTTATATAAATCGCTGAAAGTTAAATATAGTGAATATACTAGGCACTCCTCGCCTTGGTAAAACTCAGATTGCAAAACCCAAACTCAGGGAAAGCTTCATTAGCATTTGAAGACACAGGGCAAAGCTTAAAACTCGAGAGAGACTTCATTTGCATTTGAATACACAGGGCGAAGTAACACCTTTTTGGAGTGAGGCAACGCCAGGACGACGCAGATAAGAACGATCATCACCCCCTGACAAGGATGCCATCTAGACAACATCACCGGACCCAGGATAGAAACACAAAGGGCTTCCAATAAGCCCAGGAAGGACTATTCAACGCGAGCAGAGAAGAATAGAAAACACCGATACCAGACAGTTGAATAGATTTACATCACTGGGTCCAGCCTGAGGGCACAAAAATTGTATAAAACCCAAGCTCCAGCAGCAGTTTCTCGTGAACTAGGAGAGGGCTGTTTGCCAGATAGACCGCTGAACCGACCCTGTTCACCAGTGCCGACCCCCGGGCTCAGCATCTCTTTTTATTTTTATTTTAGTGGTAGATTTTTATTTCTTTGTAACCAAATTGTCATTAATAAATTTCTTCATATAAAACAGTTCTGCTATTTTTGCTTATAACACCCACTGAATGTGAGATCCCCCAGGAAGGCTCTGAGGGCAGCAGTCTTCAGATCTGTCACCATTCCCTGAGCCACGCTGCAGGACGGCAGTGGGGGTTTGATTTGTCATCTGCTGTCTTTCACAACAAGGCTCTGTTCCTCTGTCTGGTACCTCCCCAGGGATATCAATTTACTGTCTTCCCTAGATTTACTGCCAGGAATAGACTACTCCTGAGTGAAATTCCAAGAGGAAGTTCTGGCTGCCCTCCAGGTTTCACCTCTCTATCAAAAGCGTGACTGTCATGGATTTTCACATGCTTTTTTGCAGCCAGCTCTGCTAGAAAATTAACTTCTTTGGCAGAATAAATGAGGCTCACCCAAACCTCAAAGCATTGTATCACCCAAGCAGAACACCTGTAAGCAAAAAGGTCTTTTCAGTGTTTCTGGGACTGCAAGGACTATTCCACGTGCCTCTGAAAGCAGCCTGCTACACAAGCCTCAGGACAAGAGTTACCTATAAGGTAACTGTTCCAAGGTACAGTTGTTCAGCAAAGTTTGTCTATGAATTAAAAGCAGAGCTCAGGAACTGTTTTGAGGGCAGCTGTTGAGAGCCCAGAACACTACTGGCCTTTCCCAGGCGAGACCTGGACACCAGCTGTATCAGCATTAACTTTGCCAAGAACAAGGCTTTGATTTGTCTCTCCTGGACTTACACTACTGCACATTTCTTTTTAATATGATCCCTAATGTTTTGCTGATGCTTCCTTTCTCTACATGAAAGCAAAACCTGGTAGGAACAGGGCAGGAAAACCCCTTTACCTGCTTGTTGTTGTCATCCAAAGTGCCCAACTTGCAGATGAGCAGAGGCCCCACTAAGCCTGAGCTGGAGTCTTTGACAGGATTGGCAGCTGAGCTGTACATCCAGGTGAGGCAGGGAGGGTCGCTGGATGTGGGCCCCACATGCCTTGGTACAGTCCAGTGGTACGTGAAGTTGTGCAGTGGCGCCACAGATACCCCACTCTGGGACAGGCCTTTAAAACAAGGATTACAGGGATATTCCCGAGTCCCCGCACAAACTCGGTTACACCTTCTCACCAGCAACTTTCAAAGCAGGCTTTACTTCATTTGTGTCAACCAAATACCCAGCACCTCTGATGGGGGTGCACTCAAGAAAAGGGATCCACCAACCATCATGGTACCACATCCCTTCTGATGCTGTTGCGTTCCCCCTGCTCTTTTCAGGCCTGGCTAGCAGCTGCAGGGGGCTGATGGGCAACATACCCCTGGGTCCCAGAAGGAAGGGCAGGTACAAGAGCCTTACCAGAGCTTCTGGGGACCAGTCTCTTGGTTGTGTCAGCTAATGGCAGCATGCAGGCAGGCAAGACACGACACGGCTTCTGAGGATGCTGATTAGATGGGGTTTATTTGGGGGTCCCACACCGGGAGAGGGGACATGGCTCCCAAAGGAGAGAGCAAGAGGCAGGAGGCCCAGAGCCAGGCCCAGAGAGCGGAGGAGGCCCGAGCGAGAGGCGGAGAGCCAGAGAGGCTGAGACAGCCAGAGAGGCCCCAGAGCCTTGTGTATCAGCTTAAGAGAGAGTTCTAGCAAGGAGGCAGATCCAAGTGTAATAAACAGGGCAGGAGATTTTTCTCCTTTTAAAAGCCTTTATTGTGATCAGCTCAGGGTGGGGGCCCGACGGGTCGAATGCATGCCGCCGCTGCTCCCAAAAGTATCTCGGAGGATGAGGTGTGCAGCAGCTTCGTCCACTGGGCTGCCGGCTGCTCCCAGAAGCAACTCAGAGGAGGAGGTGTGCAGCAGCCTCATTCACTGGAATGCAGGCAGGGTCGGGCTCACGGTCCTCACGGCCGATCCTGAAGGCATCGTTGGCTCTGAAATTCCAGGGCGTCCCTCTCTGGGCAACGTCTCTGAGAGTCAGGGTGAGGGGTGAAAACCGCTCAACCTTGGGAGGAGGCAGTCTCACTCCTTGCATGGTCCATCCACGTGTCTTGGTGGTTCAGTCTAATAATGTTTTTCTGGTCCGGAGCAATAATTTCTTCTCCCAGCTGGCACTGCATCACTTCTATTTGCATGTCTGCTGGATTTCTCCTCCCCCTGGCTTCTTTGGTTGCTACATTGGGTGTTGGGGTAGCCAGGGGGCTCAGCTCAAAGGTGCAGCAGAAAGGGAACAAAAGAGGTGATTAACAGGGTGGGGGTGAACATTTAACAAGGAGCACTAGACTAACAATGACTTCATTTGCAACAAAATTACCTTGTTTATCTCAATCTCTCCTCTAATTCTTTGATCGGGTTTAGACCCGCATCAATTTGCTACCTCGGGGTCTTGAGCATAGATCTTAACTTTTGGAACTTGATATAAATTTCTTCTCTAGGAATCTATCTGGTTACTGTGTCTTTAATCACTAGGTAACGCTCGCAGGCTATATTCTTTACTGGGGTGTTAAATCTTTTTCTTCTCTTCAAGATAAGTTCTTTACCTTAGTCTTCAAGTTCTATTGCTCTTCTGGCTTACTTTGTTTCTACTTGAATAGCTCTAATGGTCTTAAGCTGCTTCTTTCCCATGGCCAGAGGTCTGTTGGTTGAGTGTTCTCCCATACTTAACAATTGGTTATGTTTAATTCTTTCTACTAAGTCTACAAATTAATTCTTTCTTTTAGTATTTCTAATTTATTAAGTCTATGAGGTTATTAGTTTTTAGTGTCTTCACTGCAGTGTTTGTGGTGAAGAGGACTTAAAAAGGGCTTTCATACTTAGGGGTCAGTGGAGCAACATCTTAGGCTTTAATCAACACCCAGTCCCCTGAAGTGATCTCATGTACTTTCACATCTAATGGAGAAGTTTGAGGGAGGTATTCTCTTTTTTGTAAGTTCTCTAGAGTCTTACTTATACCTTCTAAGTATTTTTGGGTGGTAGCTTCTCTATCTAAATAAGTCTCAACACTAGAAGAGGTTGCAAGAAAGGGGAGCCCAAACATCACCTCATATGGAGAAATCTCATATGGAGAAGTATCATCAGGGTATTTCCATGGGAGGCTGAACAGAGCAACACAGGTCCAACCAATTTGGTTATATCATATGTTCTCCCTTTATTGCTTCAAAATGGTGGTTTATATACAGTCTCAGATAGTTTATGTGAACAGGTGTTTTCTAATTGGTACTAGATTAAAAAGGAATGTAAGCAATCTTAACTTTAAGGTCACTACGGTAAAATTACTAAAACTACATTAATTAAATCCAAGCACACCTTAAGGTAATTTCTAACTGCGCCACAAGCTTGCTCACTACTAACAAGGCCTAACTCTGAGGCCTAATTCAGGCCCAAATCTGAGGCCTAGTTTAGGATAGCTCAGGCTACATCCCATAACAAATCATGCCCCTGCTCTCTAAGAAATTCCTCTACAATTCCCCCTTTTTCTTTTGCATTACCCAAATTGAGTTAAAAGAACGGTTAATTAATTTTTGCATACACTGCAATAAACAAGGCACAATAACTAAAATAACTACAATAACAATAAAAATTATAATACCAAAATGAACTAAATCTTTAATCCATCCAGTAAAACCCCATGAACTAAGCCAATTGTCAAACGGAGTGCCAACAACTACAAGCTTTTTCATGTTATCTTTTAGCTGTGACAGCTGTTTGTAAATCGATTGAGAATGGTCGGATAAGTTCATACAACACATGCCGGCGAACTCGTCACATCCATGCCCTTGGGAGAGAAGGAGAAAGTCAATGGCAGCTCTGTTTTGGAGAACTGCATTGCGGATGTCGCTAATATCTGCAGCGAGTTCACTTAACAAGTTAGATGTTATATTTATTTGCTTTCCTGCCCAACAGGCTAAGGTTTTCAGTTGCGTGAGAGCATGTGCTGACGCAACTCCTGGGGCAAGAAATGATGCTGATATGACAGCTGCACGGCTCCATAACTCTACTTTATCAATGCAATCACTATTTAGTTGAATGACACTGCGCTTGACTCGTTGGTTTTTGTGGGGTAATCCAAGAACCTGATGAATGCTAGGAGCAAATATTGTCAGTTTGCCAAAATAGCATGGGCCGCCTACAGCTTCTCGAGGTATTGCAGACCAGGCTCTGTCTCCACAAATGAGAAAGATTCCTGGTGGCAGTCTTTCTGCAACACCCTTTGCCGGTGTTATAGATGCAGTCCAATTGTTGCAATATTCAGAATTATTGTAATACAATGGGGATTTTGGAGACACCCAAGTGTCGCTACTTCTGGCCCATTCTTCTTTTATAATTAGTAAACTTGAATTTAAAAAAAACCGACCAAAAACCAAACAATAATTGCCTGGCACAGAACCCATGAGGTCAAGTTCTTGAGGTCCAGTACTGGTGATTTTAAGATTTTGTGCGATAGCAACAGCTTGGGCTCCCAGAGCACTTTTTGGATTAATTTTGGCTTGAGTCAGAGCTTTAAAATCTGACATGGAATTCACTGGGACTCCGATCAGGCAAGTACGAAAAGGATTAGATGGCGTGGTCAAGGACAGACAAAATGAGTCTTGCCCAGTTTGATTGGCCCAGGTGACCCACATGTTTTGTCTTGAGTCAATGTTAAGCAATTCTGACACCCCTCTTGTTGAAACAATGATATTAATTATAATGATCACTTGAAATCCTAACATTCTGTTTATCTTCTCTGGTTATCTTTTCTAATTCTATATATAAAAATTACAAAAAAAAAACCCCTCTAATTAACTAAAAAACAACTTAACACTAAACTTAACTTTAAACACAACTTAACTACTAAACTTAACAATTAAACTTAACAACTGTAGTTATATAATTATTTCTCTGCTCTTAACAAAGTTAGTTTTCAGCAGTCTGAGGGTTGTCACAAGGCTCTCCAGGTAAGTCGCCGTCAGCACTGTTATTATCACCGTTAGCTGGTATCTCTAATTGAGGACACGCACGAGTGAATCGACTCGGCACCCAGACAGATCTTGATTTTCCTGTGGAAACACACATGTATCCACGACCATTAAACAAAACAGGACTGGGTCCCTCCCATTTACCCGTCTGCATGTTCTTATGATAGACATAAAGTCCTGGGATTGCCTGTGGTCTTCCCTCTTTCACTGTATAATGGTGTATCATGACTGCAGGTTCTTCTCTTCCTTCTGCTAAACATAAAAAGTTTAGAGTGAACAATACCTTAGACAATCGACTAGCTACATCAACCTCACCATCCTGCTTTTGCTTTGCTAGGTATTCTTTTAAGGTACGATTGGCCCTTTCTACAATGGCTTGGCCTGTGGGGGAATGGGGGATTCCGGTGGTATGCTTCACCCCCCATGTCTGCATAAATCTGGCAATTCGCTGACCGGCATAGGCCGGACCATTGTCGGTTTTGATCTCTACAGGCACACCCATCACAGCAAAGCAGATAGACAGGTGTCTCTCAACATGCAAAGCCTTTTCCCCTGGTTGTGCTGTGACCCAGATAAATTTAGAATAGGTATCTATCGTGACATGGACATATTTCAATCTCCCAAACTCTGGAACATGGGTTACATCCATCTGCCATAATTCTAAAGCTTTCAACCCTCTTGGGTTTGTGCCTAAGCCAAGGCCTGGCCCATGATGGCTACACTGAGGGCAGGCATGCACAATCCCTTGGGCATCATTCAGGGAGATCTGAAATTGTCGGTGCAGGGCCCTAGCATTTTGGTGGAAAGTGTCATGACTGTTGCGAGCCTTCTCAAACTCATTCTGTGGAGGGACATGGACAAGGCAGCTGACGGCAGCATCTGCCCGCGCGTTGCCTTCTCCTAAACCACTGTTGCATAGATGGCTCCGAATGTGCATGACACAGAAGACGTGCTGACGCTGCTTCAGCACGCTTCGCAAGAACAGAAACAATTCTCCAAGGCGCTGATTTTGAGTTGACCTGATGAGTGCATCTTCAATCTTCTGCACAATTCCAACTACATATAGAGAATCTGAAACAACATTGAGTGGTTCTTTGTCCCAAGTCTGGAACGCCCAACACACTGCTCTCAGTTCAAGGGTTTGAAGACTGTCTCCTGGTTTATTCTTAATTATATGTTGCTTCCATTCTCCTTGCTGTTGCCAAACACACACAGCCTTTTTTGTTTTGCGACTGGCATCAGTAAAGACAGTTCTCCCAACAACTGGTTTCAGGGAACACAATGGTCTTTCCAGCCACTGATGACTCTGAACCAACTTCCACATCGGGCCTTTTGGTTGTCGGTTGTGGATCACACCTGTGAACCCTAACAGTGCTTCTTGCAAAGCGACAGATTGTCTTAGTTGCCATTCTAGATCTTCATTTTTCACAGGAATACTGATGTCTGCTGGTTCCTGCCCATCTATCTCTATAATTCTGTCTCTGCCTTTTCTTATCAACGCAGCAAGAGCATCTGTTCTGGTCATGACACGAGTCTTTGGTTGCACAGGTAAAAACACCCACTCTAACAGGATTGCTGTTGAGCCAGGCTTAGATCGGTGTTCCCCCTTTTTCTTTTTCCATTGAAGAACAATGGCAAGTGGACAGGCATCAGCGTTAGAAAGAAAAAGTGACAGTGGGAGATGTAGTATACGACGAGCGCTCCAACCACGTTGCAGTTTCTCTGATACTCGAATTAAAGCTTCTTGTTGCTCAGGGGTGCACTCTCGGGGACTGTTTGCATCACTGCCTCGAAGCCATGGTGCAAGGGGTTGTAAATCATCATTGGTAATTCCTACAATGGTGCGAACCCATTGCAGGTCTCCAAAGAGTCTCTGGGCATCATACAAGGTGGAAATGTTGGCATGCAAGGTGATTTTTTGTGGCCGAATTTGTGCGTCTGTGATCAGCCAGCCTAAGTATTTCCAAGGAGCCGATCGCTGTATCTTTTCTGGTGCTACAATCAGTCCATGGCTTTTTAGCTGTGAAAACAACCAATTTAAGTCTGCTTCTGCTCTAATTCTATATGTGCTAACTGTTTGCTTTGCTTGGCTTAACACCTTCCATTCGTGAGGCTCCCATCGAGCTTGGGCATTTTCTGTAATCACTGGGCAAGCAAGGGAACTTGCTATATCAAAGTTGCCATCCTTCATGGCATCTTTCACTATTTTGGACCACCTGTTTGCAATCGGATTTGGCTGGGTGACTGACAATGCCATGCGATCTTCCTTAGAACTCGGTCGGGTAGATAGTTTTGCGAGTCTCTCAACTGTGTGTCGCAGCCCACGCGCCTGCTGCGGTTCTTTCTTTCGCCGTGATGGGCTGCGAAAATCGGGGCTGGAACTGTCCTGGTCTGAGTCGGAATCCGAGTCAGAATCAGAGGGCAGGGGACACTGGGCTGCCGCGGGTCGATGTCTTTTTAGCAAGCCGCGCCGTGGCCCCGGGATCCACGGCAGTGGCTGAGGTCTCCGCGACGGAAGTGGGCATGGGCGCCGCCATGTTTGTTTTGGTCACGTGAACTCCCTGCGCCTGCGTCACCGCCTTGTCTTCCGGTGAGGGGATGGGCGGCGGGTTTTTGGTTTCGTCACCGCCCTTGTCACCGCCCTTGTCGCCGCCCTTGTCACCGCCTCCCTGTGTCGTCTCCTGAGCCGGCCCCGCTCCGCCCTCGGTCCCGCCTGCTGTCTCGTCTTTCACCACGCCCCCAGACTCTGGCGGCTGCTGCGCTTCCTGTTCTCCTCCATTTTTTCCAGACAGAGACAAAGACTTTTCCTGTGCATTGACCACGCGGTTTTCAGCAGAGCTTATAACATCTTGCAGGTTAGAATAAACGGGCGCTGCATTTCCTTTCACTGGATGGGCTGAATTGATGCCAAAAAATCTCGCTACCTTAGAGGATTTTTGCGTATTTGTTAATTCTGCCGGCGTACCAATTTCCATAGCTTGGATCGCAGCTTGGGCTGCCTTTCGCTCGGCAACTAAAGTCTCTAAAGTAGTTAGAATTTTTTGCCAGACAGCGCCAAGTTCTTGAGCTATTTTTCCCTCTCGTCCTCCAGCAATCGCGGCTTTCCACAACAAATTGCCAATTTCTCTCCACTCGGCTTCACAAAAAACGAGTGAAGAATTGCTTAATTTCCCTTTCTTCCTGGCCCACAGGGCCAACTGTTCTACTTCACTTTCTTTAAGTTTTTCGCCTCTTTTTGAGAGCATACTGATGAGAAGGCGGCTGGCCGCGAGCATTTCAGTATCCATTTTTTCTTTTTTCCTTTCTCTCTTTTCCCGCGGGCAGCTTACCTTCACCTTCCACGGCGTGCCGCTGTCTCACCCTGGGCAAAACGGAGCGAATCACGCCTTCAGCCTCCCAGCTCCGAGTCAGTTCATCTCCGCAAATCCTGCTCACCACTGGTCCAGGGGGGGCCGCTTGGCCCCGGAACTCCGGCAGGTCTGGAGATAAGCTCAGAGACTTCTAAACTCTCTTCTTCAAAGTTTCACCGCATAAGGTGAAATCAAAAACGTATTTAAACAAAAAAAAGTATTTAAACAGAAAAAAACGTATTTAAACAGAAAAACGTATTTAAACAAAAAACGTATTTAAACAAAAAATCGTATTTAAACAAGTTAGCATTTAAGCAAGGTCCCTGTTCGTGGCGCCATTTATCATCAGGGTATTTCCATGGGAGGCTGAACAGAGCAACACAGGTCCAACCAATTTGGTTATATCATATGTTCTCCCTTTATTGCTTCAAAATGGTGGTTTATATACAGTCTCAGATAGTTTATGTGAACAGGTGTTTTCTAATTGGTACTAGATTAAAAAGGAATGTAAGCAATCTTAACTTTAAGGTCACTACGGTAAAATTACTAAAACTACATTAATTAAATCCAAGCACACCTTAAGGTAATTTCTAACTGCGCCACAAGCTTGCTCACTACTAACAAGGCCTAACTCTGAGGCCTAATTCAGGCCCAAATCTGAGGCCTAGTTTAGGATAGCTCAGGCTACATCCCATAACAAATCATGCCCCTGCTCTCTAAGAAATTCCTCTACAGAGAAGCACTTATGTCAGCTCGGGGCTTTGTTTGGATTTGCAGGAGGGCTAGGGGCAAACATTTTATCTAATTTATTTTTGTTTCTTCAAGTAATTTAGTGAGTACATTTATAAAGTTTTATTTATGCGCTCTACTCTACTGGAGCTTTAGGGGCGCTACAGGGTGTGTAGTTTCTACTTTAATTCTTCAGTGACTTGTTGCAACACTTACATGGTAAAGTGTGGGCCTTGGTCTGAGTCTATATAATTCACTAACTGTGGAATAATGTTTTCTAAAATGATTTTAGCTACTACTTGGGCAGGGGTTTTTTTTGTTTTTTTTTATTTGTTTGTTTGGTTTTTGGGGTTTTTTTGGTTTTTTTTTTTTTTTTTTTTTTGTAGGAAAAGCTTCTACTCAGTGGGTCAAGTGGTCAGCTATGACTAAAAGGTGTTCATAGCTCTGCAGTGAGGGCATTTCTGTAAAGTCTATTTGTATACTTTGGAATGGTCTTTGGGCTAATTCTCCCTTTCCTGGTTCAGCTTTCCTCATCACTTTTTGATTGACTTTTTGACAAATTACACACCTCTTAGTGATAGTTTTAGCTAAACTATACACTCTTAAGCGTAAGTTCTCTCTTAAGAAATGATCACATAGTCCTTGCACACCCCAGTGTGCTGACCCATGTAGCTCGGCGAGTATTTTCTTAGCTAATGGTTCATTTAGAAACTGACACCCATCAGGGGTCAACCACTTCTCTGCCTCCTCTGGGTGTAATCCCAACTCCCCAATTGCTCTCATCTCCATGGCACCAAAGATGGGCTCTCCCCTCTCCAGATGCCTCACTCAGCTTGTGGATCTTCACTGTAACACTTGGTCTAGGCGGTGCTCTGTCGGCTAGCTGATGTCTTCTTACTTCTAGAGTATTGCTCTTCTGATGTCCCTCTACGCGGACTACAGCCACTCTGGCCAGCTGCTGCAGGGCTTCTAGAGCTGGTCCTACTAGATTCTCATGAATTATACTCTTATTATTCTTACTTCTTCTGCAGAAAACAGTATATTTAGAATCAAATTCAATTCACTCTAAGTATAAATATTTGGCTTTAAAAAAATTGGTTTAATATGCCTACAGGGTCCTCTACTAGATTTCTCAGATCGTTTTTGAACCCACTCACTTCTGTTGATGTTAGTGGAGTATTTACTAATCTCACCCCTCCAGATATCCCTCCCATTGGGACTTCCTGAAGAGGATATAACTTCTCTGCTCTTGTTATCTTTGACTTGGTGTTGTGGTACAAGCTCAGATAAATCAGGAGTGGAGATTGCAGGGGTTTGATGGTTTCTTGGGGAGGGGCTTGAATTAGACGAGAATGAACTCAGCTCGCAGTTGAGAGGAGATAGAGGGACTAGGTTAGTTGCAGAAGTCATGGAAGACAGGACTGAGGAGACCAGTGATGGGGTTAAAAGGAGCAGTTGGAAGCATAGAAGGTAGAGGACTTGGGTAGCTTGGGAGAGGGGTGTTAGGTTGAGGTGGTAGCGGAATGATAGCTGAAGTTACAGTAGGTGCTGCAGAAGTTTGATTAACTAGGGGAGAGCAGGTTGCTGGGGCAATTGGGGGAGGTAAAGGGTTTACTGGAGAAGGTGCTAGATAGAGAGGGGGAGGGGCAAGTGATATGTGGGCAGTAGATGGGGGTAAATTCTCAAGGGGATCCCACTTCTCATAATTGTCATTTTCTCCTTTAACTTAGTGGTTTTTCTCTTGTAGTTTACAGACTTTCATCCCCTTGTCTCTTCTAGCGTTCTTTAGCCAGCAAGCAGCATACTCTAATTCTTCTAAATCAGGATCTTCCCTTGCTTTCAAATATTCATTCAACTGTCTACACATCTATCTGTCTTGTGTTGTTACCTAAGGCTATTTTCTCTGCAAATCTAATTCTAGTCAAACTTCTATACAAAAGTGTATTATCTTCTCTTTGTTTAATATTCTAGTCACTTTCTAAATGTCCCATTTGGCTAGTAACATTCCCAGGAGGCTATTGGGAAGAATATTCCCAACTTTCTTCCCCTCGTTTTGACGCGTACTTGCGCTTTTGCTTAATTTCTTATAGTTTAGGCTGTAAATTAAACTACAAAGGTGCCTCTACCAAGATTGAGACTTAACTATGGGCAATACAAATCTTAAGGCAACTGAAACTCCCCTAGCTTCTTGTAACGTATCAGTTTCAATATATATATATAATCCTTCTTAACATTCTCTACACGAACACAAATTTAGAGACGGGCAACTCAAATTCTGAAATTTCTTGGAGTTAAAGATAGTAGCACCCGGAAAGTGTATATACACTAGGGACACCCCCGACCAATGCCTGCGCTGGCACCCGGAAAGCATATCCACACTTAGGGACACCCCCGACCAATGCCTGCACTGGCATCCGGAAAGCGTATCTACACTTGGGGACACCCCCGACCAATGCCTGTGCTGGCACCTGGAAAGCGTATCCACACTTGGGGATACCCCCGACCAATGCCTGCGCTGGCATCCGGAAAGCGTATCCACACTTAGGGACACCCCCGACCAATGCCTGCACTGGCATCCGGAAAGCGTATCTACACTTGGGGACACCCCCGACCAATGCCTGTGCTGGCACCTGGAAAGCGTATCCACATTTGGGGACACCCCCGACCAATGCCTGCGCTGGCACCCGGAAAGCGTATCCACACTTGGGGACACCCCCGACCAATGCCTGTGCTGGCACCTGGAAAGCGTATCCACACTTGGGGACACCCCCAACCAGTGCCTATGCTTTATTCCTCTGTAAGGGTTAGGGGTCCCCAGGAGACCTCTCACTCACACAGTTTGCTTACACAAGGCTTGGACCAATGGGATACTGATAGGGGAGGAGAACAATACAACTTAGGGAGGGGTTACAACTTGTACATTTTGGGGGTGAACAGAACAATCATTTAAGAAAAATGAATCACCACACGATGCCTTCCCATAGGACACTCCATGTGGCTGGATGCTGAAGGGCCAGGAGGCTTTGTTAAAAAATGTCACCAGGATGGTGTCTCCAGCTTTGATCACCGGACCTAGAATATAGCAGAGAGAGCACATCAGCAACAGAGTATTTCCCCAGGCCATCAGGCAAACCAAAGCAGACAGGGCACCTTCCCCCAAGCTGCAGGGCCAAAGATGAGAGTCAACAGATGGCCTGGCCTTGTTTCTGCTGAAGGGAGCTCAGTGGGAGCAGGGGCTGGCAAGGATTGTCTGAAAGCAGTTTGGGTCCACAGGAGAACTCAGAGAGGCATCACACCTTCACACAGGGAAGTAACAGAACAGATAGATGTGCTGGAATGCCCTCAGGATAGGCCCACATCTCTCCCCCACCTACATAAGGCCTCTTCAGCCACCCAAAACATGTGCCTCAGAGGTGTGAGATGCTGTGAGCCCACGATGCAACTAGCCAGAAAGGAGCTATAAGCCTTTACCATGCCTGTCCCCAAGCACCCACTCAGGAGAGAAAGCTCTCTGTGAGAACATAGGGTTTGCAGCATGCCTTGAAGAGGCTCAGACAAAAACACATAACCAGGAGCTATTGCTGTGACCTATTTAGCTCTAGTCATGCATACCATACTGTGTCCCTCAGCCCTTACCTCTGGAACACCTTTGAAATGACCCCTGAAGTGATTCTGTCCATTCTATCACCCTGCACCTTGGCCTGTTCCCTTTGCTCTCAGATGTGACTGTTGTGAAGCACCTCTTGTGCCCCACCCTGCCCTTCAAAATGAGCAGGCAGGTACAGCCACCTGGCACTCCCAGCATCAGCATCCTTCTCACAGACACTGACAGAGGATTTGTGTTCCTGGATGATTCTCACCAAGTATTCCAAGGTGTTTCTCTTCTTCTGATTGCTGCTTTTCCTCATGGAAGCTCTCATCAGTATATTCCACATACTTTGCCTTTCAATAGACACCCCCAACTCGGTAGAGGCTACGCTTGAAATACTGCTCAGCAGGACTAAATGCAAAAAGCAAATGTCAGGTCATGTCATAGAAAAATCAGCCCTGTTCCTTTGCTCCCACTGGCAAGGCCATCAGCATCTCCAAATCAAGCAGTATTTCAGACAAGGACAGCATCTCTAGTTTGGAACAAGCACAGCTTTGACTCTGCAAAGCTTTTTTGCCCTTACAGACTCATCCACCTGTGTGTTCAGGGAGCACCTGTAGCACACAGACCTCTCCCAGGTGAACCTGCCAGGTGTGATCAGCATCACTACACAAGATGTGTGAAGGAATGAACAAAACTGCAGTGCAGTCAGTGGGAAGGCAGTGCTAGAACTCCAACCTCTTCAGAAGCTGGGGACAGACCCAATCGCAACTAAAATAAACAGCTGTAAAGGTATTTATTTCCTCCACTACCACCCTCACCAAATATAAGTAACAAGCCTTGCAGGAGAGGCAGTGCAGTTACAAGGCCAGCTCACAGGTCTAAGGTCTGCAAGGCTTGCTGCATGGCATTGGGTAAATAATTAACCACTCTACATTTCCTCTTCTCCATCTGAATAAGGTTTATCCTCTCCAACAGATTACTAGGGAAGGGAAGTAATCTCTGTGGAAGGAGAAGAATCTCCCTTTCAGTTAGCCAAAGACTGAATGGGAAGTCTCTCAACTGCTACCCCAGTCACCTGACCATGGGATGGAGGGCTGCCATCCAAGTCCTTGCATCTGATTTCTTAGAAATTGCTTCCTGCAGCAGCACCATCCTGAGGCCCATCTGCAGGCCAGCTCTGCCACCCTGTGTCTGCTGCACCAGGGGCTTTTTGAATAATTTCTCAAATAGATCAATCTTCCTAGGTTAGGCTTGATAGGTTAGTGTTGGGGGTTAGGTTTGTTTCTTGGTGGGTTTTTTTTTTTTACCTATAGAATTTTTTTCCCAAGAATTGCTAGGCAACTAATTACTGGGTACTTACAGATACTCAGATGGGACAAAAGGATGCTCAGGTGGGACAAAAGGATGGAGCATAGCACCTGGCTGCACTCTTTGTCTCAGGGAGTTTCTCTCAGAGGGGGAAGGTAACACGAGGTTTTGGGGGGCAGGAAAAAGACAGGGCTGGGGGCAGCTTCACTCTTGCTCTCGGCATCAGAGAGAGGACGGTCAGGCTGCTGCTTGCTGCGGGAGGAGTTTCACTGGCACCACCGGGTCTGATCCTGAGGAAAGCTGCCATCATCTACTCGGCTGTGCCCAGGAATCCTGAGCTCTCCTCCTGCTGTCCTGCCCCCACCGCCGCTGCTTTTCTCAGCACTGCTTTGAGGGTTTTTTTTCTGCTACGCCACGGCCCTGCACTGCCCCGTCCTGCCGGGACATCCCTGCCCTTCCAGTGACCACTGACAGAGCTCCGGATATATCCGATCCACCAGCCCGGGATCCCTCACCGTTCCAGCTTGGTGCTTTTCAGAGTCCCAAGAGATTGCACTGCCCCGGGTTTTGTGAAACAAAGCCGCCCTCAAGGTCCCTGGTTCTGTTCACTATTAATGCTGTAATTGTTGTTGTTTGTTTGCCTTGTTATACATACTAGTAAAGAACTGTTACTCCTATTCCCATATCCTTGCCTGAAAGCCCCTAATTGCAAAATTATAATAATTTGGAGGAGAGGGGGGTGACATTCTTCATTCCAAGGGAAGCTCTAGCTCTCCCTGGCAGACAACTGTCTTTCAAAACCAAGACAGTTAGCAAGCAGAAATGAAGCCCAGAGACAAATGTGGCAGCTCACGTTGTACATCTGCTGGGACTTCTGCTGCTTGTGGGTACAGCTGTGCCACACAGCACTCTCATGGGAAGGCCCCAAGGTACCTGTACTGCTCTTGGTGCAGTCCAGCTACAGCAGCCTCCCTTTCTAGATGGGGTGATCAGCCTTCCCAGGAAATGTACCTCATGTGAACAGCAGGCATGTATTTTGAAAAGAAAGAAATTCCACATTTTGCTGAGCAGCCTTCCTGATACAGGCCAGACTCCCTAAACACTGCCCCAGCCCAGCAGCCTCTCACCTGCCTGTGTCACTGAGCTGCTTCCCACTGATCCGGTCAAGCCCCGAGGGTCCGTAGTCCCACTGCACTTCCTTGGCAGCTATGTAGTATTTCCAAACTCTCCCATCCAGGCTGGGTGCTGCAGCTTGCCAAGAACAGGGCCAGACTTCATAGAGTGCCTCCATCCCAGCTGTCCAAAACACAAAGGTGGACACTCAGCCCCTCCAGCCAGCCTAATGGGCAGTCCCACCTTGCCTCTGCTGTCCCAAAAGGCACATGGATGGGGCAAGTGACTCCACAGCAAGGAGTTTTGTGTCAGTAAGCAGAACTTCCATCCTTAGATACTGGATGCTATGGAAGTATGGACAAAGAGTGATTACAGTCCTCTGCTGTCCTCAGATCTATCATGCAAGTGCCTCTTACAGGGACCAGAGCTCTTAAGGCACTGCCTCATCTCAGCTTTCAGCTGTACCAAACATCAAACCATGGTACAAGTCAGCCCCACCAAAGCTGCCCTGCACATTAGTAACCAGCCCACTCCAAGTTGTACAAGACAAGGCATCACCCACTCATCTGGGGACATTTTTCATGCCCAAGGCACTGTTCTCTACCACACTGTACATCATGTACATCAAAAACAGAGGACACAGAGTCCAGGACATATTCCACCCTCTGCCTGACCTTGTATGTGATCGTATACCTGGCAGCTCAGAAGCCATCTCCCAGGGTTCCTGGGGATCATATCTGCTGTAACAAAAGTGGCTGGGAAGAGGCTGGCCACATCTGTCCTGTGGCCGCAGATTTTGAGTGTCTCTCCATGGAAGTAGGCTGTGTGAACATCAATTTCATTGCCCATCCCGAAGAGATACCATGAAACAGAATCCCCAGCACACATCTTCAGCTCAGGGAGGTTGCCAAACACATAGCCATTAACAGTTGCAAAACCAAGCAAGTGAAAATTAGAGCAGAAAAGGGGCCTTCAGAGCTCTTGCCAGCAGGTGACAGCACAGACACGATAAGAGGATGGACCTAACCAGAACTCTTCCTCTTCTGCTTTGGAGAGCCCAGCTCCACAGCTCATTCCTAAAACAAAGGGTATAAAAGCTCACTCAAGACAAAGATAAAACCAAAACAATACTTCCATTTTATGGAGTCGTTGCCCTGTCCCTGAGATATTATTTCCTAAGCACATGATCTCAGAGCAGATCCTGGAGCACTGACACTCCTGAGTGTCTCAGCAGACACAGTGGCCTCACAGAGGTGACACTGACCATGCATTTTGTTGCTCTCCTGAAATTCCTCATCTTCTTTGTCTACAGACCCAGGATCTGTGCAGAATGATGCAATGTTCTCATCCAGGTACCAGCTTAGGTTCTCATCCACCACACTGAACATCAGAAAGAAATCAACATCCACATCCCAGCGTCTTTGAGAGCTGCCAGTCAGCATTCCTGAGGTGAGAGAGGAATGAATGCAGAAAAACACTCATGCAGAAAATCATACACCAGGCAAGAGATTAAAACAGCAGTAGCATAGTAAGTCTTGTCACATGAGTTGGAGACATGCTTTCCCACCATCCTCACAGCTCATCACAGAGCGGCGAGCTCACCCTTTTCCAATATACCCCTGCCCATACAGTTCTCTCTCCCAAGCAGCTCTGCCACTGCAGGCCTCAACTACAACACCTTCAGTCTTCTCACTCCTGCTGAAACCAACCAGTCACCATGTTTTTAATACACAAACTAGATCTTGCACTAGAGTCTTGCTTTTAACATGGATTCAAGCAGCTCTTTCAGATCAAGAGGCCTGCAAGCTCACCTGCCCAACCACTAAGGGATAATGACAATGCAATGACCAGAATCCAGCTAGAACCCTCTCTAACCAAGTTGCATTTCCCCCTGAAGTTGGGAGCTCCACATCAGAGTGTGGGAATGGCGGGTCGGTCGGGATGAACGGAGACGAGAGATCTCTGGAGTCAAGCCTAGTTTTGGAGCATGTAGTTTATTGCATAGGGTGTGGGTGAAAGGGCCTTGCTACGAGCTGCCAGCCGCAGCTCGGAGCAGGTCCGAGAGGGTGAGAAGAGAGTGAAGAAGAGAAGGAGCAAGAGAGCAAGAGAAGAGGAAGAGAGAAAGAGAGAGAGAGAGGTTCCCATTACAATGCATTAAATCTTCTTCTATACTGAATATTCTAATCTACACCAACCAATCTAGTACAAGATACAAATCCTATAGCATTTACATACAGCCTATAAGAATCACTACATTACCATACAGTGTTATATTTTAAACCCTAAAAACTACTCTTTGGACCCCTCCTGCCGAGCTAGTAGGGTCTGCTCTGACCCTTAGACTTTCGGTAAGGAGAAGGGCATTGTTTCATCAAGGGGGGATTACTTTCAGCTGACCATACCATTGTTTTCCAGTTGTTCAGTAACTAAAGCTGGGCATCTTAGACATTGAAACTTGCCTTCAACTCTATTTCACTAATATGTTTCATATTCTCTACAAATGAGCAGTCATATTTATAAGGCTTTCCTGTTTCATCTTCCCCAACACCGTTGGAGCATAGTTCCAGTCTACCTCATGGATCCCCAGGTAATAAACTTGGACAACACCCCCAGCAAATGTGGGTGACAGCATGGGGATGCAGAGCAGCAACCACCAGACTGATCCCATCACAGCCTGAAGGGAAGGCATTTTTGGAAGCTACACCTATTTGGGAAACACAAAAAGAATGAAACAGAATATGACAATTTGGTTTGAAGGTCCTGGACATTTTGAGAGGGTATGAAGAAATCAGGTGTAAGTACTATTGGGATCATTACTCAAATATTGAAGAAGGAAATCACTCTGTAACAAAATTGACACATAAGGTGGATGGAGATCATGCCTTGGTAATGAGTCCCCAATACCAAATGTGGTGCTCTCATAATAGTTTAACCCTTTTTCCACTACTGCTCACTTTCCAAATCATCTAACAGGTCCACATACAAAGCTCAAGGAAATAGTCCTGAGCAAGTATCTGTATATTTTAAACTGTCACCAAGATCTCTCTATTCTAAGTCACCTGAGGAAGTACAGTTTAGTCACTATGAAGTAATTTTAAATTTTAACTTCTTTAAAGATGGCTCTTAGGGAGTGTTATAAATGCATAGTATATAGTTGGCTTTTCACAAATATTAAAATGAATACTGTATGTAGAATGTGGGAAGATTATACTGTAGTTTCTTTTATTAATAGAAGTTAGAAATATGATGAATGTATACTTTTTATGATTGTAACTTAGTGTTAGAAGACTGGGGTCTTTTGTTTTCCTGCATGAAGATTGCTGACCAAGAAAGCTGTAAACTTCTGTTATCAAGTATCTTGTCCAAATGAAAATGACCAGAACCCCGGGAGAAGAATTTATGGGACCTGTCCTATCAAATGGAATGGAGCCACCCGAAGACGGGTCTGCCGGATGGAATGGTTGGGGGGGAGTTGGGACTAAACAAAGGAATTCATACTCAAAAGGAATGTTTGAATCATGCATGTGAATTTATAAATATGCAACAGGCTGATACTTTTAAGGAACAAACTCTTTGTTAATGGTGTGCTGGCTGGTTCCGTGCCAGGCACCCTCGGCCGAGAAAATGTATTTTGCTTTTGTCTCTCCTAATTGTCTATTTTCTTTTTATTTTTTAATTAAACTTCTAATTTTTTCCAAGAAAGTGAACCTCGTTTTTCACATTGTAGATTGTCCCATTTTCAGTTTTAGGAGTTATGCCGGTCGAGTTGAGACACTAATTTTGAAAATATAAAAAGCTAAGGTTATAGTCAACAATAGATGTTGCTGAATTAGCTGAAATTAATAGATAAGCTTTGCTGAAATCAGTTAAAACTAAGAGGATGGTTAAGAGAAACCGGATTTAAGATAAGCTACCCTGGATCTAATAACTCATTGCTTGTCAACTAATCAATACCCCAGGAACACAAAACAATTGCAAACCTCCTGTTTTCAGAAGCTTAGCCCTGGAAATCAGGAAGCTATAGGTCCTCCCAACGAAAGGTTGAAAGTTTAGAATGAGGAGGACTAGTTTTACTTCCTCCTTTTGGTAACCACTCCTCACAAAAGGACCACCGACTCATTTCGGGGAACAAACTATGCATGCTTAATAGCCTTTTTGTCAATTAGCATACGAAGCGGAGAAGAGGAGGTGACAAGGGTATGAATATGCATTTGTATTTGGTGTATTCAACACTTTTGTGAATAAAAGGCTTTGTGATTACCTGTGATCTTTGTAGCGCTCATTAGGGAAATATCCCAGCTGTCACAATAAACATACACTTTCTAACTTAAATTGTTAGAGAGTCTTTTGTCCGTCACAGTTGGCTATCGATATTAGATCGATATTCATATTTTAATAAATCAGAGTCACAAAGGTAAATCCTACAAGAGGCAATTCTCAAACTGTCTCTTGAGACCGTGTGTTCCAGTGGCACTATGCTACTGAAACAAGAAAACGCTGTTGGGTTTATGCTGTCCTTGGTTAGGCTTACCAAGGGTGACTGACAATCCTGTTAGGACAGTGCCTGGGAAAGTATGGATTTTTTTTTAAGTTGTAGCCGATGTTCCCTAACAAGGTAGTAGCAGAAGCTACAGGTTTTATTTTATTTTATAGCGAGGGCTAAAACCTAAGCTGGGGGTGAAAGCCATAGCTGGGAAAAGCCAGTTGAGGGGGGAAAAAGAGGATGCGGCCACTGAACTCAGATCCATGAAGGTGAGGATCTGAAGCCAGAGGACTCAGGAAAAGCCAGTGCTTCAACCTAAACCGGGATCTGCAGTGGTCTGGAAAGCCGGTTGGAGGATATTAGGTGCTGTGCTGGTTTGAAAGCAAAACCAGTGAAGGACCCCAAGTCAGAAACACAATTTAATAAGATGAAAAGAAAATAAAGGAAAGTAAAAGAAAATAAAAGTAATAGTACAAAAAAAACCACTGACAGAGTCAGAATACAACCTGACACCCTGTTAGTTAGGGTGGTAGTGGCAGTCCAGATGAGATGGTCTTGTCGAAGCAGTGATTCCTGTAGAAACGTCTGGCAGCTCTTGTCTCCTCTGGAAGTCCAGTGGATAAAAGCTGCTTGTGCTGTCCCAAACCCTGGATTTATCCAGGTGGGAATGCTTGGCTCCTCCCCCTGGGCGGAGCATCTCACAATGGGGATGATCTCATTCTATGAGTCATGCAGTGGATCCTTGATGGCCCATTAAACAGAGATAGCTCCCGGAGGGAGTTATCTATGAGTCATGGGCAAGGCATTGTTAGGCTCGTTAACAGAAGATAAGGAAAACACTGCCCCACCTTGGCTCCAACGGCTCATGGGGATAGAATACATACTTTGGGCACAATTTTACATTGTAACCTAGGACAGGTGCTTTGGGCCAGTCACGTCGACAAGGCTAACCCCAAAACTTTTATGTGAGCTTAGTGCCAAGAGCCGAGAGCCTAAAAGCCACTAAGTTGGCTGTGGAAATGCACTTGGAGTGCCCCTAAATACCCCATTGGTTTACAGGGCCAAGAATCTAAATGCCAGTAGCTTGGCTGCGAGAAGACCTCTGAGTCGCCTCTTAAAGCGCTAGCCCATGTTTAGTTTCATAAACAGCTTCATTTTAAGTACCTATTTTAACTTGAGTTTCATTATTCATTTTAAAAACTGCAATATAGACCCACTTACTCCATTTATTATAATTGTTTGTTTTGTTAAGTTACAATTACATATGTCAGTTGTTTTAATCAATTCCTGTTGCATTTTGCTTCTTGTCAACCCTATTTGTTGTTTTCTTAATAACACAGTTTTGTTTTCTTCCCCACCCTAAGTATCAAGTCAATTTAGTCTATAATTAAAAGCTCAAAAGAAAAAGCAAAAGGTGTAAAAAAAACCAGCAAAAAAAACCCTGCAGTGCAACTGAAAGCCAGCAAGTAAGATGTGAGCCACAAAGGGTAGACAGCATGTCAACCAGGATGAGCTGAGTAAAGAAGTTACTCACTGCCAAAGTCAAAACCAGACATCACCCACCATCAAGTGCAAGCATCAACTCAAATAAAACTGTTCACAATATGTTAAAAAGGACTTACTATATTCAATTTTAAAGCATAATTCTCTCTCTAAATGTGTTTTATTCTTGCTGCCAAACTGTGTAACTGCTATTTCGTTTTAAACTGTTAATTGCCATATTTAACCTCTGTGCTTATTTTGTGCTTTCATCTGCACCTTCTTTATTAACAGAAGAAGAGTGAGGTGTGATGATTCATTTTTCTTAAATGATTGTTCTGTTCACCCCCAAAATGTACAAGTTGTAACCCCTCCCTAAGTTGTCATTCATTGTAACTCCTGTTCATCACCTCATCCTCGATGCCTTATTGGTTTACCCAACCCCTCCTACCTTCTGTTCCCATTGGTTCATAAGATGTGTTCTCCTCCCCTGTCAGTATCCCATTGGTCCAAGCCTTGGATTTGCCCCCTCGCTGGAACTCTCTCTCTCTGGCTCTGGCCCTCCTGCCTCTTTCCCTCTCCTTTGGGAGCCATTCTCCCCCCCCCCCGTGTGGGACCCCCGAATAAACCCCATCTAATCAACACCCTCAGAAGCCGTGTCGTGTCTTGCCTGCCTGCATGCTGCCATTAGCTGGCACAACCAAGAGACTGGTCCCCAGAAGCTCTGGTAAGGCTCTTGTACCTTCCCTTCCTTCTGGGACCCAGGGGTATGTTGCCCGCAGCCCCTGCAGCTGCTAGCCAGGCCCAAAAAGAGCAGGGGAACGCAACAATCTCCCAAAGCTTCACTTCTTGATTTCCAAGCATGCTGTGCTATTCTCAGAAGCTAATGATATTCAAGTATTGCTGTTTCCAAATAGTCATTAAATTGGACAAAGTTTGGAGACACCTTCTTTCCCTCCTTTCTCAGAAGGGAGCTGTAGGTATCGCTGTGTTTCGGATCCCTCAACACAGTATAGCTCTGCTCCAGTGGCTCCACCAGCCAGTCCCCTTCAGAAGCTCCTGGTTGTACACCTGACAAAACTCAGATACAGAACAGCCCCTTCAAAGTAGCTTCAGCAGTGTGGGAACAAGAACAGCCCTCTGGCTCATGCCCAGCCCTACACACCACTCAGTCACTGACTTATTCCCTGCTGCTGTTCACAGGGAGGTAAAATACCTTTTTTGACTCGCTCTATGCCAACATGGACTCAAAGGAAGGAGTTTGGAAAGCCATACCTATGCTGTTTCACACAGCAGACCAGTAAAAAGGCAGTGGTGACAGTAATACAGAAACAGCAGCACCAGTCCTCAGCATGAAACCTGCTACCCTGCCAACACACACCCCGAGGGAAGGGCAGCGGGATGCTCCTGAGTCAGCCCAAGCTATGGCCTTCGTGTCAACTTAGGGCAAAGTTCGCGGGAGCTTCCTGTACACAGGGTGGCCTCCTCAAGGCCCGGGAGCCGCCGAGCCCAGGCAGCCGGGACAGGCTAGTCTTTGTGTGCTCTCATACCGATGGCTTGTGCAGGCAGTACCACACCATGGGAGAACAGCGGCTCTCAAAGCTGGGTGAGAAAACTGCCTATGGAAACAAACCCGCCATGCCAGAGCCCCTGCTCCCCGCACCGAACCTCCGCATGGCGCCCATCACGGGAGTCACACACAGCCACGAGTTGTGGCATTCCAAGTGCTCTGTGCTGTGCTTTGCCATTAAAGAATCAAGGACAAGTCTTTGGGACAGCCTTCCCAAGGCTTTACAAGAGTTCCACCTGGATTCTGCTTGGAGTTTGACCACAACATCGCACACACCTCTGGGGTAATTCTAGGGAACAGCAAAAAACATCCCTGAATGGAGATGTAGCAGATGACACAAAGTCTGTGCTCACATACCCTTCACAGTAGCTAATCATTTAGTTACTCGACTAGTGCAAGGTGAAACTAGCTAAATTAGTTTCAAAAGTTTTTTTAAATTTTTCAATGGTATTAATATTTGCCTTGATTAAGAAAGAAACCCCACAAAACCAAAACCAACCCAAGTTTTACATTATATCCATCCCTGAAACTTGTACTTTAGAGCAGAATCCTTCCCCAGGACTGCCCTTTACCGGGTCCCCGACAGCACAGGAATCGCGAACGAACGGAAATCATATTTCAGGCGGGTTGGTGGGATTCAACTCCCTCATCTGATCCAGGAGGACGATGTAGGGATATTCCCCGACACCCGACTGCAAGGAAACCACAGCCCGAGAGCGAGGGGAAACCACAGAAGGAAGGCAGAAGGACGGACGGCTCATCCCTTACGTGCGGAGCGGGAGGCGGCGCGGCGGGGCTGCAGAGCGGGACGAGGGAGCGCCGGCGGAGACCAGCTCGAGAAGGCCAAAGGGGCGCTGCCTCCGCGGGCTGACCGAGCCCGCTCCTGTCCACAGGGCGGGCTGGGCTGCTCCGCCCCGCACCTGCGGGAGCGCCTCGGCCCGGCCGCCCCTCAGCCGAACCGCGCTCCGGCCGCGCACGCGGAGCCCGATCCAAGGAGTGCACCTACCCGCCCCACCCAGGGCTCGGCCCCCGGTACGAGGAGCCCCAGGAAGGTGGGCGGGGACGAAGGCGCAGGCAGAGCTCCGGTACGCGGCCAACGGCACACAACTGCTGGGCGGGACTGAGGGCGGGACCGGGCAAGCGCTCGCCAAGGACCGACTGGGGCAACGGCTGCGGCCCCTTTAAATGCGTGCGGTGACGTCACACGGCCGCACGCTCCCCCGGGAGCACAAGTCACGCTCGCGGCCGTCGGGGCGAGGGGTGTGGTTTGGCAGTTCCCGCCAATCAGCGGCTGCTCTGCGCGGTGGCCCCTCCCCTCGCTGCGTCGCGTGGCCTCGCGCGGCCCGTCGCTGTCCGAGGATGCGGGAGGCGTTATCGCTGCCCCGCGGCCCTGTTGCCCCCGCCGCCCCCGTGCCCGCCCCCGTGCCCGTCCCCGGCTTCCTCGCCAAGCTCTGGGCCTTGCTGGAGGATCCGGACAGCGACGACGTCATCTGCTGGAGCAGGGTGAGGTGGCCGCTCGGGCCCGGCCCAGGGAGGCCCGCGCGAAGGACTTGATGGTGATGGGGACGCCGGGCCGGGGCTGCGGAGCCCTGCCGTCGGGCGGGCGGTGGCGGAGGGTCCCCAGCTGCCCGGAGCGTGCTGAGCCCGCTTCCCCGCCCCGCTAGCGGTGGTACTGGCGGACCGGCGTGCGCGGAGCCGCGCCCGGGGCCGTGCCCAGGCCCTTCTCCGCGTGCGGCCCGCGGCGGCGTTGCTGGCGCTCGGGACATCCTCGGGGGACAGTCCCGAATTCCCGGTCAGCAGCTCCGAGTGGTGAAAGGACGCTGTCAGGAGCCATTAACTGTCCATTTTCCTTCCAGAGCGGAGACAGATGTGCCCCGCGGGCATAGGGCACGGACACACCGACCAGACACCCCAGACACGCACTATGTTTATTTTTGTTCCCTGTCATTTTTAAATCCGTAGGATTTTTCTCCACTTTTTTTTCCAGCCATTTGCCCTTTACAAAGGCAAAGATGAAAAGAAACACCGTATTTTTGTTCTCTTCATGAACAACATAAAAGTGATGCAAAAAGCTCTTCCTGTTTCCAGGAAGTTTGTTCTTGAGCATATGATAAATCTGGCACTGCTAGTGTCACACTTACCCCTGGTCACTGCTGGGTTGTGTTGTCTGAACTTTCGGTAACTCAGCAATGTTACGTGGTTATTTTTAGGGATGACATAGTACGTACAATGGAAGAATCTTGTCAGGACCTGGGCAGACTGATGAAGGGAGATGAAATCTCTTTAGTGGCATAAATTCTATTGGGCTTGTGCAATGCTTATGTTTCCTGGGGACAAAGGTAGCAGGTTTTTAGAACAATTTTGCTTTGGATTAAGATTGGTGTGTCAGGGCTTTAAGAAAATTCCCTGTTCAATAGAAGTGTTCCATGTAATTGTCTTTGAATTCAAACTTTTTAGTCCAGTCCCAAGTACTCATAAGTGTTCCCACAGACCGTTCACTTGGTGAAGTCTTTTGCCTTTCTCTGGTGTCAGAACAGTCTCTGCTGATTTATGATCTTCACTTAAGAGCAACACCTTAGAAAAGTTGTGCTTATTCACCGACTGTTACTTCTGCTTATTTCCTAGAATGGTGAGAATTTCTGCATTCTGGATGAGCAGAGGTTTGCCAAGGAGCTGCTCCCCAAGTACTTCAAACACAATAATATCTCCAGCTTCATACGACAGCTCAACATGTGTAAGCATCAGCAGTTCCTACACACTCTGTCTGCCAAGTACCTAGCTACTTGGCTTTGGTTTGGATTTCTTTAAACAAGCAAACGAACTTGGCAACTCTTTCATCCCTGAAAACCTGAGCCCTGGCCTTAAGTTTGCTTTGCAAAAAAGACTGATGGTAGAGCTCGGTTTAGTGTTTGGTTTTGTGTTTTAGCTCCAAGTCCTTTTGAGTAACAGCTGTAAGAATATATGTGCTGGTGCCTAAAGGTAGTGTGAGGTTCCCTGAGCTCCAGCGTTGCTCTTGCAGCAGACGTGTGTATCCAGGGGAGCAGAGGCTGTGTGTACACCCATACACCTAGAATGTGAAAAAAAATTGCCTGGATTTTGGGACTACCACTGCTCTTGCCTGCTTTGCTGTGTTGGAACCAGATCGGTCCTGCTGATGGGCCAAGCTGGACTACATTTCTCATTATGTTTTCTCTGCTCAACTTGTGAGCATCATTTGGCAGCGTTGCATAGCACATGTACAGCGTAGCCAGGCAGAGGGGTGCAGTGAGGGTGGCTCAGGGGCACAGTGCAGCATGCAGGGCTGCAGCAACCAACAGAAATAACTACAGAAGCTTCTGGGACCAGTGGAGGGACAAACAGTACAGGAAGTGCTGCCTTAGAATTTCAGACTGATGGGGAGGAGCTCTCTGTCCTTGCCCAGTAGGTTTGCCTGATCTCTTTAGCTGATGTCTGTATAGGTTTTGTAACCTATAGCACAAATAGCACATCTGTTTGGTCTCTGGCCAGATGCTTTGGTTCATGTTGTGTGCTTGTGTTTGTAAGATCCATCACTTGAGTGACAGAGGATAATCCAAAGAAACAATGGTCTCTTCCCTTGTAGCCAGGATAAATGAAAAAAACCCAAATATTCCTATATAGTTATACAATGTAGTGGCAGCCTCCTTTTCCTGCTGGATCTATCCTGGCTTTCTAATAATAGTTGGAGTGCATTAATTGTGTTAGAACCTTGACTGAGGAGAGATATGGATTGGCCTGTCAGCTGAATCATGCCTCTACCCTGTGGTGTTTGAGCAGTGATGGAAATAGAACTGAGAATATCTTACTTTGTGCAGGCAGTCTAGTATGAAGAAGGTGCTCTGCTGCAGGTGTTTGCATAGGCAGGTGTCCTGGTTTAGGGCAAATTTGGGAGAGAACCCCTGAATGGGGTTCTTCTGGAAAGCAAACTTAAATGTCCCCTCCCCCACATCTGGTCTGGGAAAAAAGAACTTCCTCAGAAAAAAGTGGAAAAAACTATTTATTTAACAAACAAAGTGCCCACAAGCATAAAGAATTAATAATATGAAACAATAAAACTTTTCATTGCTCTGAAGTGAGATGGTAAATTCAGAAAGTCCCTGCCATGGGCAGCTCAGCTCTCTCAGTCTCTCATCAGGCCCTCCGGAGCTCTAGGCCCTGGTGGGCCACAGGTGCGAGAGCTCTCAGTGCTCCTCTGGGTTTTTCAGTCCAAAGCAGGTTTAAACAGTCCCAAGAAAAAGAAAAAAAAAGCAGTGCAGGTAACTTCTCTGCCCTAGCTAGCTGAAACTAACTAAAAGCACAGGAGATCTCTGTCTGCAGTCTGTCCGAGACTCAGTTGAGCACACTCAGTCCAGAGAAGAGAAGAATGTGTAGGAGTCAGGCAGTTTCTCAAAACAAACTGTGCGCTTCTTCTTTCCCTGTTTTGCTCTCAGAATCAGTCTTAAAGGTACAGAACACAATCTGTAGAACAGACAATTGGGGATACAAGCATCATAAAGTCACCCTAGGACAGCAGGCAAGGAACTAGCTTCTTTGCCTTGCTTTATTCTGTAGACCATGGTGGTACATGACAGCATTTGATGTGTAGTTGTCAGGGATAAAAGGGAAAGTGTACCATTACTCTGCATCCACTGGGACAGGATTCTATTCAAGATGTGATAATAAATCTCATTTCTAACTAACTGTTGTGAAGGTTTATACATGGCTGTGATGGTTTGGCCATGGCTGTCTTGCCCACGGACACACACTGGCCTCTGCTGTGCAGCTGCGTGTGCAGCCTGCCAAGGGCAGGCAGTGGTACTGTGGACATATTCTCTAGCTGTGAAAATCAGAGCAATGAAATCATTGAGCACCAAGAAAGGCTACCTTGGCTGTTTTTCGTAGTTTCTGCTCATAGTAACTGTAGTGCAGTGGGTGTTTTGGTAGCACTGGACTTTTCTTAAGCTATATGTATTCCGAGTCAGCTTTCAACTGGAAGAAATGCCTTTGTTGATTTCCTTTCCACAGATGGTTTCAGGAAGGTGATTGCTCTGGAGAATGGTATCATTACAGCAGAGAAAAGCTCAGTCATTGAGTTCCAGCACCCTTTCTTCAAGCAAGGGAAGGCACATTTACTGGAAAACATCAAGCGCAAGGTATAGTCTAAGCACATATATACTTCACTTAGTTACAAAAACGTGGCTTATCAGGAGCACATATGGGTGTTTCAAACACAGCCAGCAAATACCATGGGAGCCAAGGTAACTCCCTCACGATGCCAGGCTGGTGCTTGGCTGGGCCTCCTTGTGCCAGTGCTTAGACAAAACCTGCTCTGCTCTTGGTTGTGAACTGGGGTAGGACCATCATCAAACCACAGCCTTTCTCCACAGAGTTCATATCCCTGATTGCAGCTTAGCATGGTCTGCAATTCTGTCAGCATCTCCAACTCCGAGAAAGGCACAAAGTGAAAGAAGCAAAAGAAAATACATTCCCATTTGGCACTCATTAAAAATTAGCAAGGTCATCAGTAACCAGTTCATTTGGATGAGTTTGCATAAATTATATTGCTTCTCCAAAACTGTTGCCTTTAAGCTACATCCTTATGAGCACTTTCTGCTTTTCTTTTGTACGTTTCAGCCTTGTCTGACCTGTTTCTGCACAGATATTTATCCTCTATTGGCACATTACAGCCCATACTATGCTGAGGAAGAGAGTATCATGATACATCACATTGACATTTGAACAGCAGAATCTTTTCTTTAGTCTGTTGTCAGATGTGGCTGCATTACCCAGGGTAATAAAAGCCCAGGGTAGGCTGGAGATCCAGAATTATGTTTGGATTGATTCTTCACTGAGCTGCCCCTGCTTGGAGCCAGAATTGAGTGGCTCTGGCTTGGGCCTGTGCTCCCCTCACTGCTGTGACCGGCATGTCCCAGCATGCACACCTGGCAGGGCAGGTGCACAGTGTCGTCAGGTGTGGCACCATGTGTCCCAGGGGTGGTGCACTGGGTGGAGTGTTCTAGATGCTAAGACAAAAGCTCTGCTCAGTGCCAAGGACATTTGTATGAAGTCTTGAATAGGTTGGTGAAAGATACTCTTTGTTGCACAGGAAATGTTAGTGATTTTTTGCAAAACACTAATTAATTTTCTTGTTCTCTTACTGCCTGGAATGGGGCTATATTCCAGTATTGGCTGTAAACTGTATTTCAAGCCTCTGTCAGGACTGCAGGTTTGAATGCAGGACTTGCTTTACTTACTCCCTTTCACTTTTAGCTCTGCTGGTATGCAGATACCCTGTGTATCTTCACAGAATACCAGAATGGTTTGAGTTGGAAGGCACCTTAGAGCTCATCTCATTCCACCTACTACCATGGGCAGGGACACCTCCCACTAGACCAGGTTGCTCCAAGCCCCATCCAACCAGGGATGGGACAGCCAAGTTTCCCTGGGCAGCCTGTGCCAGTGCCTCAGCACCCAAGGACTGGACACCCTGATTAGCCAGTTGGGGACTCTGAAGAGCAGTTCCTTGTATTTGGGCAGAATTTATATTTGCCCTTGTTTTTTTGGAGGCTAGCTAGCTGCATTTGGAATTTCCACCCACTTCCTGCAACTTTTGGTTGTCTTCCCACAGAGAGGTGGTGTGCTGAAGAGAAATCAGACAGCCTTGAATTCCATTTGGGATGCACCCTGTGTACATTAGCATAAGTTATTAACTGCAGCAAACAGCAAAGCATCTAGACTGCAGACAGGGAGGAGAACTGTCAGACCCTTCAATCCATCCTTTGCACCATGGGATTTTGTCAAGAAAGTAGTTAGTCATATCTGAGAAGTGATTGCACAACAGCTGTGGTCTGTTCCAGCACAAAGGGATGGGATATTGGTTTATAACACCCTATGTTAATTTCTGACCATTCCACTCCCCTTTGGAAGACAAGATGTGTGAGCCAACCTGCAGAGAAGTTATCTCACACCTCAGCAGGCCAATCCCACATTGGTGCTTTCACCTCCCCCTTGGAATCCACAAGGTGCTTTCACACCCTCCTTGGAATTTAGCAGAGTAACAAGAAAACTCTCAGCAGGTTGTAGGTTGGGAGAGAAACTGATACGACTCCATGTGGCTCAATTACAGTCAGTATTTGGCAAAATGATGTTCAAAATTATGCCCACAAAACCTGAATGTGTCATTCAGACATGTGCATGTGATGTCTTTTTCAAAATCCTGAATTGTGTTGCAGCCAACAATGCTTGTGCTGCAGAGAGAGTTGCTGAAGGAACTAGAAAATGTTTAATATAGAAGTGCAGGAAGGAGATGGTGGGCTTTTTGCTCTCTGATGGCTCTTCCACCATCGTTTGAAGTAGCAACATTCACGGATTGTGCTGTGAGCAGAAGAGCAGTTTGGACTCTTCTTTCTGCAGACAAATCTCCATAACTTTGGAATGTCACTGAGCAGAGAGGTGGTAGAGGAAACACCAATAGGGGAATCTGCAATTCAACTACTGTGGGATAAATTTTCAGATTGAGTAGGATGCATCTAACTAGGTGCCTTCATCTCCCAGTAACTTAATGAAAATTTGTTACTCCTTTGCTGGTAGATTTACCGACATCTAGAAGGAATATGATCATCTTGTTCTTCCACTATCAGCTGTGGGGTTTTTTTGGCTGGTGTTCGCTCTGTGACACTACAGGGCAAACTGTCACCAGGCCTGGCAGAGAACCCCCAGGGAAAGCCCTTTGCAATCAGTAGTTTTTATTATGAATTACAGTAATGAATCTACTGTCTCCAAGTACAAAGTGCTAATCTCATGCTTTCATTGGCATCTTGTTTTTTTCATACAGTGCAGCCTGTCCTAAGGATTGTCACCTGTAGCAGTTGTGGTGTTTTGTGCCATGTAAGAATTGCAGTCTTACCTGGTCTTTTAATGGGGCTTGGTCCTGCCCTGCAGGCTGACTGCGCTCTCCCTGCAGCAAGGAGTATGTACTGTTTGTAGTAAAGCGTGTGTACCTATTCTAGGTGTCTGCAGTGAGAACTGAGGATCTCAAGGTCTGCACAGAGGATTTGCACAAAGTCCTGTCTGAGGTGCAGGAGATGAGAGAGCAGCAGAACAACATGGATGTCAGGCTGGCTAACATGAAGAGGTAGACTTGGCTGTTTCGGGGTGCTTATGCATTGAATGTTGCTTGTATCTGATGGAGATTAGCTAAATGTGGATTTCATTTAAACTGGAAACAGATGAAGCTATATTTTTTCCTAAGAATGCCCATTCCACCCCACACAACATTCTGAATCTTGTTTGGTTTTGTAATTCAGTTACAGACTGGAGATTTAGACTGGGAGTTTGTTGGCTGCCTTGATATTTCACTCTGGTTGCCAGTACCTATAGTAGTTTTTTAGGTCAATAAGAGCATTTAATTTTTTGAATACAAACAGGGTTAGATGCAGTGAGGGACAATTGGTATTTTGTTTTCTTTCTAACTGGAAGTGGACTTTGCACATCCTCATCTCTGTTCTCTCAGATCCCCTTCATATAGGCACTGGTAATTCATTCAGGTAATTGGTATGCCAGCAGATATCAACCAGAGTTCAGGAGATACCTTTCTCTCTCTGTTCCTTAAAAAAAACCCAACCAAATCCCTTGAACACCACCTTTAGATCTGTCCCAAGGCTGTCAGTGTTCGGAAACAGGCTGAGTGTAACACAAAGTCCTTATTCAACAGCTTTGAGGCTTTGAAGGAATACCTCAGATCAAGATTATTGGTGGAGCACCAGAGGATGAGGGTGTCCTTATTGAGTGTTTGTTGCTGCTGATGGAAAATGGAGTTAACCTAGAGTTTATGCTAGTGGATTGAATTAACTGAGGGTTAGTTATCCACAGAGGGAATGTTGCCATTGGTTCTGCAAGGTACTCTAAAAGTTTGAAAGCTGTAAAACTAGAGCATATAAAGTAAACTCTGTTCATCCTCTGTCTTCTGATTTATTCTTCATTGCAGAGAAAATAAGGCCCTGTGGAAAGAAGTGGCAGTCCTAAGGCAGAAGCACAGTCAACAACAGAAGCTGCTGTCTAAGGTACCATTGCAGCATCTTCAGTGCTACCATCCTTATTCCTGCCTCTGTGATACTTCATGGCATTCTTTGCTTATGTAGAATGACAAATGACACAGAGCTGAACAGGCTGTATTAATACAGCATAAAGAAAATGTTCACAGTTCCTGAGTGTCCCAGAAGTAGCACAGTAAAGAACCACAAGCAAAGCACTAAGGAAAAGTCATAGTAGGATGTCAGTGTGTAGAGACAGTGCATGGTAACAGGAGACCAGAACTTGAGAGATTGCAGGCATATGGAATGGAGTCTGGTCACTTAGACCACTTGAGAAGTGAATTTGGAATGCAGAAACTGTAGAAGCTTGCACACTGGAAAAATTTTTCTCTGGTTTATTCCTCAGCTGTTTCTGGTCTGGAATCCTCTAGTGACTTGTGCTGTTACATTGCATTTCAAAAAAAAGTCAACTGTGCAAGTGGGCTAATTTTTTCTATGCAATTTGTAACTCTTGCTTTGTTCTTTAAGATACAATTGCAAATGGATTTTTAAAATACCTGTTAATTTCTGTCATGTAACTATATCATTTTATAGTAAAATCTGAATTAAGAATTTAATGTTAGGATTGCTATGCTGACCACTTGGTTTTGGTTTTCTTTTGTTTTTCCTTTTTAGATTCTTCAATTTATACTAAGTCTGATGCAAGGAAATTATATTGTTGGGGTCAAAAGAAAAAGGTAATTACTTGATAGGTCCCAGATCAGTGTCAGATGTGAATTGCAGGGATAAATCAGTTTCTATTATGTGAAAGGTATTTTTATCACTTGTATATTTGGACTTGAGAAAGCTGATGGAAGTTCAGTCAAGCACAAAATAAGTATTTCCTCATCACTAAAACGGGTGGGAAGAGAATATTCTCTACGTTTTCAATTCCAAAGGGCACAATTATCAAAAGTGGTAAATCTCAAAATGTGCATGTGACTAACTTCTTCCAAACCACAGTGTGTGTGTAGTACAGGCTGCCTGCAGTACCCTTCCTGACACACGTTCCCAAAAGCCAGGCTTCTTGGGAGGGCAAGAATGATTACCATTACTGCCTGTCTTTGGCACTGCTGCAGCTCTTCCCTCTGGCAGTCAGGATATATTAAAGCTGTGCTTTGTCTTAGGTCTCTCACAGATGCTGCGGGTACTTCACCCTCCAAGTACAGTCGTCAGTATGTCCGCATCCCTGTGGAGAGTGGCCAAGCTGTAAGTCTCCCCAGAGACAGAGGCAGTGGGTTGGACAGGATGATACACAGTGATATCAGTCTTCCTTATAGCTACAAATACCGTAACCTGGTAATCAAATTATCTCCCTTTTGTAATGGACAGCTTTAGAGCAACACTCTGGCTGTAAAATCATACAAATCAGTGCAACTGGTCACAGATAAAATGTGAACAGGAAAGAGAAGCTGCAAGGAGAATGGGGCTTCAGTATGAAAAAAGAAAAGGTCAGAGCCTGTGGTTTATTCATTCTGTGCTGTATCTGCAGATGGCTTTTTCTGAACATAGTGCAGATGAAGAGGATGGAAATGGTACAGGTCTGATAATCCGAGATATTACTGACACCCCGGAAAATGCCACCAATGGCCTCCTTGCTGTGGCACACACAAGTGGCAGAGCCAGGTATGTCCAAAGTACATGAAGTATTTATGCCTGGGTTGTTAACTGGGTAATGTTAATGTTGGTGATCCATCTGGATTCTGGGAAACAGAATGTCTCTCTGAATGTCCATTTGTGCATGACAGGCCTGTTGTAGGCTCTCCTTCTACAGCTGTGCTGGTTTGAAAGCAAAACCAGTGAGACACTCCAAGTCAGAAATACAATTAATTAAGAGGAAAAGAAAAGAAGTAAAAGAAAGTAAAATAAAATAAATGCAATAGTACAAAAAACCACTGACAGAGTCAGAATACAACCTGACACCCTGTTAGGGTGGTAGTAGCAGTCCAGATGAAATGGTCTTGTCAAAGCAGTGATCCTGTAGAAACGTCTGGTAGCTCTTGTCCTCTGCAAATCCAGTGGGTAAAGGCTACTGTGCTGTCCCAAACCCCGGATTATATCCAGATGGGAATGCTTGGCTCCTCCCCCTGGGCAGAGCATCTCACAATGGGCTGATATCGTTCTATGAGTCATGCAGTGGGTCCTTGATGGCCCATTAAACAGAGATAGCTCCCAGAGGGAGTTATTTATGAGTCATGCAGCAAGGCATTGATGGGCCCATGAACAGAAGATAAGGGAAACACTGCCCCACCTGGTTTCAACAGCTCATGAAGATGGGGATAGAATACATACTTTGGGCACATCTTACATTGTAACCTAGGACAACAGCATATAGCATTGGTCATTGTCAGAGCTCACGTCTCTTCAGGAGTCCCTGGAGGCCTGTCAGGCTGATGGGCATTGCAGGTTTAATTTGCTGAGGCTTTTCTGTCTGTTCAACAAATGAACACATACTTGACTTTTCAACTGAACAGGGACCTGAATGCATATATAGGTTTCTAATAATCCAAAATGTATATAGATTGCTAACAAATCAAGATGTATAGTTTTATCTCCAGTTGCAATACTACTCTCACTAAGCATATCCTAGGGAAGGCATTCTCTGTGTGGCAACAGATTTTACTGAAAACCCATTTAGTTGTTAATACCCAGAGGGAAATAAGGACTGATTTGTAATCTTTTCTTTCCAGAGTCTGTCTGTTAGGAGTTTACCTCCTGCCTAATTCCTATGTACTATATTGCTGCTTTTTGCCTGGGAAAAAGAGGTGTTTTGCTCTATTACATGGTCTCTCTGTAAGCTGTAGTAAGAGATTCTTCATCTGCCACTTTTCTGCTTTTTCTAAAGACCAGTTTGTTATTTGAATTCTTGACTGGCCTAATTTTATTAAGATTTGGGATACTAAACCTGAAATGAATAGTAATGCAGTTGATAAATTCTCCTGTGTGTTGTTTCTGTTTGGGTCACATTTTAGAGAGCCACAGGCAGCTCTGGATCCTGGCTTACCTCTTTGTCAAGTATCACAGCCAAGTGAGTTAAATTGTGCAGAACCTGTCCCATCAGTTCCTATAAACGATGTCAGCAAATCCGGCGAAATAGGCACAGCTGCTGTGGAGCTCCACACTGCACAGCCAAATGCTCCAGAGGACCCCGTGTCAGTAATTGACTCCATCTTAAATGAGAGCAGCTCTGGAAACCAAAATGATCCTTTGCTGGACAGGTATTAACTTGTTTCTGAAAAGTGTTACGCTGTTGTCACCTTGTGGAATCCTGTCAGAGTTTTGGAGAGTGCGTTGTTTGGCAGAACATAGGGAATTAACTTTTGAATTGTCATTGACGAAGTGAATTCTCTGCACCTTTGTTACCAGGGCTTGAAAAAGCCAAGTGTTGTCATCACACATTGAAAAAGGGCAAATGCCCTCTTGCCTTTATGGTAACACATGTGCCTGACTGCTGGTGCATCCGTCAGTGTGTCCCATCAGCCCACTGCTGTCACTGCCAGGTGCTGCCAAGCAGCAGATGCAGGGCACTGATCTTGGGCAGGCACTGTAGGCACTTTGTTCCTGGGACCTGGATGTGGATTGTCCTGGTGGTCATCTGACTATTCTTTCCTTCTCTGCCCCTCATTTGTACAAAGCTGTTTCCCGTGTGCTCTGTCAGATCACATAGCCCTGGATCAGGGGTGCAAGCTGTGGGTTCCCACCCCACTGTGGCTGTAGGAGAGCTGTATCGAGGACAAAGCTTTAACCCTTGCTCCTACAGCTCTTCTGCTGTGGTCAGCAGCAGGTAGGAGGGTCTGGGATGGTGTCTCAGCACTCATATGGTCTGAAGGCCCTGCTGTATCTTCCCTCCTGGGCACTGCAGGATGCGGGGCAGTGCCTTGGAACTGCCTGTTCCTCAGTGCTGGGAATTCAGTACAGGAGCACCTCATGGCATAGCAAGACATGCAGTGTGGGCATTGTGTCTGCAGCTGCCTTCTCAGGTTCTTCACTGTCCCTCATGTCCTGCCCACTGTCCCTGGAAACATGTCCAGTTTGGCAACAAGCCGATGTTTCAAAGTAGGTAAGTGTCCTGGTTTAGGGCAAATTTGGGAGAAAACCTCCAAATGGGGTCCTTCCAGAATAGCAAATTCAAGTGGCCTCTCCCCCAACTGGTTTGGGAAAAGATTTCCTTGGAGAAAAGTGGAAAAAACTATTTATTTAACAATCAAAGTATCCACAAACACAAAAAAAAATTAATAATATGAAACAATAAAACCTCTTGCTGTCCGAAGAGATGGCAAACCCAGAAAGTCCTTGTCGTGGAGTGTAGCTTGGCTCGCTCAGTCTCTTATCAGTCCCTCCGGCGCTGGAAAATGCCATCCTGGGCCCTGGTGGGCCACAGGTGTGAGCTCCCGGTGCTCTTCTGGGTTTTCAGTCCAGAGCAGGTTCGAACAGTTCCAAGAAGAAGAAAAAACAAACAGTCCAGGGAACTTCTCTGCCTCAGCTAGCTAAAAACTAACTAAAAGCAAAGATCTCTGTCCCGCTGTCTGTCCGTGCTGCAGACAACACAGTCCAGAAAAATGTGGATGAGTGAGTGCAGTTTCTGAAAACAAACTCGGCGCTTCTCTTTCTCCCCCTTCACTCTTGGAACCAATCTTAAAAGTACACAACACAATATCCAACATAAACAGAACAGACAATTGGGGATACAAGCATCATAAAGTCACCCTAGGACAAGTTCCTTCAGGCCCAGATTAATTCCAGCCCTTTGCTTATCATTTATTGTCCCAGGGCAAAGCCATCGGACCTTTGTTTAAACAGATATTGGCGTACAGGCTGGGATCTGAGAACATTCACCAGATACTAAAATGAGGGAGGAAGTAGGTATGGAAGGACAAACTGCTTTTTTACCTCATAGCTGTAGTTGTGCTTGCTGTTCAGGTAGTCTTCCTTGTTCCTGTACCTCAAAGAGCTGGAGTGAAAGGTGATACAGGAATGCGGTTTCATCCATTTGGCTATTCTGGATTGTAGGCAGCCTGCCCTGTGGGGCAAGAAAAGGCCCTGCCTGCCACCTGTGCCTTATGGTGCTATGTAATTTTCTCTTTTTAGAGAGGAAATTCAGGATTTTCTGAACTGCATTGATGCCAGTCTTGAAGAGCTCCAAGCAATGCTGTCAGGGAAACAGTACAACTTTGGTGTCGAAGCGTTCAGCGACGTGAGTGTCTTCTCACTATTTCTCATTTCTGAGAAATACTCAGAATTCATGCTCAGGTTGTGTCATGAAATGCTGCTAGTTTATTCTATGTTGTAATGGGTAAGAGTTGGGAACATCTGGAAAAGCAAATAGTTACAAATTGATTTGTAGGTATTCACAGTGTACAGGGTGATACTGGGAGCCTTTTCCAGGTCATACAGGATTCCTGTTCTACAGAACTGAAGAGGGGGAAATAAAAGGAAACACTTTGCCTCACTTCTCAAGCCTAATCACATACCATCACATCCTGACTGTGTATTTGATTCAGCTAGATGATATGGATAATATGGAGTGAAACTTAGCTGTATTCCTGGAATCACTGGGAAATAAGGTAACCTTTTCTCCTTCTGTGACCTTAATTTACTGCCACAACTTGAAGCTCCCAGCTGAAGGCCCATGGAGGTGCCACTGTCCCTATGCTTCAGTGGAAGGAACAGCACACTGAGTCCTGCAGTCCTTTTAGGAGTTCTCTGCAGTTTTATTTCAAGAACTTTATTAGTTGATATATGATCTGGTTTTATTTTCAGACATTTAATCCGGAGCTGCCAGCCCTGGATATGAGCTTGATGGAAACTCCCCCTGGTATTGAAAATGTAAGATTTACTTCTGTGGTGGGGAGGGCAAATGTGATGCTGGGAGTTGAATCTTGCTTGATGCAACTCAAGGGTAATAACAGGGTTGATGGCACAGGGTGACACTGCTTGTTCATCTCACCTAGCTGACTCCAGGGTTTTAATTATCCATGTTGGCATGTCGGAATTTTAGAGGGATCTCAAGATAATTTCCAGTCCTACATTCCTAGTGCAGTCATACACTTGAAATGCCTGTCTGAAGACTGAAGGAAAAGTGCTAGATAAAATTGTAATGCAATACACTGTAGTTGTTCTGAACATGGCTCTATGGGATTTCCTCAGAAGATACACAGAAGTTCAGCACAAACTTACTTCTCTTGGTCCAGTTCCTAAAATTGATTCATACTATTAAAAAAAATACCCTTGCAAGTGTTATTTTTGTTGTAGTCATGAAAGACTACAGTAAGACTTCCAGTAAGAAGAGCTTTGACTTCTGTTGCGTTCTCCCCTCCTGCTCTTTTCAGGCCCAGCTAGCAGCTGCAAGGGGGCTGGGGGCAACATATCTCTGGGTCCCGGGAGGTAGGGCAGGTACAAAAGCCTTACCGGAGCTTCTTGGGGAGCTGTCTCTTAGTTCTGCAAGCTAATAGCAGCATGCAGGCAGGCAAGACACGACACAGCTTCTGAGGGTGCTGATTAGATGGGTTTATTCGGAGTCCCACACTGGGGGGGTGGAGCATGGCTCCCAAAAGAGAGGCAAGAGGCAAGAAGGCCAAGGTCAGAGCCAGGCTCAGGCCCGGGCCCAGAGCGAGGCCCCAGCCAGAGGCAGAGGCAGAGAGAGAGAGCAAAACTCATGGTTCAGCCTAAGAGAGAGTTCCCGCCAGGGGGCGGATCCAAGGCTTGGACCAATGGGGTACTGATAGGGGAGGAGAACACATACAACTTAGGGAGGAGTTACAACTTGTACATTTTGGGGGTGAACAGAACAATCATTTAAGAAAAATGAATCACCACAGACTACAACTGATATAAAATGCAGCTATGTTTAAGCAGTGCCTGCAAAATTCAGTTACACTATGAAATCATGTTTAACTGTTACCCCAACAAGACCAATTATAATAAAGCTTCTGGTTTGGAAGTGTTATGACCCGCTTTAAATAAGCTGAGTTTGTAGTGGTCTCAGAGTACAAAGGAGGCAAAAAGAGAATATTGTTTAACCAAAAATCAATGCACTTTTATTAATGTGCCCACAAAACTGATATGCAATAGTGAAAGAGAGTAGAGAGAAAGAAAACGATAAAGAGGGAGAGAAGGACAGAAAAAGAGATAGGAAAGGTAGGATATAGCTACCACATCAGAGACGGGAGCAGTCCTCGTGGCTACTCCTTCGCCAATAGACCCTTCTCAGTCCACGTAGCAACTTTTCGCCAAAAGACCCTTCTCAGTCTTCGTGGCGTTGCTAGTGGGTCTGTCGTCTTCTGTGGGGAGATCTCGAAGGGAGTCTCCTTCGAGGCCGAATATATAGTTCTTTCAGAGGTGAAAGGCAATCAGCCAGAGTGGGAGAGACATCTCGTGATGGAGTCAAGGCCCATGCACAATGCGGGGGGGGGAAACAGAACAAGCTGATCCTGCTACACCTCAGGCACAGAATTCCAGGGGCAATGTTGTGTGGCCCCCATTGTGTCCCAGTAGGATGTAGATCCGGTACTGAGCAAACACACCTGGCCAGATGGTAATTCTGGTGGCAGGTTACATCAGCCTGGGGTCTCAGCACCCCCTGTTCCCCCAGGTTTCCATGATGAAAGCGCGAGACAAAATTGAGGATCTTCGGGCTGACTCTTACAGGAAAGTAAAACAAATATTTGCTAGTCAGAAGATTGTTTTGTTTAGTAAGTTAAGTTTGTCTGTATTTCACTGTGCCTCCTTCTGAGAGCTCTTGTGCACAGGCCTTTGTGTGCAACAGCAGTCTCATTGCTCAGTTGCTCCATCTCTCCTCCTCCTTTCACATCTAATTCTGTTAACCAGTCAGTAAAGACGTCCATTTTTTTGTTGTTAAACATTCTGTCTTAACTCTCTGTCTGCTTTATTTCAGATGGCAAACTTGGCAGAGAGCACTGAAGGTCTGGGAGCAAATGAGAGGGAAACAGCAGGAAGCAAAGGTGGGCAGGAAGGAACACTGAGCGCTGTGGCAGCACCACACTTTGAAAACTGTATATTGAAATGGAATTGTTGTAGCCTGTAATATCTCCTTCTTTGGTCTGGTCTTTAGCTTTTTGTGAAGACTGTGATGTTTCACTGATCTTGAAGCTGTGCCTCAGTCTTAAAAGGCTCATTCTGTGCCCTGTGGTTTTTCACATAGAAAACATGGGTCCCATCCTGTGTCCCTTTTCACATGGAAACGTGACACGAGTGCCACAGTGGGGAGCAGAACTACAAATGCCCTTGTGGCAGTATCTCCTACACATGCTGTGATCTCTCCAAAGGCAGAGCTGCTCAGGTTACCACTGCAGTGCTGCCATTGCATGCTGTGAGAGTCAGGGGCTTGGAGTGGGCTTCAGGCACTGATGTTTCCAGGCACAGGGGCATTGGCTTCACTCTTGACAGCCATGGGTGTAGGGTTTGTCCCAGCCCACCTTGGGCTTTCCTGTAGTGCACCAAATTTGAAGCAACCTCTCCAGGTTTCCTTGCCCTGAATAAGAGCCTTCAGTTGGTGAAACAGTTTGAACTGTTTGGTTTTCCCTCAGATATGCAGCTGATCCAGTACAGGGCCAACCCTCTGCTTTCCTTATTTGAAGAGCTGCCTTCAGGTGAAGCTTCAGGGAAGGTGGATGATCCAAAAGACTTTCTGCTGCCTCCCCTGGAGGAGAAACCTGCTCTTCAGCCTCCATCAGCCAATGGAACCATTATGCCACTTGCAGCTCCAGCAAGCCAGGCCGAGCCTCTGGACACTCTGGGAATGGGTGATCCGCCTCTCCTCCCAGAAGATGGGAATGGAGAATATAAACTGTTTCCACTCCTGCTTCTCAGTCCTGTTGCTAACTTCATAGATGAGGCCTCTGAGATAGAAATTTCTTGAACTCATAGAACATCTGTAACCGGCTTAGTGCTATGGAATAACCACTAAAGGAGTGGAGCAGCAAAAAGTGTGAGCTCGGTCCTCTCCTGCTTTCTGGGGACCCTGCTCTGCGCAGACTAATGGAAGTTCTCTTGCTGCAAGCAGGGAGCACATCTGGGGGAACTGAACACAAGCTCAACAACAAGAGCTGGTGGAGTGAAGGCACCAGACAGAGGGGAAGAACAACAACCCTGTAAACATACCACAGTGTATTCCATAACTTTTTATCCAATATTCTTATTGCAAGAGGAAATCTGTTTGTATCCTGTTTGTAAAGTTTGGTTGTTTTTTTTTTTTTGTTTAGGGGTGGTGTTTGTTTTTATTAGCTGGATAGTAATGTGGTGTGTAATATTTTAATCGTGGGTTTTACTGTTTGGAGAGCCTGCTTCAATAGGTGGCTTGCCTACTGTTTGTAATTAAGTTGTTTTTAAATTTTGTTTCTAATTTGAGATTTCTTTTTTGATAGTTACTGGCTACAATTGTTTGCATCTGCTTAGATTACTTTCGTACTCCTAGATTTGCTGCTAGGTATAGGGATCATTTTTCCTATGGAAAATGACATTTAACTGTGGAGTATTATTTTTTAACATGCTAGCGCACATCCATTGCCCTGGATTGTAGGAGTTGTGGTAGGGAGTGCTTGCCCCCCTGTGTAGCGCTGATTTCTCATGCACATTGCATGGCAGTTCCGGGGTAACCTGCCCCCAGTTCACAGGTCATGTGTCCTTGGACATGGTCAGTAGGACTGATTCATGTCTAGAAAAGGCCAGCAGCTGTCCCTAAAATGAGAAGGGGAGCCCTGGGGTGCCTTGCACTGACACAGGGTGTCACATTAAGGTATCTCTGTGCTGGTAGCAGCTATTATTCCCTGCCCCTGTATGGACACCAGGTTTCACGCTGCAGTTTCTGCCCGTGGATTCTTAAAGCCAAATTAATCCTGATGCATCTGAGTCTTTTGACAATGAATTACATAAACTAGTGTCTACTTCAAAAAGTCTTTCCCCAAAGTTTCTTTTGGCACTGTTTCCCAAGTTCTCTGAGCAGCTGCACTACACAGCCCAGCCCCAGTGTCAGTGGAGCAGCAAGTTGTGTGCTAGTACCAAGCATGTCACAGCTTCACCAGCCCACACAAACCTGCTATGTGCTGAAATGACAGCAAACTGCTGGGGCTGCAAGAGGTCTGGATGCAGGTAGAAACCCCCTTGGATCATATCACTTGATACTTCCTACCAGCACAATTACTTTAAATTTTTTCCAGTTTTAGGAATTCAGGCTACCTGCAGGCTTTGTTCTCTCTAATGTTCCCGAACTAATAAGTACTGAGCTCTTTTATATTCAAGAATCCAAGGTAGATATTCTGAAGCCTGCTAGATAATGCATGTTACGTGTGCTGGCACGACTTGATTGGATTTGTGCTTCACTGTCAAATCTCTTGAGTTGCAGAGGAAGGTCCTGCTTCTGAGTGTGTAGCACCTTCAGTGTCATTTTATTTCTGTGCTTCTGTACCTGTTTTTACCTTGTGACCCTTCTCGTTTCCATCTTTTGAATTGCCTTTTGTCAAGTTTGTCTTATTCAAGCCTTCACAGTCTTTCTTTCGCTGACTTGTTGAGGCCAAGGGCTGAATAGTCTCAAGTTTTCATGAGCTGAAGGGAGAGGAGGAGGTGGGCATGTTGCATCTGTCCCAGGTCAGGTTTGGTTTGTTAATTCCTTCCCAAAGGCCACAGTTTTGCCAAGAGTGAATCAGTGAAAACCAGGATTTTCTGGTGTGCTGTTTGACAGCACCATGCAGACAACAGAGTTCTTTGGGAGGGTGATCTGTGCCTCTGACTCCTTGCACTGGTTGAACTGTAATTTCTGTCATGGATTAGTGTCATGTTCCTCTGTCTCAGTCCTCTCCCCTCAGTGCAGCTCACTGTCAGATATTTGGTCTGACTGCATCATGGGTTTTTAATACACTTTCTCTCTTAAGAAGTTAAGAAACCAAGGCTTAAGAAAATTGCAAAAAAAAAAAAAGTTTGTGCATCTGTGTGTCTGGTTTATGTACAGGTCCTGGAAAAGTATTTGTGCAACCTTCCTAAGAAAGATTGCAATGGAAAGGGGAAGACTGAATCACAAGAAAAACCCACATGCTGAAGTAATTAAACTCAAGAATTGCAAAAAGATTACTGTTTCTTGTACATTCTTTGTGTGTGTTCCTGTCTGTGCCAATGTTTCCCAAAACTGTTTACTGATTTTTCCAGAATTAAGAGCTTTCATGTTCCTGGGGCGTGGTCTCATGATGCAGCTGCTGCTGGTTCAGGAATAACTAGGGTGATGAGGAAAGCCTAGTGTCTGTTTCCAGAGCCTGGGAGAACAGCACCTGGGACTGGTTTTTCAAAAGGGTTGATGTAAAAGCTCAAAATACGGTGTGTGCTGAAAAATACACTAGATGTAGTGCACATGTTCTCCATAGACTCCAGTAGGAAAGGCCCTCAGCTCCATAAGGTATGGATGAAAATATTCACTGGAGATAATAGAAAGAAATGGAACAGCCCAAATCATCTTAGCATCAGGCAAACCCCAAATCTGGCACCCCTGTGCAGACTCTGCCCAGGGTAACTGGCACCATGGGCATTACAGTTTTTGTGGGATTTTCCTAGAAGTAAGGAACTGTTCATCATTTCCACTGCCAAGAAAAAGGATCTTTATACACAACATGGTGCTCTTCAGGATAAGGACAAGACAGTGGAATTGGCACGCGGAGCTATGGACAGACTCCTCTGCTATGACAAGGTGGCTGAATCTGCGGCCCAGTGTACCTCCAGCACAGTGCAGCTGCTGCCCAGCCTGTGCCTGAGGCCAGTGGCCAGGCAGTGAGTCACCAGCCCCCATGTGCCAGCCTGGGTGGGGGCACTGCCCCACTGCAGCCTGAGGCATCACCAGTTTGTTACCCATGACCACAGGGGTCTCACTGCAGCAGCAGCTTCCTTCCTTCTCCAGCATCAGTGCACATGGCTGCTGCCTGGCTCCTTGGCTTTATTGCTCTATGTCTGGGGAGGAAAGATTGCTCTCCCTTATCATTCACGTGCTGGGAATCAACAGAACACTCCCAGGTGTGGCAAGTGCAGACTGAGAAAGTGCCAAGTGCCCCTTGCATGTTCCTTTCAGATCTACTTTTGCACTGTTCCAACCCAGCCCTCCCCACACTGACCGTGGAAGCCTTGCCATCAGTTCATATCTCCTGTGTGCTTCATAACAGAGCTTTTCCAGAATACAAGAAAAACTGATATTGCTCTGTCTCTCCTGGTCTGTGTGATGCCACCTCATCCATCCATGCTCAGAATGTTTGCTGTCCCCTAAAACAAGATTCTTGTTTTGAAAAGCAGTATCATGGTATCACAGATGCCCAAAGCAGAAACAAGGGGTTGCTGCCACAGTCACCTTAGGTACAGATGCCTGGTGCTGCATTGTATAAAGGACAAGACTTTTCCTGCCACTGTTCCCCCAACCAACAGGGTAAATGTAAATATGTGACTAAATACCTACACACTTTTTTTAGTCACACAGTTTGAGTTTCAGCTTCCTGGTTGGTCCAGATCCCGCTAGTGATACATTTCTGTTATGTTTTCACCCCAGCCAGTAATCAGGCCCCATGCAGCCACTCGCTCACTCTCCCACAAGTGGGATTGTGGAGAGAACTGGAAAGGTAAAAGCTGGAAAACTCTTCGGATTAGGTTTCTCTGTGGTACACAACGGGTTTCTCCATCTTTCTGCATTACCCACCAAGTGTAACCAGGTCCTTGAGCAAAAACAATCCCACAGATGGGTCTGCCTTTGCCTGAGGTGGGATTAATCCAAACAGTCTTTCCTAAAATACCTTTCATGTGTATCACAGGGACTCTATCTCCATCCACTGTGTGCAAGGGTTCAGACTGGGCAGGACCAGCTCGATTGATGGAGCCTCGGGTGTTGACAATCCAGGTGGCCTTTGCTAAGTTCACTTCCCAATTTTTGAAGGTCCCTCCACCAAGTGCCTTCAGGGTAGTCTTTAATAGTCTATTGCACCGTTCAACTTTCCCAGCAGCTGGTGCATGATAAGGGATATGATATATCCATTCAATACCATGTTCTTTGGCCCAGGTGTTTATAAGGCCGTTCTTGAAATGGGTCCTGTTGTCCGACTCGATTCTCTCTGGGGTGCCGTGTCTCCACAGGACTTGCTTTTCAAGGCCCAGGATGGTATTCTGGGCAGTAGCATGAGGCACAGGATAGGTCTCCAGCCATCCTGTGGTTGCTTCTACCATGGTCAGCACGTAGCGCTTGCCTTGGCAGGTCTGGGGAAGGGTGATGTAGTCAATTTGCCAGGCTTCCCCATACCTGTACTTCAACCACTGTCCACCGTACCACAGAGGCTTCACCCACTTGGCCTGTTTGATTGCAGCGCAGGTCTCACAGTCATGGATGACCTGTGAGATGCTGTCCATAGTAAGGTCCACCCCTCGGTCACGGGCCCATCGGTATGTTGCATCTCTTCCCTGATGACCAGAGGCATCATGGGCCCAACAAGCAAGGAATAATTCTTCCTTGTGCTGCCAGTCTAGATCTACCTGTGACACTTTCACCTTGGCAGCTTTGTCTACCTGCTCGTTGTTGCGATGCTCTTCATTAGCCTGACTCTTGGATATGTGTGCATCCACGTGTTGAACCTTCACGGTCAGCTTCTCTACTCGGGTGGCGATGTCCTGCCAAATGTCAGCGGCCCAGATGGGTTTCCCTCTGCGCTGCCAGTTGGCCTTTTTCCAGCGATTCAGCCATCCCCACAGGGCATTAGCTACCATCCACAAGGTGGTGTAGAGATAGAGCCTCAGCCACTTTTCTCATTCGGCAATATCCAAAGCCAGCTGGACAGCTTTAAGCTCTGCCATCTGACTCGATCCACCTTGTCCCTCGGTAGCTTGTGCAACTCGTCATGTGGGGCTCTATACTGCAGCTTTCCATTTCCAGTTAGCACCTACAATTTAGCAGGAACCATCACTGAAGAGGGCATATCGTCTTGCAGGCTCCGGTAGCTCGTTATATGGTGGGGCTTCCTCGGCACATGTCACTTGCTCCTCTTCTGCAGAGGATAATCCAAAAGTCTCACCTTCAGGCCAGTTTGTTATAACTTCCAGAATCCCAGGGAAATTCGGGTTTCCAATATGGGCGCGCTGTGTAATGAGGGCAATCCATTTGCTCCATGTGGTGTCGGTGGCATGATGCGTGGAAGGAACCTTTCTCTTGAACATCCACCCCAGCACCAGCAGTCGGGGTGCCAGAAGCAGCTGTGCTTCAGTGCCAATTCTGAGGCAGCTTGAACTCCTTCATAGGCTGCCAAGATTTCTTTTTCTGTGGGAGTGTAGTTGGCTTTGGACCCTCTGTAGCTTCAGCTCCAGAATCCCAGTGGTCGACCCCAAGTCTCACCAGGCACCTTCTGCCAAAGGCTCCAAGACAAGCCATTGTTCCTGGCTGCAGAGTAGAGCACATTCTTTACCTCTGGTCCTGTCCTCACTGGGCTAAGGGCTACCGCATGAGTGATCTCCTGCTTGATCTAGGCAAAGGCTTGCTGCTGTTCAGGGCCCCAGTGGAAATCGTTCTTCTTGCGGGTAACCAGGTAGACAGGTCTCACAATCTGGCTATACTCAGGAATGTGCATTCTCTAAAAGCCTATGGCACCAAGGAAAGCTTGTGTTTCCTTCTTGCTGGTTGGTGGAGACATTGCTGTGATCTTATTGATGACCTCAGTGGGAATCTGACCAGGTCCATCTTGCCATTTTACCCCCAGGAACTGGATCTCTCGGGCCCGTCCCTTAACCTTACTTTGCTTAATGGCAAAACCAGCTTTCAGCAGAATCTGGATAATCTTCTCTCATTTCTTGACGACTTCCCCTACTGTGTTCCCTCATACAATGATGTCATCAATATACTGTAGATGTTCAGGAGCCTTGCCCTTTTCCAGTGCAGTCTGGATCAGTCCATGGCAGATGGTGGGACTGTGCTTCCACCCCTGGGGCAGGCTGTTCCAGGTGTACTGCACACCCCTCCATGTGAAAGCAAACTGGGGCCTGCACTCTGCTGCCAAAGGAATGGAGAAGAAGGCATTGGCAATGTCGATGGTCGCGTACCACTTTGCTGCCTTGGACTCCAGCTCATACTGAAGCTCCAACATGTCTGGCACAGCAGCACTCAGTGGTGGCGTGACCTCATTCAGACCACGGTAATCCACAGTCAGTCTCCATTCTCCACTGGACTTACAAACTGGCCATATAGGGCTGTTGAAAGGTGAACGAGCCTTGCTGACCACCCCTTGGCTCTCCAGTTTACGAATCATCTCATGGATAGGAATCACAGTCTCTGTTGGTGCAGTATTGCCGACGGTGCGCTGTTGCTGTGGCAGTTGGTACCTGTTGCTCTTCAACTCTCAGCAGTCCCACAGCAGAGGGGGCATCTGAGAGACCAGGCAAGGTATTCAGTTGTCTGATGCCTTCTGTCTCTACAGCAGCTATCCCAAAAGCCCAACGATATCCTTTTGGGTCTTTGAAATATCCATTTCTGAGATAGTCTATGCCAAGGATGCATGGGGCCTCTGGGCCAGTCACGATGGGGTGTTTTTGCCACCTGTTCCCAGTTAAACTCACTTCGGCCTCCACTACAGTCAGCTGCTGGGACCCTCCTGTCACTCCAGAAATAGAAACGGATTCTGTTCCTACATACCTTGATGGCATCAGGGTACATTGGGAGCCAGTGTCAATCAAAGCCGTATACTCTTGTGGGTCAGATGTGCCCGGCCATGGGATCCACACAGTCCAATAGATCCGATTGTCCCTTTCCTCTACCTGGCTAGAGGCAGGGCCCCCCTATTCCAGGTCATGGTGCACGCTGTTCTCTTCCTGTAAATAAGTTCCTGAGGTCTCTTCGAGAGGATCAGTCATACCATCATTCCTATCCCATCTGGAGTTTTGTGCTCGAGAGACTGGAGCAGCATTGACTTTAGATGAACTTCTTGTGGTAGGGGTCTCTCTTTTCAGTTCACGTACCCGGGCTGCTAAGGAGGAGGTGGGTTTTCCATCCCACTTCCTCATGTCTTCTCCATGCTCCCGAAGAAAAGACCAGAGGTTACCTCATGGAGTGTATGTTCTCTCCCTGGCTGGGAGACGCCTGCTCCTAATGGCAGAGACTCTTGTTGGTTCTGGCAAGACGTGGTAAATTTCTTCCTTAAGTTCTTTTTTCAGTTTCTGATGGCCCTCTTCAATCAAGCTTTGGACTTGCTCGGCCAGCCTTGTTTCCACGGATGAGACATGGGTACGAAATGGGGCAGTGACAGTGTCCTCATAAATTCTTAGTTTATTGACTAAGACGCCCACCCTGTCCTCACCTGCCCTCCATTGCAGTGTTGCCAGGTAACAGGAGTACATTTGTGGTCCAAGCTGTGCAAATCTCAACCACATCTGCGATGTGCACTGGACTTCATCTGGGCTTTTAGGGAATCTCTCGTCTTCTGAGAAAATGATCTCCAGCACGGCCAATTCCCTCAGGCATCGGATACCTTGTTCCATTGTGCTCCACTTTCCTTGATACACCTGGAGATCTTCTTTACAAAGGTATCTGTCCTTCACACTTGTTAGCAGTCGTCGCCAGAGGCTGAGAGTTTCTTGGGTTCTCCCGATCCCCTGGTCAATGACCACATCCCGGGACAGCGATCCTAGTTGCCTGGCCTCACTTCCATCCAGAATGGTGTCATTGGCTTCAGCGTCCCAGATACGGAGCAGCCAGGTCAGGACAGATTCATTTGTCTGGTGGGTGAATTCTCTCCGCAGGTCATGCAGCTCACCCAGGGACAGAGAGCGAGTGATGATCTCTGTCTCTTCTGCTGGGTGCGAAGGTCCTGCCACATCCTCGTCAGTCACTGTGCGGACTGATTTGCTCTTTGCTTTCTTCTTCTGGATGGGAGCCACTGCTACCGGTCTAGGCTGTTCCAGTTCAGTGATGGTTTGTGTGGAGATGCTGGTACCTTTGGCTTCTTTCTCCTCTGTGAAAACCTGCACAGACACAGATGTTGTGGCTTTGCTTTTGGCTTCTTTCTCCTCTGTGACAGTCTGCGTAGACATGGACGCTGTTGCCTTGATTTCAGTTCCTTTCTTCTCTGTGGCAGTCTGCGTGGACTTGGACACTGTTGCCTTGCTTTTGGTTCCTTTCTCCTCTGTGACAATCTGTGTAGATACAAACGCTGTTGCTGTGCATTTGGTTCTTTTCTCCTCTGCCTCAAGAAGAAGCTGCAGCACATCATGTAGTGTTTTGTTTCTAAACATGGTGCAGGCCGTGCAGATGAGACAAAAGCAGCACTAAAAACAACATTATGCTGTCCTTGGCATCCAGAGAGAACGCAATATTTTCGAAAACTGCTGTATCAGGCCTGAAAGACTGGAAAAAAATCATTCTTTACCCCTCCCCTCAGGGGCTGGGTGCAATTGTTGAGGCCCCAAACGTAGCATCCTAGACCAGGACAAGCAAACAAAATTGATGACATATTCCGAATTATGTTCATTGCCTCAGAGGTTATCATGCAATAGACATAATAGACCAATAAAGCATTTTTAATGCCATACCCTGGTTTACACACGAGCATTAAGACCAGCAGATACTGCTCCATGTGCAGAAAAATATAGAGAGCTAGGTATAAGACACATGTAAGCATGTTGAGCATCATAGCTAACAGGTGTCTTTTTTTCCCAATACAAAATTGCAATTCTGACTTCTCTCAGTACCTCCTTGCCCCACGTTGGGCATCAAAAATATGTGCTGGTTTGAAAGCAAAACCAGTGAGAGACTCCAAGTCAGAAATACAATTTTATAAGAGGAAAAAAAAGAAGTAAAAGAAAGTAAAATAAAATAAATGCAATAGTACAAAAAACCACTGACAGAGTCAGAATACAACCTGACACCCTGTTAGGGTGGTAGTAGCAGTCCAGATGAAATGGTCTTGTCAAAGCAGTGATCCTGTAGAAACGTCTGGTAGCTCTTGTCCTCTGGGAGTCCAGTGGATTAGGGCTGCCTGTGCTGTCCCAAACCCCGGATTATATCCAGGTGGGAATGCTTGGCTCCTCCCCCTGGGTGGAGCATCTCACAATGGGCTGATATCGTTCTATGAGTCATGCAGAGGGTCCTTGATGGCCCATTAAACAGAGATAGCTCCCAGAGAGAGTTACCTAAGAGTCATGCAGCAAGGCATTGATGGGCCCATTAACAGAAGATAAGGAAAACACTGCCCCACCTGGTTTCAACAGCTCATGAAGATGGGGATAGAATACATACTTTGGGCACAACTTACATTGTAACCTACTGTGCTGGTTTCAAACAGACTTGGGAGAAACCCTCCCACGGGGTCCCCCTCCCCTCCCCCAACCGGTTCGGGAAGAAAGACTTCCTGAGAGAGAGGTGGAAAAGACCTGTTTATTACACAGGAAAAACACTCCCCAGCACAATACCCGATGACAAAAGCCTCATGCTGCTTACGGAGGGATAACAAACTTGGGAAAGAGCAAGTGTCCTCTTGCAGATGTTACTGCTGCCCATCTCCGCTGGTGCTGGGAGGAAAGGGAGTTGTTATGCAGGGCTGGTCTTGATGGGGTTGGGTCCCCGGTGGAAGCCCCCGGTGCTTTCCCCGGTCCCCAGTCTGGAGAGATCGGTACAGTTCTGAGGAGAGGGAGAAAAAGGAAAAAAAAGGGAAAGAAAAAAAAAACCTAGCTATTCTATAGATCTAACTATGCTAGCTCTAAGTTACTACTAACTACCACTCTCCCGGAGAAAAACGGCTTCTTTTGTCTTGCGAATTCCTCCCCCGCTTTGTCTCAAGGTCTGTCCGAGGAGCAGAGCTTTCCTGGGGAAAAACAAACTGCGCCTTTCCCCCCCCCCCCCCCCCCTTTACACCCAACAGACGATTGAGGGATAAACACATCACCCTAGGACACCTACAACACCTGGTCAAGCTTTCTAGGGAGGGAAAGAACTCTCCCAAGAGGCTGACCAAAGAGATGTTCGAGCGTCTGCCCCAGGGGAATGCCAACCTCCAGATATCCCTGGACAGCTACAGTGGACAAATATCAGTCCACACCCCATCACGCAAGCTGTTTAACAAGGAGTTCCACCTCATTCCTCGTGAGAAAAGGAGTCGTAGACTGCTCAAAGCTCTCACAGTGTTTACTGATGTGTCTGGGGCGTCCCACAAGTCGGTGATGACTTGGAGAAATCCCCAAACTCAGCATTGGGAAGCTGATGTGGAGTTTGTGGAGGGATTGCCCCAAGTTGCTGAACTGGCAGCAGTAGTGAGAGCTTTTGAGAAGTTCTTGGAGCCAATTAATTTGGTCACCGATTCAGCCTACATGGCAGGGGTAGTGTCCTGGGCGGAGCAGGCAGTTCTCAAAGACATCGAGAACGAATGTCTCTTCAGGCTGCTCTCAAAACTAATTTATTTAGTTTCGCATCGAGAGCACCCATTTTATGTGATGCACATAAGGTCGCATACCGATTTGCCAGGTGAGATTTCAGAGGGTAATCGCAAGGCAGATTCCCTTGCAGCCCCAGCAGAAATGGCATGCCTTTCAGATGTTTTCCAACAGGCAAAGCTAAGTCACTAGCAATACCATCAAAATGCCCCTGGCCTGATGCGTCAGTTTCAGCTAACACAGGGTCAGGCTCGAGCCATTGTGGCCACCTACCCTGATTGCCAGGTCCAAGCCATGCCTTGAGAGCTGAGAAGAGTGGCAGACAGACATCACACACATTCCCAGTTTAGGTCGCCTTAAATATGTGCATGTAAGCATTGACACATATTCAAACGCAGTTTATGCCTCTGCCCACACAGGGGAAACAGCTGCACATGCCAAACGACATCTTGTGCAAGCCTTTTCAGTACTGGGGATCCCTAGGAAAATTAAAACTGACAACAGCCCAGTGTACAGAGGCAAGGAATTCCTAGAGTTTTTCCAGCAGTGGGGAGTAGAGCATACAAGAGGCATCCCCTACTCCCCCACAGGTCAATCTGTGGTTGAGCGTGCCCACCAGATGCTCAAACAAGTCCTGGCTAGGCAGAACAGTTCCACAGCATGGATGTCACCACAACAGAAACTCTGCAAAGCCATGTTCACAGTCAATTTTCTGAATTGTTTATTTGAAAACATGAGTCTTCCAGTGATATGTTACTTAAACAGCGGTAATCAGTTTAAGTTGTCAAAGCGTCCACCAGTCCTAATTAGGGACCCAGAAACCTGGGAGATCAAGGGTCCCTATGAACTCGTGACCTTGGAGCGTGGCTACACATGCGTGTCCACCCCCTCAGGCCCACATTGGATACCCCAAAAGTGGGTAAAACTTTTTTTTTTTTTTGGAGGGGTGGAGCTTCCTTTTTCCTTTGCTTGCTGCTGAGTGGCTGGTTATAAGATCGTTGAGCAGGTGAGTGGTTTGCTTTTGTGAGTCATTGAGGAACGAGGTGTGGAGCTTCCTTTGTTGCTGAGTGGCTGATTATAAGATCATTGAGCTGGGCACGTCTCTGGAGTGTGGCCACCGCAGTTTGCGCAGCAGTTCACGCAGGCAGGGCAAGCAGGCAGGGTTGCAAGTTTTCTTGCTAGTAAGGTGTCCTCTGTGTTGTTTTTAGGTGTTTCTGCTGGTTGCTTGCTTTTGAGGTTTCTGTTAGTAATGATTTCTACACGGTCGAAAACTGTGGTTGGTGTAAGTCTATGTGACCAAGTAGAGCCTTCCAAAAAGGATGCATCTGTACAGACCCATTCCTGCCCAGAGTGTTTGAGCTTATCAATGGTGTCAGGGGGTATAGTGGAGGAGGCCTGCCTGCAGTGTGAACAGATGAATGACCTCCTTTCACTGGTGGCTGAGCTTAGGGAGGAAGTTGAAAGATTAAGGAGTATCAGGGAAAGTGAAAGGGAAATAGACTGGTGGAGTTCAGCCTTTCCATCTTTAAGGGAGGCCTCTGACCGAGAGTCTGAGGACTCATATGCCTCCCACTCTCAGGCAATAGAAGGGCACCTGGTAAATGAAGGGGAGTGGAAATGGGTCCCTGCTCAGGGAGGTAGTAATAAAAACTCCTCCCCATCCCCCAGCCAGGTGCCACATCAGAATAGGTATGAGGCCCTGGATCTAGAGAGCCAGCCAGATGATTTAGAAGAAAATTGTCTGCCCAGTGAGCCTCCCAATTATGATCACCACCTCTAACACCAAGAAGAAAAGAAGGGTAATCGTAGTAGGTGACTCTCTTCTGAGGGGAACTGAGGGCCCCATATGTCGACCGGACCCATCCCACAGGGAGGTCTGCTCCCTCCCTGGGGCCCGGGTAAGGGATATCACTGAGAGGCTTCCTGGGCTGATTCAGCCCTCTGATTATTACCCACTGCTGATACTCCAGGCTGGCAGTGCTGAGATTGAAAAGAGGAGTGTCAAGGTAATTAAAAGAGACTTTAGGGCATTGGGTCAAGTAGTTGATAGGGCAGGAGCACAGGTAGTGTTCTGCTTAGTCCCTTTGGTGGCGGAGAAAAATGATGAAAGAAACAGGAAAACCCACACCATCAACAAGTGACTTAAGGGTTGGTGTCATCGGCAAAATTTTGGATTCTTTGATCATGGGGAAACTTTTACGGCACCTGCTCTACTGGAACCAGATGGGATACATCTCTCTGTTAGGGGCAGAAGGATTTTAGCTCATGAACTGGCAGAACTCATTGAGAGGGCTTTAAACTAGGTTCGAAGGGGGAAGGGGATGCAGCTGGGCTGTCTGGAAGCAGGCCCAAGGGTGGTAAGGCTGAGTTAGGGGTTAAGTCAGTAGCCCAGCTGAGGTGCATGTATACCAATGCACGCAGCATGGGTAACAAACAAGAAGAGCTGGAGGCCATGGTGCAACAGCAAAGCTATGATGTAGGTGATCATGGAAATGTGGTGGGATGACTCACATAGCTGGAGCACTGCACTGGATAGCTACAGGCTCTTCAGAAGAGACAGGAAAGGAAGAAGAGGTGGAGGGGTGGCCCTTTATATTAAGGAGACTTTTGATGCTGTAGAAATTGAAACTAAGGAAGATGGAGTTGAATGCCTATGGGTAAGTGTTGGGGAGGATGAAACAGGAAAACCTTATAAATATGACTGCTTATTTGTAGAGAATATGAAACATATTAGTGAAATAGAGTTGAAGGCAAGTTTCAATGTCTAAGATGCCAAGCTTTAGTTACTGAACAACTGGAAAACAATGGTATGGTCAGCTGAAAGTAAATCCCCCTTGATGAAACAATGCCCTTCTCCTTACCGAAAGTCTAAGGGTCAGAGCAGACCCTACTAGCTCAGCAGGAGAGGTCCAAAGAGTAGTTTTTAGAGTTTAAAATATAACACTGTATGGTAATGTAGTGATTCTTATAGGCTGTATGTAAATGCTATAGGATTTGTATCTTGTACTAGACTGGTTGGTGTAAATTAAAATATTCAGTATAGAAGAAGATTTAATGTATTGTAACGGGAATTTCGCTCTCTTGCTCCTTCTCTTCTTCACTATCTTCTCACTCTCTCGGACCTGCTCCAAGCTGCAGCCGGCAGCTCGAAGCAGGGCCCTTTCACCCACGCCCTATGCAATAAACTACATGCTTCAAAACTAGGCTTGACTCAAGAGATCTCTTGTCTCCGTCCATCACGACTGACCCGCCTTTCCTACAGGTAAGAATTAAGGGGAAGGCCAACAAGGATGACATCCTCCTGGGAGTCTGTTTTCGTCCACCCAACCAGGAAGAAGAGGTGGACAACTCATTCTATAAGCAGCTGGAGACTGTTTCAGGATCATCAGCCCCTGTTCTTGTGGGTGACTTCAACCTATCAGACATGGGCTGGGAACTTAATACAGCAGATAAGAGGCAATCCAGGAAAGTTTTAGAGTGTAGGGAGGACAACTTTTTGTTGCAGCTGGTGGGTGAACCCACCAGGGGAGGGACTATGTTAGATCTGCTGTTTGCAAATAAAGATGGGCTGGTGGGAGATGTGGTGGTTGGAGGCCGCTTGGGGCACAGTGATCATGAAATTATAGAATTCTCAATATTTGGTGAAGTCAGGAGGAGCACCAGTAAGATTCTTGCATTGGACTTCCGGAGGGCAGACTTTGGCCTATTAAGGAGACTTATTCAGAGCATTCCTTGGGAAGCAGCCCTTAAAATCAAACGAGTTCAGGAAAGGTGGGCATGTCTCAAAACAGAGATCTTGAGGGCACAGGGACAGACTGTCCCTGTGTGCCGAAAGATAAGTCGACAGGGTAAACGTCCAGCCTGGATGGGTAAGGAGGTCTTGGAGGAACTTAGGAATAAAAAGAGGATGTATCATCTTTGGAAGGAGGGTCAAGTCTCTCAGGAAATATTTAAGAGGGCTGCTAGAGCATGTAGGAAAAAAATTAGGGAGGCCAAAGCTCAGTTTGAACTTAGAATGGCGACTGCTGTAAAGGATAATAAAAAATGTCTTTACAAATATATTAATGGTAAAAGGAAGGGTAAGACCTGAAATATTCCCCCTCTGCCCACCCCCCGGGCTCTGGGCTAGCTCAGTACTTTAGGGGCTTTAGGGAAAATCTTTCAGGGGGACAGAATAAAAGATTTCAAAGGAGGCTCTCACCCCCAGCTTCTGTCCAAGGCTTTATTCTTGAAGGGTTCCAGGGAGAGAGAGAGAAAACAAGGAAGAAACAGGGGTTTATCTAGTTTTTGGCTGAGGAAAGATAACTGGCCCTGAGCCAATAAGGTCAAGAATAGAAGAGATAGGAAAGGAGGTTCAAACTACATGGTCACAGTCTTCAGGGGGTGTCTGGGGAAAAACCATTCCCCGGAGGAATACAACAAAGACCAATTTTTGTTCTTTATTGGATGAGGAAGGGAACTTAGTAACTGCAGATGAGAAGAAGGCAGAAGTGCTTAATGCCTACTTTGCCTCAGTTTTTAGTGGGAAGATGACTTGCCTTCATAACGACTGTCCTCTTGGGTTGGTAGATGATGTCAGGGAACAGAATGGTCCCCCCATTATCCAAGAGGAGGCAGTCAGAGAACTACTGAAGTACTTGGATATCCATAAATCTATGGGACCAGATGGGATCCATCCCAGGGTGATGAGGGAGCTGGCAGATGAGCTTGCAAAGCCACTCTCCATCATTTACCAACAGTCTTGGATCACTGGCAAGGTTCCGGATGACTGAAAGCTGGCCAATGTGACACCCATTCACAAAAAGGGTGCGAAGGAGGATCCTGGTAATTACAGACCAGTCAGCCTGGCCTCAATACCTGGTAAGATAATGGAACAGTTTATATTGAGTGTCATCACACAAAATTTACAGGATGGCCAGGGTATCAGACCCAGCCAGCATAGGTTTAGCAGAGATAGGTCATGTTTGACCAACCTGATCTCCTTTTATGACCAGGTGACCCACCTGGTGGATGCAGGAAGGGCTGTGGATGTTGTTTATTTGGACTTCAGCAAGGCCTTTGACACTGTCTCCCACAGCATATTCCTAGATAAGCTGGCAGCCCACGGCTTGGACAGGAGCACTCAGTGCTGGGTTAGGAACTGTCTGGATGGCTGAGCCCAGAGAGTGGTGGTGAACAGTGCTTCATCCAGCTGGCGGCCAGTCACCAGTGGTGTTCCTCAGGGGTCTATGCTGGGGCCAGTTCTGTTCAATATTTTTGTTGATGACATGGATGAGGGTATTGAGTCTTTCATTAGCAAATTTGCAGATGACACTAAGCTGGGAGCATGTGTCGATCTGTTGGAGGGACGGAAGGCTTTGCAGAGAGACCTGGATCGGTTGGATGGATGGGCAGAGTCCAATAGGATGAAGTTAAATAAGTCCAAGTGCCAAGTCCTGCATTTTGGCCACAATAACCCCCTGCAACATTACAGGCTGGGCACGGTGTGGCTGGACAGTGCCCAGGTAGAAAGGGACCTGGGGGTTCTGGTCAACAGCCGGCTGAACATGAGCCAGCAGTGTGCCCTGGTGGCCAAGAAGGCCAATGGCATCCTGGCCTGTATCAGGAATAGTGTGGCCAGCAGGAGCAGGGAGGTCATTCTTCCCCTGTACTTGGCACTGGTGAGGCCACACCTTGAGTATTGTGTCCAGTCCTGGGCCCCTCAGTTTAAGAAGGACATTGAGATGCTTGAGCCCCTCCAGAGGAGGGCAACGAGGCTGGTGAGGGGCTTGGAACACAAGCCATATGAGGAATGACTGAGGGAGCTGGGGTTGTTTAGCCTGGATAAAAGGAGACTCAGAGGTGACCTTATCACTCTCTACAACTTCCTGAAGGGTGGTTGTAGATAGCTGGGGGTTGGTCTCTTATTCCAGGCAACAATGGACAGAACAAGAGGACACAGTCTCAAGCTGCGTCAAGGGAAGTATAGGTTAAATCTTAGGAAAAGGTTTTTCACAGAAAGAGTGATAAAGTACTGGAATGGCCTGCCCGGGGAGGTGGTGGAGTCACCATTCCTGGATGTGTTTAAAGAAAGACTGGATGTGGCACTCGGTGCCATGGTCTAGTTGAGGTGTTGGAGCATGGGTTCGACTCAATGGTCTTGAAAGTCTCTTCCAACCTAGAAATTCTGTGTTTCTGTGATTCTGTGATCCCCAAAAATCCAGCACCAGCAGAAGACGATGAGAAGCAAGCAGCTGTTGCTTCAAAAAGAAGACGCTGCTGGAAAAGGGGGATACAACCTTCCTAAGACCTAGTTAATTCTGGCAGATCTCTGACTTTTAATATGCTTTAAACATGTTTGTTTTCCTTTTAGAAAAAAAACAACTTACCTCACACTCAACCTCGTGATGAGCCCTGTCCAAGTTGTCATCCTGTTTGCACTGAGCAGTCTGACAGCTGCGTGGATCATCCCTCAGCCATGCCAAAACATCTGGGTGACCCTGGCACAGACACTCCAACAAGAAAATGTATGCCTGTCCACTGCAGCAGCAATAGACCCTATGTCTACCTGCCTGGTAGGGATTCCCCTGCAAGCTGGAGAGTATCCAGCCAGTTTTGAGACATGTATACCCAACCCAAGTCCCAAATCACACAACACACAGCCAAACAAAATCTGTCATCAGCGAGCTGTAATGATTAAGAATCCCATAGAAGAGTGGCTACCAAAGTTACCCAGAGCAGCTCATGAACCCCAAGAATTAGAGCTGTTAGGTTCTTCCCCCACACCATACTGCATTCACTTTATTTTCACCCCATTATCTAACACTAAAGCCTTTCACAACATATTACAATATCAAGAAGAGTTCACTGCCAAAAGGTGGTGTAATATTCTGAGCCATGTTACAGCAGACAATCCATACCATTCACATCCCAAAAGCTTCCCTAAGGGTCTGTTCCTAATTTGCGGAGATCGGGCATGGGCAGGCATCTCATCCTGGCTTTTAGGAGGGCCATGTACCATCGGGCGATTGTTCCTCTTGGCACCCAACCAAACCTTGATTGGCGAATGGACTCGAAAAAACAATTCAGCCAACAAAATTCATAAGAGAAGAGTTGACAATTTGGACCCAAATTGTGATTCAGAAATTTTTCATTGGGCCAAGTCAAAAAGAATTGCTGTGTCTCTCTTCCTTCCAAGGATTGCAGCAGCTAAAGCTCTAGGTGAATTGGGCCACCTATAGTGCTGGGTAGTCAAACAGGCAAACTTGACATCCACTGCCATCAGCTCCCTCCTAGAGGACAATGAAATTACCAGGCAGGCCACCCTCCAAAACTGTGTGGCCATAGACTTCCTCCAGCTGCTGCATGGACACGAGTGCCAGGAATTTGAAGGACTGTTTCCTGAATTTAACATCAGAAGCACCCAACCTCCACACTGCCCTCAAAGAACTGAAAAGCTTGGTTGGACAAGTAAAGCAAGAATCCAAGGACTGGTTCAGTGGACTGTTCAAAGGCTGGGGCCTCTCAGGGTGGTGGACTTCAATAGTCAAAACAATTTTGTTTTTTCTTGTTCTGTTCTTAATTGTGTTAGCGTTCGGAATTCTACATTGCTTGATTTTAAAAGCCCTCAACAGTTTAATCCCTACTACCTCAGAAGTCAACCATGCAGAGTTTGCAGACCAAGAGCAGCCTAACTTGTCCGCAGATCACAAGTGGTGGACAGATTCATATTCTTAATCAAAATAGGCCCAACACCTTTCTTCTAACTTTATTTTAACAAAATAAGGGTGAGATGTTGTATTGCACTAAATAGTTAGTTCATTTTGTTATTATATTGCACTGGGTGGTTTGATATATTTGCTCACAAAAGTAGTTTTATTATATTTTGCACATGGCATGTTCTGTACCCCCTTCTGGGTTCTGGTGGTGGTATCCTCCAGTCAGCCCCTCCCTATGCCCCTCCCCCAGGTTGCCTCCCATTGGTTGTGGTTCCTTCCCCTTCCCCCTCCCCTTTTTCCCCGGGCTTAAAATTCCCCGCCATGAGGCCTTCCTCCTCTTTCCTTCCTCCTGGAGCTTGGGTTCAACAATAAAGCTGGGACCGTGTCCCGAGGAAGAAGAGCGCCTCTGTCTTTTACCTTCTGTCCATTATCAGGTTAACGCACCAGGGTCTGGAGCTAGCCAAGATTTGACCCCGAGAGCATAAGAACTGCGATTCCAACTCTTGGGGACATGGGAATCTACATGGCGGACTTTCACAGGCAGCTTCTCTACCCGAGTGGCAATGTCTTTCCACTCATCAGCAGCCCAGATTGGTTTTCCTCTACACTGCCAGTAGGCCTTTTTCCACCTTTCCAGCCAACCCTACAGAGCATTGGCCGCCATCCACAAATCAGTGTAGAGGCAAAGCTTTGGCCACTTCTCTCTTTCGGCAATGTCCAGGGCTAACTGAACAGCTTTGAGCTCAGTGAGTTGACTCAATCCCCCTTCTTCAGTGGCTTGTAGAGAGGGCTCACAATCTGGCTATACTCAGGAATGTGCATTCTCCAAAAACCTATGGTGCCTAGGAAAGCTTGTGTTTCCTTCTTGCTGGTTGGTGGAGACTCTCGGATCCCAGGCTGATAGCCTACCGAGAATTGCGGGTAAAGTCCTTTTCTCCATGCCCCATGCCAGAAGGAAGAGTCAGGATGCGTCGATTTCTTTATCAAAATTGTTTATTCATTCGATGTTCCAAAATATTTTCTCTTCAGCTGGCGTAGGTATCACCTACACCGCTGCCCAAGGCTATCTGCCTCGCTCATGGGCGGTCATAATCTTTTATACTAACCGTTACGTCCTAATTGTTTTTACTATTGTACCAATATCTACCACTTTTATTAAACTGTGCACCTTTACACTAAACCAATAAGAAAATGCCACCACCTCACCCGAAGATGGAGGACAAGAAGAAGAAGGAGAAAGACAAGGGACACACCCAAATCCCTCCATCTTGTCTCCTTGGGCCTCCTTTGTGAACCCCCAAAATCCACATTAATACACAAAAATAAGTTACTTAATATCCTAATCACACACTTGTGACTTGTAATTCTTCATATAACGTTGGCAATCGCTCCCAAGGGCTAAAATCAAGGGCACTGGCATTTTCATCACTATACCAGGGTCTCGGGACCCCCTCCTGGGGTCTCGGACTGCCCGGGACATCTAAAGGGATGTCCTGGGTTCCGACAGAGACATTGCTGTGATCTTATTGATGACCTCAGTGGGAATCTGACCCAGTCCATCTTGCCATTTTACCCCCAGGAACTGGATCTCTTGGGCAGGTGCCTTGACTTTGCTCTTCTTGATGGCAAAATCGGCTTCCAGGAGAATCTGGATGATCTTCTCTCCTTTCTCAAACACTTCCATTGCCGTGTTCCCCCACACAATGATGTCATCGACGTACTGTACATGTTCTGGAGCTTCACCCTTTTCCATTGCAGCCTGGATCAGTCCATGGCAGATGGTGGGGCTGTGCTTCCACCCCTGGGGCAGTCAGTTCCAGGTGTACTGCATGCCCTTTTACGTGAAGGCAAACTGAGACCTGCATTCTGCAGCCAGAGGAATGGATAAAAATGTGTTAGCAATGTCAATTGTGGCGTACTATTTTGCTGCTTTGGACTCCAGCTCATACTGGAGTTGTAGCATGTCCAGCACAGCAGCGCTCAGCAGTGGAGTCACTTCATTCAATGCACGATAGTCCACAGTCAGTCTCCATTCTCCATTAGACTTGCACACAGGCCAGATGGGGCTGTTGAAGGGTGAGTGGGTTTTGCTGACCACACCTTGGCTCTCCAGCTCCCGGATCATCTTGTGGATGGGGATCACGACATCTCGATTTGTCCGATACTGCCGGCAGTGCACCATCGAGATGGCAACTGGTACTCGTTGCTCTTCTACCTTCAGGAGTCCTACTGCAGATGGGTTCTCTGACAGTCCAGGCAAGGTGTTCAATTTCTTGATGTCCTCTGCCTCCACAGCAGCTATTCTAAAAGCCCACCTGAGTCCCTTAGGGTCTTTGTAATAGCCATACCTGAGGAAGTCTATGCCCAGAATACATGGGGCTTCTGGGCCGGTCACAATCAGATGTTTCTGCCACTCCTTCCTGGTCAGGCTCACCTCGGCTTCCAACAGTCATTTGCTGTGATCCCCCTGTCACCCCAGCAATGGAAATGGGTTCTGCCCCCACATGTCCCAATGGCATCAGGGTACACTGTGCACCAGTATCAACCAAAGCTTCATATTTCTGTGGCTCTGATGTGCCAGGCCATCGAATCCACACAGTCCAAAAGACTTGGTTTTCCCATGCCTCTTCTTGGCTAGAGGCAGGGCCCCTCTAGCACTGGTTATTATTCCCTTCCTGGGCATACATAGTAGAGGTTCCTTCAAGGGGGTCCGGCAGAGCCTCCTCACTTCTATAATACCTGGAAGCTTGGTCATGGGAGGCTAAAGCTACCTTCATTTTAGTGGGACCCCCTCGGTTAGTGTTTCTCTCCTTGAGCTCACGCACCCGTGCTGCCAGGACAGAAGTGGATTTCCCATGCCACCTTCCCATGTCATCCCCATGATCATGCAGGAAAAACTACAGGTCAGCTCTTGGGGTGTACCCTCTCTCTCTAGGCTGGAGGATGTTGGGCTCTGACTCTGGGGCCTGTGACTCGCACCGGTGCCACATGGGAACTGTTCCTCCTCATCTCCTCCCTCATCTCCCTCATTTCCTCTGAGTTCTTTAACTACGGCAGAGACATGAGCCTGCATCGGGCCATTGATCATATTCTCAAAAGCTCTAAGCTTGTTGGCTACAGAACCCACTGTCTCTCGGTTGTCTGTGCGGCCACACTTCCTCTGGACCGCAGTACCGCGGTTTCCAGCCTTGCCCGGCAGCCCTGGCAGGAAGCGTGCTCAGCTTCGGTAGGGCCCCGCGGAGCGGATCCGCAGGAGCCCACCCGGTGGGTCCTTGGTTCACGAGCAGTCGGTGTTGGTGAGAACGCAGCTTCGGCGAAGGAGGAGAAGGAGACGCTCTCTGGGGTGCAACAGGAACGGGTTTATTCAGAGTAGAACGTGCCCCAGAGAGACGCACGTTCCCGGTGTGCAGAGGTTCAAAAGTCACAGGGGTTTGGGGGTGTGTTCAACGCAACTGGCCAATAGAACAAAACCAGGGGAGGAGTTAGGGGGTGGGGTGATGCACAATGGTCCAATCCCTGGGAAGGAGTAGGGGATTTCCAGAACCTGTCCCAATCAGGGGCCGAACCTCTCAGACCTTTCCAGAAGGGGGAGAGGCCTCCTGAAAGACAGACAGGCTCTGGTGGGGAGGGGACAGTTGATAGGCAGGAGGGTTGTCAGGGAAACAGTAGGTTCTGGAAGGGACAGACCAACTGCGATCACAGCAAGGAATGGGGGGAGCTTGGGACAAACCATTACAGAACTTAATAACATAAGTATACAAAACTAAAACTGATAAACACAGCTCAACGCACCACTACATCTCCCCCTTTGTTTTTTAATTAAAGGTAGGAGAGAGAAAGTCAGGGGGATCTGGGTTCGGATAAAGGTCTTGAACCCAGTAACTAGGATCTTGAGATCCTTGCTCTAGGTCTTCTTCTGGGAGGCTTGTTGTCTCTCCAGCTTCTGGGGGAAGGGCAGTGGCATAGGAAACATAGTTAATTTGAGGTGGTGCATTGGAGCTGGAAACTGCTTTTTTAAAGCAACGATACAAAATACAAGAAGCAGTAAGAACACAACTGAAAACTAACACAACAACAAGAACTGATTTCAAAACGGACCCGGCCCACGCAGATAGACCCCAGTCTTTAAAAAGTCCATCCAGCCAGTCGGATGTCTGAGGACAGCTTGTTCTTGAAGCCTCCGACAAGTTTGTGGATTGTGGCATGGGTGTTGGCACTGCCCATGCCACCATCGGAGACTGAAGACTGGCGAGCAGCAGCAAGGATAGAAGGATGGCTGCTGTCGATGGGGCCATCGCTCTGAGTGGGTCTGGATCTGAACTAAAGAGAATGTGAAACCAAAACATAATTAGAAACAGACCAGTGAGGGAGGGGCAGGACAAACTCATCCCAGCTGGACCATTTGTGTCTTTTCCGCCTCCAGGACGCCACTGACACCTGTGACACCTTCACCTTCCCCCCAGAGACCTTTGGTACATAGGGCCTCACCCATTTAGAGGGGATCCACCTTAGGCCACTGGGGGTGGACACGCAGGCGTGCCCACGCCCCCAAGTGACCAGGTTATGAGGTCCCTCTGTTCCGCCAGTCTCCGGGTCCTTAATCAGAACCGGCGGTCGAACCTTGGTAGCGAACTGGTCGTTGCTGCTGAAGTGGCGGACAATTGGTGGGTTCAAAACCTCGAATGAGCAATTTAAAAAATTAATTGTGAACAGGACTCTAGACAGGCGAATCACCGGAGATTCCAATTTCAGGACCTGCTGTTGCTGGTCAAGGACCCTTTTGATTTCTCTGTGGGTCCTCTCAACCACGGCTTGACCTGTGGGGGAATGGGGGATGCCGGTTTTGTGCTCCACTCCCCATTGTTGCAGGAAACTGCGGAACTCCCCGGACCTGTATGCGGGCCTGTTATCAGTCTTCAGGGTCTTGGGGACGCCCAAGAAGGAGAAAGCCTGAATGAGATGCGCGATCGCATCCCGGGATTTCTCCCCTGCGTGGGCAGAAGCGAAGACTGCGCCAGAGAAGGTGTCCACTGAGACGTGCACATACTTCTGCTTGCCGAATTGAGGGACATGTGTCACGTCTGTCTGCCACACCTCGCAGCTGCCTAACCCCCTGGGGTTGGCGCCAGCGCTCAGAGTGGGGAGCGCATGCTGCTGGCAAGTGGGACAAGTCGCCACAATCGCCTTGGCCTGTTCCCGGGTGAGGTGGAAGCGACGGACCAGGCCTGGGGCATTTTGGTGAAACAGCTGGTGGCTGATTTTTGCCTGCTCGAAAAGATTCGGCAATGGGGCCATCTCCACAGGGGCAGCGAGAGCATCAGCCCTCCTGTTCCCCTCGGCAATGAACCCTGGCAAATCCGTGTGTGACCTTGTGTGCATCACATAGAACGGTTGCTCTCGGTGGGAGACAAGCTTTACTAATTTTGAGAGCAACTCAAAAAGAGCAATGTTGGTCACTTCCTGGAGAACGGCATTCTCGGCTCTGGACACTACACCTGCAACATATGCAGAGTCAGTTACCAAATTGAATGGTTCAGAGAACCTCTCGAAAGCCCTGACGACTGCGGCCAACTCAGCGATCTGAGGTGATCCTTCTACCTCAGCGACATCTGTCTCCCACCGCTGAGTCTGAGGGTCCTTCCAAGTCATGACTGACTTGTGAGACCTTCCGGACGCGTCTGTGAAAACTGTCAGTGCCTCTAAAGGCCTTCTGCTCTGAACACTTTCTAGTTTTAATGCAAATTGTGCTTCTGAATTAAAAATTTTGTGGGCAGGCCGATGAATGGAAATTTGTCCTGTGTAGGAATCCAGAGCCATTTGCAAAGCTTCGTTCTCCTGAAGCAAGTGTTCCAACATTGGTTTTGTAATTTGGCCCGATTTCATCCGAATTGGGATGTGAATACACTCGAAATCACAGCCGGCCAAGTCCCTAATGCGGGTTCTGGCCTTCCGGATAAGATCAGCGACCAGCTCTTGTGGCGTGGTCATTCTTTTGGACCTCTGATGGCTAAGGAAGACCCACTCTATGATCAAGAGAGGATCCTTCCCGCCTCGGTCCTTGCGGTGTAATTTACTCACCTCCTTGTCCCACTGAAAGATGACACCGTGGAGGTGTGGCAGGTTCCCTAAGATGATGAAATTGAATGGCAGTTCAGGCACATATCTGTCTGCCTGCCGAGTGGACATTTTTACCTGGACCTTCTCTAACGCCCTCTGCGCCTCTGGGGTGAGCTCCCGCGGAGAACTTAGCTCCTCTCCCCCTTTCAATAAATTGAAAAGAGGGTCTAGGTCCTCGGTGGTCAGACCTAGCCAGGGCCGCACCCAGGTCAACGCCCCACACAGTTGATGGGCGTCAGCAAGAGTCCTGATTTTAGTTTTGATGGCCAATTTTTGCGGCACAATGGTCCGCTTGCTGATTTCCAGGCCCAGATACTTCCAAGGCGGTATCCTTTGAATCTTTTGTTCCTGCAGCTCGAATCCTGCAACAACCAATGAAGAGATTGTCAGGTCAAGCGCATGGGACAGTACATCCTCGTTCGGGGCGCAGACAAGGACATCATCCATATAGTGGTGGATAATCGCCTTGTCTGCGGCTGCACGCACAGGGGACAGCAAGGAAGAAACATACCATTGGCAGATGGCTGGGCTGTTCTTAAGGCCCTGCGGCAAAACTTTCCAATGGTACCTTTTCCTCGGGGCCTCTCGGTTGATGGTGGGAACCGAGAACGCGAAGCGTGGGGCATCGTCAGGATGTAGGGGAATTTGGAAAAAACAATCTTTAATATCTATGACTGCCAATTGCCAATCTCGGGGGAGCATTGTTGGGGAAGGCATCCCTGGTTGGAGAGACCCCATATCCTCTATAACATTGTTAATTTGTCTGAGGTCGTGGAGGAGCCGCCATTTGGTCTTGTCAGCCTTCTGGATGACAAAGACCGGAGAATTCCACGGGGATGTGGTCTCCTCGATGTTACCTTTGGCAAGTTGCTCTTCCACTAGCTCATTCAGCGCCTTCAATTTTTGTTTTGAAAGCGGCCACTGTTCCACCCAGACTGGAACATCTGTCTTCCAATTCAGTTTTTGGGTAGGGCGCTTCTCAGTGACCGCCGCCCTAAAATCCTGTGAGGGGTCGGGAATGTCAATTGTGACCCCCCACTGTGCCATGAGGTCTCGCCCAAGCAAAGGCTCCTTGTAATCTAAAACAAACAGGCGGAGATTTGCCAATTGCCCATTTGGCCCCTTAATTTGTACAATGCTCTTAGATTGCTTAGCCAATTGGATGCCCCCTACACCTTGCACCGCTCCGGCCACACTTTGCAGAGCCCAATGCAACGGCCACTCCCGTGATGGGATCACCGTTACATCTGCCCCTGTGTCCAGGAGACCCCTGATACCAATGGTCTCCTCCCCCACCTGCACCTGACAGTCGAGCTGTGGCTTTGAGTTGGAAATCGCCCTCACCCTCCCCACTGAAGGAGCTTCCCCTGTGAGGAAATCGGGGATGGGTATTACCTGGGCTATTATCTGCCCCTTCGGCAGAAAGACAGGTGGGGATGTACAGTGCAGCCAAACCACAAAGCGCTCGGGATCAGAGTCAACGATCCCTGGAGCAACCTCGATCTCGAACGGGGTGTACTTACAATCTCCGATGACTAAGTATCTGTCACAGATCTCATGCCAAGAGCCCTGCTCACTGGGGCTAACCGATAGAAGGTGCCAATTGCTGTCCTTCAGCAGCAGCGACTCAGTGAGCTGTAGTTTGAATGGCTCGTATCGCGAGTTGGTGGTTAGGATGGAATCTGAGAGTTCTGTCTCTCTAGGTGTCAGGTCCGGTATATGTGAGTCTGAAGAGACTCTGGTGTCAGTCCTGGTGGGCGAAAAAGACAAATTAGTCCCTGTCCTCTTTCCCCTTCTTCCCCTCCTGGTTCAGGCCACCCAATTTTTGTCCTCACGCTGGGTGGACCCGCGCTCACTCCCTAGTTTTTTTGAATAGTTTGTGGGTTCCCCTGCAACCCCCCATTCCCACCCCCCTGAGTGGCCACGAACTGTTGGAATGCAGCCCGCAGTGGGCAGGCGTGTTGCCAGTGTCCACCTTTGCCACACAAACTGCAACAGTCTCTTCGCGTCCGAAAGGAGTGCTTTCTGGCTGGCGCTTTTCCTGAGGGACCTCCGGAGTCAAGCGCTGCAGCTCTCGGGGTCCCTCTCTGCTGGTGCTTTGGGGGCTGCTCTGCCGGCACGGAGATGAGCGGAGCCTTTGCTTCACACACTTGGAGAAAGTCCTGCACGGTGGGCGGAGGCTTGAGTGGCAGGCTGAGGATGGCCGCTCTACACCGATCATTGGCGTTTTTTTGGACCATCATCTCAAGCACGCTTTCCCGAGCTGCCTCCTGTCGCACCTGCATCTCAATAGCTCGTGTCATTTTTTCAACAAATGTGACGAAAGGTTCCGCGGGTCCCTGCTTGATATCTGCAAAATTGGGCAGTGGTGCCTCTCCCTGCAGCCCTAAAAATGCTTTTTCTGCAGCCAGCTTGACCTTCTCAAGCACTTGGACCGGGATGTGTGCGGCCTGATCAGGAGCCTGTGCCCACTTGCCCTCTCCGCACAGATGGTCGAGGGTGATGGGATCCCCCGAGTCATCTGTGGATGTCTCTGCATCTTCTAACATGCCTGGCAGGGCGGTCCGCAGCAGGTCTTTCCATGCTCCCTCCCAGAGCTTGTACTCCGTGGAGGACATAAGGCACGAAAAGAGCTACCGAAGATCAAAAGGGACCGCAACTGTACCGGCAAGATTGGCCTTTAACAATCCCCGGAAGTACGGGCTTTCCCTCCCATACTCCTGGTGGGCCTTGCAGAGATCTTTGATTATATGCTGGGAGAAAGGCTGCCAGTTGACACGAGTGACGTTCCCACTCCTTGACCTGTCATATGTAACAGGGGCGAGTGAGGGAAGGTCACCCTGGCATGGGCCTATGGCCTCCGGTTCCCCTCTTCCGGTATTCCCACCGTGGGAACCGGATGTGGGACCGTGGGAACCGGAAGTCCAAGGCGGTTCCGGCAGGGGCAGGGGCGTGGTCTGTGGGGGTGATGTCATCGCGCAGGGGGTTGGGACTGGGGTGGAGCTTTGGTAGGGAGGAGCCAGAGGAGGGGCACAAGGAGGAGGAGGGAACAGGAACTCCTGGGAGGCAGGAGGAGTTTGGGAGAGGAAGGGGTTGGTACGGCGGGAAGGAAAGGGATTATGGGAAGAAGGAGAGGGGGAGGAAGGCGCGAAACACGCGGACGACCACGACATGTGGCCGCCGCCATTTTGTGCCCGGGGAGAAAGGGAGAGAGGGGAAACGCCATTTTGTGGCGCAGTTTCTGGCTCTGCCAAACTGAATCGAACACGGGGTTTTGAAACTGGGGAAGAACGGGACGGGGTAGAAGCTCGGGAAGCCTGGCCAGGGCTATTCCGAGCATCCAGGGCAGTCCGGCCAAGACTGTCCTGGCGGGGGGATCGGGGTACCCGCGGAGAGCCAGGGCTGGCAGGGGGAGTTTTCCCTGCCGATCTCCGGAGGATGCCCGTTTTGGGTGAAGGGGAAGGGGGACAAGGGGAAGGGGAAACTGGGGCAGGCCGTTTCAACTGTCCTTTCTCCACTTTCGATCTCTCTAAAAGGATAGATCGAATCTGCAAAGTCCAATAAATTAATTTTGAGGCTTGCTTGTCCCCTGCTCTGCCTAACTGCAGAAATTTTTGGTAGGCGGTGTTCCAAAACTCAACACGCGCCAATCGAGCAGGGGTCACTTCGGGAAAATGGAGGAAGAACAACTTGACAAAGCCTTTGAGCTCCTTCTTGGAAAACTTAAACTCGGAGCCCTTCAACAGCAAAACAACCAACCGATAAACATCCTTCTCACCAGTTGAGAGCCGCGCGCCCATGGCTCAATCAACTGTCACACTCACACACCCCGAAAAGCAAAAGACAAACAACGAAAAACAAAAACCGCAACTTAAAACCCGAGTCCGGGGACCAAAGCTCCCCGCGCCCTCGGAGTGCAGTTAATCCCAACAAAAGCCGACAGCGGGGGAACGGTCCTGAGCCCACGCGTCAGGTCCCCGCGTCTAAAACGAAAAGCGAAAATAAACTGAGGAAACAAAAGCAGCCGCACTCTGGATACCCTGACCCCGGGAACGCTTAAGGCAGCTCCGCGGGGGGAGCGCATTCCTGGCTCTCTCGAAAAGAGCCTCCCAGAAATTGTGGGGAAACCCAGGGGGAGGGAAAACCCTTCCAGCTCCCCTAGGGGTCCCGAAAAGAAAGGTGATGTACTCACCCTGTCCGGTGCAGGCAGTAGAAATGGGGTGGTGGTGGTCCCTCGCCGGAGGAGGACTTTCCTGGGCGCTGGAAAAGCTGCCCTCCTCTCCCGCCAGGAGCACACTCCGAGGAGCTGCTTCAACTGGCAGGTGCGTGGCTGTCTGAGGCCCTGCAACTCTGCGCGGAGACGTCCAGCACAGGTGAAGGCCAAATCCACGGGGTCCGGCGGTGGTCACAATCCCGTGTAGAGAGCACACGCCGCTGCGCTCGTGAAAGCGTCCAGAGGTTGACGCCACGCCTGACGTGGGCCACGCGTTGGGCGCCAGCTGTGCGGCCACGCTTCCTCTGGACCGCAGTACCGCGGTTTCCAGCCTTGCCCGGCAGCCCTGGCAGGAAGCGTGCTCAGCTTCGGTAGGGCCCCGCGGAGCGGATCCGCAGGAGCCCACCCGGTGGGTCCTTGGTTCACGAGCAGTCGGTGTTGGTGAGAACGCAGCTTCGGCGAAGGAGGAGAAGGAGACGCTCTCTGGGGTGCAACAGGAACGGGTTTATTCAGAGTAGAACGTGCCCCAGAGAGACGCACGTTCCCGGTGTGCAGAGGTTCAAAAGTCACAGGGGTTTGGGGGTGTGTTCAACGCAACTGGCCAATAGAACAAAACCAGGGGAGGAGTTAGGGGGTGGGGTGATGCACAATGGTCCAGTCCCTGGGAAGGAGTAGGGGATTTCCAGAACCTGTCCCAATCAGGGGCCGAACCTCTCAGACCTTTCCAGAAGGGGGAGAGGCCTCCTGAAAGACAGACAGGCTCTGGTGGGGAGGGGACAGTTGATAGGCAGGAGGGTTGTCAGGGAAACAGTAGGTTCTGGAAGGGACAGACCAACTGCGATCACAGCAAGGAATGGGGGGAGCTTGGGACAAACCATTACAGAACTTAATAACATAAGTATACAAAACTAAAACTGATAAACACAGCTCAACGCACCACTACAGTTGTCCTCGGCATTAATTGTTGCAATGAATGTGGCGTATTGAGATGGTCCTAAAGTTGCCAGGTTCCACAACATCTGCCCTGTGCACCTAACCTTGTTGGGGTCATTATCATGCTGTCCGGTCCTCCCAAAAAATACATCCAATACTGCCACTTCCCTCAGCTGTTGGAGCCCTTCCTCAAGGGTCTTCCAGCGCATTCTATGGTGGTGCTCCTGCATTCGTTCTCTGTGGACAAATGTCTCTCTCACACTCATTAAAAGCCACTCCCAAAGGGAAAGGGGCCCTTGCTCCCTTACAAATACCTGATTCACCCCTGAGTCCTGGGTCAAGGGTCCCAAATTCCTTGCCTCACCACTATCTAGTTGCACACCTGTACCTATAAGGTCCCAGACCCGAAGTAACCAAGTTGTATAAGCCTCACATCCCTGTTGTACAATATCTTTTTGCAGATTACATAGACTTTCATACATCAGGGACTCGGTGATAATCTCAACCTCTGGCTCCCCTGCGGGCTGTGAGGGTCCTCCTTTCTTATCCTTATTACCTGGGTGGGCTGATTTCACCTTAGACTTCTTTGTTTCGGCAGGGGCGGCTGCTGCTGGCTATGACTGCCCCTGTGGTCTAGCTGGAACCTGGATGGTTGTAACGTCTGTGGGTTCCACTGCTGCACCATCAGACTCTCCCCTTTCGGGGCAGGGGGAGAGTTTCCCATCAGCTGGGGAAATGTACTCCTTCAGCATCTGGCCCATCTCATGTATCTCTTTCACCAGAACCCCCACCCAATCTGGGTGGTTCATTTCTGAGGCGGGCTGTGGAGCAGGGTCAGGCTCTGGGACAGCATCCCTATTCTGTGGGGTAGGTATCAGAGTGGTTATCCAGCTCAATCTCCCCTTATCTCTGAATGCTAAACAGAACAGGCTTAATAGGCATATCAGCAACACCAGCCACTGTATGATGTCATTAGCATTCAGAGATTTGAACCCTTCAAAAACTGGTGGGGTAGACCCAAAGAGCTGGGTGAGGGGCTGGGAGAAAACTTCCTCTGGTGTCATTTCCTCACAGTAGGTACCATTATTAAAATAACCCCAAAAACACACAGTTAGTGTATGATAGCCCTGAATCCATGTGCCTGCCTTCCAGAGGAAGTTAAAAATCCACTAATTCCTCACCTTTTTAACCCATATAGCAAACTGGATGACAGCCACAGTAGCCTTAGTTATAGGGCCCATGTTTAGGTAAGGGCCTGCAAATGGGAGGAATACAGCCACAACCACATGCCACCCGAACCAGGGTAAGCTGGACCACATAATGCTACTTAACAAGGTTTCTATATCCAGCACACAAGAACTTAGGCCACTTAAGAACTGTTATTCCTTTTTCTCTCAATGCCCTCTTACCCCACATGGGGCACCAAAATCTGTCTTGGTTTTGAAAGACAGTTGTCTGCCAGGGAAAGCTAGAACTTCCCTTGGGATGGAGAATGTAAAGCCCCTTCCCTCCAAATTATTATAATTTTGCAATTAAGGGCTTTCAGGCAAAGGTATGGGAATAGGATTAGCAGTTCTTTACTAGGAATATTAAAAATACAAATGTAGTAGTGCAAAAAAAAAAAAGCAAGCAAGCAAACAAAAAGTATCCTAGAAAACCCTGACAGAGTCAGGGATATGACCTGACACCCTATTGGTCAGGGTGTTGGAAGCAGTCCGAATAAATCCTCCTGGAGTAACAGATGTAGTTCTGTGGAGTAGAGATGACCACGTTCTCCTATCTGAGCACAGGGACAGAGTCAGTGTTCCAAAGGATACCCCAGGAAATGTGTCTCTCCTCATCCTAAACCTGGAGATTGACAGAGGAACCTACCCCTGCCAGGTCACCTGGAGAGACAGCAACAACAGCCTTATAGCAAAGGAGATCACCACCAAATTGGAGGTTGTTAAAGGTAAATCCAAGAAGGAGGCTGTTCAGGAGGGAAAGGCTTGGCTCAGGAAGGCTTTTGGGAATTAGAGCAGGTAGGCAGTGACTGCGTGTCTCCATGCAGAAGCATTTTGCTGATCAGTGTCAGCCTCCAGCAAGAAGCAGCAAATAAATCAGAGAGAAATTCTGCCCAGGACACAGCACCCTGCAGCTCGGGGAGGACCTGTGGCTCCTCAAGTACCAGTTCATCCCTTGCTCTATCTGTAGCCAATGGCTCAATGTTTCCCTGGGGCATGCAGAAATGGGGAAGTACCAGGGATAATGCATGGCTGTTCTTTGGCTAAATTTCTCCAGCATGTGCTTGTCCTCCCTCTGCTCAGTGCGGGGGGTTTATAGAGGTACAGAGACTGCAGGAGACCATGTGCAGCACAGCTGAGCTCATCCTGTGCAGGGAGGTGATATGAGAGCTGAGCTGCTTCCTCCTGGAAAGGCATTGAGAGCAAGAGCGAGAACTGCTGTGGCAGGGGGACTGTCCCCACCACAGCCAGGGCTCCATGACCTGGGCCCCTCTGCTTTGTCTTCTAGTGGCAGCCACCAAGCCCATCATCAGAGCTGGAGAGCTGGGGCTGACGGTCCCAGCCAGAGCCAGCACCAGCCTGACCTGCGAGGCCAGAGGGTCCCCTCCCATCAGCTACTGCTGGTTCCAGAGTGCCCCAGTGGGCAAAGCCATGCTCCTGAGCAGTGGGGTTGAGCTGGCATGGCCCAGCCAGCAGCCCTCGGACAGTGGGACGTACTTCTGTGCGGCAGAGAACAGGGCCAGGGCCGTGCAGCTCAGCAATGCTGTGCAGCTGACAGTGACAGGTGAGTGCCCACAGCCACAGCTGGGAGGAGAACATCCGTCTGCAGGGCAAAGGAACAGCATCCTACTTCCCTGCCTGGAAAGAAGGAAATGCCAAACGTCTTCAGCACTCTGACACATCCCTCCCCACTGGTTCCACTCTGTGTCCTTCTTTATTGCCTGTATTCAATTTCCTCCTTCCTCTTTGAGGAACTGCTCTTTTCTGATGCAAAAGAGGATTTCTACTTCAAACATTTATTTAGTCCTCTGTGGGTTTTTTTAAGTTCTCCCTGGCTCTGTAATGCTGCCTACTGCAGTTCAGCAAGTTTAGACAAGGAACAAGTGAGTGGTAATTCAGCGGCAGAACAAACCAAACTGGCCTTTGCTCCCCACCACCAGCTGTGTCTCAGGGAGACACATTGCACTTTGCACACACCAGGCTCTGCAGGACAGTGTGACAGGTTGGACTCAATGGCCTCAGAGACCTTTTTCAATCTAAATTATTCTGTGAGAGGTGCCTGGTGGAAAACTTGCAGCTCTCCTTGGCTGGTTACTCGATCAGCAGAGCTGTGAAGCCCTGATGGCAGAGCTAAGCACAGGTACCACACAGTGGCCTGTGAAAGAGCTCCCAGGCATGAAGCTTTGGCTGAAGCCCTGTGGTGCTTTTCCCAGCAGTCACACATTGAAGGGAACAGCACTGGAACAAGGCTCAGTGCTGCAGGTGCTGGCTAACGCTGCTGGCACAGCATACCCCTCCTGTCAGCTGGGAGGGAGCTGCTTCCTCCTGCTCCTATCCCACTTATGGGGAATTCTGTATCACAGCAGCATAGCCATCATGCTCAAACCCCTGTGTAAGCCTCTCTCTCCCTCCCCCTCACCTTGCAGATCTGCCCACAACAACAGTGGCCTTGTGGAGGAATGTGGGAACCATGGGGGGACACCACTCAACCACTGGTTGGGGAGAGAGTGGTGGCATGGATCACACAGTGACAGGTGAGTGCCCAGGCCAGGGTGATTCATCTCTGTGGCAGAAGACCAAGGCAGGGAGTTGGCTCTTCCATAGCCAGATCAGTCACCTATGCTAAATATGAATTGTGTTTTGATTGTTACCCAGAGAGGCAACATGTGGAAGGGGCTAACAGCGGGCCTGTTAGCTAAAAGAGCGAGAAGAAGCTGAGAAGCAAGAAGAAGCTGATAAGGAGCCTTCTTCAAGGCTGTTACCAAGGAGACTGAGAGAAGAAAAGAACAGAAGAAAGATAAGGAGAGAAGTTTGCAGCTGGATGAAGTATTTTTAGAAAGTTAGCTGAAGTCACTGTTACTTTTCACCAATGGTGTTATATTGATTTATTGTAACCAATAGCTGGGGTAGAAGAAGTATAAACAATTAGAAAGTGTATAAAAGGTCAGCCATGTTTGATAATAAACAGTTGCCGTTTGAGACTGCTTTTGGTCTCTGCTTTGTGTCGTGACCGTGACCGCCTCGACAGTGACAGCAACATCAGAGGCTGCCACCCTCCCTGCTTGAGAATGTGCCTGATGATGGGAGGGGACAAGAAAATGTAATCTGTGTCACTCTGGGACCAGAACTGTTGAGGCTGCAGAGCTTCAGAGGGAGGTCGCCTGAGGCAAGAGACCTGGCACAGGCCTCCATACCTCAGGGAGTTTATGGTGCAGCTGATGGCAAAGCCCCCCAGGCCAGCCAGGGAGTCACCATAGGAGAAAGGGAGTTAAAGTGTCCTCTGGAAATCAAGGGAAGTGCCAACAGGACAAAGCCGAAGCACTCCCAGGCCATGCTGTAGCCAGGCATGATGCATTATATCAGCCAGGGCTGCCAGGAACCTGTGAGGCGATGGTCAGGGAGGGGACATGAGTGCCAAATGCTGCCCCAGGCCTGCTGGCAAGACACACACAGGATAATAGGTGAGTCTAGGCTAGCAGAGAAGACCCCATTTTGCCGATGCCCAGGGCAGCTCCCAGTGGGGCTGCAATGCATCCACCATTCTCCACTGACAGATCCGGTCCCAACGACACAGGTCTCCAGGATGGATACTGCTCCAGTGGGGCCTTTCACAGACACAGGTGAGTGGAGTCTCATGCTGGAAAATACCAGATTTGCACTGGTAAGGGCAGGGTGGCAAACATCATCCCAGACCAGCTCCACATCTGGCTGCTGTGCTTGTAGCAGATATGGCAGCAGGGAACAAACCCTGGCATGCCAAATACCAGGCATTATCCAGGCAAGAGCTGCGTTCCTGACTCTTGCCCACACGCCTGTTGGTGAGGGTGTTTGCAGCCTGAAGTTTGCTGTTTGTTTCCACGCAGGGATGCTCCATCCCTGGAAGTGTTCAAGGCCAGGTTGGACAGGGCTTGGAGCAACCTTGTTGGTGGAAGGTGTCCCTGCCCATGGCAGGGCATGGAACAAGATGAGCTTTAAGATCCCTTCCAAACTAAACCATCCTGGCATTCTGTGACTGCCGGGAAGTGGCTGAACCCCCAAGTGGCCTCAGTTGGGATTTAAAGGCCGTCCAAAGCAGCGGGGGACTGCCGGCTCTCGGCTGTGCGGCAGGGCCGGGCCCCGTGTCACAGCGCTGTCCCCCTGCAGGTTCCCCGCGGGTCGCACCGTCCCCACTGCTGTACGGGCCAGCGGCCGCGCTGGGCGGTGCCGCGCTGGGCGCGCTGCTGGCGGCGGGGCTGGGCTGGTGGTGCCGGTGGAGAAGGAAGGAGGGTGAGCAGTGACAAACCCAGCCGGGGGTGGGCGGTGGGGGCAGCCCCAGGAGGAGGGAATGGGCAGGCGGGACAGTCCCATCCCCATCACTCCCATCCCCAGTTGATCCCTTCCAGGTAGAGGCCTATGGGAGGGTTATTCCCTAAACGTTGGAACACCTGGAAGCTGGGTTTTGTTCTGTGACACATAAAACAAGTCGATGCGTATCTTAGATTCTTTTTTTTTTTTTTTTTTTTCTTTTCAGAACCTCTCTATGAAGTTGCTTTGTGAGTGCAATTTTCTACTTGGGACATTGAAGCCAGGGGGTCCATGGGAGGCTGGACACAGCCATGCACGATCCGACCAATATGGTTAATACATGCATTCTCTTTTTATTGCTACAAAATGGTGGGTTATATACAGGAGTACATAGTTTACACTAACAGGTGCATTCTAATTGGCACTTGAGCAAAAAGGAATGTAAACAATCCTAACTTTAAGGTCGTCACGGTAGAATTGCTATAACTATACTAATTAATACTAAACATACCTTAATTGAATTTACTGCTGCGCCACAGGCTTGCTCACTACTACTCAGGCCCAAATCTGAGGCCTTATCCAGGATAGCTCAGGCCCAATCCCAAAGTGGATTGTGCCCTCTAAGAAATTTTGCAACAGGACATTAAGACTGAGGGCACTGTACTGGTATCTGCTCCTAAAAAGCCTCCTTGCTCAGTGAAAAGCAAAGATTTATTTGCCTTACAGGGGGAGGATTTAAACACCTTAGCACTTTAGTTAGCAGCATGAGGACTTAACACGTGGTCACAGGAGATAGCCAGACTGTTCTTTAATATGGTAGAAAATCAGAAAGATACTCTGTGTGCTTTGCTCTGCCTGTCACACGTCATGGGAAACCTGTTCTCTGTGGGAAATTCTCGCCATTATTTAGCAAAGCAAAGGACAGAAATTCTCAGCTCTTCCTTTAAGTTCCCTCTACACTTGCCTTTCTCTATAAGAAACATCTTAGTGCTTGGCCAAGTATTACTTTAAGAGTTCCTATTAGCATATGATTATTAACACATCTACCCTGTCCTCATCTCAATCTTCAACACCTTCATAGTGCTTTCCTACTCAGAGACACACCATAGCCATCTGTAGCAATTTTTCCCAATTATTCTTGGTATTTACTTTCCAAAGGCTAGACTGTCTGCTAGTAACTTTAGAGTATAACATGATAATGCCATGAGAGTTTATAGTACTAGTATTAACCAGTGCTTCTCTTTGTGTAATTCTTTTAATGTCATTTTCTAGTGTCTTTCAGAGCCCCCTAGGCCCTCACTAGAATAATATGAATTTTGCTGTTCCACAGATTATGTGGTAGATCTTGTCTCTGACTAAGATGTAAGTGAAGTGCCATCTGCTTTAGTCACTCCTCTCACTCATGTCTCTCTTGTCCCAGTGTTCTGGTTTTAGACAGATTTGGGAGAAACCCTCCCACGGGGCCCCCCTCCCCCAACTGGTTTGGGAAAAGACTTCCTCAGAGAGAAGTGGAAAAAACCTGTTTATTACACAGGCAAAGCACTCCCAGCACAATACCCGATGACAAGAGCTTTGTGCTGCTCCGGAGGGATAACAAACTTAAAAAGAGAAGGTCTCCTCTTGAAGATAGTCATTGTGTTCCGTTACTCCGTCTCCGCTGGTGCTGGGAGAGAAAAGGAGATGTGCAGGGCTGGTCTTGGTGGGGTGGGTCCCCGGTGGAGGCCCCCAGCACTTCCCCCAGGTCCTCAGTCCGGAGAGATTGGAACAGTTCCGAGGAGAGGGAAAAAAAGGGGAAAAAAATGGGAAAAAAAGGAAAAAAAAAAAGGAAAAATATGGGAAAAAAAAAGGGAAAAAAACTTCAGCTATTCTACGGGATCTAACACGCTACCACTAAACTAACTCCTGAGGGAAAAAAAACACGAAAAACAGAGCTTCTTTCAGTCTCGCCGTGTTCCAACTCCACCGCTTCAAGGTCACTCCGAGGAGCAGAGTTTTCCTGGGGAAAAACAAACCGCGCTTCCCCTCCCGTTTGCACCCAATAGACGATTAGGGGATAGACACGTCACCCTAAAGACACCCAGCCATAGCACTGCAGATGTCGCCCTGCTGTGCACTGAGGTGGAAGTCCCTGTTAAGTGCCTATACAAGGAAACGCGCTCTAACACTGAAAAGACCACCATGAAAGACAGGAAAAGTACTGAGTATGAGAACCTTGTGAGTGCAATAGAATCACAATATGAAACAGAAGGAATTTACTAGAGTACCAGCTTTTTCCACATAAGCAGCCATGCAGGGCTGCAAGTACTGAATAGTGAACTTAACAGATGGAAACTCTTCCTCCTGTTGTCCCTCTGTTCAGCTCTCACTGCTTGCTTTAACCCAGAGGAGCTGCATAACCTTTTGGTCTTTGGCAGACTAGGCCCTGCCTGCAGGAGCAGAAACCCACTGCCAACTGTTTGTCAACCCACTTCTATAGAACAAGTTCTTTCTGAGCAACCTGAAGGACCAAGGGCAGGAAGAGATCTGAAGGAGTGAGAACATGAAATACTTTAGCCTGTAAATCCAGAAGTAGTTGGTGCAATGTTGTCAGTCAGTAACACTAGCAAGGAGTACTCTCCAATGTGTGTTCCTGTTAAGACATCCCAGACTGCAAGGAACCAGGATTGTGCTGGAAGTGGAAATCCTCTGGCTTTTGCAGCTCAGCAAATATTGGTTGTACATCCTGCCCGTCCTTGAGTCTTTCCTTTTTGTTACAGCATGGTAAAGGGACCACAGAGGGGAGGTTGATGTCCCAGGAATATAATTTTTGCTATCAGACTGGAGCTCAGTGCACAGAGAGAGAGGGAGTGAGTCTCTGAACTGTCACTCACTGGTTTTCTACTGGAAAACCAGAAATTATGTTGAAGGAAATGCTGGCATTTAATTTTTACAGTATGAAGGCCAGAGGCATGATAAAATAGAGAGAAATTTGAGGCATTTGGATAATGATTAAGTAAGGGACCTCTCTGAATACAACAGACTGACACCAATTTATTCTGTGGGACATAAGTCAATCTGTGTGATTACTAATGCTGACCTGTCGTGCAACATGGATGCGGTTCCTGCCTTCAGATGCAGTGCATTCCCTACAGTACACTGTCACTCAGCAGCCTGATTTGCCTCGTCATTGTTAATTGTTTGCATCTTGCCTGTACTGCAGTGCTGCTGTCAGCTCTGTCCTCCCTATCTGTGCCTCCAGCCGGCATTCCTTTGTCCTCCAGGCTTGGCAGGGAGGAGGAATGCCTCCTGGCTTTAGCAAACCAAATTTGTAAGAGTAACTGGCTTTTTTAAATCAGTGAATGCAGCAAGGAAAGCATGGGGAAGCAGCTCAAGTCACGCACACCCTCCTGCTTGGCCCTGACTTCACCCGCAAGGCTTGTCCCTGCTGCCATGGATCATCCCTTCTTGGGTCAGCAGCCTAACAGCAGGGTCACATTGCTGTTTGTGGCCCGAGTGCTGTGTAGACCCACACTTTTACCTTAACAGCTCTGAATTGCAATGATGCTTCTTCTGCAGAACATGAGGTGGGCAAGATCAGAGAAAAAAATCTGCTCATATTGTGAGGGCTTCACAAACACAGTGACAGCCATGCAGGGAGTGCTGTGCTGGGTGTCAGGCTGCACTCCAGGGAGGCAGACAGGATCCAGTCTGTCCCTGTGGGACCCATGGCAGCTGAAATGAATAGAACCAAAGAGACTCCAAGTTAATCACTGTTATCCATTATATATGTTGTATGTTGCATTGTTATGATGTTTGTTGTTATATTTGAAGTTATGATGTCACATACCTGTTATTTCAGATTGTTTGTGCCAACACTGTACCCTCACATCCTCCCAATCCCCTGTATTCCAAGTTGTATATTCCCCTTTTTCCCAAATCCCGAGTTTCCCCTTTCCCTCGGGTTAAGCCTTCGCCGCTCCCCGCCTGCTCGTCAAACCACGAGACACCGCCCAATATGGAAATCGAGTGGACCCCCTTAACGATCGGCTCCAAGCGGAAGCCCATTTAGCAGCAAAAAGTCCCTAGAATAACGAGCTCACACAAAACTGAGATCTATGAAAGACACTGCTGTAGGAACAAGACATCCAGCTACCCGGGGAGGGTCTCCAACTTGTTAGTGTTCTCACTGACCTAAAAGGTGACTGAAAGGAGCGACACCCCTAGACCGAGCCAAGCAGACTGAGTTCCTGGAAACCCCCCGCGAGGCAGGAATCCCGACCCTGCAGCGACAAGCCACAGGATCGAATTACACCTCCTCCTCCTCAGCGGTACCCCGAGGGAGCGGCCGCTACCCCACCCTCCCCCATCTAAAAGAGCTATTCAATAAAGGCACAAAAGGAGTTAAAACCAATCTCCTGCCCGGTGTTTATTTCAGCAGCCAGCCCTGAAGATCCCATGCTGCAGAAGTTGCTGACACCAGCAGTTCCAGGGGTGGTGCAGAACAAAGGAGTTGAGGGGAATGGGGAGCTGCAACCACATTCACACAGGGCAGTAGCATATAGTGCAAGGTCAATACTGGGTGGGAAGGGAACCGAAAATTTCTCAGCTTCCCCATCCTTACCTCAGCAGATCTAGGCCCAAAACATATGACACGGCACTCTCCTTTCCCCCCCCCAAATATCATCCTCATTAATTTTCAATTAGCTTGGTGTTTTGTGCAAGTTTTCCTGCTGTTATAAGCTCTGAGCTCCAGGTTCACTCATTGACTGTAACACCATGGTTTTTCCATCTTGTGGTTCCTCCCAGCACTGATTTGCTCTGACGAGGTCTGGACACCTTCCTTAGAAGACATGAAGCCTGGGAGAAGGTACAGAGGAAGAAGGCAACAAGAGTTAAGAAAGGGGGAGCAGATGCCCCAGATGGACCAGCCCCCATGTACTCCATGTTGTCACTGCCTCTAGTTAGGGCAGCACAAGGACTTTGGTCGCAAGTAGCAAAATAGTGGAAACATAAGAAGCCTGTCTCCAGTGCTGAGGTCTTTTTCCCTGGGCAACAAGTGTGTGATTATTTCTTTATTTTACTTTTGGCATGTTTTCCATGTTTTTAGTAAAACCTGTTGGCAACAGAACATTTTTCTTCTGAAAGCCACAGAGGGTTCTGCTGTGTTGCATCACCATCAAACCAGAAAACTTCTCCTTTGCTTGCACTGGTCACTCACCCAGTGCTCATCTGCAGAGCTCTGCTCCAGAATGGAAGGAAAAGCTCAGCTTCTGCCCTGAAAGGACACTGCCTCCCAAAAACACACTATCTCGAGAGGCCGGCAGAGTGTCATGAGACTTGCAGTTCCCCTTGCAGTCCCTGTCCCAAAGAGGGGACCTGTTGGCTTTTACACCTGCTGAGTTTGTACCATACTTAAGAGCAGGGAGGTGGGAGATGAAGTCCCTGAGAAATTTGTCCCACTGTAATTTGGTGCTTGTTCTTGTAAGAGAGGAAGGGGTTTACTTTCTTCCCCTTCACCCCAGTCATCTGGAAGGATCTGGGAGCTAAAAGGGAGAGTTATCTAAAAAGCAGAGGGCAAATTATTGAAAGCAAAAATTGGAAATGCATGAGAAAACAAGAATGAAAGGCATAAAAAAACACTTGGCCAGCTGTGGTGCAAAGGAGGTTGGGTCTGTTAAAACCTCGAGGTTTGAGTAACAGCAGGACTTGGGGCTGACATGGCTGTGTGCTTCATGGAGGATCCACTGGGGACAAAGCAAAGCCTGAAATCATAGACCTTGCTCTCTTTTGAAGCTAACCTCAGTGATAAAGATCAGGGTGATGTCTATGAGTCATGAGGAGGTGCTTGAGAGACCATGGGAGGGTGAGTCATAAGGAGTAGGGCCATTTCTGGACCACTTGTGGACTGTGTTTGTCCAGAAGTGCACAAGTTATTCAAAATGCAGAACACAATTTGCTTCAGCAATGATATACATTCATGGGTCCCAGCTTTGTACAAACTCCAACTTCTTCAAAATATTTACTAAGAAATAGTTGTAACAAAAAGCCCAAAACCTTAGTATTCAAGTTTATTAATACTCTCAAATATTGCAAAATTTGCTGGTGGTACTGTCCTAAAATGAGTCAGTAGGGTCTTGGGATGTTTTTATTTTTGAGTTTTCCATGTCAAATGCTTTCAGAGAGTTTGATTTGTCAAACTGGGCTGGATGCTGCCTCTGTCATTCCCCTACTCTGACATATCTGAAATGCTACAAGTCAGTTACTGAAAACACTTATCAATCATTACATCTTCAAGTGGGATGATCAAGAAGGAATTACTTTAATTATATAGCAGAATATGCAACCTTGCTGCAAGTGCTGACTAGGAATAACCATCCAAAGACAAGTCTTCTCCAAACAGCAAGGCTCCCAGGAGGGGCAATGGATTCCATGGCCTAATTTAAAACAGATTGAGCAAACATGCATTTTTCACAGGCTAATGGGCCAGAGGAAAGTTAATGAGCAGCCTCATTAGTTTGTATTCCACATAAAAAAGATTACTACATGTGCAAAGGAAAGATTCTTTATTATAGATAATGCTGCCTTTACCCATGATGTTGTGATTATAGTTGCCAGAATCCTTGTTAACTGAGCTTCATTTACTGCTGGCTAGTTAATGCTGTGTAAGAGAACAGCACGGTATTTGGATGCAAAGAACAAGGACTCAGGGCACAATTCCCTGTCTTCACAGTGCAGAGAAGTGCAGCAGCACCACTTCTGCTCTGATTTACTGTTGGGAGGGATACCCCGACAGACACTTCCAAAACCAGGGTGGAAGGGAAACCTGGCAGCACAGGATCAGTCAGGTGTTCTGGAACAATGGGATGGGCTGTTGAATACCTCGGTGGATTTCTGGAGAAGTGCCGAGCCTGGAGAGGAAGACTCCCACCAGAGCAGGAGGAAAGGGCTGGATCCTCGGCGTGGTGTTGCTCAGCAGTGCCTCACTTGGGGTATTTGACAAACTGACACTCTGCACACTGAGTGTCGGACTCAGCTTGTCAAATACACGCAGTGCCACACTGCAGCTCCCGGGGTCACAGTGTCCTCGCTGGATGCCAACCTGGGTGCACAGAGGGAAAAGAAGCACAGCAGCTGTTGTTAACTTCAGAGGCTTTTTCTAATTAGCAAAAAGCCTCATAAACCCTCCCATATTTCCCCCTCCTGCACTCTTTTTTTGGGTGAGAGAGAACCACACCAGCAGACACTGCCTTCTGCTGAGGAAAATATCCACTATATTAATTCAAAAGTCAGAAAAAGAAGTACAGCTCTGCCCCTGGGCATGCACATAGGGGCTCATTACTGACTTGGAGGCTCTTCCATTTGGCAGAATACTGTAAAGATTATGATGCTGAAAGAAAACCAAGCTCCACACAGGGAAACAATGAACTACTTCAGAAGTGAAGTGAAACTTTCTCTTCCGTTGACAAACTAACCCCCTTCTGCTTCATTTCTAGCAAACAGAAAAAGCCTTTTCTGCAATAAGTGGATCTTTCCACCTCTAAACACTGGCATAATCCACCCTTTAAGGGTGAATGTCATTAACACACACACACACACTTCTTGCACAAATACAAAAGATAATGTTATTCCCTTGTTCTTTTAACAGGAGTGTGCAGGAAATGCAGAAAAGCACCTAAAGAAAACTAAATAACAAAACATACGCAAGAGAAGATGTTGCACAGTATTACTGTTCTGTGTCCTTCTCAGATGTTGACTGTTTAGAAATTCAGTCTAAAAACAGATTTGAAATTCTGATACTGTACAACTCTCCCAGAAAAATCCATACTGGCTCCTAAGTCACACACCCATTCTGCACAACACTGTTTATTTCATTCATACTCTTTGTAGACATGCCCAGATACAGCTGAGTTTTTAGCATGGTGTTTTAGCTTCCTTACCAGTCCACAGATTTTAATTTCACATGACCAGCATCATCAGTTTGTGAGAAAGTAGTCATGCTATTTTTAGTATCAAAATAAAAATTGAAATGTTTTTAATTATATTTTTTAAGGTAGACCATTAAAGACACTAAAGTAGAATTAGATTATGTATATTAACAGTATCATACAGTGGGCAATTCATCAACCATTTCTACCTCTAACTTCTGTGACTATTTTACACAGATGATAATAGGATTCCATCTAATATCACATACAGAAACATACCTGGAAAGGAAAAAGTTTTTTCAGGTGAAAGCATAGCAAATACATGTTCTCTGAACCCAGAAGAGAGTGGAGTAAGACTTAAGAGCAAGATAGCTACAGCTTTAAAGGTAAAATCTGTTTCTAGACTGAGTCACTGCCCAGGCTTTGCAATTCTGGCATTCCCCTGTCCCCACCTTTGCCTTGGGTGCAATGTAAATAATGACCAGTTCTGTGTTCTGGCTCCTCATTCCAAACACAGTTCAGCCATGACAGATAAAACTATGTGGCAATGGATAAAAGCAGCATGTGCATTTCATGAAGAAAACAGTGTTGATAAGCTGATTTAAGATCAGCCCACTTGAGTACATGTGAACCTGCGATCCCCCAAAGGACTCTAAGCCATACCAAAATGTGGGGAAGCCACTAGAGAAAGACTAAGCAGGCTCTTCCACAGGTGTCAGTGACCAGATTGTCTCCACCCTCAGTGCTGATGTCTAACAGGGGCAGACCTAGCCTTGGAGGGGGAAGAAGAAAACAAGGCAGCACTGCTTCTGCAATTGAAGCTTTAAAAATCCCCCGTTGTGGCTTTCTGAGGGGAAAAACAGCCACTTAAAATGTTGCTGTGAGGACAGATAAGGGGTGGGAACACAATGGAGATAATTCTATCAGCAGATGGGAATGAAACTTGCAACTCTACCCACAGAGATCATACCTGATGTGAATGGATTTGTCATTGTCAGAGCTTCTGGTTTCAAGCTAAAGTGGGTATTTCCAAGTAAAAGCTCAGTGTTATAAAACTGAGCAATCTACTGCATACTCTGAAGGCAAAACAGAAAATTTTTCTTCCTGCATTCTTGAGTCAGTCCCTTACCAAATTCACAAAAAGTCCCCTCCAGGCTGCACATCATCACTCAGGTATTTTTACAGGGCTGTCAGACTGTTTTGCAACTTGTAATGAAAATAAATGAAAAGTAAGATTATTGGATAGATTCAACTCTAAACCTAGTAACAACGTGCATGGAAGTGTGGCTGTGTGGTTTTCACATGCTGATTAGCAGAGCCCTAGGATGCAGGCTGCAGCCATTTCAAAGCATGCATTTATTATGCAGGATTTGAACTGGAATCAAGGCCATCTCTGTTGTCCACTTGGTGAAACACAAATCACAGCCTGAATTGAAAGCAAGAGTCCCCACAGATGTGTGGCAACAGGGTCTGCTGAACCCCTGGTCAGCCGAAACCTTGGGTTGTGCTTCTCCTAGGAGCTGGAAGCCTTTGTCATAACAGAGACAAACAAGGCTTTGCTCATGGCAAGCTTCCACTGGATGCTGTCCTGCTCCATACATGACCTTCCTATGCCCCCAGCCCTGCAGTGGACACTGCAAGGAGCTTTGCCAGACATAAGCTGGCTCACTTCAAAGCCCCCAGGAAGGGCCTGATAATTCCCCAATTACCTTCAGGTCACCAGCCTCACATGCTCCCATAGCCCCTGCACTCCCCTGAGCCCTGCAGTCCCCATCCCTGAACACTGGACTCTGTCCCCATGGCTAATCATGCCCCAGACACCCAAAGAGGGGAAGAGGGTAAGTGCAGTAAACTTTCATCTACTCTACTGAAACCATGGGGACAATGAGAAATGGAGCTGAAGAGCACACTTGCACATTGCTGGGACAGGGTCTCTCCCTGGTTACACCCTCCTCCATCCCACACCCTCCCCTGCTCATTGTGAGCTGCCTCATCTATGACTAATTTAGATCAAAATCTCCCACTGCCAACAGCTCACAGGCAGCATGTGTGTGTCTGTGAGCTGAGGGAGCATGCACACATGTACCCTGCTGCTGAGTAGGGCTACATATCACTGCTAATCATAATTCATCTTCATCAAGGAGCTGTGGTCCAGAGCGCAGTGCTCCCTGGCTGGGACCAGTGGCATTCCATCCCTGAGCCTGCCCTCTCCGAGCACACCCAGCCAAATGCTACCTCATCCCTGAAAGGAGGCACCAAAAAGCCCCTCTGGCTTAGGCAAACACAGCCCCAGCACCGAAGAGAGGCAGCCCAAACCCAAGCAGGATTAAGACTCCCCGAAGCTCGAGGTGTAACATGGGGTGGGAGGACAGCTTTCTTCATTGCCAGGAACATGGACACCCCACACCTTTTGGTGTCCCAACACCCACGGGCCTTTGGGACCTCCTGAGGGAGAAACAGGAGATGAACCCCAAAGGACACATCCTCCCCCATCCCCAGCCACCCCTTCCACAGGCAGGACGGGGACCTGGCACCTACCATAGCTGGGCCATCCTGACCCCCGGCAGGCAGGGCCGGCAGCGCGGGGCTGCAGCGGGGGTCGTGCAGGAGCACGGTGGGGGCACAGCCCGGGCACACAGCTCGGTTTTGAAGGGGCTGCTCCTCCTTCAAGCGGAAGCTGCGAATGGGGAAGATAAGGCTGAGGTTAGATAACAGGAAATGTCTGGATGTGAGTGACAACACATCCAGGTTGTGAAAGCAGCTCTCCCCATCCTGCCAACAGTGCACGAGGCTCACGAGCGGGCTGAGGGCAAGTACCGCGGCCTTTGCCCAGTGCAGCCACAATGCCCCCGTGGGCCGGGCACACAGGGCCTGCGGCCGGCCCAACCACTGGCAGCACGGGGAAAGGCACCAGGGGAGCTGTGAGCAGCCACTCCAACTGTCCCAAGCCCGGCCACCTCAGGCCATCCATTTCACAGTGGTCAGGCTCTGCTGCCCTGGCTGCTAAAGAGCCATGCAGAGGGCTGTGAAAGGCACAAACAGCCAGAAGGGCTCTGGTTTGGGAGACAGGCTCATGCCCAGGCTGTGCACAGATGGGTGGAACTCTTACCCTGAGAGGACTCTGAGTGAGGTGCAGGGAAGAAGAGTTCTGTTGTCAGGGGTGGGCTGACGCTTCAGCCATTGCAGGAGGTTTTGTTCCAAAAGCTGCCCTGCAAGGCTCACCTCGCTTTTGAATTCATGGCCATGCCTCAGTTTTTCTGTTCCCTCGCACTCACATGAGCAGACAGGTTTTGCTTTCCCAGTTGCAGCACCAAACGGACTAAGGAGTTGGCCCTGCTTTTGTGCTCCTGCTGGTCCCTCTATACACCCTCTGGTGTCCACTGAGGTCCCCGTCCCTGTCTCTGGAGCATCCACAATGCCTGCACAGAAAAGTAAACACCAGTGTTTAGTTTCGAGTTGTAACCAAAGCAAGTCCCACAGTTTCTCCTCTCCTGTCCCCTCCCTGTACCACCTTCAGTATGAGGCAGTCTCAGGTGGCACCCAGCATCACTGCTGTTTTCATCCAGCCTCGCTAGAATCCCAACTGGCCAGCACAGCTGTGGGGACAGAGACCAGCAAGCTGCATTTGCCCAGGCCAGCAGCACAGCTAGCCATGCAAGAGCAAAATTAATTCAAGCAAATCCAGGAATTTTAGAGATTCCTCATCTTTTTAGGCCAGTATAGTACACTGTATATTTTGTAAGGCCAGGATTCATTAAAAATACATTGCTCTGTGTCTGCACTATCCCAAGCATGTTTGCCATCAGCTAGCCCTGATGGTGTGATGGACACTTGAGGGACATCCCTCTTGTAGGATTGGTTTTCCCATTCCCAGCATTCAACTGCAGCCCTTCCTTTCCAGTTTTGCCTCCCCACTGCTGTCTGGCTCTTCAACCAAACCTCACAGACACCCTCCAGTGCTGGTGGCTGGGGCCTGCCCTAGTCCAGCAGCTTTCAGTTACATTATCAGCATGCCAGGACTGCAACCACAGATGTTATGTTTCTGCAGCTCTGATCAAACCCCTAATCTGGAAAGCACTTACTTATGCCTCCAAGTAACTGAGCACCCTGGGAGCACCCACAAGGTACTCCTGAGGCTGTGTGCAGACATAGTAAGACCAGCCATCCTGCTAACAGTCAAACCCATTCCCTGTGCCCAAGGAAGAGATAGATAATGAGGGATACAGTTACTGTCTGGTTCCTCTTTAATTTGCCTGTGTTTTAAAATATACAGTAAAAGAGGAATGGACAGGTCTGGGTGGTTTTGTTCTGTGTTTACTTTGGTTTTAACTGGGGAAAGAAGTATGTCTGTTCATGTAGTCTATGTAGTTTTTTATGCAAGCCACATGAGCTTCAGTCCATGAAGGCTTTCTAGCCAACATGACACCAGAAACCTGCAACTCATCAGCTGGGGCAGTGGGAGATCAAGCATCCTCCCCCAGCCAGGACACTGCTTTGCCTGCACCTGACCCCAGCCCAGTCCTGTGGGCCCAGAATAATGTCCAAGGTGAAAGGGTCTCAGAGAAGCTAGTTTCCTCTATACTTTGCAGATGTCACCACACTGCCCTACTCTGTGCAACAGCCTTGAAATCCCACTCAGCATTTCCCAATTAAAGGAGTGTTTTCAGTACACTTGCAGTGCATGCAGCTTTGTAGCTTCCTCTGGGAAGAGGAAGAAAAGAGGTAGAGAAGCTGTGGGCATCACAGACTGCCATCAAATAATGTTTCAGAGGCTTCTGCATACTGTTCCCCAAATTTTCTTGGAAAATCATTTGAAAAAAGGTGCATCCATTTGATTAGCATGCAGCAAATTCTCTCACACTGCAGTCTCAAATTCTTATACTTTTTACCTGCCATAAAGTAGGACATGAAGGATTAGCAGGTTTGTACTGGACATGGAAAAACTGGGACTCATTTAATACCGATGCTGCTCTGTGCAGATCAATCCACACAGACATGAAACAAAAAAGGACATGGAACTCTTGGAGCAAGTCCAGAGCAGATCCACAAAGTTGATAAGAGGACTGGAGCACCTCCCCAACAAAGACAGGGAAAAGATTTGAGGCTGTTCAGCCTGGAGAAAAGAAGGGTGTATGGAGACCTTATAGCAACTTCAATATTTGAAGGGTCTACAGATACTGGGAACTGGAGAGGGACTTTATCAGGAACTGTAGTGACAGGACAAGGAGTAATGGGTGCAAATTGAAAGAGAGGAAATTTAGGCTGGATATTAAGAAGAAATTATTTACTGTAAAGGTGGTGAGATACTGGAACAAATTGCCCAGGGAAGTTGTGAAAGCCCCAACCCTGTCAGAGTTCAAGGCCAGGTTAGATAAGGCCTTGAGCGAGCTGGTCTAGTGGAAGATGTCCCTGCTTTATGGCAGGGGGAGTTGGGACTAGATGATCTTCAAGGTTCTTTGCAACCCTTAACTTTCTATGTTTCTATGATCCAAACTGACTTAGCCAAGGCCAGATGATTGCAGAATCTGGCCCTTGGTCAGCATGCCTTCACAGCATGCCAGGAGATTTTACATTGGGATGGCTCCTCACACAAATATCTTCAAAGCCAATATACTCCTTTTGATGAAGGAATTAAAGCTGTGTGTTACCAAGTCAGGCCCAACTCCAGTCATCAATGACTGTCTTCCTTTTCAGTTTTCTCAGTCAATCCAGTTCTGCCATCCTGCAGCATCCAGAATTAAGTCCATCAGTTTTGAAGCCACCATATGTATGGATGGAAAGACAAATTATTCATACATCAAATTCAAAAATACCAAACCACTCTTATGAAGTTTCTCCTCCCAGGTGAAGAATACTGTTATTTATTCCTGCATTGGTTAGCTGTTCAAACTGTTTTCCTTCATCCTTAGTTCTTGGAGAGCTTTCAGACTAAATCTCAGAAAGCCAGTTTCTACCAGACTTTCTCCTGAGCTATCTGTGAGAACAGCAGGCACTGCCTTGCCCTGCAGCGAGGTGTTAATGATCCAGGCTCTAACAAAGCCAGCAGTGACCCTTCCACCAGTCAGCTATAACACCACCCTTTTTCAGTTTGTCCAGATGTGGGTGAGCTTTGATACTTCTCAGCATTACAGGTGCTGCATGGGAGAATCTGTGAGGCTCAGTGAGAGCCCAGCATGAAAGCACATGGGGGAAAGAGTGAAAAGAAGGGGGTTTATGTGAGCGACCACAGCGACCATGTGAGTGAGGAGAGGAGGAAAGGGGAGACCAAGAGCAGCCCTGAGCTGCCACTGCAGCACTTCCCTGTGCCTCTGGAAGCACTCATGGTGCTGGATTCTCCAGGGAGCAAGATGGGGTGAGTGTTTTCACAGTTCCTTCCCTCCAGATGATGGCTGATTATAACAGCTTAGCTCCAGTCACTAAAACAACCTGCAACGGTGTAGGAAAATATCACAACTATTTTTTGAAGACCAAGCTGTGCATGATGAAGGAACTCATGTGGGAGGTTGAAGCCAGGGGGTCCTTGGGAGGCCGAAGCTGAGCAACACACAATCCAACCAGTATGGTTAATGCATGTATTCTCGTTTATTGCTACAAAATGGTAGGTTATATACAGGAGTACATAGTTTACACTAAAAGGTGTTTTTGAATTGGTACTAGATTAGAAAGGAATGTAAACAATCTTAGCTTTAAGGTCACCACGGTAAAATTGCTAAAACTACACTAATTAAACCTAAGCACACCTTAATCTAATTTCTAACTGCGCCACAACTCTACTCACTACTAACTAGGCCCAAATCTGAGGCTTATTCCAGGATAGCTCAGGCTATGTCCCATAGCAAATCATGCCCCTGCTCACTAAGAAATTCTTCTACAGGAGGTCCTTAATCCCTGCATCTAGGCAGGGATCTCTTCAGCCAGCAAGGTTAGAGACATTTCATCCTCTCCACCAGCCTGCCTCTAGGAACAAGACTTCTCAACTGCCATGTCTTGTCAGAAAAACTGACTTAGCTGAACCCTGCCTCACTGGCCAGCCTGAGCTTTGAGTTGTGTGAACATCTTGTTCCCATTTCCATTCTTCACCTTGTTCAGAAAAAGAAAAATAAATCAACACACCATGTGGTCCTTCAAGTTTTTCTGTCAGTGCCATCCTCCCTTCCTGCCCTCTTTTCTGGCAGGTGCACAGCAACAAGAGTCAGAGGCTGGGCTCCAGCAAACAGAGGATATTTCTGTTCATGGCTGATTATGTGTTTGGCACATTTATTTCAGACCTCTGGTTAAGGGGGGGAAAAATGAGAAAGAGAGACAAAGAGAGAGAGAGAGAAAAAAAGGCAGACACCAACCAGGAGGTTCAAAGCTGTTTTTCAGATGGACAGTGAGAGATAAGAAAACCCCACTAACTGTCACAGCTACTGAATGATCCAGAAGACATCCTGTACCTCATACACTGTTAAGAATAGCATTCAGAGAACAGTAGTAGTGTTGATACTTAATCCTAAAGAAGTAGCAAAATAGCACCAGCCAGAGGTCAAGCAAATTCAGGTAGCTTTGATTTATTCTTATTTAATTTTAATAAGTACACTTGGATTTTTATATGAGTGTAGGAAAACCAGATTTCCTTTTTTTTCCCCAGGTCTTACATACCTGTTCAGTTGAGACCAGTTCTCCGTTCATAGGTGCTAAGTAAACTTGTCTAGAAATTTTGCTTCAAAATGAAGTTGTATTGAAGCCACCTATCTCCTTAATTCCAGTGCATCATTGAAAAATAAAGCTATATTTTCCCATATTTGCTCCCTCAAAGGACTTTTTTCTTGCAGTAATTTTATTACATGGCTAGACAAAGAGTAGTCTTACTCTAGGTGTGAAAGATTGATAGACTTTCTCTCTTAAAGAAATCATGAGCTATGGAGCTGCTTTATTCACTGCTGGTATCAATACAGCAACCTCTGAGAAGAGAATCCAACCCTGGAATTCTAAAAAGACAACCGTGGATTTTTTTTTTTTGATAAAAAAATTTAACAAGCGTTTAAGTTGTCAAAGACAGGATTGTGCCAATTCTTTTTCACAGACAATGAAGGCAGAGAGCAATTGTGCTTCTGACACTCATCACTGTCTTTTACTGAACATGCAGTAACTAAATTTTTTTTTTCTCTGCATTATACTTTCAGAAACCATACATTAGCCAGGTTTCTCTGCTGCCACTTCCTGGAGATCCTACCAAATGAATATTCTGGGTACAAAGCACTGGTGATGGCTACAAGGCATAGCAGGCAAAGGCCTGTGGTGAACCTGCACACTCCTGCTCTGCGACTATAGTCTCTGTGCCACGCCAGGCTCTCTCCGACATGGGAATACAGCAGGAAAAGCAGCTTTGCAGTGGTGGTTTCAGACTGTCCTCCCATTGCTCAAGGGGTCAGTGCTGGCAAAAGCAATTGGCAGGCAGGAAAGAAAACCACATCAGGCCTTCCATGTTTGGAGATACCACTTCTAAAGGCTCCTAAGTCACAGATAACTGGAAACCAGGACTGCAGCTAGAGAGATACCAGTTGCCCAGTTCTTCCATTCTTCCTTTAGCATCTGCTGCTGGTGAACCCCAAGTGATAGGGTTCTGGGTCAGCCAGCCCCTAGTCTGATCCTGGGCAGATGTTCTGCTCTTCAGTTAAGCCTCAGAAATGACTGCAGGAACAGCATGGGACCAACATACCAGGAACACCTAAACACCAAGTTGATGTGTTTATCAGTCCTGCACTCCACAGGCAACTGCTGCAGTGTCACAGAGATGTCCCTCGAGCATTGACCACTCTCAGATCCTTCACTCTGGGCTTCCAGGAGGAAGCAGATGTGCAGTTATCACTCATCCCCCTTTTAGAACACAGAGGGCATTTTGGCACCGCTGCCTCTGCTTGCAGTCATTGTCAAAGGGAAGTACATGACCGTGGGGCTCTGGCTTGCAGCTCGCCTGCTGTGTTGCTCAACAGTGACAGTTGGGTTTACATCAGCCACCCTTCTCTGTGGCAATTAAGTGCTTCCCCAAGACCATCTTAACAGAACAAAAGGGAGTTTCTGTATAACACACCTCTGTCTCTCAGTACGTGAGGTATCATGCTGCTAGGTCATCTCTTAATCATTACATCAAACCTCCCCATTTGGGGCACAGAAGATGTTCACAAACATTGTGAAAAAACATCAGTCACAGCAGGATCACCTGCTTCATCAGACCTCTTCAGAGTGGCACAAGAAAAGCCAAAACAGAATTGTGTGGGTTGGTACAACTGCCAACGAATTTGCAAAAGTGGGAGCCCTGGTTTTCATAAGCATTGCCTTGGCTGCTGCAAGGCTTCTCATCCTTCCCAAGAGGAAAACTGTACTTTGAAAGAAGACCACAGCCCTCATAACTTGGGCAGCCTTTTCTCTTCTTTTGGACTCTTAAGAAATTATTCATTAAGTCATATGCCTTCACACTATAGCTGAACTGGGACAGACACACCAAACAGACCAGAATCTCTCCAACACCCATTATCTATCACATCTTCCCTCTTGTATTGGAGCTTTTGAGACATTCCAGGGTGTTTTCCAGTCCAGTGAAATTCTATCAGCACACCTCTTCCCTCTGCAGTGCCTCATGTGACAGCCTAGAGCAGCGATGCAGGCTGAAAGGCCAGCCTGTAGCAATTGAGGATTTCTCCCCCTTCCCAAAGCAGCTGAGTTGCTTCACATCCTTTACTCAGTCAGGTATGAATCAGAGATCCCTTCAGGCAAGAGCATGGAAATACATGGAAGGAGAGAGGTTTTATTGACCCTGATGGCTTAATCTTATCCCAGGATGTGAATGAGCTTTAAAAATGCTCAGACTGAAAAGTTCAAATGTAGACACAAATGTCTCTTTCCAAAGCAGCTTATGGAACATTGCACAAATCCAACAAGGCACATAAAATCTATTTTAAGCAGCACCCCAGCCTTATCCAGACAGTGAACTTTCATTTGGCACCAAGAAAGACAAGAAATTGCCGATCAGAGCACATGGCCCGAGTGAGGTGTTAGTGTCAGAGCACTGATTATCAGCTGAAATGCCCACAGGCAAGGAGTCAGGCCATCCATCTGCCTGCAGGGCTAGTCAGAAGGGCTGGCAGGGACCCAGCCATTCTCGTGGCTTTCTGTCAAAGGCTGAGCAAATGTGAATGTGTAATCTTAAACCCGGAGCAGACAGGATAACTCGAGGCAGGGTCACTTCTCTGAGCAGGTAAATACCCAGCCCCATGGGCAGGCTGTTCCAGTAGTGTCCTGTTGGGATAGCTTCAGCCTGGAATTCGACAGGCCACAAAGACAAGTGTCGTTTAAAAACTGTTCTGCTGTGTATTCTGCAGTATGTGTTATATTAAGGATTTGAAACTTCTTAGTAGATACAAAGTCAAATTTAGCATGACTGGTGAAAAGAAGAGGGGAGAGACACAGAGGGGGAGATGTGCTCCCGAAGTCACCAGCACACCGGGGAGAGCGGCGCAGTCTCCGGAGGTTGCAGGGGAGAATGAGCCTCCCCGGCCTCGCAGAGCCGCCTCTCGGGACCGGACCGGACCGGACCGGACCGGGCCGGGCTCCCCCCAAGCACAGAGCGGCTCTTGCTCAAGGCAGGGCCGGAGCTGCGGAGGGGCCCTGCCGGGCCGGCGCTGGGGCGGAGCGGAGCGGCCCGCGCTGCCTCCCGCGGCCGTCAGGTGTCGCTGCTGCGCCGCTCCCCGCCCAGCCTGGCTCCAGCCCGGGCCCGGCCCCGCTCTGGCCCCGGGCCCTCCTCGGCTCCACCCCCGGACCCGGTCCGGCCGGCCCCGCGCTGCGGCCGCCGGGAGCGCCCCGAGGAACCCGCCTCCCGGCCGGGCTGGCGGCCTACAGAGCCTCGCGTTCCGCGGCAGGTGGTGCCGTGGAAGCTGCGTGGGAACATTCTTGGCGGTCCTGGGCTCGCGGACTCTCCAGGGAGAGGACTGCTGGTCAGAGAGGGACAAGGACGACTTTCAGGCGCGGGGTTTTATCTTTAAAATCCGTGTAAAAATACTGCAAATAAAGCCCGAGCCCCCCTAAAGACGGGCCCGGAGGCTCATTCGCAGTCAGCGCCGGGCAGTCCCGTTCAGTAACTGCGGAAAGCTACAGCAGTGAAGAATGCCTTGTCCTGGGAATTGCCTTCCTGACAGCCCTGCTGTGGCCCTCGATATCGCTGTGTCAGCCGCAGCTTTCTGCTGGGACCCGGCTGAAAAAGAAAACTGCAGGGCCTGTCATTGTCAGTAATGGCAAGAGCCTGGTTCTTGTCAGCCCCACACCGTAATCAAACTCCCACTGCTCTGCTGGCCATTTCCATCGGTGCTGTCTCAGCACTGCTGCCACACACAGTGTGTGCTCAGGGCCCGTCCCTAAGCATTTCTGGGTGCTGTGTGCACACAGCTGATGGCAAACACCTGCCATGGACCTGATTCCTGGGCACAGGGCACCTCATGCATCTGCACAGGATCACAATGACCATCTTTCCTCCACTGGTCTAACTTTACATCCTTCAGCCTGACCCAGGCCAAGTTACTCCTTGCTATCTGGCAGTTACAGTCCCTCAGGTTTTGCAGGTGTTTCCAGTTGGGATGAGCACTGTAATGAGTTTCATGCTACTAATGCCTTGAGACCGGGGAAACTTGAGGAACAAAAGGGATGGGTGAGTGACAGACTGGTCACAGCCAGCACTGGGTGTGTGGATGTGGCATTGGTCAGGGTGCAAGTGAGTACTCACCACTGGAATGTCCTGCAGGAAAGGGGCCTGTGCCAGGCCTGAGAGGATGCGAAATGAGATGAGGAACTGAGCTGACCCACAGGCAACTCACATCCTGAGGAAGGGGAACCAGCCTCAGGAAGAGCAGGAACAGCGGGTTTGTCTGGGCTGGGGAGAGTGATGGCAGTTGCAAACCATGGTGGACCAGGGGCAAAAAAGGAAACATTATTGCTCTTCAAGGATACCTGAGTTGAATCATCAGGAGTACCTGCACTTCACAATGGGAATTGGAGTTCCTATGAGCATGTGGTGGGGAGAACCAAAGCCGATGCAGACAAAATGGCAGTGGGCAGTGCCTGCTCTCTAGCTGTGTTGCCATGCCAGTGTGCCTCACTCCTGCAGCAGACCCAGAGCTCCCTGTGTGTCTCTGCAGGGCTCTGGCTCCCACCCCTGGGGTCCCACAAGCTTTCCTGCTCACAGCTACACAGAGGTTGTTCATCCCCTTTGAGCAGCTCCCAAGTCACACTGTTACTGGTGCATTTGTCGATGAAAATGTGGTTTGCAATGTCATTTTCTTAGGGAATGAAACATTTTGTTTCTCTACTCAGGGACACATTTTTTTCACTTTAATCAGTCTTTGGGAGATAAATAAAAGTATATATGCATACTGAGTGTGGCATGGTCCTCACATTTCCTTTCATTTATTTGATGAAGTGAGAGGGCTCTCCAGTTTCTTTACTTATGTAACATTTTTCACTTGCAAAAACATGGGAAGAATAAAATAAATGCGTATTTCAGATACTTTTTTCTTTCAGCCCTTGGTTCTTAGCCTTTTGCATCATGTGCCCAGAGGAAAGATAAAAAGTATTTCTTACTTCATGTGACCTGAGAATTTGGGGTTCTTTGTCTCTTAAACCTTTTCTCAGTTTACACAGACACACACACTTCCCCGCATGTACAGTGTGACAATAGCTTGAAAGCAAGTTTGTCGTCCTCAATTTTTTTTTAGCTCACATAAAAAAGATTGGGAGCATTTCACTTCTCACAAAGTCCTGGATTTAGACTCTCTTGAGCTTGCCACACGCTGACAGCATTTGGCCAGTTAGACTGTGCCTGTCCCAGACCTTGCCAGCAATGGCACCAGGTAAGCTGCCTGTCTGGTGAGAAGAGAGGTCCTGGTGGGTCCACTGCAGTGAAAACTCTTTCTCTCAGAAAGAACTTGAAAGACACAAACCCCTAAAACCTTCTGCATTTCAGCTGTACACCCAATATAAATGCATTCACAGCAAAGTTTGGCAAGGTCAGTAAAGGCTAAATTGGCACAGTGGGACTGCTTCCCATTTTCTTTCATTCCTGTCTTTAAAGGAGAGTTTTTCTTCCAACAGAAAAGCTTCTTCCCTCCTAACCTGCAGCCCACAGCACAGCACAGCACAGCCATGCCCTGAGGAACATGGATCTCAGAGTCAGCCAGACATCCTGGTGCCCTCCATTGGCCATGGTACAGCCGGTGCCACACAGCACAAACAGGCAAACAGGTGGCAGGTGATGTGGGGAGGTGTCCTCATCCTGCCCGGCAGCTGGAGAAGGGGGGGGGGCAGCAACTCTCACCCAGCCTCCAGCCCGTCCACAGCACTGCACTGCTTACACAGACACTGCCCTTCCCCATCCAGCGGCTCTCACCGGGATGAAACTCAGGTCCTGTGGGGAGCACCCAGCTCTGCCCACACCTCTGAACAGAGCAGGCCATTCCCAAGTCCCAGGATCAAACAGCATGAGTGTGGTTGTGTCCACATTACAAAGCCCTCGAATCCACATGTGGAGCCTTTGTGTTCCTAAAGCATAAGCCTTAATTTTTCACTTTTTTTTTTTCAGTTCAAAGCGCATGAAAGAAAACACATCCTGTGCTGCAGTTCATCTGAGCAGTGTTTACATAGCATGAAACCGTACGCTTGCCCATGCTGCCTATTGGCAATTGTTCCTGATTTATCATATTGCCCAAACAGTGTTCAGGCATCATTTAGGAGAGTATTATTAGCAAAGGCTAAAATAGTGCCAGTGTGTGAGCTAATAATTAAGTAGGGTAGACAATCACTGGTCCAGTGCTGAAGCTCTCAAGCTGAGAATGTTTTGTTCACAGCATAGCCACAGCCTGGGAATCAATGGAAGATGGAAGGATGTGATTTGGGAAGTATGTAGTTTATACACTGCTCTGCCAACTGAGATATCCCATAGCATCAGGAAACCTTGGTCCTTCCAACACTGCCCTGTTTCTTCTTTTTCAGTGACCATCAGCTGCAATACCATAATTCAAGCACTGTAATATTTATATTCATATATAAATAATCACAAAATCAGTTCTACTATGAAGGTTGTTTTGGTTCAAAAGAGGAACACGAATGAAGTGTTGCACACTGTTTAGGGGTTCGGGCAGGAATGGGATGCAATGGATGTGCTGGGTCTGTAGCAAGCAGAGGATTGCCACCTGGAGAGCAGGAGGAGGCTTTTCTCCAAGGAGATTGACAGCATCACAGGTAGCATTGGGGTACCATTCTTAGAGATTGTGGATACTAAAGCAACTGGGATCAGGTCTGCGTGCACTGATAATATTGTTTTGAAGGGCTGCCTTGGTTGTTCTTCAAATGCCCAGTGTTATAAACGACAGTTCTCCAATATTCCGTTTTAGAGGTTTATTGGAAAATGACAAAATGAGATTGAAAAGAGGCAAGTCCCACAATCAAACGGCAGCTCTGAGCCCGGGATTCGAGCTGCCGGGTGAACCAAAACCCCAGCCTCTATTGCACTGGGTCCCCCATAGTTCACACCAACCATCTCTTGAAGGTTAGTTTTTATAAGGTTTTTAGGCCCTGAGGCTAGTTTTCTGTCCAGTCTGAATATGCAGATAGGATTTTCGTCCACCTGGAGTGAGAGTAGAATAGAATTCCGGGAAATCTGGTCACATCTCTGGATCTGTCCATGAATTATTCCTGAAGTCTTCACTAAACATGTCTATGAATTATTCTTGAAGCTGGTGCCAGACGAACATATCTTGGTTTGGGTTTGGTCTCAGTGGGTGTCAGGATTCCAAGAGTGAGGATTATCTGAGAGCTGAATCAGTTCTGATGGGCCTTTAGTGATCATTATCTGGCACCCTTTTGGCATGGTCCACCTCTCATTGATATGGAGAATACAGGTCTATTGTTCTATGGGCAAGCTAGTTACCTACCCCCCCCCCCCCCCCCCCCGCCCGGTTGGTTTCTGTGCAAGGGGGTACCTTTTAGCATACTTTAATCAAACTATATAATTATAACAGTAAAAAACTCGAATTAAACTACATATTTATAACACCACAGGGAAAACAAAAGCTTCATCCTTCATTGCAGTAGCCTTCTAACTGCACTCCTCCCTACAACTTCAACGTTTTGCAGTTCAAGTTTTTGCTTCTTCTGATTAAAAAAAAGAAAAAAAAGGCTTCGTTTGGAGACTGCCTGACCCACATGGCTTCGACCAATATGCAACTGACCCCCAACATCCTGGGGTGCTAGCAAGTGACATTTGAAATCAGACCCCTCTCTAAGCCAGGTTCCTGAAAAGCAGTTGGCATGGGCCAAAGAGGTTGATAGATAAAATTAACAGGTTTGAAGACAAAGTAAAGAAAAAAAAATCAAGCTTGTTCATAAATATCCTTCAGAAAGTGAAAACAGAAATAGTGACCTAGTGGGAGGCTCTGCTCAAAATTCCAGAGGATCATGGTAATCTGATATGTACACTGACTTCATGAGTTTAGAGTCCTTCTGAAGAATCAGACCACAGCAACACACACTTAGCCCCTGCATGCCATCTCCATGCCCTGCTGCTACGGCTCGGGTTTGTAAAGGGTTTCCGTTTGTTACTTTGGTGTATCGTAATTGCCGTGGATCAGCTTCAAATAGGAGAAAAAATGCTAAAAAAAAAAGACAAAGGGAGCCTTCAGAGGTCTTGAGCACTGTGCCTAGGTGGTGATCTCATGGCAGTAATGACCTCAGAGGTGTGTTTGGCTTGGTTCAGATTCACAGAACTGCCTCTTGCCAAGGATATTTTAAGTGGGCCAAAAACGTCTGTAAACACACCCATCCAAAAATACATGCTCCGGCCATGCAGTTACAAACACACATCATGTGTCTCACGTTATATGTGCTCCTCTTGTGAGATATGGGGTCTGCAGCTACGGTCAACCTGTTGGTGCTGTTTATCTCACAGCTCAGTATATCTCACGGCTCAGATGCCCCAACCCACAGCTCACAGGCAAGTGAATTCAGCCCATCAGTTGTAACCTGTGCCATGCAGTACAGATGTCTCCTGTGGAGTTCCTGATGCTGGATCCCAGATTGGGGGACTATTCTCAGGTCTTATTTCTCTTATTTTAGGTTTAAAGAACTTTTGCTTAAGCCACATGAACTTTGCTGTGCTCCTTATAACAAATCCATTTGAAACAGGAAGGTGTTCCTGGAGGTCCAGTTTTCCAGGATGAACATTGTGCTCCTTGAGATAAACAAGGTAATTTTATTGCAAATGAAGTCATTGTTAGTCCAGTGCTCCTTGTTAAATGTTCACCCCCACCTTGTTAATCACCTCTTTTGTTCCCTTTCTGCTGCACCTTCGAGCCGAGCCCCCTGGCTACCCCAACAGCCAACATAGCAACCAAAAAAGCCAGGAGGAGGAGAAATCCAGCAGACATGCAAATAGAAGTGATGCAGTGCCAGCTGGGAGAAGAAATTATTGCTCCGGACCAGAAAAACATTATTAGACTGAACCACCAAGACACATGGATGGACCATGCAAGGAGTGAGACTGCCTCCTCCCAAGGTTGAGCGGTTTTCCCCCCTCACGTTGACTCTCAGAGACGTTGCCCAGAGAGGGACCTCCTGGAATTTCAGAGCCAACCAAGCTTTAGGGACCGGGGGTGAAGACCGTGAACCCGACCCTGCCTGCACTCCAGTGAATGAGGCTGCTGCACACCTCCCTCCTCCGAGTTGCTTCTGAGAGCAGCCTGCAGCCCAGTGGACAAAGCTGCTGCACACCTCATCCTGCAAGATGCTTCTGGGAGCAGCGGCGGCGTGCACTCGACCCATCGGGCCCCCACCATGAGCTGATCACAATAAAGGCTTTTAAAAGGACAAAAATCTCCTGCCCTGTTTATTACAATGACCTTTCTAAATTCCACAGCACTAATTCTGCACCTTGGAAAGAGTGCCTGAGCATTTGTACCCCAGCCCGATACAACTATTTCCTTTCTCCGTATCTGATCCCCTACATGGCTGCTGTGATGCCATAAAAAAAAAAAAAAAACCTAGTTTGAAAACACAGTGGGATATTTATGATTCTTTTTTTATGAATACTCACTGTTCTTCAGAAACTGATCATTCATGGATGTTTCTTGGGCAGGAGGCAAAGAGGAGAGAAGATGATTCTCTGTTTAAGTTTGCTCAAAGATTTAGGAGAAATGTTCCCATTGTTCCTGACACATTTTTCTGACCTATGGCACACAGATATCCTGAATCCCCTTGCCCATGCAGTGGAGATAAAGGAACACGGCTGAAATCCAGCCAGCTACCAGTGGGCATGTAATAAGCTTAGACACTCTCAAGCATTTTTATTTAGTATAATGAGAGTTGTTAAACTCAGAATTCAGAGGAACTTACAACTGCAGAGAAAACCTTTTCTGCTCATAGATTAGGAAAGAGGTACTTTGGAAAGAAAAGATCAAGAATTTTTATCCATGGGAATCCTTTGGAAAAGGCTGTGCCATTTTAATCATTGTATTGTTGCTACAACAGTAAGCAGAACCATATTGAGACTGTGGACACTAAACATGGAAAAATATGGATGAAAAGCACTAATAAGCACTAGTCTTGACTGCAGCCTCAAATGAATCCGTCCCCATGGTACCTTTTTGCTTACAGGAAATGCCTCCTGAGGTATTTCCCAGGAGAATGAGAGCTGATGGGGAGGGACTGCATAGTTTGGAATACTCCATGAGTGTGTGGGGAGGTGGGAGGGGGGGCGGAGCATAGGCAGGAAGGAGGGGACTGGCTGCTTTGTTTTGTCTTTTTAAAGGCAAATCACATGGGGGGGGGGGCTACTCTTTCGTTTTCCAAAAATGTCTCATATATCTTACATTCAAAAGTACTTGTAAGGGTTGTTTAGCGACAGAGATGTCATTCCTGAAATTTCACAATTTGTCAAATCTTGTATACAGAGAGAAAGCAAAGATCAGACCACAGAGTACCAGATGGCAAATACAGTATTCCTCATATTTCTTCATAGTTTTAAAAAATCTTTTGACCTTCCCAGACAGTCTGTGTGACTGAGATGTGCTGCACTCTCGTTTTCTAAAGACTTTCATTTATTTAACACTTTAAGTAGTTGTTTGCAGGACTGAACCTGTGACATGAAAGAGATCAAAATAGTTCAACGTGGATTAGAGTACATTTTTCTCATCTAATATATTCCTTTCAGCACATCTCCAGAGAGGGTTTTATAGCACAGATATTTTTTAAAGTGACTGAACTGTGAAAGTGTGTGCCCTTGGTATGTGTTTACCTTGGAATAGTCTCTCAAGAGGCTTCTTTCTCAACGCAGACAGACTTCTCCAGAGACACAAAATTTCCCTGCAGTGCAGATAGAAAACTTTCTAAAGGAAACTTCCTACACAACAACTAAAACCCAAAAATGGGGTGGGGGGGGACAGGACGAGGGGGCAGAAAGGGAGTGCACTTGGGCCCCTATTGCTTCTCCTGCTTTCTGTATGATAACTGGTATTAGAAGCCCCAGCATTGCAGACAGCCCCCGGGCAGACCCCACTCTAGGCAGTACCAGAAATGGAGTACAGCAGTAGCTCGGGCCAGTCTCTGAGGGCTGTTACACCCCACTCTGCTCTCTCTGGTATGGCAAAAATCCCCATGAGAGGAGCCTTAAGAGTCCTAGAGTGGGAAACAGAGTGCTCAGGTGCCCTGGCGTGCAGAATGGCCTTCCAGAACACATGTGCCCAGCTGTCCCGGCTCCTGTCACTTCTTGGCTCTCCCACCACATTTGCCCATGTTATAAATGCATAGTATATAGTTGGCTTTTCGCAAATATTGAAATGAATACTGTATGTAGAATGCAAGAAGATTGTACTGTATTTTCTTTATTGATAGAATTTAGAAATGTGATGAGTATATTAGTGTAAGAACACTAAGGAAGCAATTAAACTTCTGTTGTCAAGTATCTTGTCCAACTGAGATGACCAGAGCCCCAAGAGAAGAATTTATGGACCTGTGTTATCAGATGGAGTGGAGCCAGGAAGACGGGTCTGCCAGAGAGAGTGTGTCTGCGGGGGGAGGTTGAGACTGGACAAAGGGATTCTTACATCCAAAGGAATGTTTGAATTATGCATGTGAATTTTGAATATGCATCAAGCAGATGTTTTTAAAGGGAAAACTTTTGTTAAAACGCGTGCTGCTGGCTGCGTCTGTGCCAGGCACCCTCGGCCGAGAAAATGTATTTTGCTTTTATCTCTCCTGATTGTCTGTTTTCTTAATATTTTTATTAAACTTCTAAATTTTTCCAAAAAAGTGAACCTCGTTTTTCACACCCAGAAAATCGATCTCGTAGCGTCACTTTTTGGGTCGCTCTTTCTCTGTACCAGCCCCGGGCTCCTGGGCAGCGCCCACCGTGCTCATCGCGGCCACCGCGAGCTGGGGCAGAGGCAGCTCCGGGGCGGCCTCAGAACCCCTTCCCGTGCAGGAAGGGGCTCCGCGGGGCCCCGGGGCTCGGCGGTGCGGCCGTTGGGGCCGCGTTCGGGGCGGGACCTCCGCGGCTCCGCCCGGCCCCGCTCCGCACCCACTCTCCGCCGCCGCTCCCGGACCGAGCGCTGGGGCTGCCACTGCCGGCAGCCACCGGCCATGGGTCACGCCGCTCCCCTGCCGTGGGCATGACAGCGCGGCCGCGCCCCGAGCTGCGCCGCGGGCTCCGCGCGGAGCCGGGCAGGTACCGCGGGGGCAGCGCCGCGGACGGGACCGGGGCGGGTTCGCCACCGCTGGGGTGGCTGCGCTGCGCGTCGGTGCAGGAGTTCTTGACGCCGGGAAGCTCCGCGGAGGCGGATCGGGAGGCGCTGGACGGGCGGGGGGCGGCGGGCGCGGGGTCCGGTGCGTGTGCGGGGCCGGGGTGGTGCCTGCGGTGGGGACGGGAACCACGCGGGGCTCTGGGAGCGCCGGTGCGGTGAAGCGCGTTCGCAGAGCCGCTGCTGCATCCCTCCGCTGATCCAGGGGAGCTGTCGGGGGTGCGTTCCGTGCGCTCGTGTCGGGACAGAGGGACAGGAGCGATACCCTGGCATCGCTGCCTCGTTACCTTGCCTCCCCGGCAGCAGCTGCTGCCGGACAGGGCTGCCCGGGCTTCACGGAACTGCAGCTGCCCTTGGTGATTTTTCAACTCAACAGAACAAACAACAAAATATTGTATTAGCATAAGGTTAGCCTGAAATAATGGAAAATAAGAGGGAAAACTGTAAGCATTTCCCCAAATGCCAGTTTGAAATTCTCAAATAAATCATCCAACACAAACAGTAGCTGAGTGGAACAATTTTCTTTGCAGGGAGTTTCCACTAGAATAAATAGCAAGTTCTGTTAAAAAAAAAAATGCAGCTAGTTGTAATACTTGTAATGGTTGCCAGGGGCTGGAATGTGCCCACAGCCAGTGAAATCCTTGTGATCCAGAGTGATGGTTCATTGCAGCTTTTGCTGCCAGTTCTTTAGAGCCACTTGCAGTTTTTACCTATGAGCCCTACCTAAGACACAGGTGGCTGGATTTCCCTTTACCTTCTGATGTTTTTCCATATTTAGAACATTCCTTAACATTCATTTTCCTAAGCAGACCCCTGCCTTTTGATGCCTTTGTGTCACCTAGAGTGTTGCTGTGATGTGGCAACTCCACATTATCTGCAGATGATGGAAAATGAGGACCTTTAACAGTGCTCTTTGCCTCAGCATCACAGCCAGGGTCTCACTTGCACAGCCTGAGCAGTAGAGCCATGAACACCTGCTTCTGCAGGAGCACAAACCTCTACATAGATTGTATTCCCCAGATGCACAAAGCAGGACCAGGCACTGCACCTCAGCCTTCCACTGATGCCTTCAAGGACCTGGTCATCAGTTTGTCCAGCATGACTTTCAGCTCATTAAGCCACTGGTACTTGATGGGTTATGTACAAATGGGAATGTTCCTGGTCATGACACAGCTGCCAATGCCTCGCTGAGACCTGGCTCACACCCAATTCCTGGGTAAATTTCCTGGGCCCCTGGACTGGTGCTTTCCAGTGAACAGCTAAAGAGAAGTATTTAGTCTGTGAACCAGAGAGAGGTGTTCAGGAGGCTGTTTTGGTAAGCACAGACCTTTTAAACCTACCCCCCCCGAGCCTGCAGCTGACCAGTTTTCTCCAAGATCTCACTGCCTGCACAGACAATAGCTTGGTTGTAGCCCATCTGTTTATCGCCCTCTAGTGAGGTCTTAAAAATTAACAGATTCCTTCCATGAGGAAAATAAATATTAGAGTTTGTTTAAAAAGATTTACATTTCCTGAGAGTCAGTGGCCTCAGGGAATCCCTCTCAAACATCATACCACACTTTGGATGGTTGCACAGCCTGATTTTGGATAGGCATGGATACATAATGATAAGTGTGTGTCTCCTCTGCAGTCTCTGAGTGCTCAGCAAAGGTCTTTGCAACAACAGCACTGGACACAGTTCCTTTCTTTTTACCTAAGTGCTGTTGCACTTTAGGTTTTGGCTGAACCCACATGTAGATCACTTGACATGGCTCTGGTCTAGATGATTGCTTATGCTTCTTGGTGCTCCACCTTCCTTAATTATAATTCAGCTGGGCTGGCCCTAGACTTGGGAAGTGGCCTTGACCTCGCAGAGGAGCTAGCTCCAGGGGCTGGAACTCTTTTAGGTTGTAACCAGGGGAAGTGATTCAATCACCTGTGTAGTCAGACTAGTTTTACTTCACAGGTGTGGGAGATGATGAATGTACCATGAATATGGTTTCTCTTAATTAACCTGAAGATTTAACGGATGCTTGTTCTTCATGACCAGCAATGAGGAATCTCAGATCCTCTCCTGCTTGCAATGCCTAAGATTCTGATTTGCAGCTCCGATGCAGAGATCCTTGTGGATCCTTTCCTAGTTCTTGTGGACAGCATTACATCAGCACACCATACTCCATCTTCCTGCCTGCCCCAGGCTCACCACCCCTCTGTCATTCCAGCACCCTACAAAACACCATCAGATTCCTATATTTGTTTTGTTTGCCTTCATCCATATACTACTCACTCCTCCACTCTTGCCAGTGACACCATTCAGCTCTTGCTGGAGAAAGAGCTCCCAGCAGATCTGAATACAAACACCTCTGAGAATGCCCCCAGCAGCGCTCAGCCACTCAGGCTGTTGCTCACCTGTGTCCTGCATCACCTGTGTGCAGTCACACCTATGTCACACTGCACCTGTCTCAAATGAACACCCTCAGCCGCCTCTGGAGCATGGGCAGTGCATTGGCTGCTTGGCAGCGCTGCTCAGGGGACACCCCACGGTGTCAGATTGGGAGCTGACATGCAGAGGTCACCCAGGGGACATGCTGTGATGCACACTGAGCTACACAGATGATTTCTCAGCTAAGTCAGGAAATCTGCCCTGGCAGCTCCCCACCCCTCTATGTGCTGTTGGTGAGGGACTGATCTCCTCAAGGCAGTGTCAGCACTGTGGGTGCTGACATCTAACAGAGCAAACAGAAAGTCTCCTTAATAGCACCTTCTCCACTTCATCCAGTGGCTGGAAGTGTGACAGTCACTGTGGTTTAAAACAAAGCTAAAAACCAATAAACCCCACTTCTATCTTCCACTTCTCTGCATTTCCTCCTGAGGTGTCTTAGAGCTATGGGAAGAGGAACTGGCACAGGGATGGGTGCTCAGTGCCCATGCACTAAGGATCAGCCCTTCTTTGCTTGTGCACAGTACTGCCCTCTTCATGTTCCTACAGAGCAAATGGCAGGACAGATAAGGACATGAGAGTTTCGAAAACCAGGCACCCATAGTTAGCCCCTTGGAAAACAGCTAGGGTGGAACCCAGTTTGTGGCATGTGAAAGAGAAACTGAAGCAAAACAGGATGTTGTTGTGATTTAAAACTTATTTTTCATAATTCCTATTTAAAGGCTTGGTTTGGTTTTGAATTTGTCTGCTACATTTATTGGGAAATTTATAACCTGAAGAGCTTTGTGCATGTATTACATGTGTATGCAAATGTGTATGTGCACATGTCCTTGTGTAGGGATTGCTCATGAAGAGGCTATGACTCAACCTGAGGAAAATTTTCCTCCTGAAAATTAGTAAAACTAGTAAGTACTAACAGCTAAGTAATGGCAAATATAAATTCTATGTAGCTCTTCTGTAAATCCTGCTGGATAATTGTTTTTTGCTCTGAACACCTCAATATTGGAAAGATTGTGTCAAATTATAAAGTGTTTACCAAAGACCCATGAAAATACTCATGACTGGCGGTATTAGTTTATGCATAAACATGTTAAGCCCAAGTAATGGGAAATGGGGCATAACAGGCAGATTAGGAAGCCTTTGGGGTCATCTGTATCCTACAGTATGTTCTGTATTTAGCCTAGTTTCAGCTGATACAGTTTTCACACTGTAGATGTTAAGGCAAAAGTGAAAAAGAAATACTGTGAGAAATTAAAGCAATGAATAATATATGAATAAAATAATTGTCTTTAAATTGAATGTTTCTTGGAATTTTCCATTGCCTGCCCCTTTGGGCTCTACTGGAAATGGAGGCACAGATAACATCTCCAAAAAGCCCCATGGCCACTCTCCAGGTGCTCCTGGGGGCAGGTGAACCTCCATGCCTCTATGCCTCTGTGCTGCCCCTCTGTCACACAGATCCGACCCCCACAACCCCAGCCTGTGCCCTTGCATGGGGCATGAGGGGTCATTAATCTGCTTTCGCCTTACTCTGTGTCTTGGTTTTGAAAGAAGACAGGTATCTGCTAAAGAGAGGCAGGGCCTCTCTTGGAATGGATAATTCAAATCCCCTTCCCTCAAATTATTATAATTTAGAAAATTAAAACGGCTCTCAGGCAGAGGTATGGGAATAGGAATAACAGTTCTTTACTAATAGGTATAACAAGGCAAACAAACAACAACAACTACAGCAATTAATAGCGAAAACAGAACCAGGGACCTTGACGGAGCTTGGTCCCACAAAACCCGGGGCAGTCTGGTCTCTGGGGGACTTCAAAGAAAAGTACCAAGCTGGAACGGTGGGGAATCCCGGGCTGGTGGATCGGATGAAGTTCGGAGCTCAGTCGGTGGTCACTGGAGGGCAGAGACGTCTGGCAAGAAGGCCAGCGCGGGCCCGCGGTGCAGCAGCTCCAAAACAGCGCCGAGGCAGTGGGACAGGATGCCCAGCCGAGGCAGCTCCAGCAGGGCAGCAAAAAAGAGGAATCCGGATCTGGGCACACGAGCAGACGATGGCAGCTCTCTCTCCAGGATCAGATCCCGGTGGTGCCAGTGAGAAACTCACACACCAACGGCAGCCGCGTCCGCCCCCGACACAGACCACACCAAAAGTGAAGCTGCCCCCCCCAGCCCCCGTCTTTCTCTCCCCCCCTCCCCCCCCTCGGGGAAAAACTCCCGGAGACAAGGGTGTAGCTAAGTGCTACCCTCCATGCTTTTGTCTTCACCTGATCACTCATAAGTACCTGGCCATCAATTGCCTTGCAACTCTTGGGAAAAAATTCTATAGGTGAAAAAAGAAACAAGGCTAACCCCCAACATTAATCCACCCCGAATTTTTTCCCATACCAACATATTACATTGAATTTAAACTTCTAAACTATATACATACATGCACTACCTCAATTATATACATATATACATGCAGATGTGGGTACGAATACAGTGGCATGGGTAGTTCACCCTAAAACAAGGTCTCCTTGAGGTATGCATCGGGTCTGTCCATCTTTTTGCATTACCCACCAAGTGCAACCTGGTCCCTGAGCGAAGACAACCCCACGGATGGGATTGTCTTTGCTGGAGGCAGAATTAACCCAAACAGTTTTTCCCAGCATACCTCTCATGTGTACCACTGGAACCTTATCCCCATCCATTGTTCTCAGGGGCTCAGACTGGGCTGGGCCTGCTCGGTTGGTGGAACCTCTGGTGTTCACTAACCATGTGGCCTTTGCTAAATTAATCTCCCAGTTCTTGAAAGACCCCCCCACCCAGTGCCTTCAAGGTGGTTTTAAGCAGGCCATTGCATCGTTCAACTTTCCCGGCAGCTGGTGCATGATAAGGGATGTGGTATATCCATTTGATGCCATGTTCTCTAGCCCAGGTGTGTACAAGGCTGTTCTTGAAATGGGTCCCATTGTCCGACTCAATTCTCTCAGGGGTGCCATGTCTCCAAAGAACTTGTTTTTCAAGGCCCAGGATGGTATTCTGGGCAGTAGCATGGGGCACAGGGTAGGTCTCCAGCCATCCAGTGGTGGCTTCTACCATGGTCAGCACATAGCGCTTGCCTTGGCGGGTCTGGGGAAGGGTGATGTAGTCAATCTGCCAGGCTTCCCCATACTTATATTTAGACCACCGTCCCCCATACCATAGGGGCTTTACCCGCTTGGCCTGTTTGATGGCAGCACATGTCTCACAGTCATGGATAACCTGGGAGATACTGTCCATGGTTAGATCCACCCCTCGGTCTCGTGCCCACTTATAGGTGGCATCTCTGCCTTGATGTCCTGAAGCATCATGGGCCCATCGAGCTAGGAACAGCTCTCCCTTGTGCTGCCAGTCTAAGTCTATCTTTGATACTTCTATCTTGGCAGCCTGATCTACTTGCTCGTTGTTTCGGTGCTCCTCATTAGCTCTGCTCTTGGGGACATGGGCATCTACATGGCGGACTTTCACAGGTAGCTTCTCTACCCGAGTGGCAATGTCCTTCCACTCATCAGCAGCCCAGATTGGTTTTCCCCGACACTGCCAGTTGGCCTTTTTCCACCTTTCCAGCCAACCCCACAGAGCATTGGCCACCATCCACGAATCAGTGTAGAGGTAGAGCTTTGGCCACTTCTCTCTTTCAGCAATGTCCAGGGCTAACTGAATGGCTTTGAGTTCAGCAAGTTGACTCGATCCACCTTCTCCTTCAGTGGCTTGTGCAACCTGTCGTGTGGGGCTCCATACAGCTGCCTTCCATTTCCGGTTCATGCCTACAATGCGACAGGAACCATCAGTGAAAAGAGCGTACTGTGTCTCTTCCACTGGCAGTTGGTTGTACGGTGGTGCTTCTTCAGCCCGTGTCACTTGTTCCTGCTCCTCTTCATCCATGAGACCAAAGCTTTCACCTTCCAGGCCAGTTGGTAATAACTTCCAAAATCCCAGGGCGGTTTGGGTTTCCAATACGGGCGCGCTGTGTGATGAGGGCAATCCATTTGCTCCATGTGGCGTCGGTGGCATGGTGGGTAGAGGGAACCTTTCCTTTAAACATCCACCCCAGCACAGGCAGTCGGGGTGCCAGGAGGAGTTGCGCCTCTGTACCAATCACCTCCGAGGCGGCTTGAACTCCTTCGTAGGCAGCCAAGATTTCCTTCTCCGTGGGAGTGTAGTTGGCTTCAGACCCTCTGTAGCTTCGGCTCCAGAATCCCAGTGGTTGGCCTCGAGTCTCACCCGGCACCTTCTGCCATAGGCTCCAGGACAGGCCATTGTTCCCGGCTGCTGAGTAGAGCACATTCTTCACATCTGGTCCTGTCCTCACTGGGCCAAGGGCTACCGCATGAGCGATCTCCTGCTTGATCTGGGCAAAGGCTTGCTGCTGTTCAGGGCCCCAGTGGAAATCGTTCTTCTTGCGGGTAACCAGGTAGAGAGGGCTCACCTCGGCTTCCACCAGTCAGTTACTGTGATCCCCCTGTCACTCCAGCAATGGAAATGGGTTCTGCCCCTACATGTCCCGATGGCATCAGGGTACACTGCGCACCAGTATCTACCAAAGCTTCATATTTCTGTGGCTCTGATGTGCCAGGCCATCGAATCCACACAGTCCAAAAGACTCGGTTTTCCCGTGCCTCTTCCTGGCTAGAGGCAGGGCCCCTCTAGCACTGGTTATTATTCCCTTCCTGGGCATACATTGTAGAGGCTCCTTCAAGGGGATCTGACATATCATCTTCACTTCTATAATACCTGGTGGCTCGGTCCTGGGAGGTTGAGGCTACTTTCATTTTAGTGGGACCCCCTCGGTTAGTGTTTCTCTCCTTGAGCTCACGCACCCGTGCTGCCAGGGCAGAAGTGGGTTTTCCATCCCACCTTCCCATGTCTTCCCCATGGTCACGCAAGAAAAACCACAGGTCAGCCCTTGGGGTGTATCCTCTCTCTCTAGCTGGAGGGCGTTGGGCTCTGGCTCTGGGGCCTGTGACTCGCACCGGTGCCGCATGGGAACTGTTCCTCCTCATCTCCTCCCTCACCTCCCTTATCTCCTCTTTGAGTTCCTTAACTACTGCAGAGACCTGAGCCTGCACTGGGCCACTGATCATGCTCTCATAATTTCTGAGCCTGTTGGCGACAGAACCTACTGTCTCTCGGTTGCTATCAGGATTGATCATTGCAATGAAGGTGGTGTATTGAGATGGCCCCTTACTTGCCAGGTTCCACAACATCTGCCCTGTGCACCTGACCTTGTCAGGGTCATTGTCATGCTGTCCACCCCTCCCAAAGAGTACCTCTAATATTGCCACTTCCCTCAGCTGTTGGATCCCTTCCTCAAGGGTCTTCCACTGACTTCTATAATGGTGCTCCTGCATTCTGTCTCTGTGGACAAACCTCTCCCTTACACTCATTAGAAGTCGCTCCCAGAGGGGAAGGGGCCCTTGCTCCCTTACAAATACTTGATTCACCCCTGAGTCCTGGGTCAAGGGTCCCAGGTTCCTTGCCTCACCACCATCCAGTTGCACGCTTGTGCCTATAAGGTCCCAAACCCGAAGTAACCAAGTTGTATAAGCCTCACGTCCCCGTCGTGCAATATCTTTTTGCAGATTACGTAGGCTTTCATAAGTCAGGGACTCGATGGTAATCTCAACCTCTGGTTCCCCTGTGGGCTGTGAGGGCCCTCCTTTCTTATCCTTATTACCTGGGTGCTCTGATTTCATCTTATACTTCTTTGTTTCTACAGGGGCAACTGCAGCTGGTTGTGACTGGTCCTGTGGTTCAGCTGGAACCTGGACGGTTGTAACCTCTGTGGGTTCCACTGCTGCACCATCGGGTTCTCCCTTTTCAGGGCAAGGGGAGGGCTTCTCACCAGCTGGGGAAATGTATTCTTTCAGCACCTGGCCCATCTCACGTATCTCTTTCACTAGAACCCCCACCCAACTGGGGTGGTTCATTTCTGGGGTGGGCTGCGGGGCAGGGTCAGGCAGTGGGCCAGCATCCCCAGTCTCTGGGGCAGTATCAGGCTCTATGGCAGCATTCCCAGCCTCTAGGACAGTATCAGGCCCTACAGCAGTATCTCTAGTCTCTGGGGCAGTATCAGGCCCTACAGCAGTATCTCTAGCCTCTGGGGCAGTGTCAGGCCCCACAGCAATATCTCTAGTCTGTGCCATGCTCCAAATTGACCTCACCTTATCTTTGAAAGCTAAATAAGCTAGGATCATCAGCAACATTTGGTTAGTTTCTAGAGGAAATTTGAACTCTTCAAAAGCTGGTGGAGTAGGCATAAGGAACTGGCTAAAGGTCTGGAAAACTTCTCTCACTGTCATTTCCTCACAGAAAGTACCATTCTTAAAGTAACCCCAAATACACCCACTTAGTATGTGATAGCCACGTATCCACGTGCCTGCTGTCCAGAGCAAGTTAAAAATCAGTGAATTCCTCACCTTATCAGCCCATAAAACAAAATGGATAACAGCCACAGTAGCTTTTGTTATAGGGCCCATGTTTAGGAAAGGGCCTGCAAATGGGCAAAATAAAGCCACAACCACATGCCACCCGAACCAGGATAAGTTAGACCACATGGCGTTACTTATCAAGGTTTCTATATCCAGTGAACAAGAATGAACAAGAAATTAGGCCACTTAAGAACTGTTATTCCCTTTTTTCTCTCAATGCCCTCAAGCCCCACGTTGGGCGCCAAAATCTGTCTTGGTTTTGAAAGAAGACAGGTATCTGCTAAAGAGAGGCAGGGCCTCTCTTGGAATGGATAATTCAAATCCCCTTCCCTCAAATTATTATAATTTAGAAAATTAAAACGGCTCTCAGGCAGAGGTATGGGAATAGGAATAACAGTTCTTTACTAATAGGTATAACAAGGCAAACAAACAACAACAACTACAGCAATTAATAGCGAAAACAGAACCAGGGACCTTGACGGAGCTTGGTCCCACAAAACCCGGGGCAGTCTGGTCTCTGGGGGACTTCAAAGAAAAGTACCAAGCTGGAACGGTGGGGAATCCCGGGCTGGTGGATCGGATGAAGTTCGGAGCTCAGTCGGTGGTCACTGGAGGGCAGAGACGTCTGGCAAGAAGGCCAGCGCGGGCCCGCAGTGCAGCAGCTCCAAAACAGCGCCGAGGCAGTGGGACAGGATGCCCAGCCGAGGCAGCTCCAGCAGGGCAGCAAAAAAGAGGAATCCGGATCTGGGCACACGAGCAGACGATGGCAGCTCTCTCTCCAGGATCAGATCCCGGTGGTGCCAGTGAGAAACTCACACACCAACGGCAGCCGCGTCCGCCCCCGACACAGACCACACCAAAAGTGAAGCTGCCCCCCCCCAGCCCCCGTCTTTCTCTCCCCCCCTCCCCCCCCTCGGGGAAAAACTCCCGGAGACAAGGGTGTAGCTAAGTGCTACCCTCCATGCTTTTGTCTTCACCTGATCACTCATAAGTACCTGGCCATCAATTGCCTTGCAACTCTTGGGAAAAAATTCTATAGGTGAAAAAAGAAACAAGGCTAACCCCCAACACTCTGGTTGCCAGGGGATGATATACCCACTCTCACCATCCCCATCCCCTGCAGAACACTGGCATTTTATTACTGCCTTCAAGGGAACAAGATTTTCTGCCTTTGTTGTTTCTTTTCCTTGGCTCATCTCTGAGTTTCTGCAGTGGCTTGCAGCAGTTGCTCCTGTGGAATAATTATAACAGCCTTGTGTAAGGAACTTTATGTGCATAGTAGTGATTCCACTGTTTGTATTTTTCCACTTCTCATGCCATCAAAGAATGGGATGTGTTCTTTAAGGCCACATAGCCTGACTTGCATTGGTTCATAGCATTCTTTTTAGTAAAAGAATGTGCACATTTCTTTGCTAACCTTGGCAAACTCTCCCATGGTCTCCAGGTTATTTGATCTTCAAGCTCCTCATCAGCTCTGATCAGCTTCTCTCCTTCCCTTTCTCAGCCCACTGGCAGCTCTTCAGGCTGTGTTTTCAAACCTCTCCTTTGTACCTTCTGTTTCACATGGGCTCAGCTCACATAACGCTTCTCCCTCCTGCCTTCCCTTTCTTGACCTTTTCTCAGCTTCTGAACAATGCGTCTCTCGGCCTCTATCACTGCTCAACCCTTAATGCCTTCCTGCAACTCCAAAAACTGGCAAAAAAAGTGTGATTATTTAAGCCACAATCTACTTTTATTTGCCTAGCTCATGTAACTTTAAACTCACAGCTCCACTGAAATTCATGATGTTTGGATCCTGATTTGAGGTTAGGATGTCTATTTTTCATGTCAATCAACTACAGAATTCTGTGGAATTAAATCCTGCAATTCAGCACAAACCTATCCTGGGGTTTGAGAAGTAGTTTGACAGTAAATGCTACTATGAGTGCGCCCACACTGATGCTGACAGGCAGATGAGCAAGCAGCAGAAGGAGGAAAATGCCTTTCATGGTGCGTGTGCTAGCAGAGATGCTGTTGATTAACCCATTTTTCAGCCAGCCAGATCTGCAAATGCCATTTAACAACTGCCGAGTCTGTATAATGCTAATGGGATGCTTATAAGGCATAAAGGGATTAATGTTCAGTTCTAATGAAATCCAGATGCACAGACCTGCCTCTTCTCAAAGTCCTTTCTCTGGCCAAGCTGCAAATAAAATGATTTAATAATTGTAAATAGATGAGAAGCACCATCACTCAACATGAAGCAACATTCACTCGGTACTTAAGCTCACAGGCACTGAAGGCTTCTGGCAGTGGCCTGGTGGAGGGGCTGGGGTCACCCACTGACCCTCTGCCTGCAGCAGCATCAGTCATGGGGGGGGAAACTTGGGACCTTCCCTGGGAAGCACAATTCATGCAAGTTTGCATTAGGGCTGGGGGAAGCTTGGAAACCAGCCTCCTTCTATCCCTGAGGAAAGTTCAAGGCAGTTCTGAGGGTGGTGAGTCTCTGGTCACTCTCCCAGGGGTGTTGTGGGCCACTGGCACCTTGGTCTTGCCCTAGGTGTGTGTCTGGGAGAGGTGAGGATTTGAACCAGTGTCATGTGGAGCTGCACTGTCTGCTCAGGAGACCTGGAGCATTTCTGCCTCATTAACTGTTTGTAGTTTGCACTTTCTCTTCCTTGTGCAATTTAGATTTTCCTTTGTCACACACCAGACCTGGGTAGTCTGCATTTCAAGCACTGTGAGTTAATCTGGGCCCTAGCAGGGTCTGGACCACCATACTCATGCTCAGAAGCTCTGCATGGAAAGGCTGAAGTAATTCTGCAGCTGAGCAGACCCAGTTGTCTATGAGTTTTTAATTTTTAATATGGCAGGAGGATGGGGTTTTGAACCAAGAGGCAGAGGGAAAAGGAGTTACTTTAAAGACACTAAGGAATGTGTTACATTTTTCTGTTCCTCAGGTTTGGCTGCTCTGCAAGTTTTTTGTTTTGCCAAAGCTCAATTCAGTGGACTGTTTATTTGCATTTTTAAAGAAAGAACATGATTCTTAATTTACTTTGGCCTCATTGATGAATTTTTATACTGTGAAACCCAGCAAGTTCCCTTCCAATGTTATGTATATACAACTTCACAACAGAAACTTCTACCCCACAGTACCAACCTAATTTAAATGGTCCAAAGGGTTTTATAAAAGTGTGCCCCCTCTGATTTCCCATGTGAATAGTATCTGTAGTTACCTTTTAATCACTGATGTCATGCTCATCGTCAGAGCATGCCTCAGCTTAAGGCCAGAGACCATATATGTGTGTAGAACTGTGTAGAGGTTTTCTTCAGAGCTATAGAGGCAAGAATTCCTTGTGAGATGTTCCTGGGGTGGCTTTCAGCATTGGTTCAAAGGAAGCAAAGGAATGAGGAAAGAGTCCTGATACAAAATCATATCAAAACATGTAGGGGCAATCTGTTGTGGTGGGTTTTCACCATGGGGAGGAGCACTTCAGGAAAATCCCAACAGGTGCCAGCTGTTTGGTCAACACATATTTCAAATTTACTTGGCCCTGGACATCAGAATTGTGACAAAACTGTCTGGACCTCCAAGAAAATGTGAAGAAATTTTGCAAAACAAGGTTTTACATTTCTCACTGCTTTCAATCTCCTGTGCCAGTACTAGAAGGGGGAAGTGCTTCCTCTAACAGCTGTTCATGTCTTGCCAGGCCAAATGCTTAAAATTCAGAAGTATTTCTGAATCAACATCAATATTTATTGATCTCTTCAATTTCCATCAATTAGTGATTTGCTGTGCTGTGCTAGTGACAGAGAGGAGAGTTGCATTTGTATTGTTCAAAGTTTTTCAAATTGATATTGATGCAAAAAATACTTTGAGTGTATCCTTTGGATGTTCAGGGCCTATTCCTGCTGCAGGTGATGACTAAGAATCATCCTCACCAGCAGTAAGCATTTTTTGTACAGAGGTTTTTTTTTTGTTATCCCAGAATACATAAACACCCCTGTCTTGCTGAACCTTAAGATTTGCAGAGAAAAGACCACCTGTAGATGTTCTCAGCAGAGGCTGCCCATAATTTTCAGAGGTTCTGTGTCCACCAACACTGTATCAGGGTTGAGGCTTGGAAATAGCAGGATATTTTTTTATTCTTATATTCATCAGTTTTCACCTCTCTGTCCTGTTCTGGGACCTCAGTGAGGGAGCACAGAGCTGCAGGTGGGCACCATGTTTTTTACAGAGGCACAGCTGATGGATGAGAGCTGTGGTTTGCCTTCCTGCTTAAAGCCTTTGGGCCCCTTTTCAGGTGCCTGTCTTTGAGTGACAGTTGAGAGTTTTGCTCTGCTTTGGGACCCTGAGCAGTGCCATGTCTTGGGACCGAACATTTGTGCTGTTCTCCAGGCATGAGCATTGCTAGTGGAGGACAAGGCAAGGCTGTGCTCAGTAGCCAGGAACACAGTCCCAAGGCATGACAAGTTCTAAGTGTCCTTATTTGAGTTCCAGCCCAGTGCCATTTAAGAATATCCCCATTACACCAGCTGCTCAGAAAGACCTGCTTCAGTCAGGAAGACTGGTGCTCTGCATGGTGCCTGTCCCCTCCATGCTTTGCAGGACATCCTCCCTCATTGCCATCCACTGTTGTCATTGCTCCAGACCCCAAGGAAGGCGCAAGGAATCCATGGGAGCAGGGAAAAAATATGGCATGGAACAGATTAGTGTGAATTAAGCTAATCCTCAGCCACCTCCAAGTGGAAAACCCACTTGGCCCTTGGCAGACAATAATTGTTTCTCCCAGTCTTGCTTATATGGGACACTAAAATAAACCAGCAGGGTTCCATTTCTTGGAAGGAAAAGGAAATATTTCAAAGTGTGTCCTTGCAAACTGATTTACTGCCACCAGGCTCTGCATATTTTAAGATATGTTTTAGTTTGTTTGGAGCTGTGTATTAGCAGTAAGGGAAAGGGAAGCAGTTAGTGAAACATGACAGGAAGATGAAGTTGTGTAAAATGGCTCAGATAAATATTTACACCCAAGTTTCTTAGCTCTGAGTTCACATCAAACCATGGTTCATACAGAGCATGCTTTTTGCTGGGCTTGCTCCATTTTGGAGCCTTCTCCCTTCTCCCTGTCAGGTCATGCTGGCCTGCCTGGCTGGCAGTGAGCTGGAAGGAAGCTGGTTAGCAATGCCTAGTCATGACCACTATCATGGGAGTGTATCTGCTATATATGGCATCTTCACAGAACCACAGAATGGGTAAGGCTGGAAGGGACCACATTGGGTCTTCTGGTCCATCCTCCCTGCTCAAGCAGGGTCATCCCAGAGCACAATGCACAGGATTGTGTGTAAACAGTTCTGGAATATCTCCAGAGAGGGAGACTCTACACCCTTTCTGGACAATGTGTTCCAGTGCGCACAGAACCTGCACGGTAAAGTTCTTCCTCATGTTCAGATGGAACTTCCTGTCTTCTAATTTCTGCCCATTGCCTCTTGTCCTTCTGCTCAGCACCACTGAGCAGAGCCTGGCTCCAGCCTCTGACACCCTCCCTTCAGATACTGATAGACATTGATGAAGTCACCTCTCAGCTGTCTCTTCTCAAGGCTGAACAGGCCCAGCTCCCTCAGCCAGTCCTTGTAAATGAGATGATCCAATCTTCTTCCCCTAGCTGAGAACTGTGCAAAGAGAGGGATACCAGTGTAGAAAACAAATCACAGACCAGGCTTTTGTTTTGGTCCTAGAACTCCAAACATTCACCTTTAAGAGACACTTGGAGACGAAGTGGAGAGTTTTTAATCTTATTCTGAGCTGGGCAGGAAACAAAGGCTGAGAAGAAAACACATCTCTTCCAAGGAGCTGATGGTGTGATGTAGGAAGGAGTGTAGCTTTTCAAGGCAGTATCAGCCAAGACCAGGCTGGCAGACTGGCACAGCACCCTGATGAGATGCAGGGCAGACAGCTGGCCTGCCTTCCAGTGGGTGCCCTGTGATGGATTTCCCATTTGAAGCAAGGAGGAATGGCTGCAAGACAACAGCTGCTGGAGCCCCTGCTAAAACTGTTCCAGCTTGAGGGGTCATGTTCAAACTGTACAGTTTGCTGAGGGCAGATGAAGTCTGGGAGCAGGGGTGAAGGAGACAGCAGCTGCGTGAGTGCACTTTACCCTAAACTCATTTTAAGTGTAAATCCACATACAATGTCAAGCCCAGTTTTTTTTCAGTTCATGTAACCTAATGCCTGATTCCCTTTTATGCACTGAACAATTTCCCCTTCTGTTTCATTATCTTTCTCTAATGGCGTTTTTTAACTAGAAATGCAACAGCAGTCTGACATGGGTACATGGTAGGAGCATCCAGCTCTCACATGAACAGAGCAGGAGGCAGCAGTGTCCCACATTATCTCATTAAGAGACTCGTAGGCATGCCTCTGCTAATGTAAACGCAGTATTGGATAGAACAGTGTTGGGGGTTAGACTTGTTTATCTTTTTCACTTATAGAATTTTTTCTTAAGAGTTGCAAGGCAACTGATTGCCGGGTACTTATCAGTGCTCAGGTGAAAACAAAGCATGGAGGCTGGCACTTAGCTACACCTTTTGTCTCCGGGAGTTTCCCCCGGGGGGGGGGGGGGAGAGAAAGCCCCGAGGGGCTGGGGGGCAGCTTCACTTTTAGTGTGGTCTGCGTCGGGAGTGGACGAGGCTGCCATGGCTGCCCTGCTAGAGCTGGCTCAGCCCTGTCCCACTGCCTCGGCGCTGTTTTAAAGCTGCTCTGCACCGCGGGCCCACACTGGCCTCCCTGCCAGACATCCCTGCCCTCCAGTGACCACTGACGGAGCTCTGAATTTCATCCGATCCACCAGCCCGGGATTCCCCACCATTCCAGCTTGGTACCTTTTTTAGAGTCCCCAGAGACCAGACTGCCCCGAGTTTTTTGTGAAACCAAGCTCCGTCAAGGTCCCTAGTTCTGTTTTCGCTATTAATTGCTGTAGTTGTTGTTTGTTTGCCTTGTTATACCTATCAGTAAAGAACTGTTATTCCTATCCCCATATCTCTGCCTGAGAGCCGTTTTAATTTTCTAAATTATAATAATTTGAGGGAAGGGGATTTGAATTATCCATTCCAAGAGAGGCCCTGCCTCTCTTTAGCAGATACCTGTCTTCTTTCAAAACCAAGACAAACAGCAGCAGTTGTTTTCACATGGATGATGGATCCAAGTGATGAATTGTTTCTCTACTCTTAACTGGGTTCTTAAGTATTTTTTTGAGTGTTGCCTGAGAACTAAGTGGCTATGTGCTACATTTATACAATAACTTTTGCCCTGTTCCAGTAGACCACTGACAGCTGTGCTCTGCTGATCAACAGCAGTGGTCTGCTATCTGCTCTGACACCACATGCTGATAATGTGAGGAGAATATTTGTAGGAAGATAGCGTTTCACAACATGCATGCAAGAATAAGAATAATGTTGATGTTGCAGGCTCTGAACAATCTGATGCCCCAAATAATCAGACATTGTGGCCCATGTTTTACTTTCTGACTGTGTCTTTAGCAACATAAGCCTCCCTGACAGATATGAATGTCAGCATGAAATGGGCTCTTGAGTCTACAATTATAAAAATTGTGGTGTTTTTTTTGAAGAGTATATGATGCCCTTGCATCATCTTTGCAGCTGGGAAGTAGACTGTTTGTCTAACGAGGGGAGAATGACTGACAGGTTAATGCTCCACATAAAGAATATAACAGAACCTGGCGCTAAGATTATTGGGAGCAGCAAATTTCCCTTGGAAGCGTGAGCTGCAACCCCACCCTGAAATGCTGGGGTTGAAGAAAGCACAGGGTGGTTTCAAAGAAACAGTGTATCAATGTTTCTGAAACAAATATTTCAATTTGTGTTTTGCAGAAAAATAGCCCTGTTAAACAATTTTTTTCATTTCTGAATGGCAACTAAACCAAACAGCGCCATTGCAGTGCCACAGGCATTGCAAACTTTGACCAACTATTGTCAAAAGGAAAATCCGCCCTGTGCTAAGCAGATGTCATTATTTTTCAGCTCCATCCCACCTTAACTATCTGGAGAATAACATTCAAGTGCAGAGGTCAATGGGGGAAAAAACAACAGTGCTGCTGGCCAACTGAGCTGATAGCATAGACCATACATGGATTTGGAATGAAGGGCATCAGACTCACAACCTCCCCGGTGCCAAGAAATACACAGCTAAAATCGGCAGCTCAGAGATGAGTAATGCACATACATGGTCCAGAGTGTTTGAAGTGTTCAAGCACTTCCAGTGTATGTTGGGTAAATGAGTATCTGTTTCCATGGCACCAAAACAGCACAGAGATCATGCCATGTTCTCTGATTCCATGCCCAGTGAATGAGAGCAGAGCTGACCTCCAGGAAAAGCACTCCCTGGCTCCAACGTGGAGGAGCACAACGAGGTCCCCTCTTCATCTACAAGCAATGCTCATGGGCAAGGGCTGCCCAATGGTGCTGGCAGCCGGGTGAGCCTGACTGGGAGCCACCAGCCACCCCATCCGAGCCCAGCCAGCTCTGCTCGAGCCCAGCCTTTGGGCAGTAGGGTGAGGGGGCTCCAACATTAGACAGAGGACTTGTAATGCTGCTTCTGTGTAGTGAGATGGGAGGAGTTTTTTTGCAAGAAAACCATAAAACTGTAGAGCTTAGAAACATGCTGGATTCAGAGTGCATTTACATGGCACTGTGAGAACACTCAAGGTGTTAGGAGACTGTCCTGGTCCAGCAATCTCTTAAGAAAATATCACTTACATGGACTGGCCCGTACACATTCAAATTGTTTAAAGAGGTACACAGGGAGGTTCTCCCATGCAGAGAGGGAGCACACAAGCAACTGTTTTACTTTGTATGCCTACTGAAACCAAAGGCAGAACAATTTATTATTCCTCTATTAAATATGCAAATTAAGTATGTTAACCCTGAAATTGTGCCAATTAGCTGTGTCAAATTCCCTCATTCAGATGACCATTTTAGAGTGGCCAAAATTATTGCCTTACCTACAGTAAGGGGATTCCATAATCTCAGTGATGTCATGCCAAAAGAACGTGTCTGGCTAGGATCAAAGAGACTTTGGCTGAGGTCTTGGAAAGCAGTTTTTTTGTTTGCCTAGAGTCTGTTTGGGGTCAGGCAGCTGGACCTCTGGACAGCTGATGATCTCAGCATTTTTTTCAGAGAGGTCAAGTATGGGGAGTACCTTGTGTCCTGTAGTCACAGCATTTCACTGGAAACTCACAGTGCTGTCTTTGTTAGACTTCCAGGGGTAGCCCAGTGCCTGCTAGAGGCGGTGCTGTAGGACAGGTCCTCAAACAAGGCTGCTTGGAAGGCATTGCTGCCACCATTCAGAAACAGTCTGAAAGCCTTCCCAGTGGTCAGAAGAAATCCACCAATACCAACTCCCTGAAATTTATTCCAAGATAAATGTCCTCCTACACATGCATGTCTTTAGTACCACTTGTACCCCAGAAGAGAGTGGTTTTGGAGTGGCCAAAATGATTGCCTTACCTACAGCAAGGTACTATGTGCTTTGGGATTCTTTGGCACAGATGCTATCATGAGCAAGGGTTTATTACAATGCCATTGAAGACATTGCTGCGATCTGCAATGCCCCTGGTACAGAGGTGCATCAGCTCACCCTGTCATCAGTGATCTCTGCAGCTGGCAGCTGCTGGCTTTTGCCCTCAGGCATCCACACCCATCCTTGCTTCCCACCTTAAGATAGTGCATGACTGATACTTTGCTGCATTATGTTTGTAGGAACATTTTATCCTATTAAGGCACTTCCAGAAGCCAGATGTTCTGTCTTAGTAGGGACTTCCTTTTTTTAAAACAAGCATTTCTGAGCTGATGTTATTTTTATTCAGTTCTCCTTGTGAAACTTCCAAAGACAGATTTTTGCTTGGCAGTGTCATAGCAGGGTATGAGGGAGAAATTGCCGTCCATCTGCCTCTGTCTACATATGTTCATGTACCCAGGGAACCTACTCAGGGAGTACTACTCATACTGCAAAACTGAATATTCATATATTAGGAAATTGATTTATTAAATCAAACTTGCAGGCCCACTCCAACTTTGAGTTATGTAATCATACATTCTTTTTCACAAGGTCATCTGTGCTTTGGAGGCCTCTGTTGGACCTGATCAGGCATGGAGTCAGGAGTCTGTGTTGTAGAAAGCTCTAGCCTGTAGGATTCCCAAGTCCTTGGCTGCAGAAGTCAAAAGGTGTCTTGTAAACTAAATGGGAGATGAGGAGGATGTCCCTTCCCTGGCAGCTGGACTCCACTCCAGCCTCTGCCATGGATTTCCTTTCTGAACAGCATTAAATCACTTCCACCAACTTTAATTTTCTCACACAAACCCCTGGAGACAGACTTGCAGCCGTGCTGAGCTCCTGTAGCCCCAGGGAGGGTAAACAGAAGCAGGTACTTCAAACCAGCCCCAGCCAGCCTTCCAGTTTGATCTGAAAAACCAGATGCAATGTGGTGAACACCAGTCACGCAAATTGACTGAAATGGCTCTGTCCTTCACGTTTCCATCACTGATATGAGGATAATACCTTCTTCTGACATCACAAGAATGGTAATGTCATAAGATGCTGAGCTGTAACAGCCTTGCATCCTCAGATGGGACCAGTGAGCTCACATGCAATGAATGTTTTCACTGTTCAGCACAGACCTTGAAAAGTATACAGTTAACAAAAGGAACATACTTTCCCCATAGGAGGTCTCCCTCATCAACCAGCAATAATAGTTTCTTTTATTCTTAGAATTTTTCATATTTTGTAACATTCAGAAGTCAAATGATCAGTAAGTCTCAACATGCTCTGAACTCCCTGGCACTTAAAGCTCTAACGTAGGCAAATGCTGAAATTAGAAATGAGCCATGGGACAGATTTTCCCATGCTTACTAATCAAAAGTCACTGATGTAAGGATTTCTCTCCCAGGCTAAAATCTCTCATCTTTCTCCAGCACAAAATTTATTTAGCAAATAAAAGGAGACCTGTGACCTCTGTATATGTTGACTTGGATAGTTATAATTTCTAATTCTCAGGTCTCACCATTACAGTCACCCTAGTTCTGTGTTATACAAGACTTGGTGGCTGTGGCTGTTAAAAAAGACTCAAGTGTCTTGAGGTTAGGATGCCTGGAGAGGGGCCTAGTAACAACCTGTTTGCTGAACCTGTGAGTCATTGAAAATGAAAATAAAGAAAAACATACTAAGGAACCTCATCCATTCCTCCAGCTGATAAAGTACAACTGCCTAGAGTATTATATGCTCTTCATATCTTACTATTCCATGGCATGAGTGTTTGGAAGTTTTTCTTGAACTTCATACTTTTTTTTTTTCCCTCTGTTTATTCATATAATTACTTTGAGATTTGGCTGTGAAAACAAATGTGAGAGTTGGCCAGTATTTTAATGATCAGGAAGGAGAGGGAGGTGTCTGATGGCACAGATCATGGCTTTCAGTGCTGAGGTTTCATGATTATTAGCTAGACAAAATTTGTAGAGTGCAATGAGCAGGTTGGCTTCCAAGGTGGCCAGGCTAACTTGAACGTCTTTTTGTCTTGTAGAAGATGAAGCCCATCGTCCAAAGAAGACGATCTACCTCATCTGCCATTACTAAAGCTCTTGGCAAATCAAAGTCCCATTCCAGGTAGAAAAAATACCTTTCTGACTCCTGTTTCCATTTTTCTGCCTACACAGACTGAAATCAAACTGGTTTTCAAATTCATTTAACAGTGTTGAGGGCAATTTGGTCCTGCAGCAGGGGCAGGCGGGGGCAGGTGGAGGGGAACAAGGAACCAGACAGACATGGTGGGTTGCAGGATTTAGCAGCCTCTGAGGAGCATCCTGGCATACCACCTCAGAGTTTTCCTGTGCAGCCACCCCCAGCTTACTCACTGCCAGAGCCCTCTGCAGCTCCTGCTCCATGTGCTGGATGGCCGGTGGGAGGAATAGTCCTGAGAATTGCTTCTGGCTCAGCTACAGGTACACCTGGGCAGGTAAGGGGGCTGGAGCTGCTTCTGGAGATGGAAGGAGTGGTGGGAGGCATGGCCAGGCCCTGACAGCCCTGTGCAGGATGGCATCAGCTCAGGACATTTGTTGTAAGAGCCGCCAGACCCAGACATGCTCCAGGCCAGCCATGTCCCTGTCAGGGGACAGCAGCTTTCCCTTACTACCAGCTTGGGTAGTGGAAAGCTGCCCCCATGCCTGCACCTCCATCGGGTGTCTGCTGATGCTTTGCTCCTGCAGTAAGGCACCAGGAGTGTCAGCAGACAGTCAGGGAGCTACATGCCAGACATGCACATCTGCTGAAACACTAGATGTTCTAGGTTAGCCCTGAGCTGAGCACCTCAGTCCAATGGGAGCTGAGTTCTCCTTGACCTCATCCCCTCCTGCAGCACTGTGTCACTGCTAGAGACAGATAAGGGGATACCATGGTCCTTTCTGCCTTGCTCTGATAGCAGTCTTGTAAATAACATTTGCTGAGGGATTTGTTTAGTTTGATTTTTTCTTTCTTTGTAAGAAAGAGAAGATAAAGCTGAACTGTTTGACACTTTGATCTGGATCAGCCCTCCCGAAGAATATCCCTTTTGTATCACACCATTGGTGATCGATGCACAGTACAGCCTGCTTCTCATGAATGGGGGGGGCGTGTCAGTCTCATAGGATCATTTAATATGAAGGGCAGGATTGATTTTCATTTGGTTGTCATTTGACAGTTATGTGACTTCTTTTTCCTTCCTCCCACCCCCTCTAAATTGCAGTAGGGGAAAAACTGAGGAAGAGAAGCAAATTCTTGACTTTATTTGGCTGGAGAACATCCTCAATAGGGAGGGAAGCTTTAAATGTTTCTTGTGATGGATTGCTATGGAGGGAGCTGGTCCAATGCCATCTTTGCTTAGGCCATTAAAGCAACAGTGAGATTTTTTGCTATCCTGCCATTGTGTTTATAATGCTGGGTAATCCTCCAGCTTTAGGAAATCCACTGCTTGGGACTGTAAGATGCTGTGGCTCCCATTGCTCAGCTGATGGACATGGAGAGCTTTTAATATCATATCTGAAGATGATTAAGCTTCTCACTTACAGCCTCACAGCTGAATAAGTCAAGGATTCACTTGGTGGTGGCTGTGGAGGAGGGAAGAGGGAATTTCTGTTTGCCTGAGTGTAGGTGTTCCTGTGACTGGGGGAGAATTTTACTAAAGCTACTGGCTGGTTTAACCTTATTCCTGTGAAATCAACTGAGTTCAGTTATGAGGCCAGTGAAAACTGAGTTAAGACCAACAACGTCAAAAATACTACACTTACAGCTCATGTGGTTTTTTATTTGTTTGTGTAGTGTCCTCAGAGTAGAGGGTAGAGCAGTAGAGCAGTAGAGGGTAGAGCAGAATTGCTGAGGGGTGAAGGGAAGGCAAGTATCCTTGCCTGCAAGCAAGATACACATTTTTGTCTATGTGTAGAGACAGGAGGATCTCTGTGAGGTTTTTTCTGTGTCAGTCTAAGGCCATGTCTCAGAGGTTCACTAATTAAGTCAGGCTCAGGCACATGAACACACTGTGTGAACAGGAACTCTTCCATGTTCACGCAGCACATCTCACATGCTGAGACCCAGAAATGGATGTGGGAGCTGCTGTGTGCTAGCTGACCTGAGCCTGGAGCAGTGCTGAGGTGCAAGTGAGGAGATTGCATTTGGCAGAACTCTTTCAGCTGGGGACAGAATAAGGAGAGGGTCTGGTTCAATCTCCATGCTGCCTTGTTGACTGCAGTCAACATGCAAAAACCCTCAGGGATTTTTGGAAATGGTGAGCACCTATATGAATCTCAGTGGAAACAACAAGCTGGATGGAAGCCAGGCAAGCCAGAATCAGATGTCTGGAATTAGATTAGTACATGCAGTTCATTTTCTTTTTGCTGCAACTCTTGTGCTGACAAATTGTTCAGTCTGGATGGAAAACATGCGCAGAAAGGGAAGTGCCCCCCACGCCCAGCTGAGCCACGCCATGAGCCATGGGCTTTCCATGTTCAAGTCATAGCTCATACACATGTGCAGGAAGTAAGTCTTTTACCTGAGTGAGAAATTACTCAAAAACTACTATTTCAGCAGCTTAATCTCACAAGATTTGGTGTGGGCATTTAGGCAGTTTTCCATCTATCTGAGGCTGGTAAAGTTAATTGTGCAGAGGCAGGCGAACGTGGGTCATAATAGAGAGCAATAGGGGCTGGGAGAAGCACGGGGCTATCAGGCTTCTCCAAAACAGATGCCTGTGTCCAATCACAAACCCTTCTAAGGAAAGCTTCTGACAAAGTCTTATGATTTTTCTTACTCCTCCAGGGAAACTACTCTTTCCTCTTATTCAGACAATGGGCTGTCAAGTGGGGTGTTCAGCAGCCCAGGCTCCACCTGCATCCTGGACGAGCGAGTGCAGCTAACCGTGGGCCTGCAGACCCAGGAAAAACATGTGATTTTGTTCAGTGATGTGCTGGTCATTGCCAAATCCAAGTAAGAGGAATTCCCACTCATTCCTTTTCCCCAGTAGGTGCTGTTGAAACTAGTCTCAGCACATAGTGGGATTTTTGGGACTGTCCTGTGCAGAGCCAGGTGTTGGACTCAATGATCATGTGGGTCATCACCTTCCAACTCATGAGATTCTGTGATTCTATGAGGCTCTGATCTATTTGTGGAGCACCCAGCAGCCTCCAAAACAATGCTTCTTTGGAAATGTGGATCTAAAATGCGGCATTTCCCCCTTCCACCTTCACAAATTCTTCTTGGTATTAATGTTTCACTCCATTTGTCTGAAGAAAAAGGTTGTCTGATTAGTTTTGCCCATTTCCTTATGAGGTTGCTTGAAGATACACCATGAGGGCAAGAGGCAGAAGGACAAAACTGACTTTCAGTCTGACTCCTGTCACAGAATAAATTAAGAGCTCTAACTGCATCTGCATGACTTGAAAGGAGCATGTTCTGGAGGTCTAAATGTTATTCTCTGGCCTAAGGAATTAATTTCCATTGTAGATCCTCCTCCAGCCTGAAGCTGAAAAAGCAAGTGCATCTGAGTGAAGTGTGGATTGGCACCTGTCTCAGCGAAGTGACAGAGAAAAAGATGAGTCCTGAGAATTCGTTTGTCATTGGCTGGCCTATCACCAACTACGTTGTCACCTTCAGGTATCTTATGCGACATCAGACCTTCCTCTGCATCCCAGTAGCTACTCAGGTCTCCCATGTGTCAGGTGAAACGATGACTGAGGCTAAAGAGCCCATTTCCTTTTCCATTTCCTTACCCTGAAACCTGGGTAACCTGTACTGGCAGCAATAGTTCTAGGAACAGCAGACATTGGGAAGGAAATACTAAGAGAAAGAAAATAGCAATTAAAGGTCACTGCAAAATAATGAGGGCCCACAAGATGAGTTAACTCCAACTTCACAGAAAGGGATTTGTCCCTTATCTGAACACTCACCAGTCTGACAGAAAACCTGGTTCAGTTTGTTGCTGGGATTTTTTTTTTTTTGTTATTATTATTTTTGTTATTTGTTAAAATAGAACAGAAGGAAAGGACTGTGCTTTTGTTCCAGGGCTTAGCAGGAAGCAACTTTGACTTACAGCCATATATAAATGAAATTGGGTAGAGTTTCCAAAGGCTGTTACCCATTCAGCACTTGTTTGATGATCTGCCTCCCTTTTTGTCTTCAGCTCAGCTGATGTGAAGGAACGATGGCTGTCAGCATTACTGTGGTAAGTGACCCTCCTTTCATCCGCCTTCCAGGTGGTTCCTCAACAGGCCTTAGAGAAATTTGCCTGTCAAATTGTGCTCTGATTTTCAGCATGTTAAGTGTCTAAGTGCTGTTTGAAAAATCCACCTTAGAAATCTGAATATAGATGCCCCTAGGAGAGTGCAAAATTGGTGTTAACAGTTGAGGAAAAAGGGGATCCATCAGAAGATGATATTGTTGGAGCATCCTTTTTCCTTTCAGCTGGAGGTCGACTTTGCTAATCACTGTGGAACTGTCACAAGTGTTACTGATTCTTCAGATGTTTTTTGATTTTAACTAAAAATTTTATTACGTTGCATCTAGAGGCTACAGTTTTTTCTTTTATGTTTTATATGTTGCTTCCACTAACACCCAGACAAAAGTGTTTATATAGAGACAAAGGGGAAGAAATCTTCTGCTTTGTGGAGAACAGTAGTGATCCTGAGGGAACACTGGAAGGTATTATGCAAGACACATCTACCTGCACTGAAGTACTGCATATGGGGGATTGTTAGTCTTTATGCTCCAGGTAGATAAAGAAGTCAGTAAGAGCATATGGCCTCACTATGAACATTACATTCATATATGTCATAATTAATCTGTATTTATTACAGTGCCAAGGAGGATGTCCCATCTAAATTTTAGGGGCCTTCTCAAATTTGGTTGGGAAATTACATCCCTTCCCCTTTTCTTTGACTTTCAGGCATATCAGTGAGGTAAAACAAAATGAGTATCTGAAGAATCTGACCCTTCAAATCGTTGTGCTGAATGATGACAACTGTTCTTCTGTAAGTAAAGCGAAGAACCTGCTGCTCATCAGATCAAGACTACACGGGAGTCTGTGGAGTAGGGGAGGGAATGCAGGGCTGTGCTGGTATTCCAGTTTCAAATTCAAGTCTCAGCTAAAAAGATTTAGAAGATGTGCATTATGGAGGCTTGGAACCTCCAGGATAGTCCGATCCTGGCCCGTAGTGAGTCCCGGATAGAATGATACTGTTAGGAACCACTCAACCCGATGCTCCGGCGAGGTATCCAGCCTCAGGCAAACTTAACAAGCAGCTATCAGTGAATTCAGCTCTTAATGGCAGTGAATTTCAGCTCGCAGTGAGATTCAGCTTTTGCTTGCTAAGTGCCCTGGCAGACACAGGGAGAGAGAGGAGAGAGCCGTATGGAGTTCCTCAGATGGTGTCTTTATTAGGCATTCTCTTCGGAGGGTTCCAGGGATAGCTCTTCTGACTTAACAGGGCAAGATTCGGGGTTTATATAGGGTAGAGGGGCTTTGAAAAGTGGACCAATGGGGTGAGTTGGGGTACAATGTGGCCTATGGTCTTACAGAGAGATAAGAGAGGTCAGAGGGCGCCAAGGGGTTTCTTTTTGGCCATTCATCGTGACTTGCATTTTCTTATCTCAGGCCACTGACCGCCAGGGAGGCCTCACAGGCTCCGTGGCTGCAACAGTGCATCTGGGTATCTACATCCTTCCCACTTGGAAGCCCACTTGGAGAGTTTGGTTTGAGAAATGAGGACGTAGCCAGACCCTTAGCAAACAGCATTCAATTTTTAAGATTATTCTTTGCCTCTGACTTCTTTTCTCTTTTCCTTTTGCTTCACTTCAAAATTCATGACAGTTTGTGGCTGAGTGCCACAGTCAATTCCTATTTCCAGTGCTATGAATTGAGGATATTGATCACGGGGTCACTGGTGTGTTCACCTGAACTAATTTACTGGAATGTGTCCCAGTCTAGCATACATTTCTTGGCTTCATGCCAAGCTTGGTGGGTCACATTTGCCTCCTGGGTATTCTTCCCTCAAAGAGTGACCCCTGACACTCATGGTTAATGAGCATTGCCATGTTCCATGTTCACCCTTTTGAGTGACAGTGGCACTATAATCAGCCAAACACTGATGGGATCAAACACAGCATCTGAGCATCACCCACCTCCTGTGATTTCTGCTGGATGAAATCTTTGGATGGTATAATAGACCCACAACAGAAAAAGTAGTGGAGAATAGCTTTCACGTTGTATAGCCATCATCCTTTCTGGTGTAGTTCAAATTTGTACAGCTTATCCAACCATGAACATTTAGTAGACAGTCATTAGACAGAGATGTGACATTTTCCCCAGATTGGTTGCAGTTTCTTGTAGCTTCAAAAACTTCTCACCTTTGTCTTAGCTTCTGTATTTTCTGTTTGCCTTTCTAGACTACTGCAGTCAATGTGTCCAATGTGGAAACTGCAGAGAGTGTGATGAAGAAGACCCTTCTACAGCTTGGGCTCCCTGTAAGTGGCAGGTGACAGGTCTTAGCTAAGGATGCTGGCAACATCTGGTTCACAGGACAGTGTGGGTGTGGATAGGTGTAGATTTGCTGTCTATTGCTTTCTGAGTGTAGGGCAACCTCATGGACCCTCACTCTGGCCCCTCTCAACTAATATTTTTCTCTTCTCTGTTCCTCACCCAACAGGGCAGGACCAGTGAACACCACCTCTGGGTGGTCTCAGGAAAAGATGAGCCTGCTTACCCCCTCATTGGTAAGAGCCCTCTCATACTGAGCATCATTTTGGTGCTTAATTCTGGCACCAGAGGAACAAGTGATAAATTATATTAGCATATGTGGCAGAGACATCACAAACATTGCACTCTTCACTTAAAAAACAACGGTAGGGACACTGTTGTTGATGTAAGATGTGACATCAAGTTGCTGTGAGATGTCACTTGACTTTTATCATTTCAGCATCCCCATTTAATCAAAGCATGGTGATATCTTTGTAAAACTTCACACTTACCTCCCTTTTCCAAGCAAATCTGTGCATTTCTGGGTGCGAGCCTATCACACTTTTCAGCAGATGCTCCAAATAAATGGGAGATCTTTAGGCTGGCCCAAGAAGTACCTTCTTTGCAGCGGATGTGATGCAGGGGTAGGACATGCCTCAAAGCCTAATTCAATCCCTTTGGATGCTGGTATGAGCTTGCAGGGCTAACGGCTTGGAGGCTGGTCATACTCTCCTGCTCAGCTTTGCAGGCATCTCTTCACAGGTAGAGCAGGAGGTCAGGGGCAGCCTCAGCCCACCTTCACTGTCTGTGATAGAGGTGTCCACTGATCTCTGTCAGACAGAGCATCTCCTGACACTTCCCAGGCCCTTTGCCTTTGTGCTCTGTCAGAACCAAACCAATTGCTGCAGTCAGGTGGTCATTCAGCAAGAGTGTGTTAGATCTAGAGGAAAGCACTTTGGTAATTGAAATAAGCAGATTTTTAGATGGTCTATTGGTGACCTATAAGCCTCTAGTTAGGAAGCTAAAATGTTTATCCTACTTTTTTGGTACTTAGTTTTCATTGCATTTCAGTTCACAAATAATGAAACTGCTTTCCACACAAAATGTTGTATCATATTGAAAATCCAGTTTGTTACATTTGGGTTGTTATCTTCTGAACTGCTACCTTAATCCAATACTAAACTGACCTCACGAGCACATGTGGGCCACTTGCATCAATGCCTTTGCAGGCTGTTTATTTGAAAACTTTCCTTTTTAACAATTTGTGTTTAGGTTTTAGAAACTCCTCAGTGTCTTGGGTTATGTAACTAAAAATGTGTATTCTATTTCATCTGTTGAAAGCCGTTGAGATGTTTTTTCTTTATCTCTTGTAACTCCAGGGGGGAGGGGGGAGGATGCCTTCTGATAGTGGGCCAGCCGTTAAAGCCAGGTGGGGCAGTGTTTCTTATCTCTTTCGCCACCCGTCCATTCTCCGGGGGATATCTTCTGATAATGGGCCATTAAGGCTCACCAGTGACATGACACATTACATCATCCCATTGTGAGATGCTCCACCCAGTGTGGGGGGAGCCAACCATTCCTACCTAGATAAAAACTGAGACTCAGGAACACCAGGCATCTGGGTTTTCCCACTAGAGGAAGACCGGACCCATCTCGCCGCTACTGGACCCTTTCTACAGGACCATCTCTGCTCCACAGAACCACATCTGTTACTCCAAGAGGATTTATTTGGACTGCTTCCAACACCCTGACCGACAGGGTGTCAGGTCGTATCTCTGACCCTGTCAAGGTTTTACCAGGACTTTTTGTTTGCTTGCTTGCTTATTTTTTTGTACTACTACATTTGTATTCCTTTTTCTTTATATTCCTAGTAAAGAACTGTTACTCCTATTCCCATATCTTTGCCTAAAAGCCCCTAATTGCAAATTATAATAATTTGGAGAGAAGGGGATTTACATTCTCCATTCCAAGGGAAGCTCTAGCTTTCCCTGGCAGACAACTGTCTTTCCAAACTAAGACACTCTGGCTTGAGGGAGGGTAGGTGTGTATATGGGGGCCTTTAGGACAATCACAATTGAGGAGAGTGGCTACAGATCTGTAGGGGCTGATTTCAGAAATAGAAGGAACATTTTAAAATAAACCACTGAACTTTGTCTGTTAAGTTCTAGGCATTCATCATGGAGATGACCAAAGCTAGAATTTTCCAATAACAATAAGAGTTTTTACCATAGCTCCGCATCTTTGCTTGCCCTTTATACAACTCTGCTCAACAGGGCATGAACATCCCTTCAGCATTGCCTTGAGCTGTCTCCGGGACTCTGCTGACCAGCAACAAAGAACCAACAATAACACTTTCCTGGCTGATGGGACAGAGGCTTCCTTCCTTGCTCAGCTCCCAAAGGAAAAACAGTGTCAATTTGTCCTGAAACCTAGACTCCAAGCTCCGAAGCAGCTGAGGAGAGGTAGGGGCTGCAGGAGTGTGGTACAGCCAGATAGAGACTTTATTGCTCTCCAGTGCAGTGCTGAACTCTTCTGGCATCATACATGTATCCCAGAGTTGCTCTCATACCTGAATGTAATGTAAAGAGGAAAAGATTGCAGAGGTGAAATTTCTCTGTGCAAATGTTCAGACTTAGCTTTCAGTCCTTCATTAGTCTTCAACTGCAAGTCATTGTAATAGAATCATAGAAAATGCTGAGTTGGAAGAGAACCATCAGTATCATCGAGTCCTGGTCCTGTACCCAAGAACCCCACCATCCACTTAGAGCATTGTCCATACCCTCCTTGAACTCAGGCAGCCTTGATGCTGTGACCACTGCCCTGGAGAGCCTGTTCCAGTGCTCAGCCACCCTCTGGGTGAAAAACCTTTTCCTGAGATCTAACCTAAACCTCCCCTGACTCAGCTTCATGCCATTTTCTCAAAGCCTATCACTGGTCACAAGAGTGAAGTGATTCTTGCACTGTGGAGACAGCAAGGTTTCCTGAAAAATGGTGATTGAGAGTTTTGCTGATGGTTGAGAGATGAACAAGTGGTTTCACTGCTGTATATTGTCTAACGATCCCCATTAAGAGTGCAGTTAATAAACAGGTGGGGGTAGAAAGTGCTTGTGTTGCTGGGAACTCTGTCTCCACTGTAGATCACCCACTGTCCAGCAGTAGGACAGACAGGTGTGTAATGGTCGTCAGTGTTTTCTTTCAGAGTCACTGCAGAAACACACCAAGAGGAAGAAGTCCTTGATTGACTGGGCCCTGCATCGCAGCAGCAGCACCCCCATGGGCAGCCCTCCTTCACAGTCACCTACCACACCACAGAAACTCTTCGGCCTGTCCCTGTCCTCTGTCTGTCCTGATGGAATCCTTCCCAAGCCAATCATGGTAAGCAGCAGCCTGGACTGCTTGTCTTGACATAAACTTGATGTGTTTAGCCCAAAATTTAAAGCCACTTGCAGCATTTATGAGAATTGAATGGGGAAGAGGACCATCATTTACTTGTGATTCAGACTCAGCTCAGTAACAAGGGTGGGAACAACTGTCTCCTGGGTAATCCCTGTCACTTCATTCACAGACGTCTGTCCTGTTTCAGTGGGTGTCTCCCGGTCATCACCAGCTGACAAGGGGCAATGTCAGTGGATCCTGCCATGCTATGTAGCATAGAACTCACTCACTACAAGAGTCCCTTGAGCTCACACCTGTCACAGGATAAGCATGCCCACATGAACTGTATCTGCAGCTTGGCTGTCAGGTTCTTGTTCCTGGTTAGATCAGGATAAATCTCTTGTATTGTTTTCTTCCCATTACTGACTTGGTCTTCTGCTAATTACATTACAACACATGATCTATAATATACACAAACAAGAGGGTAAAGTGTTAGGCTCTAAAGTACACCTGGATTTTCTCTTAGGATATGCTGCTCCTCTTGTACCATAAAGGTCCCTCTACTAGGGGCATTTTCAGACGTTCTGCCAATGCCAAGACTTGCAAGGAATTGAAAGAGAAGCTGAACTCGGGAGATGATGTTCAGGTGGATGGAGAGTCAGTCTTCGTGGCTGCAGCTGTCATAACCGTATGTTTGGCCAAGTAGCTGTCTGGGCTAATGGTACCTTCCTTCTTTGAGGAAGCAATGAGTCTTTATGGGTAGGGAGGATTTCAGGGGAACAGAAAGCATTTTCCAGCAAGGAACATTTTCACCTTGGTGTGTTTGTGTACACAGAGGTACCTGCCCAATACAGTGACCCTGGTTTTCACATGCAGACATGTGCAGCCCCTCAGGACAGGGCTTCCTTTGGCACCTCCCTGTACCAAACCACCCCCAGCAGGAAATACAATGATGTCCACATGCAAGGCAGCCATGATGTACACTGCCAAATAACATGACAGATGCTGCACTGACATATGCATAAAACCCTCTGGTGGCAGCAGCACAGATGTTCTTTGTCATTTCTGAATGCAAGAAAGAGGCTGCAGAAGGTTTGGGAGGACTTGTGCCATTTGAGGGCAGCTGTTCTGCAACCCCCAAAACAGGAGCTGACCTGTGCTCTCTGGACCCCCAGCCTTCACCCTCTGATCAGCCAGCAAGCACAAGGGAAAGCAGCTGCTAAATCCAAGCAGAGGGGTTGTGGTGGGTGGGGGATGAAGTTTGTGATAAGACCCATGTTTCAGTAAGGAAAAGCCTATATTTTGTACTGGCAATTAAATCTGGTCAGAGTAATTTAGGCACCAAACTATCCAAAAAACATCTTTTTTCTTGTTGGCCTGATATTCAGGCACTTCCCAACACAAGACATACATTGAGTTGTTGAATAGTCCCCTGAGAAAAACCAGCAGTCCTCCTAGCTGAGAAATGTTTCAGAAATTTGTGCAAAGCCACAGGGCTGAGTCCTCTTCTGGATTGGAGGTCAGTCCTGCTCTGGAGAAAGGGCAAAACAGGAGGGCTACCTATTCATCCTGCAGTGCTGCCATAGAAGAGCCTGAGGAAGACAGCTTGGTGGGCATGGGAGGGGAGAATAAACATGTTTGTGTAGTGTCTTATCTTGTGCTTAATATGAATAAACAGTGACTATATGCATTGTGAAACTGAAACCAGGAATTCAAAACTGACCAGACTGCTTTGCATATATATTTATAATCCAGGATTTTCTCCGGAATATACCTGACAGTGTTCTATCCTCAGACATGCACGGACTGTGGATGGAAGCTGTGGACACAGAAAATCAGGCACATAAGATTGAAGCTATCAAAAGGTTTGTAAAAGCCTTTGTAAAAGTTTCTTTTGGTGGGAAAAAGGGGATCATATGGCCCTAAGAATAGCCGTCATTTTCTGGGAGACTACTGGTAATGCTCCAGGCCACACTGGAGGAGCTATTGCTGATTGCCAGTGTCACTGATCAGAAAATTTTCTTTTCAATGGTCTTTTTTGAACATCCTTAACATTTCTGACCCCAAAAAAGTAATTTAAAAATTCTCTTCTGATGATTATTTCAAATTACCAGAACAAGTAAACTGAAAAAGCATAATAAAATTCAGCCACCAGGAATGCATCTATGGTAGAAGAATTAGATCTTTAATGACAGTAACTTTATTCTTATGTGCACAAAGTGAGGCTGATCATCATATTGGCAGTTAGAAGAAACAGCCCTGTCAAGATGGAGACATGGACCTTGAAAACGGCTTTACTGCCTTGAAACTGCTGCCCTGAGCATGAGCAGTTTATCAGCCTCCTGTTGGATATCCCATTTATTCAACCATGGCTCAGCTCAGTTTTTGAACCTTACCATTTAGCCTGGGCCTTCTTTATCCATGCTCTCCATAGCACATGACACGGCAGTGGCGTGGTCTGGTGTGCTGCTGGCCTGGAGCTGTCTCCTGTTTCCTCTGGGCGGTCCCTGTTTAGTCAAGGCATTGTGGCCTCCCTCCCACACGCTCTGAACCCAAGTCCCTTGTCCCTCCAACTCTGTGACCAGAGCAGGTGGGCAATTTGGATGCAGAGTTGTGGCTCTCACATGAGCTGGTGGAGGGGAGTGACACAGATTCACCTTATTATCAAATGTGAATGTCTCAGGCTGGGTACAAAGGGGAAGGAGGGGGAAAAAGCTTTGAGATGCAACTTCTAGAATTCAAAGAGCAGATGTTTGTGAACAGCACTGTTTTCCTTTTTTCCCACTCCCTGAATAGTCTCGTCAACCAGCTTCCAGAGGCCAACCTCATCTTACTCAGACACCTCTTTGGAGTCCTCCATCATATTGAGCAGAATTCTGGAGTGAATCAGATGAATGCCTTTAACCTGGCTCTTTGCATAGCACCCAATATGCTATGGCTACCGAGTCCCACTGGGCCTGAACAGGAGAGCCAGTCTACAAAGAAGGTAATCTTCCATGGGTTTGGCCTCACCTCTGTGTTCCCCTTTCACTGCTTTTTATGGGTACTGCCTTTTGTAGTCTAAAGGAAGGTATAGGGCCAGTGACTGTGCTAGCTGAGTGGCATCCAGGTCCCATCCTTTCCTCTGTGCAGCTGTGCCCATGCTGGGAGGGATTTAGCTCCTCAGACTGTCCAGGGTGAAAAGGGGAGCAGTGATTGCTTCACCAGATGAACTTCCTATATGGTCAAGCAAGCACAAGAAAATTGGAGCAGCTGAAGTTGGACACTGCCACCTGATCTGGGACAAAGTAAGCAATGAGCACAACAGTGCACCAGAAAGGAGGTATGTTTGCTTGTAGCTTATGAGGTATAAGCAATAGTGAGGAAAACTGTAGAATGTGCTACACCTGGCTCACAGTACCAGTTAACATAGTTCATACTCTTGCCTCAGGTGTTCATAGAGATGCACCTCCACATTATTAACAGCTTCTTGAGGAAATTACATCTTTGTAAAAAGAATGGGAAAGATCTGGGTATGATTTTACTTTCTCTGTTTTCATGAAACTGAATCTGTGAATTCCTGTCTTTGCCAGGTGGCGTTGTTAGTGCAGTTTCTGATTGAAAACTCAGGAGAGATTTTTGGGGGTGATATTGCTTCCTTGTTCCAAAGACCTGACCAAAAGAAGTCCAAAACATCAGCAGAATCTTTGGGTAAGTTGTTGGTAGTAGATTTTCCAGAAATACTTAAAATCTTTTAATAGGTGAAGTCCTCAGACAAAAGAGCTTGCTTTATCTTCATGTTTCTTCTAAGGAATAGCATTGAAAACCAGTTGGGTTTGGTTTTCCCTTTGCCTCTCAAGCATAGGCAGGAAGAGATAGCAAAGCAGAGGGCTGAGGTGCAGAAACTCCAATGTGTCCCATGGGATGGTTGTCTTTCTCTGTGGCAGTTGTTAAACCTACTCTAGCCACCGCAAGAATTTAGTGTAGCCTTAGCACTGCCATGTCCCAGCAGTATTTTAATTTTCCAGGTGTCTTGGTTTTGAAAAGATAGGTATCTGCTAAAGAGGCGCAGGGCCTCTCTTGGAATGGATAATTCAAATCCCCTCCCCCCAAATTATTATAATTTAGAAAATTAAAACGGCTTTCAGGCAGAGATATGGGGATAGGAATAACAGTTCTTTACTAATAGGTATAACAAGGCAAACAAACAACAACAATTACAGCATTAATAGTGAACAGAACCAAGGAACTTGAGGGCGGCTTTGTTTCACAAAACCCGGGGCAGTGCAATCTCTTGGGACTCTGAAAAGCACCAAGCTGGAACGGTGGGGGATCCTGGGCTGGTGGATCGGATATATCCGGAGCTCTGTCGGTGGTCACTGGAAGGGCAGGGATGTCCCAGCAGGACGGGGCAGTGCAGGGCCACAGCGTAGCAGAAAAAACCTCAAAGCAGCGCTGAGAAAGCAGCGGCGGCAGGACAGGGCTGGGCCAGCTCCAGCAGGGCAGCAGGAGGAGAGCTCAGGATTTCCTGGGCACATGAGCAGAATGATGGTAGCTTTCTTCAGGATCAGACCCGGTGGTGCCAGTGAAACTCCTCCCGCAGCAAGCAGCAACCTGACCGTCTTCTCTCTGATGCCGAGAGCAAGAGAGCGAAGCTGCCCCCAGCCCTGTTTTTTTCTTGCCTCTAAAACTTCGTGTCACCTTCTCCCTCTGAGAGAAACTCCTGGAGACAAAAGAAAAAGAGTAGCCAGGTGCTATGCTCCATCCTTTTGTCCCACCTGAGTACCCATAAGTACCCAGTAGTTAGTTGCCCAGCAACTCCCGGGAAAAAATTCTATAGGTAAAAAAAAAAACAAAAAACAAACAAACAAAAAACCAAACAAACAAACAAAAAAAAAAAACCAAGAAAAACAAGAAACAAACCTAACACCCAACACCAGGTTCTGTAAAGCTAAACCACATGACTTGTATGGAAAGAGATGGAGTTGTCTCTGTTAACTATCTTATGAATACAGGCCAGTGGTGAAAACTGGTCATCAAGCCAGAATTTTTTTTATTATTTCCTGTGAGAATAATGGATCATCTTTGTTTTTCCATGGGCTTGATATAATTTTCCTGTTTTGGTTGTGAGGTAATATATATATGGCAACAAATTAATTTGTGTCCTCTGCCCCAGACATAGGCTTGGCTCAGCATGATGATTCCTCTGATGAGCTGGAGTTTTCCACTTGTGATCCAGAAGGGCCAAAGCACCACCTGGAATCTGAAACAGATGCCATTTTTGAAGCACCCAGCAGCTTGTTACTTGATGAGGATCAGGAAGACTGGGACTTATTCAGTGAGATCACAGCCTGCTACCAAAGCAAAGCCCAGACCAATGCCAGTGCAGACAGCTATGAGCTGCTAGAGGAGGATGGCTCCTTCTGTTCCATCGGCTCCATACGCTTGCTCATCCCGGCCAGGGACTGGTGCTCCTCAGAACCCAGTGTCTGCCTCAGCTCCCAGCTGCCCGCACAGAGCCACGAGCCAGTGGCCCGCCAGTCCAGCTGCGATGCCACCATCATGAGCAGCCACACAGACTACATCCACAGGCTCAGGCAGCTGCAGATGGAGAGCTAGAAGCTGATTGATGAAAGCCCAAGCCCTGGGGTTAATAAGGCCAGGCAGAACTTGCGGCAATCACCTCAGACCACCTCCAGGGTGAAACAGCTCAGCCTTCAGAAGTCCAGCCTATCCAACAGGTCCAGCTTCTCCAGCCCATCCTCTACCACCACCTCCCCGTCTGCCTCCTCATTCAGCTCCTTAGACAGTGCTTTCTCCTACTGCTCAGAGTCATCAGCCATTAGCGCCACAGATGTCTCATCCCTTCCATTCATGTTTGGCACTTCTGCCAGGCTGCATGCTGTGTCTCCCATGGCTGCCAAGAGGTCCCAAAAAGAGTGGCACAAATCCTTCACATCTGTGCCTTTACATCTGTGCAACCCAGACAGTTTTCATGAGGATGAACCCAAGGCTGGAGAGAGCAGTTGTTGCTCTGGAGAGCAGAAAAGTTTTCCATGTGTCAGCAGAGCTGCCATGGGAAGCTCATTCACTGACATTGACTGGGAAGAAGAGGAGAAACAGCTGAGTTGTTCAGGGTGCCCTGGCCCAGGGCTCAGGAGCCAGGATTATGCCAAAGAGTTTGAGCAAAGCCCTGAGTACCCAGCTGCCAGCCCATCCAGTGAGACATCCCCACAGGTCAGCCACCAGCAGCACAGGGAGAAGACAGTGAAGAACATAGAAATCAAAGGCATTGATGATTGCCCTCTGAGCCAGGAAAGCCTTAAGCGCACCAAGATAACTTTTTATGTGGCCCCAAATAAAGAAAGCTCTTGGGGGTCTCAAGTGGGAGAAGAGGAGAGATCTGTGACAAACACCAGCAGTAGAGACTCACCCAACAGCAGCAGTGAGCAGAGCCTATCCAAGAGCTTGCAGACTGTGGGAGTCCACATCCCCCAGACAGTTTTCTATGGGCAGAACACCCCCCTTGTCCTGCAGTCCATCTCCAGGCGCTACCACCATGAACCGACAGTCCCACCCCTGCAGGCCAAGCACAGAGAGAGCCCCCAAAGTGCCTCTGCTCCCGAGGAGCTGGAGAAACAACCAGTGGAAATGGCGCAGGCACCAACACAGAGCAAGGGCTTTGACATGTTCAGCCACACCATCCGCATCATCCTCCCTGACTCCATCTGAAACACCATCAGGGACTATTTCAAGCACGATGAAACTGAGCCCTGTCCCACCGCAGAGGTGGAAGCAGTGGAGAAGGAACTCCTCTGGAGCAGGGTGGAGTGGCTCAGGAGCCAGCCTCTGGCAGAGGTGGCTGCAGAGGAGTGTGACACAGCAGTGTTTGCAGAAGAGACATTTGTCTAAAGTGATAGATGTGGAGGAATTAAATATATTTTTGTGTATGTGCAACAGAAAATATTCTGTAATATATGATCAGGGTGTGAAGAATTTAGCAGGCTGCATGGGACAACAAGTAAAGTGACTAATGTGTATGTAATGATGGGGTTCAATACTCATTTTGGTGGGAGGTAGGGGGGCTGTTCTTGTGTTTTCTTTATGCCCTTTTCTGATGGAAGAGACTTCACTGGCTGGGTGTGGAGTGGAGTGAATACCAGCAGACTCTCCCTGTCCTTGAATTAGCTGACCTGTACAGGGCCTGACTCCATTTTTTTTTTTTTTTTAATAGCAGGAAAAGAGAAACATTGCTTTATTTTCTCCAGTCAGCTGCTGATGTGTGTAGATGACTGGACAACAGGGACAGCTAATGCTCCATATAAATTAGTTAAAAATCTTTACACTTGTACAAAACCCACTATTATTCACTGTTCATCACAACCATTCATCCAAAGGAAAATCCTTCACCTTCATTCCAGAAATCACTGCTGCTTCACTCTGCTCATTTGTTGTCTGCTCTGGTCTAGCTCACAGCCCACATTTATTATTGGTTGAAGCTGGGTTCCAAAATCAGCAGCTCGAGCCCAGAGTCCAAAGTCCAGCATTCACTGACAGCATGTGTAACATTTTAAGCCCAAGATTGCTTTTTTCTGGAATTAATTACGCAGTGATTCTTTCTTCTCATACCTTCCCCAAAGTTAGCATTTGACAGACAGAGTTGCTATAAAGGATTTTAGTAATGCCACTTTGACAGGGCTGTGAATGTTCTGTGTCCTCTGGGAGTAGCTCAGTGGGCTAGGAGCTTCAGTCCTAGTGAAAGTTGACAATTTTCTGTCAATGCTGATGCCCCTTTCTAGAGGCAGTGTGGATGAGGCAACTGATCAAATTCCTAGTCATGGTGAGAGGGGCTCGAGCAGGGCTTGGTTTTAGCACGAGGTCAAGGAGTTGTGGAAGTTGTCGGGAATGTTGTTGAGTAGATGCTGAAGCAAAGTCACATCTGGCCAGAAAGTTGTCCATCCATACACTGAAACTGTCCAGGCTTCATCACTGATGCTGGCTCAGAGAAACATCAAGTTCCCACTCAGCAGAGTATGTGGCCTTGTGTGCTCCAGCACAATTAAGTTTGGGGAATTCCAGGCAGGGATGCGCTAAGCAGGCTGCTGGTAAGGACCACCAAAGAGATGCAGCCAGTGGTCTCCTGAAGCATCCCTCAAAGCCATGCTCAGATGTGCCACAGACGTAATGGGACTTGTTAGAGGGTTGTGACACTGCCAGCTGAGCTCTAAAAAGACACTGAGAACACCACATTAGTTTGACAGGTTGTTTTAAGAAAACAGTGGGAAAGGTCTCAAAGGTTAAAAGGTTTGGGATGGTTCATTTGAAAGTTACATGAGAGTTTTCTATGGTGGTATCTGTCAGAGAGACAATCCCTTTACTCAGTGAACAGTGAATGGGTGAAGGAAAAGAAATATATGAATCCTAATGACTGAAAGGTTGTGCTTGTGGAATAAGTATCCCTGCAAGCTGCTGAGTATCTGCAAATAGCCAGAGCTGGAGCTGCATGACAGCTGCCATGGTTCAGTCCTTGCACAGAGGGGAAAGCCACCTCTGTTAAATTATCTAGTGTCAGATCCCTCCACTCATCTGCCAGGTGCCTATGAGGGTCAGTGTCAGGAACCTGGCCCAGCACTCCAAATTCACATCATCAAATACTAGGGCAAGGGAACCAGGGGGAAGCCCAGAGCCCATTTTCCAAAGTGTATACAGTTTGTTTTGTTAGATGAACGGTGTTTAACTCTCAGATGTGGCACTCTCTGTTCCAGATCACCTTTGTGACCCTTGTATAATGAAAGGTATATATAATCATAACACAACTCCACCACCACCATAATTTTCCTTACACGTGAACAGCAACAAGGCATCCAGTCTTTTTTTCCAGAGCTACAGTTGTAACTGTTTTACTAAAAGACACACAAGTTGTTGTTGTGGTGTTGTCACCTTTTGTTCCCTTGCTCTTGCTCCCCTCTCCCCCATGTCAGAGTGGTGGCATTTGCACTGAACTGCTGTGAAACATACTCACCTCCCAGCCCAGGTCTGCTGGGCTGGCCACGCTGGCAAGAAGCCTTCTGCCAGCACAGCAGTCTAGGCATTACTCCTGTCTTTTCAAGAAGGTGAAACAGCACTAAATAAGAAAAGTCTGCCTATTCTTGGAAGAGAGACGATTCTGTATTGTAAACATACAAACAGATTGTAAACTCAGTGGCCGGGCTCAGGTCAAACAAAGGGGATCTGAACCAAATGCAGAGTAAGAGCTCACCATTTGCATCACCTAAAAGGATCACAAGAAACTTAGATTAGTTTAGAGAAACACTGGGAGAGGCAGAGAAAAACACACAGTTTTCCTTGCTTCAGGCTGCCCAACGTGGGCACAGTTCCCTGGGTAGCTGCTCTAACCCAGCTCTGTATTATAGCATTTTTCTTTATTTTAAACAAAACAAAATCCTGCAAAACGTAGCACAAACCAGAGTTCTGGGCTTGGAAATTTGCAGCCCTCCTTTTCCATGAGCCAGATAATAATGCAACTCAGAGACCAATCTTGAAAATGTTCCATAGCCCCCAGCTTGCTCATAATAAGAAATAACAAATAGACACTTGGTTGGCTTTCTGCACTAGAAAGGCCACATTTTCCCTAATGTATAGCCCTTGAAACATGGGATTGGGAACTAGAGGATATCAATCATAGAAATTAGAAGATATTTATTAAGAATAGGCATTCAGATGATGTGTATTGCTTAATATTCGCTGCTCTCAGTACTGTATTAGTTGCCTGAGAAGGGAAGAGACAGGACTACCTTGAGAACAATAAGGAGGAATGCAAGAATGTCTGACAAGGGGAAGGATGTTTACCAAAACTGAAGCCAAGGGATGAATATGCATAGGGGTATTGTGAAACTTGATGCATATGTAACATTCTAGAGGATAAAAGAAAACTTGAGTGAGCAAGGGGTGCCTTTGAGAGCTATCCCGCATAGCACTGAATAAACTACATACCTACTTTAAAACTCATTTTGTCTCTAAATTTTAGAGTCTTTCTGCAGGTCACCCTGAGACACAAACAGGTTTCCCTTCTTTCTCTGCCCTTTTTCAGATCATTTAGACCACACTGGCATGTCACATACTGAAAGCCCTACTCAATGCCCCACCAGATGCAGGCTCTTGGGAAGTCGTGTTACATGGTCACCATCCAGGAAGCAAGGAGCCTCCAGGGCCTGCTCCCAATTTAGACCAAGGCCAAACAAGTCCAGCTCATCAGCCTTGAAGAGAAATGACTCATGCAGTTCAACCTCATCTTATTTCTGCTCAGGATATATTATTTCTTTCCTTATCCTGCAGGTTGACAGAAATGTGATAGAAGTGCCTGAGGCAGCTGTAGTTTACTTTAAACTTTCCAATTCTATTTCTGATGTTTCAACTGCCAGGAAAGCCAGTCTTCCAAGACATACTCTCCCTCATCCTTTGCAGGTAGCTCCTTTGTACAGAGGCCTCTCCATCATCCCATGACACCTTCGAGGGACAGACAGCTCCACCAGAGCAGCACGGGCTACTTTGACTCCCTGCATTTCAATGCTAACAGCTTGTCCTAGAAACTCGTTCTTCAGAAGTCATCCACACTGAAGAGGAACCCTTCCAAGCCAGAAGCTGCTCCCTCCCTTGCCATCCTGTCAGGATGTGTGCAGAGAGCTGACATCTTCCAGCAGCAGTCTGGGGTCCAGCTTCAAGCTCACAACAAGGTGGGGACTGAGGAGTGCTCCCAAAGGCATGTGCACCCTTTGCTCACACGTGTCTTCTTTTATCCTCTAGAATGTTACATATGCATCAAGATTCACAATACCTCTATGCATATTCATCCCTTGGCTCCCCCCCTCTCTGCTTCATATGCTAATCGTCTTATCAGTCCTTTTCGCCTGCGCTGTTGTCTCTGGTGGTCCTGTTGTCTCTGGTGGTCGTCTCGGGGGTCTTCGGGATGAAGAAAATAGTCTTCCTCTTGAGATGAACTTCTGACCCCGCTGCCTTGCGCATGCTCACTGATCCTCTGGTCATAGTCCAAGCTATAAGGCCACTTTTATCTGGTCCTGGGGCCCGAGGAGCCTTGTTATCTCAGTGTCTCTGAGAATCTTGTATTCTTGTCTCCTGTTTTGGTAAACATCCTTCCCCTTGTCAGATATTCTTGCATTTCTCCTTGTTGTTCTCCCAGTAGTCCTGTCTCTTCCCTTCTCAGGCAACTAATACAGTACTGAGAGCAGCAAATATTAAGCAATATACATCATCTGAATGCCTATTCTTAATAAATATCTTCTAATTTCTATGATTGATATCCTCTAGTTCCCAATCCCATGTTTCAACCTCCTACAACACATGGTTCTGGCCCATGCCAGGAAATCCTTCCTGCAGGTACCCTTCTGCTAAGGATAAAATTCTGACATGGATAAACATTTGTACTGATTTTTGCATGAAGGATCATAGAGGAAGACAAAGCCTATTGAGAGGATTCACAGATTGTCACTCATCACCTGTGCCTGTGCCCACAGGGACACCAGGCCACACCGGGCATGGCAGGGCTGGTGTCAGCAGTAGGAAGGCATGGAGGTGCACAGAGACCATCAGACAAATGGCAATTGTGGCTCCCCGAGACAGGCCCAGGCACTGGTCAGTGCGAGAGGAAGGAGGAGGGACAGGCACAAAGCAGTGGCCCCACCGCCACCGCAGCCTCCTCCTCCTCTTCCTCCTCGCAGCCACCGCTGCCGCCCCGCAAGCGCCCCCTGGCGCCACAGCACCGCCACAGCAGCCCCCGCGTCCTAGGCCCCAAGGTCACTGAAATTTCATAAATCACAGAATCATAGAATCACAGAATACCCTGAGCTGGAATGGACCCTTCAGGATCATCAAGTCCAACTCCAGACCATGTGCAGGACATGACGAGAATCCCATAATGTGCTCAGGAGTATTGTCCAAACAATTCTTAACTTAGAGAGGATGGGTGCTGCTGCCGTGGGGAGTCTGTTCCAGTGCCCAACCACCCTCTGGGTGAAGAACCTTTTCCTGAGATCTAACCTAAACCTCCTCTGAACTCAGCTTCATGCCATTTTCTCGAGTCCTGTCACTGGTCACAAGAGTGAAGAGATTGGTACCTGCCCCTCTGCTTCCTCTCGTGAAGATGTTGAAGACCACAATGAGGCCTGACCTCAGTCTCCTCCAGGCTGAACAAACCAAGTGACCTCAGCCACTCCTCATAAAGCTTCCCCTCCAGACCTTTCATCATTCTCACAGTCCTGCTCTGGACCCTCTCTAACAGAATAATGTCTTTTTTATATTCAGTGTCCAAAAGTTCATGCAGTATTCCAGATGAGGTCCCACCAGTGCTGAGTACAGCAGGACACTCACCTCCTTTGATCAGCTGGAAGTGCTGCACTTAATGCAGCCAACCAAATATCCATCCAACTCATTCTATTCCAGCCAGGCTCATGGTACCAGAACAGTGCATCTTGTAGGTCTAAAAGGCTCATTATTAGCATTTTATTTGACACGAGATAGTGCAGCAATGAGAAAATTTAACTTTTGGAGAAAGTGGCTGCTCCCAGCACAAAACAATTCAGGGACCCAAAACATCTCAAGTTCGTAGAAGTGGTTCCTGCTTACAGGAACTGTCAGCACACAAATGTCCTCAGTATGCTCTTGCTGACCAAACTCAAGTCACCTACATCACCAAGCCCATCAATACACTGACTTGCAAAGAGCAATCTCTTAAGCTTCCCAAATTGGAAAAGTCTGCTCCACTTTTAAAGAGCCAAGCCTTGCAAAATTCTCAGCAGTTACTCAGAATAGCCGAATTCTTAAATTTCAAAGGAGAAAGCAAGTCACATACAGCAGAGATATTTACTGACACCCACCCAGGGAAATATAAAGCCATACACTTTAATCCAGTTGCATTCAGCAGAGCATTTAAGCACTTATGTACCAAAGACCCTGTTAAGCATGATGCCTTGTTTAAATAAGAGATTTGCCAAACACGCCTTTTATACTGAATCAGTTTTATGACCTACTGCAAGCCAGCCACAAAAAGCAATAGTGTCAACCAAAAGCTAATTACCCTGCCACGCCTAAATGAGGATGTAAGCTGTTCAGCAGTCATTTCCAGTTACTGCTTGCTTTGCTTTCCAGCCTCCAGCTGCCTCCTCATGTCCGACACATCCATGGGGACCCTCACCATCAGACCATCCATCAACTTCTTAACGCACACCTGGCAGCCAAGGCATGATCTGAGAAGAAAACATGAAGTGAGGCTCCTCTGTTCCCAAACTAAAGGGAGAAATTCCCCGTCCACACTGGGCTGTCTGGTTCAGGATGGGTTTTCACTAAAGCTCCTGTTAAAGATCTGCTGTGCCTCAAGAGAAAGCAGCTCTCAAGGCACAACTATAATACAGAACAAGCTCCATCCCCTTGGAAAGAAGTACCACATGGTGAGAATCTGCCTTAGAGGCTTGAGGATCTGCTGTGATCAGCAGAGGGAGGCTTACGTGTCAGTGAGTCCATATGCCAAGTCCAGCATGTCTAGCTCTTCATCTGAGTTGGCATCAAGCTTTCGGAAGGTGTCCTTGTCAAAGATGAGGTGGCAGGTAGAGCAGGCTAATGTCCCTTCACAGGCACCTGGTGGAGAAACAAGGGAATGAGAGCAAATCAGGAAAAATAAGGGGGTGAGAGAGACCATCTTTAGGAACAGTGTGAGAAAAGGCCCTTTAACAGATCTGGAGCATGTCAAAAAAGATGCTAGGAAACACAACAGATGGCTGCAGTTTCCAGCCTGCCTCTTCTCTGGGAGAATCACCATCAGTTTTCAAAGTTTTACATCAGCTCTATGCAGCCAAAAGCACTGACAGAGGCTGCTGGAATACCAGTGGTGACCGCATGAGGTTACATTGCCATCTCAGCATGGCGAGCCACCCAGCAAGCAGCTGGTGGGGAAGGGAAGCTTGTTTATGGTCTTGGCAGAACAGTGGCATATGTACTGTTGCACTATTCCTAAGTACCCACTGGCCCTAACAGCACGTGTACATATCCTGCTGCAACACCTACCAAATCCATCAATGGCCAAGTTGTGATTGACAACCACTTCCAGCAAACTGTCCCCTTCTTTGGCTGTGGTTGTAAGTTGCTCTCCATCCCAATTTACAAAATGCACTGTTACCTGGTCCTCAGAGCTGTAAGACAAATTTGCAAAAATCAGAGGAGTCCACCCTTTTCTGCACATCCACAATTGAGGTCTTTTGGCTGAGTGCTAGAGACATGGCACTTAGATGGAAATGTGCACACAAACACTTTCTTGAAGGATTATGCCATGCACATGAGAAAAAATTCAAATTATCAGTTCTCAGTGGCAGGCAAATCTGAGTTGCCCCCAAAATATTTCCCACTTTATCAAACAGCCCACAGAATAAATGTCTATCTGTGCACAAACAAGTGCAGGTGCTCTGCCCGTGCTGCCCCTGCTTGGGCTGGCTGGCAGAGGGAGCATGTGTAGGCAGGCAGAGCATTTGCAAGTCCCAGGCCTGGGATGTTAATCCTGGGTAGAGTGATGCAATAACAAGCAAAGTGCTCAGGATCAGATACTAATCCAGCAAGAAGGGCTGTTGTCGTTCATATTTTGTTTCCCCTTCCTTTCCCAAGAGGATTACTTGATGATTGTTCCTTTTCTGCTGCTTTTTCTTCCATGAAGTGCCCACTCCTATCCTTAACTCCATCACAAGAAGCCTTCTTGTGGTAAGACATGCCCAGCCCCAGCTTACAGAGCTACTGGGCTGAGTAACTTCCTCTGAGCTGATGTGATCCACGCTCAGGAAAAAATGTTATTTTGACAGCCTGCAAGATTTAATCTGGTTGAGAGTTAGGAACATGGCCATCAGCTTCTCTTAATGATAACTTGCAGAAAGGGCATCTACAAATGAGAGGGAAACAGCATCAAGTTCATCTCCTCCTGACCAGGCTCTCACACCAATCTGGAGAAAGCTGCTATCCTGACAGCAGTGTTCAGGACTTCTCACCAACACAGTACATTCTGAGACTATTATATTTGCCAGAGGAAGCATATGAGCAAACACTGTTTTTTTCTTAGTGTACATACCAAATGCTCACTTAGATATAGGAGGTCCCAGTTACCCAAAGGTCCCACCTCCTGCACTGAAAGAAGGCAGCACCCTGGAGGTGGTTGGGCCTTTTGCCCAGTAACTCTCAGTGTGGCACTGCCCAAGTGCCCATCATCCCAAAGCTCAGGGCATTCTCCAGTGGCAGAAGCTTCTCTTTCATCAGGCTGACAACATTCACCACAGTTTTCTTCATAAAGACATCTACAGATATTTCTTTGTAAATATGCATTTTAAAGACTAGTCCTCAAATGTCAAAACAAAATAAAACAATCCTCCTCATTTTTGATGGATCAATGTCACGGCAGGCAGTGGTCAGAGCGCCACGACCTTCCTGGAGAAGCGTCCTTAGAAAGACGTCTCAGAGGCACAGACGCATCTGCTGCCTGCTGAGTGATTTCAAGCTCTTCGGTGAAATCAGGTCTTCAGGGCAGCATTGAGTGATTTCAAGCTCTTTAGTGAAATCAGCTCTGTGGGGCAACGCTGAAGGAAGAGACAGAGCCTTCGTATGGAGTTCCGCAGGAGGCTTTATTCAGCTTCTTCTTCAGAGGTGTCCAGTGACAAAGTGCCAGAGGGCCAGAGAAAATGGGGTATTATAGGGAAGGCAGGAGGCAGGGTAAAACATCTGAGCCAATCAGGTGGAGGATTGAGAAATGAACCAATCAGGGGAAAGATCAAAAATGGACCAATCGGCTGGGGTAAAAAGGAGGAAGTAGGGAAAGAACCAATGAGGTATAACTGATTAACACATTTCCTCACCATAACAGAGAGCTGTCTGCCAGGGTTTCTCCCTTAGGAGGTTGTGTTTATATACTGTCTGGCTTGACTGCTCTCTCTCCAGGGGAACATGTTTATATTGTTGTCTATCTTCTCTCTAGGGGAGTGTGTTTATATTAACACTGTCTGGCTTAGCTGCCTCCACAGATCAGAGTAATTTATTCCATTTGTATGGCAAATAGGCATGTTTCTAGGCAATGTTTGGTTTATCTTTATGGGTGAAATAATTTGTTACACAATAGAAATGGTAAAGTGATAGAATTCCACTTAGTGCTGCAACCGAATGGATTTTTCAGCTGGATAATGAGAGACAATTGCCTGCAGACACTGCTGGATCCAAAAATCCCCAAAGCTGTCCACACATTTATTGTCAGAAAACTTAATTCCTGTTATTCTTGAGACACCTAGAGCTTTAGCCAACATTAGTTGCAAGAGAATCTCTGCACCAACCTCCCACAAATCTAGTTCCCTGCAGTTCCTCTGAGTTCCAACCTTGCTTTGGCTGTTGCTGCCAGTTACATAGACCCCAAGGAAGCCAAGCTGCAGCCAGGGACAGCACGCAGGGTTATCCAGTTAGGTACAAGGAATGACAGATACTATTGTGAGACATCCTGTGAGATAGATAAGCCTAAAACAAGGCAATTTTGTTGCAAATGAAGCCTTTTGTTAGTTCAATGTTCCTTGTTAAATGTTCACCCCCCCTTGTTAATCACCATGCTATTCACCCCTTTGTTCTGTTCCCTTTTCTCTTGGTCTCCTTTCCCTTTTCTCATGGGGGATCATCGAGCCCCCGGTGCCCCACCATGGCGACCAAAGAATAGAGGAGAAAACAGCAGACATGCAAATGGAGGTGATGCAGTGTCAGCTGGGAGAAAGATCGAGGAAAGACTGCTCCAAAGCAGAAAGACTTCATTAGACTGAGCCACCAAAACACATGGATGGACCATGCAAAGAGTAAGACTACCCCTCCCAAGGTTGGGCGGTTTTCACCCCCTCACCCTAACTCTCAAAGACATTGCCCAGAGAGGGACCCCTAGACTTTCAGAGCCAGGTGTGCCTTCTGGAGCTCCCGTGAGGACGGAAGACCTGATTCTGCCTGCACTCCAGTGGACAAAGCTGCTGCACACCTCCTCCTTCGAGTCGCTTCTGGGCGCAGCGGCGGCGTGTGCGTGACCCGTCGGGCCCCCACCCCAAGCTGATCCTAATAAAGGCTTTTAAAAGGAGAAAGATCTCCTGCCCTGTTCATTTCATCCTGCATTACTCTGGATAAGCCTGGCTGCAGAGTTCACTCCTCTCAAGAGCAGGGATGATGCCAAGCACTCCTGACCATGATGCAGAGAGCACCTTCAAGCAGCTTCCCTCTATGCTGGCTGAAGGGAACATTTAAGGTATTTGGCTGTGTTCTCAGTATTGGGGCCTCTGTTGGGGGCATAAACCCAGTCTGATGACTCCCTCTTTTCACTGTTCAGTTCAGTAACAGACTGACTTGCATACTGGTCTCATTGTCTTTCTATCACTCAAATCAGTCTCAGGCTCAAGTCTCCTCTGAAAGACTCCTGCTTTTGGGTACCCAAAGCTGGAAACAAAGTCTGCAGCTTTTTATTTTATTTACTTTTGAATTTGTTTATTGTGTTTTTGAAACAATGAAAAAATTCCTTTCACATTTTGTTAGGTAATTTTGTACCAGGATTAAAACAAAAAAAAAACCACACCAAAATTGGTTAGACTAAATTTTGCTTCATTTAGTCTGAACTACTTTACAATGGCATTACTGTCACAGGATACATGGTCAGAGGTTTGGAAAGATCTTACCAGGATGCGATTAAGTCAACACTGCAAATTCAGTGTATGCAAACTGATTATTCCCTTTTAAAAAATAATCTCAGACCTTTTGTGACACAGGAGGGGAAGGAGATTTCAAGAAAGTAGTTCTTCCCCCGTCAACATTTTCCCTAAAAGATACTTTCCAAGGCCATACAAACCAACAAGAAGCCTACAAGTACTTCCAGAGATGATTTCGTAAGCAACAAACCAATTAGAAAGAAATCCCGTTGATAATGAGTCTTCCTAAATCCCACCAAGCAGGGTTATCACTATGACTTTTCTCTAAGGTCAGATAGCAAAATAGTTTATTGTATTTTCTGCGATGTTGGTTGGATCTCTCTCTCAATGCCTAGCAGATTACAGTCTGACCCAGATCATACTAGTCTAGGAGATACACAAATTACATTTATTTTACCATCTCTTCCTGAACTATCCCTAAAGCAGAGAGGAAAGGCTGGCAGGAAGCCTGCAGTAGTTCCTGCTGTGGAAATGGGCCCAAGGACTCTAGTGTCTCTTTGTCACCTTCACGAGCTGGTTCCCAGCCACTAGCTGTGGCCCCCACAGCTCTGGAGGCAGGACTAGCAACTCTGACAGATCCCCACAGCTCCGGAGGCAGGACTAGCAACTCTGACAGATCCCCACAGCTCCAGGGACAGGAAGCAGCACCTCTCAGGCTGGGTCCTGGCACCATCTTCCTCCCATCAGCATCTGCTCACCTAAAGTGATGGTCTTGTCCCCCACATTCCACAGGCCATGGCTTTGCTGGCCTCTCTCCTTCCTGTCACGGGGCAAGGCAGAGGTGCATGCCTGTCGCTTTGGATGCAGTAAGGTAGCATTTAACTCAACTTGATTCCCCAGAGGCATCCTAGAACCCGTGCATGGAGCTGAAGCCTCTTTCTGACCACCACTTTGCTGAGCTGTGGTGCTGCTCAGTCACACCACAGAGAAAAATGAGGCGAATTTTGCTTGTGTTCAGTCCACTTTGCAAAGGCTGTATGAGCCTCAAGATGCTGTGAGCCCCGCTCCATGTCCCCTGAGCTGTCCTTTGATGCAAGGACAGCTTGATTAGGGACTTATACATACAGCTGGGGAGGATGGGGGGGGGAAGGAAAGAAAAAAAGAAAAGAGTAGGACAGCCCCCCTGGGGGTGGAGGGAGGGAGGAGGGAGGGGAAACAGGAAGGAAGGATGGACAAAGGGATTGTGCTTGGATCTTGCTGCAGTCCAGCCCATCAGGGCATGGGAATTGGTTGAAGCACAGGAACATGTGAAACATCACCTCCACATGCCAGTTTCTGAGCAATGCTCACTTTGTTCTCCTTACAGACTTCCCTTTTAGGAGCCAGAACTAAATCCAATTTCAGTAGAAATATTCATTGTGATGTCTAATCATACAAGGAGTTGCATGTTGAGGGCTGGAAGAACAGAGAGGCAGGGGTGCCAATGACTGCTGCCTTGAGGAGAGGGGCGCACAGTTCCTACAGCAATGGAGTGAAAGCAAGACACATGAATTCTGCTTTTGATAAGATGGAATCCAGCCACATCATTGCCTTACCCAATACAGCAAGCTCCCATCTCTAAAATGTGAATATTCACTTACTTCACATGATGATGGTGAGAAACAGCCACACTTAGCTCATTTGCTAAACTCTCTGCTGAAAAGTACCATAAAGGTGCAGATAACTGTCATTCATTTCATGCTAACCGATAATCCATGCTGCTAAGCTTTGAAGCCTTGCAGAAGAAAACTCTTAATTTATTCCCAGAAACACGATCACTGGTTTAGGCTACCCTCCTCTACAGGGTAAATCAATATGAACCCGAGGGCCAAAAATACAACAGCAAAGACAGTTTCAGTTCCTAGTTTCTGTGGAGTTAGGGAACAGCTCTCACCTCAAGAGCCTGAATGGTTCCTTCCACCAAATTAACAGCTCACCATTTGGTAGGATGTCTGCTTTAATCAATTTTTTTAATGCAGTAACATATTGGTAGCCAGTATAAGCAAAAAAAATGTTGATACTGGACTCTCTAATCAAGCTGTACAGGGGGAAAACTACAGCATAAGATAGAAAATGTCTGCTTCAACAAACACACACACACAGAGTGGATTCATAGTTCTGAAGATAACCAGAAAGTTTTGGCTTTTTGCCCCAAAATGAAAATTTTCCACCCAAAGCTTTCAGGTTGGAAAGGGGTGCTTAAACTTTCTGAAAAAAGCATCAAAGACATTAAGGAATGCAAGTATTTTCCATAAGCCAGGAGAGAAATGTATTCTTCAGTTCAAAGGCAAGTGTTCAAGCATTCAAACACACCTCTCAGACAGCTCCAGTGGAGACAAATTCATGGGCAATGCATAAAGGATTAAAAACAAACAAACAAAAAAATTCTCAGGTCAACTTTTCCAGGTGGTTTACTCTCTCCTTCAAGCTGCCCCAAATGCTTCAGACTTCAAAACCAAATTCTTGAGCTCCATCTCACCTCCAAACTTAAAACCACTCTGTGCAGCCTCTGCAGCTGAGACTGGCCAGTTCTACCTTTGCTTTTCAGGCACTATAGAGAGGCAGCAGACAGCCCAGTTCTGTCTCTCAGCCATTTCCATGGAAAGAAAGCAAGGCTTGCCACGAGAGACACAAGGAGAGGGGCCACAACACATACAAACCACAAAGCATCTTATCTCTCCAGCAAACCTTGAGTTGAGAGAGATACATTAGATATATGCACAGCAGTTTCCACAGCAAGGACATTTGTGTGTTTGTCTGGCATTGACTCTTCTCCCTGCCAGGAACTCAGAGCACAGCAAGTGACAGGTCAATGTCACCTGATAGAAGAGAGGCCAATGCAGAGAGGGAAGTCAGGGAGATAGGGTGCAGCAAAGGGGACAACTGCTCCCTGGTGAAAGCAAAACAATTCTGCTAGGGCAGGAGAGAATCAGGCCCTTACAGATTTTGGATAGTCTGTTTTAAGGTCTTAGAAATACTGAGAAAGGGCAGAAGCAAGATCTTTCCAGAGTAAATCATTGTTCATTTAGCCAAGGCCACAAAAATAGAAAGCTTTGCAAATAACCACCCATCCCACACAAAAAAAACCAAACCAGCCAACAAAAAACCCAAACCAAACAACCAACTAAACCAACTAAGAAAATATACCATTGTTTTGAAAAAAAAAACCTAAAAATTTTGCTTCACAGGTCAGTATATATTTTATGAGCAGCCCAGGCAGAGCTGAAGAGAACCCTTAGCTCTGTTTCAAATATGGTTTGGCAGAAATCAACTTCCCAGCAGTGCACACAGGCACATTGCCCCCCACCTCCCCAGCTTCTTGCCAGCAGGCCACACTCTGTCAGTGCAGTGGCTATGCCCACACATCCAATCATGTGTTGGCACATGCTGGTAAGGAAGTGGTTTTCTGGCTTGAAATACATTGTCCAATATCTTCTGTACCACACAACAAACAATGTGGTCCTCCCTTCCCCCATTCTAGGGACTCTCATGCAAATATCCAAAACACCTTTGAGCTGCCATTAACTCCACCTCAGTCCTGATTTCTGCACAAGGAAGTAAACACTGAAATCAGCACTGGCTTAATCCAACCAGAAGTTACACAACACCTTTGCAGCCCTCCACAGCTGAGAAGCATACTTGGATTTTTGAGATACCAAACCCAGCTCCTCTGACCACTGTTAGAGTTTCTTGCCAGCAAGCAGAGCTGCCCTGGCTCAGTCACCATCCATGTTATTCAGGTGTGGATAGAGGCAAGCTCGTGCTGTTCCCATGGGGGAAGTCTCAGGGACTGTAGTCAGAGCAGCAGGCACACAGACCCGGGAATAATGAAGATTTCCAGAAGGCAGCCTTCATTACTTGGAAAAGCAAGAACAGCTTACCCCTCCCCTCTTACCAAGCCCACTGCCTCACAAATACTCCTGTAGGGAAGCAGATATGGGCTGCTTGCTGACACAGAACTAAAGCACTGAACAAAACTAAAATTCACCTTTCCCATTGTCACTTTAAAAACTCATTAACCACCTTTCCTGTTCCGGAGCAAGTACTAATAAAAGCAAACAGAACAACTTGTACTGGTTTGACTTTTTGCAAGCCTACAAGCCCAGACAGAGAGTGCTTCTGCTGCCTCAAAAGAGATGCTCTGAGCACAGATCCGGGACAAAGTGCACACACCAAGTGAGCTCAAGCCACAGATACTGCCTCAGAGGCTGAGGCTTGGGGAGAAGACTGTAAATGTGCCTCAGTTTCTACATCTCCCAAATAAGACTGTTTGCCTCATTCTAGCATTTCCTAGATGTTCAGCAGCCTTCTGAGAATGACACAAACAAAAGGAGCAAGAACCATATTCTCACCACTGGAAGCAGGAGGGCAGACATGCAATCAGAGATGGGCTGACACTGCAACAAGAAAGCACAATGAATTTACAACAGGGCTTTCTGGACAGCAGCCACTTTCGACAATGCAGCTGCTGCCTGGCTGGGTGAAGGCCACTAAGAAGTTACAGTGCCCCAGCCAAGACCTTCACTTGCACATGCTTCTCCTTCAAGCATCCAGTCAAGGATGCTTCAAAGATGGATGGGAGTGTTATAAATGCATAGTATATAATTGGCTTTTCGCAAATATTAAAATGAATACTGTATGTAGAATGCAGGAAGATTGTACTGTATTTTCTTTATTAATAGAATTTAGAAATGTGATGAGTATCTTAGTGTCAGAACACTAAGGAAGCAATTAAACTTCTGTTGTCAAGTATCTTGTCCGAGGATGACCAGAGCCCCAAGAGAAGAATTTATGGACCTGTGTTATCAGATGGAGTGGAGCCACGAAGACGAGTCTGCCAGAGAGTGTCTGGGGGGGGGAGTTGAGACTGAACAGAGGAATTCACACTCAAAAGGAATGTTTGAATCATGCATGTGAATTTTTTAAATATGCAACAGGCTCATGTATAAGAAGAAAAGGACTCTGTTAGACGGTGTGCTGGCTGGTTTTGTGCCAGGCACCCTCAGCCGAGAAAATGTATTTTGCTTTTCTCTCTCCTAATTGTCTATTTTCTTAATTTTTTTTATTAAACTTCTAAATTTTTCCAAAAAGGTGAACCTCGTTTTTCACAGGAGTGTAATACTGCTGCATGTGGGGTATAGACAGCCTTCACCATAACCTCCCAGCTCAAGAGCAGTTTATTTCACACCGCCTTCAGTCAAACTTGTTGACTCAAGACCAATCCCAGCCTGCATTTCATTAAAGGATATAGCAATCATGGGGGCTTGTAATTTTTAAATTAGCTCTGCTCACCAGAAAGATGTGTGATACAGTTACCTCTGCCGAGACGCTGGTATGTCTTGCAGCGATATTTTGTATCCCGGCCAGGAGCAAGGAAGCTGCTCGGTGAGGCGAGGACAGGTCCGGGCTTGTCCCGCCGTGCTGAGAGACAGTCGGATCTGTAGATCGGCACTTGGCTGAAGCAGGGTGAGCTCTGTGTGACCTTGCAGTAGGCTGGACTATCAGCAGAGAAAGAAACCAATTCTGCAATGAGGTTTTATCCAGGATTTATTGCAGCTCGAGAACGGGCTCCTGAACAAGCTGTGCCCACTGCAGAACAGGGGACCATGTGGCCTCCCTGTCGTTTTTACCTGGGGGAGGGGGAAAGGGAAGGGGCAGAGACCCAGCCAATCCCAGAGTGGGGGGCAGTGACCCAGGACGGACAGGCATCTAGGGGGTCAAATCCCTTTTGGGAAGGGGGGCGGCTATTCCCAATCAGCCAATTCACTCAATGGATCTCCCTGGAATTTAGCAGGGGCAAAAGGGAGACCCCTTATCAAGTCCCTTGGGATTGGCCAGAGGTCTATCTGGGGTTGGGGAGGAGGGGGAAGGGATTGCATAACCTGAGAGTGGGAAACACAATGCAACAGATGTGTATTAATACCTGCTCTGAGCAAGTGCATTCTGACCAGAAGCTGAAGGTACAGTCCCTTCCACAAGGATCCAGTATTACTTTTTGCAGTTTCAGCACTACTTTTTCTCTATCTCCTCATTCTTTCTTCCACTTTTCACTATACCACTCATCCTGACACCTGTCCTGAAAAGCTCCATCTTGGAATTGATAGTAATGTTTAGAGACCCATCACCTGGAGCTAGATACTCATCTAGGCATTGTTCAGACATAGGAACCTGCTCCCTTGTCTACAAACTGCACTTAGAACTGCAAACCTGGAAGACAAAAGCCAGCCTCAGCCTAGCATTTCATACATTGAGGCCCAGACCTTTTACAGAATGCTTTGGGTTGGAAGGAATAAAGATCATCTAGTTCCAATCCTCTAACCATGGGCAAGGATGTCACCCACCAGATCAAGTTGCTCAGGGCCTCATCCAACCTGGCCTTGAAGATTTCCAGGGATGGGGCATTTTTCTTACAGAGGTTATTTTTCTGCAAGGGAGACATTTACATCACATCAATTTGCATATGGGTATGCAACAGCTATGGGTTGACATCAGTCACAGAGGAAATCTGTTCTCTGCCAGTTGTCACATGCTCTGAGATGATATGCCCTGGTATAAGACATTTAAACTATATAGCCAAGATTGAGTTATGCACAGCTGCAAAGCTGGCAGGGAACAGAACAGTCATACTGATGGTACAAACAAGCCATGCCTTGTGTGCTCTCTGCTTTCTCATTGCAGTCTCTTTGTAGGTGCTCAAGCAGCTGCCATACAAGTGCCTACAATTATCATACCTTACCCTGTACATTGCATTACCAAGCTTAGAATGCTGGAAAAATGCTTGTGCTTCCCTCCAGACATATCCTGAGCAAGAAGCTAATAAGCTGTTCATCTACCTAGAGAAATCCCTACAGGGCTTGTCTGTATCAAAACAAATCAGAATTTGGAGACCATGCCCTTGCAATTCCCTGCTTTAAAAAGAGCAAACAAGAGAAGGAGGAAGCAATCAGAGTCTTATTTCTGCAGTTATTTTGTCCTACTTGGAGTCAGTGCATCTCAGGCCAAATGCATTAGTCTACCAAACATATTGAACTCAATGAATATTTTACTCTACAGTTACTTCGGCTTTTCTTTAGAGTTCTTAATAAATTGCACTGTTTAATAAAGCAACATTGCAGAACCTGCAGAAAGACAGTATTTCTAGTCCCCCAGCCTTTTGAGAGCCTTTTATGCTCTAGTCTGCCCCCATCCCACAGACAAAAGCAGCTGGGCCCCAAACATATGTAGATATAGCCTAAACTGGATCTGAAATATCCCAGACAGACTAGCAAATCCAACAGAAGCTGCCTACAAAAATTAGAGGTTAAATGCAAATTTCTGATCCTAAACTACAGAATCCCTTACAACCAACTAGAAGAATAGGGTAGTGGTGGATTTTGTTTTTTAACATGGTCCTGTACAGAAGCAGCCTTCAGCCTTTAATGCTTTACACTTCCATTTCTTCAAAGACAAACTGAATATAGATAAATCTAAATGGAGAATTACTAAGCCTCAAGCCTCTAAGGTAATGTACATTGAGAAGCAAGGGCACTAGAAACAGCAAGAACAGGATCAACCTTTCCAGACCAGTGTAACCTTCAATTGAAGGCTGCTGTAGCATCAAAGGAGACATGCAATTCCTCCAGTGCTCAGGTTTTTTGAATCCTGGCAGGAAGGAACAAAAAACCCCCTCACCTGTAGAAACTGAATCCAAGCCATGCCTGGTAGGGATTGCAGAAGCCTCTCTTGCTCCACACTTCATGTTTTGTTTATAGAAAAGTCCAGGTGTCTTCCCCAGCACCAGATCTCTGATCACGAACATGTTCCAATGAAATCTCCACCTTATTCTGTAGTGCAGCAACAATTAGGCAGAGGTTCTGTGGGGCCCCTCTTCACAACCACAAAGAAAGCAGCTGCAAATAAAGATCACACAGTACATTAGCAGAAAGGTGGCAGCAGCCACTCTTCCATTCTGGAACCCATCCCGAGACACTGGGAAACAGGTAGAGACAGCCACAGCAAGGCAGCTGTGAAGCAAATTGTGCCAGAATCCCCAGTACAGGCTGATGGCAGCACAGACTTGGCAAGTGTGAGAGAGATATAAGACAGATGTAGATTGAAAAGGGACAGGCGCCCGGAAGATATCGGTTTGTGACGGGAGAGAGCAGAACTCCCCAACCCTCAAGATAAGTTATCACCTTTGGAATGTGGGGCCCCCTCTAACAGACATACCAGTACTTTTCCATCCTCCCTACTAACTTTTGATGAGTTGCAGAGCCCCTCTGACGTAGTGTAAGACCCCAGACTATTTAAACTGCATGCCTTAGATAATAAATGCTTTTAACCGTCCACCATACTGGTGTCTGCGTGTTACTAGCCCGAGCGCCATACCTAGCTTATGGTTGCCGTGCCGTAAAGTCCTAAAGCCGAGCCACCGTGGTTGTGGCTGCAAAGCAGCAGCAACAAACTGGTGCCGAAACCCGGGAAAGAACCTCGGGGGACGGGAAGACGCTTGGAGAGGAGACGGCGGCGGTGGCGGCCAAAGGTCCGAACCACCGTGGAGGAACAAGAGGGGACGCCCTCGGAACCAGCGATCGGCAATGGAAGCCCTCGCGCAGGTTGTACAATTTTTGAAAAGGCACCGGGGAATAAGGTGCGGTCAAAGGAATTTATATCTTGCTATTGCAAGGCTTTTGGATTTGGGCGCAATATGGCGCCCCGCAGGTATTTTAAATTTAGAGGGTTGGGAAAGTTATACTGCTGCTCTGGCTGAGGATACAAAAGCCACCGGCAGTGGAAAAAGCCTTAAGGCTTGGGGAAAGGTTGAGACGGCTTTGCGAAAAGCAAGGGAACAACAGGAGACGTGGAATGCTGCAAAAACGTGTTTATTTGCTGTTACGCAGCCAAAGGGGGGGGATTCTGGAGCCGCGGGACTCCCCGGAGATGCCCAGTTTAACGGCGGGAACATGAGGGGGGAGGATGCGCTACACCCCCCCCAGAGCCCATCTCCGGATCTCCCAGACCTCGGGGGGGACTCTCGGACCGTTCCGCGGGACCCACCCGACCCAAAAACCCCCCCAGAACCCCCCGAAAATATTTCGGTTTCCCCCCTACCTCCCCACCGTTTTTGTCCGCGGGAACCGCCCGCGCCCGATGGCGGCGGGCCACCGCGGTGCGCGCGGGACGGCAGCGGGCTGCCGCGACCGGAAACCCCGCTGCGGCGCGCACGGAACATAAGTCGCTCCCCGGAGTCGGCGGAGGCGATCGCGAATTATCCGACCGCCGAATCGATAAGACGGGAGGGGGAGCGGGCGCGGACCGTTTGGGAAGAACTAGCGCAGGAGGCGAGAGGTGCCGAAAGAAAAGCTAGAGCCACGGCGGAGCGGGCAGACCCCCCACCCTACCCCGAACATGGCGGTCGCGATCCGGAGCGGGGCCGAGGCGGCTGGCCGCATGGCACTGAAAAACCGGAAAGGCGAACCCCCGCTGGCGCGCACGCGCGGGAGACTAGCGGAAGTCCGGACCCGCTGGTCTTTACAGCGCACGCGCGGGACAGCGAGGGGGGGCGAACACGCGACCAGAAACCGCTCCCAGAGCGGCCATGCGGGGGAGAGGCCCCCCTTTGGGGGCGGTGTGGCGAGCCCAGGGGGTGGGAATGGGACCGCCCTCAAGAGGCGTGGCGGCGCCACCCCCGGGAGGAGGGGAGAGCCCGGACTCGGGAGGCGGAACGGGGCCGAACCCGAGGGAAAGACCGAGCCCACCCCCGGAAGGCGGAGCGGGGGCGGAGCCCAAGAAAAAGGTATAGCAAACCGGAAGCGTACCAGCAGTCGGCTTCCGACTCAGAATGGGAACACAACTCGGTAACCAGTCCCACTGAGAGCTCTGAATCAGGCACCGATTCAGAATCGGAGATAACAGAATTTATGAGGTTTCTACCGAAACCGAGCAAAGCTTTCAATAATGTAGGGGAACAAACACAACACAAACTCACTGATTGGGGCAAAATAAAGGTGGCGTGTGCCGAGTGGAAACCAGCAGCAATCACGCACCCTCCACCACCACAAACTGTGCCAGTGTCACAGGGTCAGCAGGGGACATCCCAGAGCGGAACCCCTGGGTGGCCCTGGTCATGAAAGTAGGTAAAGAGCCTTTGAGGGTGTGGGGGACATGTCAGCTCTATGGCAGTCGGGACCCTCACGTTTTAGGGCTTCAGTTTTTGGCAGACACAGGATCAGACTGCACGATTATACCTCAATCAAATTGGCCCAGACATTGGCAAGCTAAGGAAGTCCCTCCTGTGAACGGGGTGGGGGGACAATCCAGAGCTTGGAAAAGCACCCAATTGGTAGCCATAACACTTCACACAAAAAAGGGACCAGAACAAACAGTTGCAATTTATCCCTACATTTTGCAAGATTCTCCACCCTTAATAGGAAGGGATGTCCTGGCTATGCTCGGAGTCAGGATCACAAATTTATAATGAGGGCCACTGCTGCACACCCTTCGCTGCCGATCAAATTGACCTGGAAATCATCAGACCCTGTTTGGGTCGAGCAGTGGCCCCTCTCAGAGCCTCGAGTGGCAGCATTACTAGAACTGGTTGAACGCGAACTGCAAAAGGGTCACATAGAACCCTCCACAAGCCCATGGAATACCCCTGTGTTTGTAATTCCCAAAAGGTCTGGAGAGGGCTATCGCCTAGTCCACGATCTGAGAGAAGTGAACAAAACAATCCGATCCATAGGTCCAGTTCAGACACTGTTACCTATGAACTCAGCCATCCCTGAAGGACAGCCATGTGCAGTGTTGGACATTAAAGACTGTTTCTTTTCAATACCCTTGCATCCTGAGGACAGGGAACGATTTGCCTTTTCCGTGGTTTTCCCAAATGGCAAGCGGCCCAGCCTGCGTTTCCAATGGAAAGTTCTACCGCAAGGTATGGTTGACAGCCCAACAATTTGCCAGATCACCGTGGACAAAGCACTGACGCCAGTCCGACACTCCTATCCCACTGCAACCATCATACAGTACATGGACGACATCCTGATCTCAGCACCATCAGCGAGCCAAGTGGATCATCTGGTATCTATGATCACAGAGATCCTCCAAGCCAACGGTTTCGAGATTGCGAGCGCGAAGATCAAGAGAGGACCCTGCGTCACCTTCCTGGGAGTGGGGATCACAAGCTCCTACGTGACACCTCCCAAGGTGAAAGTCCACCGAGACATCAAGACGCTCCATGACGTGCAACGCCTGGTAGGATCACTGCAGTGGCTTCGCAACATCGTCCTGATTCCTCCTGAGGTCATGGACCCTTTGTATGACCTCCTGAAAGGAAAGCATCCCTGGGAACCCAAGGAGCTGACACCGCAAGCAGCGAGCTCCCTCGACTTCATCGAACAGCAGATGTCCACTGGCACACTTGCCAGATGGAACCCAGCGATGCCCCTGGACTTATACGTACACTTCACACCAAAGGGGGGAGTGGGAGCATTGGCCCAAGGACCTTCTGAAAAGGCCCGACCGATCCAGTGGGTGGTCCTTGGAAGACCTGCTCGTGCATTTTCCCCAGCAGTAGAATGCATCTCTAACCTCATCATGAAAGGCAGAAAGCTCGCCTTGAAACACTTAGGGACTGAGCCAATGAGAATCCACCTTCCCTTTCGCAAGCAACCGACCACAGAGTCAACCACAATTTCGGAGCACCTAGCCCTTGCACTCAGCGGATTCGGAGGAGAAATCTTCTACTCCACCAGACCACCTTGGACTCAGCTGCTGACCATAGTCGACATAGACATGCCACCGAAGGTCATGGACAGACCACAGCCAGGACCAACAGTTTTCACAGATGCTTCCTCCACGACTTCCACCGCGACAGCAGTGTGGCAGGCAGAAGAGCAATGGCATTGCATCAAAGCATGTGACCCCACACTGTCAGTGCAGCAACTGGAAGCAACAGCAGTAGTCTTGGCATGTGGACTCTTCCGAGACGAGCACCTGAACATCGTAACAGACTCTATATTCGTGGCAAGGCTCTGCCTGGCTATGGCAGGACCTGGTGTGTCAACATCAACAGCAGCCCTGATGCTAGAAGAAGCACTCTCCTCACGAAAGGGCACAGTATCTGTCATTCACATCAACAGTCACAACCCAGTCAAAGGTTACCTCCAGATCGGCAATGACAAGGCGGATGCTGCAGCGAAAGGCGTCTGGACGTTGCAGGAAGCCCGTCAACTGCACGAATCCCTCCACATTGGACCCAAAGCACTGGCAAAGAGATGCGGAATCACCACAGCAGATGCCAAACATGTAGTGGCCACCTGTCCTCACTGCCAGAAGTCACCCCTGTGGACCAGTGGGGTCAACCCAAGAGGCCTCAAGCCCTCAGAGATCTGGCAGTCAGACTTCACCTTGTGTCAACTGCTGAAGCCTCGAGCATGGCTTGCAGTAACAGTGGACACATTCAGTGGAATGATCATAGCCACACAGCATCACAAAGCTAACTCTAAAGCCACAATTCAGCACTGGCTGACAACCATGGCATGGCTTGGCATTCCCAAGCAGATTAAAACAGATAACGGTTCCAATTTCATTTCTAAACCAGTGCAGGAATTCGCCTCCAAATGGAGGATCACATTAGTACAAGGCATCCCATATAACAGTACTGGACAAGCTATAGTTGAGCGGGCAAACCAAACCCTAAAAACCAAGATAGAGGTGTTGGCAAAATCAGAAGGCTTCACCAACTCCATCCCCTCAGGAGAGCAGACACGTATACTGGCAACTGCTCTGATGGCATTGAATCAGTTCTCTAGAGGAAATGAAGCAAACAGTCCCGTTCAAAAACACTGGGCCTCCAGAGCATTAGAGGAGGGCCCGCAGGTTGTAATTAAGAATGAGCAGGGTGAGTGGGAACGGGGCTGGAGATTGATGCTTGCAGGGCGAGGGTATGCAGCTGTCAGAAAGGACGGGAAAACCAGGTGGTGTCCTCTCAAATCAATTAAACCTGATCTTCACAATGAGCAGGATGAGACTAATGAGAGCTGTGAGTTTCTGTTCACAGGACATGCTGGTGGGGCGACCACGTAATGCATACACGCCCCTCCCAGAGGAACGAGACACACCACCAAACCGTCAGACAGCAGCAGAGAAACCCACGCGGGTGAGACCCAAGCATCAACGACATGTCTGTGTGATTTTGTTGTTGGGGCTTGTCACCAGAGGACAAGCCAGCCCAGACCCCTACCCACATCAGCCGTTTAGGTGGGTCATGAGACACCTTACCAGCGATAAGGTGCTCAGAGACATCACCACACCAAACACTCCATCCTTCGTGCTTCGTATGACCGATCTATTTCCAGGACGACCAAAGATAAATTCCTACTCATCAAATGCGTACATATCCTACTGGTGCCCAGCTTCAAACCCAGGGAAAAGTTATTGTAATTACCCTGGGTGGGGATACTGTGGGTACTGGGGCTGTGAAACCATAGTCACAGACGCCAGGCCATCAGGACCTGGGTGGGATCCACCAGAGCCCGACCAGTTCCTACGGTTCACCTGGGCACCCGCAGGTTGCAAACCACCTCTTTCTGTACTAGGAAACCCCCATCGAAACAGTTATAAAATCCCTAAATTTAAAAAATGTACATATTATAACATGACGGTCTTGCAGCCCAATCATCCTGGTTGGACAGTGGGTAAAGCATGGACAGTGGTCCTTCAAGGGTCAAAAGAGTGGGTGAATGTGCGAATTACCAGGCTCCAACCATCAGCATCCCGAGCGGTTGGACCCAACAAGGTGATTAAAAGCACGCAGACACAGAGAAACATGACCTACCCCAAAGTCTTACCCGCAAATGTCACCAAAGTCCCAACCAGCGATGAGAAAGCTCTCCAGATAGGCCAATCAACCAGGTCAGACCCAGACCCAATCCTTCGTATGTTAGATGCTACCTTTCTATCCCTGAATGAATCTAACCCTAACCTAACCAATTCCTGTTGGCTTTGTTATGATGTCCAACCCCCTTTTTTATGAAGGAGTTGCTGTAAACACCTCATTCACTTACTCCAGAGCTAATGCACCTCATCAGTGCAGATGGGACACACCCCGCAGAGGTATCACCCTGAGCCAAGTCTCAGGTCGGGGCAGATGTTTTGGTAATGCAGCCCTAGCTAAGCGAAAAGGGAATGTTTGCGCCAAAATTGTAAAGCCCAACAGAAAAAATAATAAGTGGGTAGTCCCAGCTGCATCAGCAATGTGGGTTTGTCAGAGATCTGGAGTAAGTCCTTGTGTGTTTCTTCCTAAGTTCAATGATTCTAACGACTTCTGTGTCCAAGTTCTGATTGTTCCTAGGGTCCTGTACCACTCAGATGAAGAGGTATACAACCTTTTCGAAGAACCTAGCCGGCTTCACAAAAGAGAAATAATAACAGGTATAACCATCGCAATGCTGCTCGGCTTGGGAGCAGCTGGAACGGCGACAGGTGTTTCGGCCCTAGCAACACAGCACCAAGGACTGTCTCAACTGCAAGTGACCATTGATGAGGACTTGCAGAGGATTGAGAAATCCATTTCCTACCTAGAGAAGTCAGTCTCCTCGCTCTCAGAAGTAGTCCTACAGAACAGGCGAGGACTGGACCTCCTGTTCATGCAGCAAGGAGGCCTGTGTGCAGCCTTGAAAGAGGAATGCTGCTTCTACGCGGACCACACCGGAGTCGTCAGAGACTCCATGGCAGAACTCCGAAACAGACTGGCTCAGAGACAAAAAGATAGAGAGGCTCAGCAAGGCTGGTTCGAATCCTGGTTTAACCAATCCCCATGGTTAACCACTTTGATTTCCACTTTAGTAGGCCCATTGGCAATGCTACTTTTAACAGCTATCTTCGGACCATGCCTGCTGAGCAAGATAGTTTCGTTTGTTAGAGCTCGCCTAGAACGGACTAACATTCTGTTCCTAGGCCTACATGAAATGCCGTGAATTAATCCAGGAACATTGCCAGTCACAAGCTTTTCCAAACTTGCCTGGCAAGAACTTACTCAGGTTTCCAAACTCCTTCTTCCTTTTGTTAGACACTAACTTTCTACCTCATTTAGTACCTATATATATATATATATGTATAACTACCTCATTTCTTTTGTGATAGAGGGGGGGGAGATGTGAGAGAGATATAAGACAGATGTAGATTGAAAAGGGACAGGCGCCCGGAAGATATCGGTTTGTGACGGGAGAGAGCAGAACTCCCCAACCCTCAAGATAAGTTATCACCTTTGGAATGTGGGGCCCCCTCTAACAGACATACCAGTACTTTTCCATCCTCCCTACTAACTTTTGATGAGTTGCAGAGCCCCTCTGACGTAGTGTAAGACCCCAGACTATTTAAACTGCATGCCTTAGATAATAAATGCTTTTAACCGTCCACCATACTGGTGTCTGCGTGTTACTAGCCCGAGCGCCATACCTAGCTTATGGTTGCCGTGCCGTAAAGTCCTAAAGCCGAGCCACCGTGGTTGTGGCTGCAAAGCAGCAGCAACAGGCAAGGTGTCCATGCAAGCAGCAGCACCAAGGCCCAGCCACCCTCTCCAAGCTAACCTGGATGCACGCGGGCCTGGGCTCAGCACAGCAGGAGCTCACCCACAGCAGCTCCATCCCCTCCATCTGGCCAGTCCATTTGCAAGTTGAACATTTATACTCAGTGCCTCCACAAAGATGTGTCAATTCCAGTACTGGCTCCAGCTGGACAGCTGGGGGTGCTGGGGAGGGGGAAAGGGCTGTTACTGAAGCAGTTCCTTTTCAGAGTGCAAGTAAGATCTCATTTGCGAGGGAGTTCCCAGGCTGACCTCTGGGCACCACAAGGCAGATCTGCTCAGCTACAAAACACAGCACTGGACTTAAAGCAAACTTTAAGTAACCAGCCAGACACAATCTGCTGAATTTCTCTGAACTTTATTGGCACTTCAGGAAGAACAAGGTATGGATTTTAACAACTCCTCTGGACAGGAAAAACATGTCTTAATCAAGGTTCTCTCTACAGATAAGCACATGGGCCCATGAATTACTCCACAATCTTAAGGAATTGATGTTTTATTATAATCCAGTAAAACAACTGGTCAAAAACCTTCAACATAATTTACAGCAACAAAAAATAAAACAAGAAAAAATAAGCCAGGCAACATGTGATAAAGTACTTCCCTCCCTCCACCCCCAAGAGGAATAGTTATCCAATTAAACCGGAACATGAAGAGGAAGAACAATTCACTGTATTCTAACAAATAAAAAATGTGTCTACAAATCTCACCATAATACTGAAAGCTTCTTACATTAATTTTCTTGCAAAATATCATCTTTATAATACATTATACATTTCCAAGGGGAGGAGGACCATAAACACACCCTCCATCCCTTGATTAATATTTTCTAATTGTGCATAGCTAGAAATATTGAAATCAAATATCATTAGATACCACTGGAATATAATACTGGTTAAAAAGAAGGCAGGGCTGAAACAACTACAAAGAGTTAGGCGGACTCACTGGCACAAGCCGTTCTATTCCTTTATTGGACCATATGGAATTAGAACATTTAAAAAAAAACAACGTATAAACAGAAGTCATGCTGTGCTGGTTTGAAAGCAAAACCAGTGAGAGACTCCAAGTCAGAAATACAATTTAATAAGAGGAAAAGAAAAGAAGTAAAAGAAAGTAATATAAAATAAATGCAATAGTACAAAAAACCACTGACAGAGTCAGAATACAACCTGACACCCTCTTAGTTAGGGTGGTAGTAGCAGTCCAGATGAAATGGTCTTGTCAAAGCAGTGATCCTGTAGAAAGGTCTGGTAGCTCTTGAGCTCTGCAAATCCAGTGGGTAAGGCTGCCTGTGCTGTCCCAAACCCCAGATTATATCCAGGTGGGAATGCTTGGCTCCTCCCCCTGGGCAGAGCATCTCACAATGGGCTGATATCATTCTATGAGTCATGCAGTGGGTCCTTGATGGCCCATTAAACAGAGATAGCTCCTGGAGGGAGTTATCTATGAGTCATGCAGCAAGGCACTGATGGGCCCATTAACAGAAGATAAGGGAAACACTGCCCCACCTGGTTTCAACAGCTCATGAAGATGGGGATAGAACACATACTTTAGGCACATCTTAAATTGTAACCTAGAACACATGCCAACATCATAATACATGAGAGCTCAGCAGTGTTGTGTGACCCATCAAAGCAGAAAAGGTTTACTGGTTTATTATTTGAACACATATTCCAGGCACCATACGTCAGCTTGTTAGGAAATTATTAAAATATTAGATAGACTTTTCTCCCCTCAAATGCATCAATAGTTGCCACGGACAGAGCAGAAGTGCTGAGAATCAGATTTAAAGCACTAAAACAGAAGTTAAAAGGTTGTCAGTTCCCCAGTAACGAGACTCATGCAGAGCCAATGCAAATCACCTTCATTACAGAAATATGCAAATACATTCTGACAAATTTAACTGCAATCTTTCACTTGTGACTTGCATGGTACTGAGGCATATTTTTCTTGGCCAACAAAAAGCTTGCCATGTCATGTGCCCCCCCCCAAAAGCACTCTGTGTCCAGGGGAGAGAAGGGGGCTCCCATATGACACACCTAGATGTTTAAGAGCATAGGTTGGCATGTTGCTTCTAACACAGATTGGCTGGTATTTGTATGAATCTCCACACCTGGTGAGGTTGTTTCCAGCCACCCAAGGAATTCTTGGGGAAATACTGCAGTTTGTTAACACTATCATGAACATTTCTTTTTTGGCACAGTCCCCCTTTGCCCTTTTTTCATCCACCAGGGAGCTGAAAATGCTCCAGTTTTCAGATGTTTTCCTTCCATCACCATTACCAATAACATCATACAAAGGGAGAATCAACAAAACTGAGCAAGCCACAAAATTTGAGATTATGCTAGGCAAGAAAATAAATCCCAGGCTAGCCTAATGACTTCCTATAGGGACAGGCTAATCCAAGGAGGGCAAAACAAAGGAGGACTTCACTTTAGGTGGAACCCATTTTTAAGATGACTCTCCTGAAGGTTAACAGTTCCTTTTATGAGGGATCAAGGCAACATCCAATTCAACCCTGACCATAGATGGCTATTTCCTCCACAGAAATGGCAGGGAGGATTCTGGGTAGCTACAGCATGGGCAGCTTGGATGACAGGAGGTGATGGTTATTACAATAACTGGCACAAGCAGCCCTTAGGACCAGTCTCACAACTATTTGTATCCCATTTTAAGAGAAAGCCTTCTCAAAGCTACAAAAGGCCAAAGCATCCTTCTGGGCAAGGAAAAGCACTTGAGCCAGGGATGTGGCAGACTGCTAGTGAGGATTAAGAAAGTAATTGGACAAGTATCTCAGGATCCTCTCCCCTCAAATGCTGATTGAAGCGAGGAAAACAGATGCAGTCTTGTACATGACCCAGATATGAGAGCAGTTTTTGGTCCCCAGCTGCTGATCACTTTTTATGATTGCATCTAGTTTAAACTAAAGGTATCTGAGCTACAGTAGATCTATACAGACATAAGGCACCAACAACTATGTGCTAAAAAGGCCTCTTATGGAAAAACCTGGAATCTTGTTCACATAACTAGAAAAGTGTCTGTTCAGCAAGGGAAAATACAGCTACAGTAATTTTTAGTCTTTTACATTTCTACCTCCCACTTCAGGTTTTTATTGGCAAAACCAAAAAGGAAGGCAGTGTACTTTAGCTATCTCTGCCTTACTGGTTACATTGAAGTCAGACAAATGATAGTGAACAAAGACATTGACCAGAGACAAAACCTCTGGAAAGCAGGGAATTCGAGGCTTCAAACCACACTGTATCAGTGGAAATACTCCAAAGGCCTCCTCATGATTAAGAAATTCAAAGCTCCATCACTGAACAACAAAAGTTAACACCAGCAGGAACACCACAGAATCTGTTTGGTCTGCTTATTTTTGTAGGACAAAACCTTTGGTTTTTTAGAGAAAAAGTCCATATTTTATCTTCAATCCTTCTTCCTAAGCTTCAGTCTCCTCTTTTTAACTACATGATTCGGACCCTGGCTACTAAGCTTAATCCTGAAGCTTGCACAGGTTATTAGGAAGGCAGAGTATCAGACTGTCAGCTCTTGACTGTATATAATGCAGTACAAGTATCTGCTGGTCTCCCCACACAACGGGAGAAGACTAACACAGCCACCTCACTGGGAAAACCCAACACACTAAGCCTTTACCCCAAGCCAAACAACTTCAGATTTGCCCCAAGACATGTTTGCTTTCCCAAGCCACACCAGGCAGATGCAATTACTATTCTTTCTTCTGTCACTTAACTCCAGCATTTGCCCAAAACTTGATAAATAAGACCATGGTCACTCTTCTGTAGTGGTTCCAGCATAGCACGATTATGAGTGAATGATGGGAGAGGATGGGAAAGAGGGGAGAAGAGAGTGCAGGGCAGCAGGTGCAGGGGAGAGTTTACATGGACTCAAACTCATCAATGCGCTGCTTGGTGTTACCCTGCCGAATCTGACGGAGGGTCTTGTACTTGTCTCGGCCTAGGCGCATGTTCTCAGCATGGATCATATCATTTGCTGTCTTCTTGGTTTCATCCCGAGCGTTTGCCAGCTCTGAGGAAAGAGCCTTTGGAGGAGGAGAAACAGACAGCAACAGGTTAGTATATGCCAGAGACTCAAAGCTGGTCAAAGAGATTTCCTGCTGATCCTCCTAAAGATTCAGTATCTATAGAGACAGGAAATAGACAAGCCCCAGTGTATTCTTCTGGGCAACCTGCTCTAGCTGACCTTGCTTGAGCAAGGAAGTGGGATTAGATGATCTCATGGAGGCCCCTCCAACCTAAACAGATCTATGATTTTGTGGAAGTTGTTAATATTTCTCTCTAACATTTGAAGGTAGAAAACATCAGGCAACCTGTCACTTATTTATCTTCATCTAGCACAGTTAAGAAAGATTGTCTCCAATGTCTGTACTTTAAAAGAATGGTTACCATTATGATTTGGGACGGCAGGAGTAACGATACAAGACTCTGAGTCTTCTGATCGGAGGGCATATAGTGAAAGTTTATTGAAAGACAGATTCTTTTATACAGTGTTTCGATACAAGCGATATGATTGGTTGTTAGAGCCTACACCTCTTTCTAAACATCTTTGCCATTAAACAAGTTGGAAAACACCAGGTGTCAGGGAAAAAATATCTACAAGGATTGTTTGGATTCCTCCTTATGATTTCCTTGGCTAGAATTGAGAGAGTTATGTACTTAGCTTTCCCACAGGCCTCAAGCTAGTGCCTGAAGCCTAAAAATCTATTTTTTGACCACTGTCAGTCCCCACGAACGGCCATGTGGAAGGATCGCTGAAGACAGCAGGAGCATCTTGCAGAATTTGAGGAATTACTAGCTTTCCACCAGAAAAGTAACTTGCTGCAGAAGATAAAACACACCTCTATCCCTCTGTGTGTAACCACCACAGTACAATGCAGAATGAGCAAACCCTGGTGCAAGTCAGGCAGCACAACTAAATGCTTGGAATTGAACACCAGAACACTGGAGTTCCTCACAAGAAGATGGTACAGTAGTGCTGTCTCTGTGCTGAGCCCTAGTGGGCTACTGCAAGGTTTTGCAATGTAGTTTTGCAATGCAACCCAGACTCGACAGTTAGAGACAGCTTCTGGATAGGAATAAGACCAAGTTCTTCAATTCATTGCAGCCAGGGCTATGAACAGCTGTCAGGTGGTTGGCAATACTCACAGAAAGCACACTGCATCTGACAGATGCTACTTGTTGGCACTGCTTCAAAATACTTCACTGCTTCCAGTAAAATGGAAGTCAAGTGCCAGGAGACAAGATCTGCCTCTCTACTCAATGGTTAAGCCGCTATCTGGCAAGATCATGATCATCTCTCTTCCGTGCTTCTCCTCTCATTTTTTAAATAACAGTAATACCTTCCAGCTGCAAGAAATGTTGAGAAAAGTAGAAGCAGCACCCACACACACTGCTGCCAGCTTCTTACCTTCAAGTGTTTCTGGACCCGCTCATTCTTCTCTGCTTCAGTGGTGCGCTCCTCCTCACTGCGGTCCTTGATGGTGGCCTCTGACCGTAACTCAGCACTGGCTTCTGCTGCATTCTCATCCTGCTCATCATCATGCTCGTTCTCAGAGTGCATGGGTTCAGTGACATGAGGGGTGCTCATGGCAGTCTTCAACTCCTCTTTGGTCTTCTCTAGGTCCTCCTGCACCCTCTGTGCCTGCAGTAGGATTTGCCACAGTGAGTCAGTCAGTATAATCCTGAGTGCCTGAGACTTCTTACAGAAGCACCACTTGGTGCTTGTTACAGGAAACCTTGCACCTCTGAAGGGGTATATTCCAAAGCTACTCAGCCACCACCATTTGCAAAATTTTCTGCTGGATAACACTTCAGAGATTTGAAGAATGGTTACTGTTAATGGAAAATGGGCTACAGGTCTAATTAGTCAAAAATTGCTACATGGAGTTAGAATAAGTCACCCATTCCATGGAGAAAACCAAAGCCACATATTTACAACACCCTCAAGTTTGCAAGCATTGAGTCTAGTGTGGAATCCAGTGCAGTAGTTTAGGTTACAGCCCAGAACAAAGAGCAATTCTACAAAAAGTATGCCATTTGCTCAGATTCTGCTTTACCTTATGCTGCCACTCCTGCGCCTCGCTCTCCTTCTTCTGCCTGGCCAGTTCCAGCTGTGTGATCCTAGCTGTGAGTTCTGCCATCTCAGCAGCCTGCAGAAGAAAGGCTTTTAGTGGAAACAAAACCCAAGGTACTTGCTAAATGAAGCATTTACTTCAAGCCCTGAGTGAGAACACATCTTTTCAGTAAGAAAAAAGCCTTCCTGTTAACTTCAGTTCTACCATTACCTCCATGATGAAAGAGGAAAGGAAGCCAAAAAGGTTTTGAGTTTCGTTGTAGGTTGGGGTTTTGTTTGGTTGTTGGGTTGGTTCTTTTTCCTTCTCCCCAAAACAGAGCTACAAAACTCAGTTCTTTGAATCCAAACCAGGGAAAGCAACACTATCATTATCACATACAAAAAAAGGCAAAAAGCAATACAAATCTACTGTACAAATACACTTGTATTTATGTATATTTTCATCTACTTGAGAATAAAAATTAAAGAACCTATGAATATTGTGCTTCCTCACTATATTCATAGCCTGGTTTACTTCAAAAGCTTAGATGCTTCCCCTTTCACTATTTTCCCTAATTGATTTTCAGTTCACCAACTTACCAACTGTTCCTGTGTCTTTTGTTGATCATGGGATGCTCTCAATAGGGCCTCCTTTGCCTCTTCTGCTTCTCTACGTTCCTTAGCCAGTTTCTCTGCTTCCTCCTGAGCTCGTTTTCTCTCCTGTTCCAGCTCCAGAGCTCTGCGAGTCTGTTCTTCCAATTCTGAAAAACAAGGGAGCACATTTCAGGACAGATAAGTAAAGAACGGCAGTAGAAGAGGAAAGTCTGTCTGGATAAGGGTTTTCCTTCAGAGGGACAGGTAAAGGAGGGACGCAAGCAACTGTCCTCTTTCCTCTCCTTTACATTTTACCTGGAGCTGTAAGACTAAAAGTCAGGCCCACCTCCAATGGATTTGTGGGGAAGCACTCATCCCAAAATTACATACCTAAGGGCAGAGAAGCATTCAATATTTTGCTTGGGCAACACCACACTAACTCTAGTCAAGCAATTAGATAGTAAATCACCACAGCAATGGCTGGTGTGACCCCTGCTACACTTTTTGACTCCTTCCTCTACAGATATGCTGGGCTAAAGCTTCCAGCCAGCACAGGAACAATGGCAAGGTACTTCCACTGCCAAGAGAGACATGTTGGCTGTTACCCATTTCTTTAATGCAAATCATTTTTCAGCAACTGCATATGGAGGGCTTACATTCAGCTTCAGGAGGCTAAATCAGGGCCCTAACATCAGTTAGCACACAATACTGGAGAGACAAATTACTCAGAGATGCTCATAACTTTACTATTTGAACCCTTCTCACTCACACTATTCATCATCAAAGGAAACACTGAAAGATTTCCTATTACCTTGCTGAGCTTTCTTGGTTTGCTCCTCAATTTGCTTGAGTCTTTCCATCAGCTCCTCCTTCTCACGCTCAATCTTCTCCTTCTCTTTTTCTGCCAACTCTCTCTTCTTCTTCTCATTCTCCAGCAGGGCTCTGAAGGAAGAAAGTCACAATGTAATTTCAAACCAACTATCAACCAGATTGGAGCACTTCCTAGTAAATACACAGAAAGAGCACACACAAGATGTGCCCTACAGCACTCAGATAATGAGTATTTACTCCAGATGTACCCCTTTATAGAAGTGCAAAAATAAAAAGCTCTGCTGGCATTCATCTCAATGACAAGTTCAAAATAGCAATGTTATAAGGGAAATCTCCACATTTCAAGGTCTGTATTAGTCCCATCAAATGGACAGACAAATCTTTAAGTCCAAGACAGTAATGGGGAGTCACATTTGTGATGAATACCATTACTATCAACCCATTAGACCTACTGAAGCAGAAAGCAACCTGCTCTATTTTTGGCTCAAGCAGATAAAGGTGCTGGCAGCCATTTATCTAGCACATGATGCTATTTATGCAGTGATTAGTCACACCCAGGTTACTCAGAACCCCACCAACCTCTCCATCTGTTTCTGATGTTTCTCTTCCCGAGCCTGTGCCTTCATCTGCTGCACCTCAATGGTGTCTGGTTTACGTCTGCGCATGTAGAGCTCATGGTTCCCCATGCAAAGTGCCAAGATTCGTTTGTTAATCCGTAACCGAGGGGCATAGAATACAAAATCCTTGGGACAAGAAAAAGGCAGCATTAGACCTATTCTTCCAGCATAAGAAGCCCCCTTGTGTATGCACTATGCTCCCAGGACCCCAAGCTTTTTAGAGTTGCCAGCCAGCTTTTCTTAATTATGTCTAATTCATTGGTGGTGGCAGTTAGACACTTCTTTCTGGAATGGATTTCAACCTGACAAACACACCCAGGGCAGGAGTACCCAATGTGTCATTCCAGTGTTCTGAGTTTCACTGTAACACATCCCTAGCACCAAGCACACAGTGTCTTAGCATCACCATTTCATTACAAACACCAGCAGGGCTGGTTTACCAGGCACACCGAGTTGCTGGCTTCTCCCACCTTCCTTCCCACTTCAATAATCTGTACAATAGCCTGGCTAGCCACATTGAATGTAATGTCTTGGTTTATACCAGAAAGGGTGTTAAATGTTACAATCAATGGATAAATAACTTTGTTCTGTTAATGGAACAACAGCAGCAGGGAAATGCTTTCAAGCAGCAATGGAACAAGAATGACCGGAACAACAGAAGGTACTGGCTAGCACTGGAAATTATTAGGCCTTAAACACGAAAGCAATTACATTCAATATAAATTTGCAAGGAAAAAAACTTCCAGCCTACCCTACTGTTATGAGGGATGCTAAGAATTAATTCATGCTCAGGATAATATTTTATATAAGGTGCTGAAAGTTAAAATGTCGTAAATATACCAAATACTCCCCGCTTTTGTAAAACTCAGTTTGCAAAAAACCCAGACTCAGATTTGCATTTGAAGACACAAAGCAAGGCTTAAACTTGCGGGGGAGGGTTTTCATTTGCATCTAAAGGCACAGGGTGAAGTGACACCGCTTTGGAACAAGATGGGAAGCGATTATCACTCTCTGACACAATAACAGTGCCACCTGGACAACACTACCGGGCTAGGACTCAATGCAAGCTGAGAAGGATAAGAAAACACCAATATCAGACAGTTGGGGGGAGAATTTACATCTTTGCATCTACCAGACACGGAGAATTTACATCTTTGCATCTACCGAATGATAGAGGGGGTCTACATTTTTTTACATCGCTGAGTCTGGCCTGGGGGCACAAAAACTGTATAAAATACAGACTCCAGCAGTAGTTTTTTGTGAACCAGGGAAGGACTGTTTGCCAGATAGACCGCTGGTCCGACCCTATTCACCGATGTCGATTCCCGGGCTCGACATATCTTTTATTTTTTTAGTTTTGGTGGTGGGTTTTTATTTCTTTGTAACCAAATTGATTTTAATAAATTTCTTGATATAAAACAATTCGGCTATTTCGTCTATAACAGAATTGGTGACTGCGACGTGATTTCCAATCTTGGAACTGGAATCCTCTCAGCTTTTTGGGAGGCGCCCCGCTGTTTTCAGCGGCCCAAACGGCACGAGAGTGGTCTCCAGGAACCAGTTGGAAATCGAGCAAATTCCGATAAAAAGCCACTAGCAAAAGGAGAAGCTAGCTAGCAGAAAGGCTCTCAGGGAACTCACGAAGAACCCAGGCTTTGGGGATCTTCAGGTTGCCGCGGCAGGATCTTGCTCATAAAAATCTGAGTGCACGAAGAATCCACGAGGGAAAAAGGCACCGTAAGTACTTCATGGTTGAGCGGGGTGACCTTGTGTGTGTGTATGAGACGTGATTTATCATGAAGCGAAAAGGACCTGAGGACCGCAGTTCCCCAGATTCCGCGAGGAACTGGGTCGGGCCAAAGGGAAGCGATTGTGGAAAAACTCCAGAGCGTGCGGGGTTTTTGGTTTTGGTCACAAGTGGGCTGAAGGGAAGGGGACGTTCCTTTGAGTTCGGGAACTGGTAAACCTTCAGTGCCGGGACGGGGTTCCGTCAGGACGGGTATCCGTCAAAAAAGGAAATCAGAGAGCCGAGTGCCAATAAGAAAGCCCCCTCAGACGGTCCCTGGCGGAGGGTGAGTATTTTGGTAAAATTATTAGAAAGGTACCTGCGTTATATCCAGCTCCACATACGCGTATTAGGTAAGTGTCGGTAAAATGGGGCAAAGAAATAGTAAATTGCGAAAGGAATCTAATAGGGGAATCCCGGAAATTCCTCCAGACAGTCCATTAGGATTAATACAGTACTGGGAGGAGAACCCTAGGAGGAGACATAAATCTAAGGAAAGGATGATCTGTTGATAGCCGGTCCAGAGGAGGAGCAAGTTAGGAATTGCTCCATAAGATTGTTAAATTTCTTAGGAGAAAGAGGTCTAAAGGTGTCTAAATCTAAATTGCAATTCACGGAACCTGAAGTGAAATACTTAGGCCATTGGATTTCAAAAGGTAAGAAGAAATTAGACCCAGAAAGGGTTATGGGGATTGTATCTATGCCCTCCCCAAGAACAAAGAGGGAGATCAGACAACTTCTAGGGTTGTTAGGCTATTGCAGGCACTGGATTGAGGGGTATAGTGAAAAGGTGAAGTTTCTTTACAAGAAACTGACTATGACTAAGGTAAAGTGGGTGGAACAGGATGAGCAAAGACTCAAAGAGGTAAAAGACTCGTTAATTACAGCGCCAGTACTAAGCCTACCAGACCTTAGAAAGCCCTTTCAGTTGTTTGTGGAGGTCAGCAATCACACTGCGTACGGTGTCATGACTCAGGAATGGGCAGGTAACAAAAAACCTGTGAGTTATGTTTCAAAGATTCTTGATCCTGTGAGTAAAGGGTGGCCCAGCTGTTTACAGGCAATTGTGGCAGTAGCTTTGTTGGTAGAGGAAGCTAAGAAAGTCACATTTGGGGCCCCCTTGGTAGTATTTACCACACATAATGTTAGAAATATACTACAACAAAAAGCAGACAAATGGCTAATGGATGCTCGTCTGTTGAAATATGAGGCCATACTGATACATTCCCCTGAACTGGAGCTACGGACCACCTCAGCGGTGAATCCAGCTCAATTTCTATATGGAGAAACCTCAGAAATCTCCAACCATGATTGTGTTGAAATGGTGGAACTGCAGACAAAGATAAGGTTAGATTTAGAGGATGAGGAATTAGAAGGTGGAGAAAAATGGTTTGTAGATGGATCAGCAAGAGTGATAGATTGAAAGAGGAAGTCGGGATATGCTATAGTGGATGGGAACTCGAAGAAAGTAGTGGAGTCTGGCCCTTTAAGTGCTGGATGGTCTGCACAGGCATGCGAACTGTACGCGGTTTTGAGGGCTTTGAAAAGATTGAAAGGAAAGATAGGAACAATTTTTACTGATTCTCGATATGCTTATGGCGTGGTGCACACTTTTGGGAAGATTTGGGAAGAGAGAGGCTTGATCAGTACGAAAGGACGAAGTTTAGTTCATGAGGAATTAATTAAACAAATATTGGAAGCTGTGAGAGAGCCAACAGAGATAGCTGTTGTCTATGTGAAAGGACATCAAACAGGTATGCAGTTCAGAATTAGGGGAAACAATCTAGCAGATACAGAAGCAAAAAGAGCAGCGCTGATGGTGGTAAGTACCCCTGAGATTCAAACAGAGGAAAGTACAGAATATCCGTTCTGCTTAACAGAACGGGAAATTGAGACATACCAAAGGATGGGGGGAGAAATGATAAACGGGAAATGGAAGTTACCCGATGGAAGGGAAATCATATCTAAAGAATATGCTAGGAAAATTTTGAGACATCTGCATCAGCAGACATACTGGGGAACTCAGGCATTGGTAGATCAAGTCCTGAAATTTTTTTGGATGCAAAGGGATCTATGAATTAGCAAAACAAGAGGTGACAGGATGTATGACTTGCCAGAGGGTAAACAAAGCAAACATTAGGAAGGCCATTAGGGGGGGTCGTCCGATCGCCTATCGACCATTCGAAAAGGTTCAAGTGGACTTTACAGAATTACCTAAGGTGGGACGGTACAGGTATGTACTGGTCATTGTGGATCAAATGACACATTGGGTTGAGGCATTCCCCAGTGCCAGAGCCACCGCTCAAACAGTTGCAAAGGTTTTGTTAAATGAAATCATACCCTGATATGGGGTCATAAGTCACATAGACTCAGATCAAGGGACACATTTCACATCCAAAATTATAAAATTACTAACCGAGGCCCTAGGTATAAGGTGGATGTATCACACCCCATGGCATCCTCAGAGTTCGGGGAGGGTGGAAAGAATGAATCAGACATTAAAGGCACAGTTATCTAAATTAATGATCGAAACAAAAATGTCATGGGTCAAATGTCTCCCCCTTGCCCTCCTCAACATTAGAACTATGCCTAACTCTGACACCGGACTCTCACCTTTTGAAATGCTGTATGGGATGCCTTACACTCATGGAATTCCGGTAGGGCACCCAAAGATAGAAGATAAACAATTACAGCCATATCTGATTACAATAAACAAAAATATACAAGAACTTAAGAAGCTTGGGTTGACCACACAGAACACGCCTTTAGGTTTTGCCATTCATAAGATACATCCTGGAGATAGTGTGTTGATAAGGACCTGGAAAGAGGCCCCACTAACACCACATTGGGAGGGCCCTTTTCTTGTTCTCTTGACTACAGACACTGCAGTCAGAACAGCAGAACGCGGCTAGACACACGCATCCAGAGTGAAGAAGATCACCCCAAAGAAGAAAGAACCTGAGTGGAACGTGGTCTCCTCACCAGGAGACTTGAAATTACGACTACAAAGGAGCAACCCATGTCAGGAGGAAACCGAGTGAGATGTACTAAAGCTGAGTGCCCGTGTTTCCCGTGCATTGAATTCAAGTGCAATCTCTGTAACAAGGTTTGGGTGGCTCACTGTAAAAGGGGATTTAAGCCTAAAGGATTGTGTACTAGGTGTCTGGAGGAGGAGCAGACTCTGACTACTCGTTTTCTAGATATCTCTGTCGCACTTGATCTAATTAGGCTTCATTCCAGGACCTGGTATCTTCTGAAGTGGAATGGGCTGAGGGGAACATCGAATACACAGGCAGAACCCCTGAGAATTGAGTGCCGAACTCTGAGCAAGACCCCCTGCAATGCAGACACGGTCAAACCTGCCCGCGGGGAAGCATTTAAGAAGCGATACGCAGCCAGGGTCCAGCACAGGGCCCCTGAAGATGACTTCTGCTGCACAGAAGATGGATTACCACACTGCTGGCTGCACACCAGCAGGCGTAGGCAGAGGCAGAGGAGTTTACCGGTGGGGTATCCTAATGACCCTGTGGCTAGCTTCACTCCCGACAGCGGCATGGTTCTCAGAGAAGCAGCACCAGGTGCTTCCGCAAGGCCCGATCAACAGCTGTGGTGAGTGCAGGATGAGATCAGGCCAAGCAGGCTGTGAAGATAAGCAGGTGGGGTTCTGCAGAAGAAATGGCACACTATACAGGATCTGCAGGGAAGGGGGAAAATATGTGTGTTTGGACATTAATAGAGATGATGAAAATGAGAAGTCAGGTCAACTCCCACCAAAAGACGAAAGAAAGCACAGCAGGCAGAGGAGAAATATTGGAGTAGATATTCCGATCTGTGATCAATGTAACCGCACTCTTTGGATAGGGGGGAAAAAAGAATCGATTTTCATAGCATATTTTACCGTGAACCACTTGTGTTATGGGAGTGAACAATTGAGAATGTGTAAAATAGGAGGAAAAACATATTGGGTGGGCAAGAATCTAAAATAGGATGGGAAACCGGTGCAAAAGGATAATCAAATAATAATCAATAATGAACGAGATTGCTCACAATTAGATAAAACATTTTGCTTTATGCGAGACGAGGAAGGTATAGAGCCTGAAGTAAAAATTTATGAAATCTCTCAAGAATTAAAAAGGCAGGAGGCAGAAACTAGAAGAAGGAGAATAGAACAGGATAGACTTAAGTCATTAAGTGAACAATATGAACAGCTGGAAAAACAATATGGGGATTCGGGATCACTTATTTCTAACAGGAATTTATTTTTAGATCTTATGCAGGAGATTGCCTCCGAATTAGGTCTAACCAACTGTTGGATTTGTGGGGGATTGAATTCCGCTGAAATGTGGCCCTGGAAAGGTGAAAACTTATTGCCGGAACAACTATTAAGGTGGAATAAATCGGAAATTTCAAAAAATATATTGCGGCCCGAAGGGTGGATAATCGACCACCGGATAATTGGAACTTTTTGTATCAGCAGGGAGGGGAAAGAATTTAACGAGGTTGTAGGATATACCCCGTGTATATCCACATTAGCTGTAAATTCAGATAAACAAGAAAGGAAATGACAACCTAAACCTCCGATGGGATACTGGGAAAAAGAAAAAACTGACCGCTGCAATTGGTCTGAGAAAATTGGTTTATTCTGGAGCTAACCCTTTCCAGTCCATAGAAAACATAGCTCATTATTGGGAAATGCCAGAGATGACACATGAGGTCTGGAGATCTCCCAGTGGGATATATTGGATCTGTGGGAAAAAAGCATACAGTGAACTACCTGGGAAATGGAAAGGTTCATGCACTCTAGGGATGATCCGCCCTTCCTTCTTCACACTCCCCAGGGCCGAGGCTAATATGCTCGGGGCCCTACTATATGAGACTTTAAGTAGAGAAAAAAGAGAAGTAAAGACAAGCCTCCCGATGGCGGGAGGCAATCATAAATGGGGAGAGGAGGAATGGCCAGCAGAACGTCTAATAGCATATTATGGCCCGGCAACCTGGGCACAAGATGGGAGTTGGGGTTATAGGATTCCAATTTACTTGCTAAATAGGCTAATCAGATTGCAAGCAGTGGTAGAGGTTGTCTAACCACACCTCTGATGCATTAGAGCTGTTAGCCAAACAACACTCCCAAATGAGAGCCTTTGTGTACCAAAACTGAATAGCATTGGATTACCTGCTGGCTGAAGAGGGAGGGGTGTGTGGGAAGTTCAATGATTCTGAATGTTGTGTGGAAATAGATGATTATGGGGAAACGATCAAAAATCTGGCATCAGAAATAAAAAGGGTAGCTCATGTACCGGTACAGAGATGGAATTCAATCCTCCAAACTTCTTGGTGGGACAATTTGTTTAATGGGGCATGGTGGAAAAAACTGATTTTCTTCATACTTTGTTCTCTAGCAGGTATCATGTTCTTGCCTTGTCTCATCCCATGCCTTATTCGTTTAATACACTCTGTGGTTCAAAGTATGCAGATCGCAGCAATGCCAATGGACCCCGAATTGGCCACAGGTAAAAACGACAAAGTATCAAAAATCATGAAATTAAAAGAACAGACAGAAGAAAGTGAAGTAGCAAAAATATTGGCGAGATTTGAAAACCGAGTTAGGGAAACCTCTTATAAGGAGTATTACACTCCTCCACAGGAGGCCTGGGATGACTACAAGGATGAATTTTAAAAAAGGGGGTTCTTAGGTGGAGCATGAATTAAGTTTCTGAAAATACAAGGTGGGGGATTCTGTTATGAGGGATGCTAAGAATTAATTCATGCTCAGGATAATATTTTATATAAGGTGCTGAAAGTTAAAATGTAGTAAATATACCAAATACTCCCCGCTTTTGTAAAACTCAGTTTGCAAAAAACCCAGACTCAGATTTGCATTTGAAGACACAAAGCAAGGCTTAAACTTGCGGGGGAGGGTTTTCATTTGCATCTAAAGGCACAGGGTGAAGTGACACCGCTTTGGAACAAGATGGGAAGCGATTATCACTCTCTGACACAATAACAGTGCCACCTGGACAACACTACCGGGCTAGGACTCAATGCAAGCTGAGAAGGATAAGAAAACACCAATATCAGACAGTTGGGGGGAGAATTTACATCTTTGCATCTACCAGACACGGAGAATTTACATCTTTGCATCTACCGAATGATAGAGGGGGTCTACATTTTTTTACATCGCTGAGTCTGGCCTTGGGGCACAAAAACTGTATAAAATACAGACTCCAGCAGTAGTTTTTTGTGAACCAGGGAAGGACTGTTTGCCAGATAGACCGCTGGTCCGACCCTATTCACTGATGTCGATTCCCGGGCTCGACATCTCTTATTTTTTTAGTTTTGGTGGTGGGTTTTTATTTCTTTGTAACCAAATTGATTTTAATTAATTTCTTGATATAAAACAATTCGGCTATTTCGTCTATAACACCTACAAAATGACCTAAAGCTTCTGCTTTAAGTAAGGTGAAAACCTGCAAAAGATCATCTCACATGCTATTAAAGCCAACAGGTTGCAAAGGAAGCATTCACAGCTAACAGAGGTACCTCAGATCCCTAACTGTATTATCAGAGAATCTGAACAGTCTTAGGAGAATCAGAAACCTTAAGCAAAGAGCTACTCCCTGCCACTGACCTTAAAAGCTTAAGCTTATCCTAAATTTCTACACTCTTAGCCAGAAAAAAATAACTATCACTTGACTGCCCTGAACAGGTCTCTGTGCTTACATCAGCATTAATGCTATTGATGAAAAGATTCTGAGAAAAAAAAAACCCAAAAAGCCCCCAAAACCAAACCCACAGAAATCATTCAGCTAAGAAGCTGAAAGTTTAATAGCTTAATACAAATCTTGCTTCTTACTGGTGCTTTCTTGTCAATAGGCTTAATAACAAATTTCTTGTCATTGAATGAGATATTTCTGATCTCACTCCAAGGGAATCCAATTTTCGGTGTTAGCCTGCAGAAATGGGAAGCAAAAAGAAATAAGAGCCAAAAGTCATTCCAAATTCTTGACTTAGAATATAAAGCTCAAAATTATACCAAACCCACCCTCGTATTTCAGTGCTCATATGGTAGTTGAAATCAGCAGACAAAATTAGTCACACAGACGAAATACAAACATAAGCAGTTTTTCAATACCACTTTTTTGGTTTTTTAAATGAAAAACAAAACTGGAGAATGCATCTATAGCAGGAAGACTAGGGATACAAGTGAAACTATCTTGAAAAGATTTGCCAATTTCTTGTATTTGTTGGTTCAAAGAAGCACATTTTATGGATTATTCTGGCAATGTCAAAAACACAGCCAAGAATGATACAGAAATTGTGGAGATTAAAGATTGTTAAAGATTTGAATTCCAGGAGAGATTGATTTTGAATGACTTTATATTGGAAAGGAGCTGAAGGCAATGATGAAGAGAGAGGGGTTTATTACCTATCATTCTGCTCATAAATGTTGAGTCCAAGAGCATCTACACCTAGCCAGAGCTCAGAGCCTTTCTTGTTTTTAATGCTGAAGTAGTTCACACCATACATTTCCAGATCCTGTGCAATTTTCAGGTACTCCAAGACAGCATCTTCTCTGTAGCATGTAAAAAGAAAGCAGATTGTCTTTTTTGAGTCTTTAAGCCATTAGAACAAGAAGGTGCTATCTTCCCACATGGACAGAGCAGCAACAAGCTGGCAAAGGTTCTAAGCATCACCCTTGTAGATAATCAAAAACTCTGCAAAGTCAGTCTTTTATTTACTAAAAACAGCCAGCTGATGTGGACCAGCAAGAGAAGAGGCACGTGAACCTAGTTACTCTGAGCAAAATAACCTGAAGAATGCTAACTTATCCTGAAGCAAGTCACAGATTTTGGTATGCATTCATACATTACACACTAACAGTACTTTAAATACAGCAGTTTCACACTGCATCAGTTACCTAATCATTCCTCGATGTTCCTCATGCCACACCTGGATCCTCTCCTCCCACTGGTCCTTGTTAAGCTTATGCTGCTCCAAAACCCTAGAAAGAGTATACATGGGATGTTTAAAACCAAGCACTACATATATGCACACACACAATCACATCACTCTATAATAACGCTTCATTAAATACTCCATTGGCATCAGAGTTCCCCCACAAAAATATTCCAAGAAATACAGTTTTATTAAAAGGCTAGATAGAGACACAATGGTCAGTATTCAAACTTCTAACAAATGACAAATTTTATTCAGTTTTGCTTCTCCTTGTAGCATATTTTGTTTTGGAGCTTCTCTCACTACTTCTGATTAGAGTTTCAAAGTAGCAATAGGAAGTTTAAGGTGTTAATTAATTGAATACAAATCTAAATGCTCAAGTGGCACAAGGCTATATTTTATTCTGAGCATTGCAATCAAAACACCCCCTACATTAAAAAAAATAAATCTCAAACCCTTTAAGACAGAGAATGTCTAAGACTATCCAGGTTCACTTACCTTTGTGGGAGCAGTTTATCACTAGCAAGGTAGCCAGATTTGTGCACATCTTTGTTGAAGTCTCCGTATTTGGACTGGACAGCATAAGAAGCCAGAAGGACAGCTGTTTCTGGAGGACAGTAAATGTCATCATTCAGAATTGCCTCCTTCACTTGGAGAAAGAAAAGGCGCTGTGTGATGTCCTGGATCAGCTCTTCTGCCACATCTTCTGGGTAGAACTTGGCACGGAATTTGAAAAGCAGGGGGCTTTCTTTACGTACATCCTGTGCTGTTACCTGGAACAGAGTTAGCAGATTTTGGAGCCTATATACCAAGTGAAGGGGAGCAGTTTACGAACAGGAAGGCAATCATGCACTAGAAAAAAAAATTCTCCTTTCCAATGCAGAAGAGAGTGGGCAGAAAAGCAAGGATTTTCATTTACTTACTGCTAAATACCTCATCACTTCTCCCCACTGGACTTACACAAGCCAGTAGTTGACCAGCTAAATTACTTTCCAGGTTTCTCCCCAACCAAGATGCTCACATGAGCACGACATCAGCATTTTACCAGGAAGGGTAACAGATCTGGCCTGGTAACAAACAGAGCTAGATGCAGGACCAGGTCAGATACCACAACTCCTCACACCCTGGGGAGGGAGTGTGTGGACATCACAACAACAACTCACTGATCTTGCAGTACTTGAGGTGCATGGATAGGCAAGAACAGATCCCTGACAGAAGTATGGAGACTGAATTTGCCCCTGCACTCTCAGAGAAGGGAACAAGGACAAGCAAAATCTTGGAGCAAACATACCTTTTTGTTCAATTTTAGCCATGTTGAGAAACCCTTGGTGTCTTGATACTGAAGTCCAAAAAACCAGACCTCTCGCAAACCAATTGTCTTGACAACCTGAAAGAAAAGTTTTTATTAGCAAGATCCCCAGATGGACTGAACTTACCAGTGGCTGAGAACGTGTTAGAGGTAAATTTAGACAAAGACAGACAGTACCCAGACCACCTGCCTCTCCTGCTGCAGTGCACAGAAAGATGATTGGGCATCTAAGAGGTCTTAAGTGTATGTGTGTAATATTCTTTCTTCTCCTTCAGCTCTTTAAGGCTTGTTGCTATTTATAAACAACAGCTGGGACATTATTTTTTTCAGCTACTTATAAGCCAACATGTATAGCCAAAATACAATGCAACAGCTCTGACAGGTTTAGTAACTGCCAGGAATGAGGAACACAGCTCCATTTTCAGGCACACCCCACATTTATCATGCAAATGTACTATTCCTGGGCAAGTCATGAATCACCCTGCTAGGCTGTGCTACTTTAAGATTTGTTTCTACTTGGCTTGGTTTGGAAAAGACAGGTATCTGCTAGGGAAAGCTGGAGCTCCCCTTGGAATAGAGAATGTAAATCCCCTCTCTCCAAATTATTATAATTTGGCAATTAATTATTATAATTCTGCAATTAGGGGCTTTCAGGCAAAGATATGGGAATAGGAGTAACAGTTCTTTACTAGGAATATTAAAAATACAAATGTAGTAGTACAAAAAAACAAGCAAACAAACAAAAATCCTAGAAACCCTGACAGAGTCAGAAATACGACCTGACACGCTGTTGGTCAGGATGTTGGAAACAGTCCAAATAAATCTTCCTGGAGTAACAGATGTGGTTCTGTTGGAGTAGAGATGATGGAATGGGAGAATGGAATGGGAAGAGATAAAGAAAACACTTCCCCAAACCGGTTTCAACAGATGGAAAATAGAATACACATTTTTGGTTACATATTGCAACCTAAGACACTACTCCACTGATAGTTATAGACAGGCCTTTCACACAGCTCTTTACTGAGCAGCAGCATTAAGAGGAAGTGTCGAGGCTAAATCCATATGCTATCCCTTGTGCAAGGACAAAGAGCCACCATAGACATTAACTACACCACTATGTAAGTTCTCTCTGTAGTTACTTCCCAAGCACAGCAGGCATGCTATGTAAATAAGAATTAAGAAGGCGTTAAATACATATTGTGACAAGAAACAAGAGCCTCATGGTGGGGCAGCAAGACTACTGCAGTACAGTGCCACTGTTGGTTAAAAGGAGGGGAAAGTTTCTCCAAAGCCTGATTGCTATCAAGACATTCCCCCTTTGTGCCCTGAAAAGCCTGGGACATGCCACAGGGTGCAGCAAATCTACACAGTGAACCTCCCCCACATCCCTCCTGAAGACCCGGGAGTTAGTCTCATACTGGTGTAATATATGTTATGGAATAATTCGTGGTTTATTTGGACTAGTTGGTGTTTTATTAGAATAAGTCGTGTTTTATTGAAATAAAATGGTATAAAATCACTCGCAGCTGAGACAGCAGAAACTATGCCACCCTCTTCCCTGTCGTTTGCAATCGAATAGAGGGAGGCACTGAAAATAGAATAGGCCTTCTATGGAGATGAGCTGGCCAAGGACCCAGTGATCGACACCTGATATGCATCTTATCTGTGTCATCAAGAGTGTGCATCCCAATACCTGGCTCCAGTAAATCGAATCAAGCACCTACCTCTTCCCGGAAAGGAAAACTGTTCAACGGACTGGTAGCAGAGAAAAGAAACTACATGAATATGCAGAAGAAACCGGACAAGACAAAGAAGAAGCGAAATTACTCGCTGTCCAGCCAAAAGGACTGCACTCCACGAGTCCGTGGGGGACTCGGTGCGATAGAGGCTGAATCTGAGGTTCACCCAGCTCTGATCCCGGGCTCGGAACTGATTTTGCTTGTGGCTTTTCTCAGATTTTTATAATTTGATTTTCCAATAAATTCCTTTATAAAATAATTGGCTTCTCATTTATAACACTGGCAAACAAGGCACCTACTGCTCACCTCCATTACTGGACAAGAAAGGGGAAGGAAGAAGACATTTGTCTTCAGGTTGACATGGTTCCTAAAGTACAACACTGTCAGCTGTTTTCACATACCATTCAACTCGGGCTTGCTCAGAGCTTCCCCCTTTCAAAGGGGCTAACATAGATGCAGAGACTGAGACTTGCCCTATGAAAATCAGCTGCCAGATCAGTTGATATAATTTTGTACTGCCCAAAGGCGCACTCTGTTTCCTTCTGATGTGGTCTCTACTTTGGCAAGATACAACACCAAAGACATAGGTTCCCCACAAACACATCACATTGTTTAGGGCCTGGATCAGACATTTCTTCCGGGTGTTATAAATGATTAGAAGCCAATTCAAAATAACAAGATTTATTTAGCAAAATTTCCAACACCAAATTAAAAGCCACAATAAAAACGAGACAACAATCGATCGAATGCTGGGTGGACAGAGTGGCAGTACAAGGGTACCCTCCAAACTCGACCACGTCTGCCAAGCTTCAGCCTGTGGGTTTTATACAGTTTTTTTACCCTAAGGCCAAGTCCATTGAAAGTCCAGGTATGCGTGTGTTTCTCAATTTCCAAAAGGAGTCCCCGTCTGCATGAAAAGATTACTTGATAGTCTTTCCCAGAATTCATCTTGGGAGGGGTGATATGATCATCCAGGATCTCTACCAAGATCGATATCAAATGTTGAGGAGCTGTGAAGTGAGGGTCCACCCTTGATGAATGGGCCGTTTCAGTTGCAAATGTGTTTGCCTGCACAATGGACTCTGGAATCTTGGAGACGCCCTTGGGTAGCTTTTATTAGTAAACCAAATCCATAACACAATATTATATACACGAATTTATCCATTATATTCATTACACGGGCTTTCAAAAGCAGCATTAGGGCCTTTGTTCCTTTCAGGCAGAAAAACCAAATGCAATTTTCAGCAGAGGCATGCCATCGGTGGCACACACAGAGACAAAACCTACACTAGATCATGTAGTCTATGTACATCATTCCACTGGGGTTCCTGAAATTATTCAGCCTGTCCTTGCTTGAACATGTACTGGAGAGCTGGGCTAGAGCTGCTGCAGATTCAGGGGAATGTAGGTCCCTTGTGCATCACACAGCAGGATGCACACAGCTAAGGAGGCTTTTGGAGAAGAATCAGGGTTTGCTATGCACATGCAGTTTTGGACACTGCAATAAGAAAGATATTAATCTCTGATATTAAGATATTATAGAGGGTCCAAAGGGGGCAATGAAGTTAAAGGGCCTTGAAGGGAAGCCGTATGAGAAGCAGCTGAGGGCACTTGGTTTGTTCAGCCTGGAGGAGACTGATAGGACCTCATCACAGTCTACAACATCCTCGTGGAAGTTGAGATAAACAAGGTAATTTTGTTGCAAATGAGGTCATTGTTAGTCCAGTGCTCCTTGTTAAATGTTCACCCCCACCCTGTTAATCACCTCTTGTTCCCTTTCTGCTGCACCTTCGAGCTGAGCCCCCCTGGCTACCCCAACAGCCAACATAGCAACCAAAAAAGCCAGGAGGAGAAATCCAGCAGACATGCAAATAGAAGTGATGCAGTGCCAGCTGGGAGAAGAAATTATTGCTCCGGACCAGAAAAACATTATTAGACTGAACCACCAAGACACATGGATGGACCATGCAAGGAGTGAGACTGACTCCTCCCAAGGTTGAGCGGTTTTCACCCCTCACCCTGACTCGCAGAGACGTTGCCCAGAGAGGGACCCCCTGGAATTTCAGAGCCAACCAAGCCTTTGGGACTGGGGGTGAGGACCGTGAGCCCGACCCTGCCTACACTCCAGTGAATGAGGCTGCTGCACACCTCCTCCTCCAAGATGCTTCTGGGAACAGCGGCGGCGTGCACTCGACCCGTCGGGCCCCCACCCTGAGCTGATTACAGTAAAGGCTTTTAAAAGGAGAAAAATCTCCTGCCCTTGTTTATAACAGAAGTGGTCACAGTACCACTCTTGACAGAGTTCAAGAAACATTTGGACAATGCTCTCAGGCATGTGGTGTGATTCTTGAGGAGGGTCCTGTGCAGGGCCAGGAGTTGTACACAATGATCCTTGTGGGTCCCTTCCAACCCAGCATATTCTGTGATTGGAAGCAGATGGTTCAAGGAGGGGAAGAAAGGCTGTCCTAGAGCCCAAGGACAGCTCTGTTCTTGGAAGAATTAACATATGAATGGGATGGAAGCTCCTCACTCGACTGCATGGGTCTGCTTTCCTCTCTTCCACTTGACAGCAGCTTATGCCTGGGAATTCAACAGGCTGGATTGCCAGCAAGGAGCTGAAAGGCTCCACACTGTGGTCCCACACAAAAACACTTTTATTCCACAGCAGAAGCCTGCACAGCAATAGCAGAGACAACAACGAGCTGGGGGCAAAGGGGAGACAGCACAGCACTCACCATCACAGTCCCAAGCTACCACTGAACTAAGGCAGGGAGGATAGTCCTCCTCCCTCCTCAGCTTTAGCAGGCTATTTAGTTTCATTTAGCAAGGGGAAGAGCATGAAGAAGAAACAGCTTTCTACAGCTGCAAGGAATCTGGCTGGCAGCAGCATAATTATGTCTGGGGGTGTACAGCATTCAGATCCCTAATGAACTGTGAAATGTTCCAAAAAGCAAACAGCTACTGGCAGTGGCTACAGATGGAGAAGGGCTGGCACAAAGGATGGGAGAATAGAGACTACTGTTTAACACAGACCACAATACTTAAATACCTAAAATCTACATCTCATCTGGAGAGCAACATCTTTTCTTCATGCCCGGGGGAGCATTAAGTCAGTCCCTGGGTCTTGTTTAGCCTGCTGGATAAAGCTCAGTTTACAATGGGCAACAGATTGGATGCAGCCTTAAAATCCAGCTGTCTCATGGTACCTTGACTAGCTACTACAAAACTCTTAATTGAGTACTACCTTTAGCTTAAAATTCTACTCAGTAAGGCATAGGGAAAAAGGTGCATTTCTGGTGACTCACTTCATCCTCTGCAGAAAGTCTAAGCACAAATCAGTAGGGTTTTTTTACTTATGTTCAGAGGAGAAACAGAAGATCTTTCAGGTAACCTTTTCTCTCACTCCTTACTCCATGTTTTCTAGGTCTGCATGACAATTCCTGTCCTTCCCCTCAGCACTCACCCAGCTCCCTCTGAACTACATTCCTGCCATTGGGTGGTGCTCCACAGCAGAAGAGGGAGCCATAAACAGCCTCTTAAATGTACATTTTAGCATCAAGATGATGACTGAAAATGGCTGTCATTCTCAGCCCAGGAAACACAGCACCACACTGGCAAACAAGTACAGATTCTGATGAAAGCACTATTTACACACAGGCAAGACCAAAGCATGCAAGCAGAGGAAAAGGTGTTCCACTTGGATCATGTTCCTGCATCAAAGGCCAAATCATCTCAGGCTATATCACGGTACAAGTGTCTTGAATGTTGCCCTAGTTAAAGGTGAGGTAGGTCTCTTTCTATTACAGGCATGTCGAGTACATCTGAGAGAAAACTGCCAGCTAACCTTATTGCTGGAGGAGCTCTGAACTGGTGCCACACCTGCAGTTTCATATGCCAGTCAAAAACAACTTAGAATGTGGTCTTCCAGGTACCCTAACTTAGTACCCAAGATAGGCTTCATCTACAGCCACAAATATTCAACTGTTCCCCCTCCATTTAGCTGGTGGATGTACTTCTAATTTTCCCTTTCAAAGTGCTAAAATGCCAGTGTGCTAAACTACAGGATCTTCAAGGTTTTGTACTTACTGCAGTTTGCCATTGACATCTTTAGCAACAAGCAGTCCATTTTTGGTTGGAACTACTGCTTTTCTAAAAGTCAGAAAGTTTCCACATGTTCCTGTGAAATCTGAGAAACATTTTCATACCACTTAACCACAAGCCTTCATTACAGGAACAAGAGTTCTGGGGTTTGCTGGGGCAACCAGCCACTATCCTGAGACTTGCTGCTTTCTACCATGAAACTACCTTAGTGAGTTTTGGTTTCGGTGCTTTCACCTAGTGGATTAAGTGTTCCAGAGCCATTTCCTATGTGTTTAAACACTACTAGGTAGGACCTTACCAAGGCTAAAGATTTCTCTTACACTCTCCCTCCTCAAAAAGCTTAGTTTGCAGGCCATGAGACACCAACCACCTTTATTCCAAACACAGCTCAACTCAGATGGAGTTACTCAAAATTCAAGAGGGGGTTGATCAGCCTGTGCTGTAAGCTTAAGCAAACATGAAAGAAATCTGACAAACTGGTACTCTACAAAATCACTAAATTCATTGCAGCAGATAAACAAGAAGAAAGCTGCTAAGCATTACCAAGGTTTCCAGCTGCACAACTACCTCGGTGGCCATGCAGATAGAAAAGCAAGGCAAGACAAGCCAGGGCACACAAACTCAGAATCTTAGATCTGACTCTTCACGAAATCTGAAAGAACTTTAAGAATGTAAAAGAAAATGAAACAAAAATAGCCCCTAACACACATTCCACTATGTATAAGACTCAATGCTGAACATAAAATACAGCATCAGTGACCAGGTTTAAAGTGTGCAGAGAGATGCTTATTGTTATAATTTTAATCCATAAATAAGTGCACTTTTCTATTACAAGCTTAGTTTTGACCCCAAAAGCTCACAATAATGAGGAAAAGCATCTTCAGAAGGTTAACCACATGTTTTTAAAGTGATAGCTACTGAAGTTTCTCATGTCACATTTTCTTTAACCTGTGACTTGTCTTCATGGCTCTTAATTGGACAGAAATCACCTTTAAGGAGATTGGATGCTCAGTGATTCAAGCTAGAATCAATGTACCCAAAAAAAGGAAGTTTGAGAGGCAAAAGAGTGGAGAGACAATTTCAAAGCCATCTACAGCAACAAGTAACTAAGAAGTTTCACCAGACAACAGATTAAACTTTTATGTTTAGAAGACATACAATGCAAAGCACTGCTTTGGTTTACTGGCTACTCTCCAGACCAGCTGCACTTCAGTCCAATACAGAAAAGGGTCAAAGGAGGAAAACAAGCAGCTATCACTTGCAGTGCCTGTGCTCTGCATCCTCAGGAAAGCAATATTTCAAGGTACCTGGGAAGTAATCAGGCCTATGGGATAAGCAGCATCCCTGACATGCATAGCCCATCCTTGAGCTCCTCTTTTGATCCATCACTGGCAGCTGAGGAATGGGAGCAAAGTTACAGTTCTTGCTAGCAAGTCAGTAAGCCCTGGAGTTCAGCAGCTGATGTTAAGAGGTATATCAGCAAAGCTGCAGAAGATAGACAGTACAATGCTGTCTCATTTAATCCAGGTTTTGTCCATGCACACAAGCCTAAGATATTTAAGCTAAAGCTGTACAGTTACAAGATTAGGGAATAGGAAGAGCTCTAGTATAAATCATGATGTTACTGCACATGCATATCAGTTCAGTGGTATTTCTACAGCCAGCTACTTTGGGGCAGAAACCACTTCCTACAAAGCAGTGAAGCATCTGCATTGTTCTGTCACTACAAAAATTCACTTTGAAATTTAACCAAGCAGGAAAGAGGAAGACAGGAACATTTCTACCTCATGCCCATTCACATATTATTACGATGGAACTTTAGACTCAAATGCTTTTCTCCTCATTAAGCTAAAACCTAGCTACAAGCTTTCCAAAATCTTCTGAATCCTATTCAGAGTGGGCCAGAATCATGTGTGGCATAATCAATACATTTATCTACCTTTAAACAACAGGTGAAAATAAATACTGCCTAAATGTTACTGAGCAAAGCCAGCAGATTGCACTGAGGTAGCCATGCAGCTAAAAAGCTTGGTAATGCTTAGCAGCTTCCTTCTTGCTTAACTCAGAACTGACAGTTCAAAGTGAAAGGGAACCCCAGGGCAAAAAGATGCTGGATATCTTAAAATTTTTCTGTACAAGAGTCAAAAATCAGGTTTCACACCAGAAGTCAATGTCCTACAACAGCAAAACCATACATCTGCTTTGTAGAGGAGCTCTCCCTTCCCTCAAAAAAGCACTGATGAAAGCAGATTTTTTTCAGAACCAGCATCATGCAGAAAATACTAGATTATCAAGTCCAGGGGCACAACATGGCTTAAGGGAGCTAGAAAATAAACAGAAGTAACTTTGTTCTTACACACCCTACCATGGGACCCCAGACAACCTAAGGATAGAAACTGAGGCAGAGTGAACAACGACCAGCCAGAGAGCAGTCACAGTGTCAGCAGGGACAACAGCACTGGACTATCCCTTTACAGGAACCAATACACACAAACAGCTCAGTCATGTGAAGGATACTGGATATGTAACAGCTGACAATACATTTAAAGGTCCATCCCTTTCCTAAAGAGAGCAAGTTTTATGTCAACCAGACCTTTTAGAAATAACAAATGTTTAAAGCTAGCTTCAGACACTTCTTTTCCCTTCCATTTCCAACTTCACCTACAATCCAATTTAGGTGAAGTAAGCACTGCCTCAACTTAGAACACAGTTCTGCAACAGCATTTTTTTTTCTCCCTTGGCAAAGTGCTTACTGTGGAAAAGGCAAAACAAAACTTCTGTTTAGACAGGTGCTGTGTGAAATACACTGAAGGGAGAAAAACATGCAGCTGTCCAAGAGCTTGACAAAGGAGTGAAATCAATTACTAGACATGAAGAGCTACTATATTGGAAACATGACTGGATGCTTCTCAGAGACAAACCGATGAAGCCCAAGTCTGCTAGCAATGTCAGTTTGCAGCAAAAGCCGCAGATGACCTAGAGCTGACTGAAAATATCATGTGCAGATTAAAAATATTACTAAGGCGAGTAGTATTGTTTCTCAGCACTTGGTGCTTTGCTTGGATAATAGCAGAAGCCAGATATTGAAAAATAATCATAAGAACTATCCACATGAAGAACACCTCCTTCCAAAAAAACCAACAAAACCAGTTCATTTTTTGATAAACTTGGGGACATGTCACCTCAGCTTCATTAGCAAACACTCTCATAAACCAACTGTGGCAGAGTTCCATGTTGCACACATGGATTCTGGACAGAACTTGGCTTTCAGTTTTACCAATCCAAACCTGTCAGATCTGAGACCACACAGGGCTAAAATATGCAGGAGCTACTACATAGTAAGACAGACAGCTGAGAACTACACTGCAATTCGGAACTTTTTTGAAAGTCTTTTTACTTTTTCCATTATGAAAGGATGCTCTTTCACTAAAGCTTTGGATCTCACTCCATTTCAGGGCTGGGCTGCAAAGAGCAATATATCATCTAGTGTTGAATCATCCAGCTGAGTACAAGAGAAAACAGTAGTTTGTGGTTAAAGATCTAAAAAATATATATAAAAAATTAAATTATATTTGCTGGCCTCAAATGAAATACCTGACTTCAATGAGTGAATCAGCCCTTATTTTTCTCTCTTCCTTATGATAGGTACTACATAGAGTTGACCCCAGAATGCTTAGCTCTACTGAACCACACCCAAATCTCTGACATATCTGGTCTGGCAGTTCCCTCATCTTGTCATTAGTCCAAGATTCAATTTGCATATCTTTGAGCTATGAATTTACTGTTTCTATTTTTCTCCAAGGAGCAAATCTATGGCCAGTTACAGCAGAGAAACACAGCAGAACCTGTCAAAGTTTCACCTGCTGCAGCTGACAATGTCTGTCTTCTGCTGCTCCAACTTTGGTCTGCACAGGCCTCCCTGCTTCTGTTTGAGCCAAAGCAGCAGGAAATTTGCCTACCCAGTGAAAGCAGGGGAAGGCTGACGTAGCCCATGCAGACAGTCCAACGTAGTATCACTCGTTCACTGCTCTTAAGGTTTCCCTCAGGGCTTTATGGGAGTACAGAATATCATTTTACCTGCACTTAAAGGTTGCAGCAGCATTTGAAATCTAGCTAAGTCTCTCCTGGTTTAGAGACCAACTACCCTTTGGAATCAATCACACAATGCTTACAGGTAAGTCAACCAAAAATAGCTTACTAGGTCCCCCATAAGACTTTTCTTACAAACTAAGACTGCAGATATCTACTGCTTTCCAATTACTATTATTATGAGCCATAGCACCAATTCAATACTTCACTAGAAGTAATAGCTCCTAACACAATTTGGAGATTAAAAAATGCATTAGTTTTGGAAAAAAAGTACAATTTCTTACTGTGCTGAGTTCTCTTGAAGCTATTACATATAGTGACACTCAATCTTTGAAGTCCTTTAGAAATTATTTGCTGTTGCCTCAATAGAATTACAGTGTCTTTATCAACTATATATCTTCTGCAGCTCCATCGCCTACCTGATCAAAGAGTTGCTTCCCTGTGGTGTTGGGCTGGATGGCAAACTCCAGCTCAGCATCCATGGTGGTAACACGCACACTGATCTGGAAGACAGAAAAATGCATCATAACACATGCTTGAAGTGATGCTACCCAATAATGAAAACGAACACCTGCCCAGGACCAGGAAGTAGCTCTCAAGCCTCCAGGAACTTCACTGCAAGCAGTCACAAAGTCATCTGCTCTGCCAGCATGGTACTCACAGTTTTCCTGTAGAATATAATTTTCCTGTTTTGCAGTGTTTTTATCCTCTCTGGTCCTACAAATATTCACATGTACTGACACACATGAGAGCCATTTACATCTTACAAAGTTTAATTTCCAGAGTAGAACATTCTGGTGTCTTTCACAAAAGCAGAGATGTTCCAAAACTTGGTGCACACAAGAAGAACCTTTTGTTTGAAGGGTGAACATCAAGGAAGTTCCCAGAAGCATTAACAACTCAGTCTGCCAGAGAAGGCTGGTCAATAATAACAATACACTTCCAGTCTTTGTGAGTATTTGGAGGTTATAAGGCACAATACCTGACATGCTCCAGGGGCCGTGAGTATGAAGCAGACAGGATGCAAGGATGCCCTCACAGGCTAAGACAAAAAGGCTGCATGCTGAACATGAGAACACTTCCCATAGCAGTAGAGCTGCCAATACTGCTTTCCAATATCTTGTTTACTAAGAAACCAGACTGCAAGAGAAGTAGAACCAGGGTTTTTTCCCAATAAACAAGAAATGTTCTGCTAGTTCAATCTAGGTAAGTGCCAAAAAGAGACCACTAACTAGAACAAATACTTTTTGATGTTTCCCAGAAAGCCTGCTTCAGACTAGGCACACCACTATTTTGTACTTGAGATCCTCTTGAGATAAACCTAAAGGATTTCTTGTTTTAAGTTAAGCTAAAAATTCTGTAAGGTTAAAGGCAGGCTTAGCACAGCTAAGCTGAAGTACACATAAGTTGAAGTTCTAGCTGTTTCATGCAAAAGGAATGCTATTTAGACATTACTAGAACAAAGATATTAACAAGTATATCAGGAATAAGTTGGTTTTGAAGCCCTCTAAACCTTCTGACACAATGTCAAACTAAGGCAAAATCATCCCACAGAAGTAGCAAGGAAAGCACAAATGGCCTAAACTCGTAAGAACGAAGCTTTTTTTTTTTTTTTTTTAATTAGCAGCTTTCAATAGCATGCAGATGCCCTAAGTTCTCTTAGTGTACACCTTCCCAAAATTATTCTCTTTGAATCCTAGACCTCAACAATGGGCTAATTTCATGGTGCTTTGGTGAAACAAGAATCTGGCCACTTCCTAGAAGGGCTGAATGCTCCCCAAAACAGCTTTGCTACTTACACTTGGAAGCAGACTCTTCTAGCAGAATGAGTGCTGGCTTGTAAGCCTGATTCACCCAGCACAGCCACCAGTGAGACCAAAGCTGTCCATAAGCTACATTCAGGTATAAGAAGAGTTACATTAAATGAGCCATTAAGTTACACCTTACATTTTGTTAGCTTTGAAGTATTTCCTGTTCACCTAAAGCATTAATGCATCAGCTACCATGAAAGAAAATAGTCTTTGCTCCACTGTTTATGGGCAAAGCACAGTAGCCACTCTTATCTGATATCATGTGCATAGGTGATTAAGGGCCAAATATCTGAGCACCAGAAAACAGAACTGAAACATCTGTGGCACCTCTTTGCAACTTGTGTCTAAATAGCTCTTAGAGCTCTTTAGAACAAATCACACCCTAACATTTAAAATAAAGCTGCTTCAGTAACCCCACAATTCATGCAGAATACTTATTAACACTTACATCTTTAATAGCACAGGAAAATAAGGTCCCATGCTGGAACCAGCAAAATTCCTTCACTGTCAGTCACTTAAATGCCCTTAAGCTATCTGACCCAATATTATCTTTCAATTAGTACATTCAATAGGAAGATTTACACATTTCCCCCTCCCCCCCAGAAGCCCCCTGTGCTCAAGATGAGTAGCAACCCAAAGTTTAGGAGCAGCAAAGTCTTGAATGGGTTTGCACTTGCAACTTCAGCCTGATCTAAGAGAGCAGAATCTGAGATACCACAGGAAACAGGCTTGTGCTTTGGAGAACCACACCCCGGTAGTGCTGTTTCCCCAAGCTGAACACGGTTTTAACACATTCAACAGCACACTGCTGTGAACTGTCAGCAGGAGGAGCTGGGGAGAGAGCACATCCTGGGCTGTGCCAGTGACATTTTAACCATTAGTTTGAACCATCAGCGGTAATTTAATACTTAGCTGAGAAGCTAGTTTGCTATAAAATTGAGCTTTGTTAAGGCTCATTGGTGTGAAAACAACACACAAAGACACTTTTTCTCCATACACTACCAAGCCAGGGTGGTTTTGTTTTTCCAGTTCACCACAACTGGCTCAAAGGGAGGTTTCTACCATTTCAGGTGGTGGAAGGCACTGATCTTAATGCGTTCTGCCTGCAGCTCAAACAAGCTACAAGAAGAGATCTAGAGACTGCTATAATCTCTACCAGACAAGTACGTGTCAGGCACTGCATGCTTATCTTCTTTCTCCTCATTCATTTAGTCTCACTTTAAGTAAAACCACTTTACTAAGGTATTCATAGCTGAGTACTGACCAACACAAATGTTACACATAGGAATAAAAATGCTATAGCAAAACAAAGCCAACACTATGCAGTCCCATCACAATTTAGACTCATTTGCTTCGTTCCTTGAGAGTTACCCTGCCAAAGCACTTTTAAACTATTTATCTATCAAGTTTACTACCAGTGATTATTCTAAGAAAAGCCTCAAGATTCATCAGCAAGTAGCTATTAGATTTTGTATTTCTAAACCATCTAATAAGGTTTTCCTAGGTTTGAGGGTTGGCATAAGCCTTGGCATGCTTATAATTTGGGTTGCAAACAGAAAAAATGTCAATAAGGTATCCAACTTGGACTGCTGAGCATATACAAATTTAGCTCTGTCAGTCCAGGCAGATAAGGTGCACACTGCTGAGAGATGTGCAAGAGAAAGACACTGCACACCAGTGATTCAATCACAAGGTCTAGTGGCAGCACTCACCCCCAAGTATACTACCCTCCTATTCCAAATATTCTGTCACTAAACATCTATCAAACTTTCAACACTCAAGAAGTGTTTTAAGAAGGTTTACTGGATTTCAACAGATTTATCAAAAATACTATCCTAAGGCAGTAATTTATACTCAAACTTTGTTTAAAGCAATTAATTGAATTCATTCATCATAGCATTTATAATATACCCACTGCAGCATGCAAATATTTGCAACTCTCTAAATTCTACTTGGATCTTAAAGTAACAGAAATTTATTCTAGTAGGTGGCCTCTAAATAGTCTTTTGTCTTTCCATCATCACTTAATATCCTCTCATACAAACAGCTAGTAACACTATATGAAATGCTTCCAGACGCCATTTTGCACATTGCAAGAACATTCAACTATCACATTTCAGCAGGCAAATTTATACTCACCAAATTTAAAAAAACATGCCAAAAAAAGTGCCCATATTTAACTGATTCCTTTCATAACAGCTACAGGAAATAGAAAACTAGCAACCCTTCCTCTTCTCTATTTGGGGAATTACCATAGTTTCACCAGTCTAAGCACTGCTAAAGCTATCCATTGCCAGAGCACATTAAAGAGCTTCCTGCTGCCAAGGACAGTATTGTCAAGTGTGATACCTCCTGCACAGACAGAACCTCTTGCATGGAAGAGATACTCTTCTAGCCCCAGAGCAGCTGCAGCCAAAGAAAGCTCCCTTTGATCAGCAAAAGCTTTCTGAAGGCACATGCCACCACTACCCCCCTCTTCCCATGGTGTTCAGCAGTCTACAAGAGACACACTTCATAGACAGTGGTACCAGGCACCCATCTGCAGCATCTTTCCAGGTATCTTAATATTGCCTGTATACCTTCAAGTCTCACTTTCTGCCCCACTGTGATTCCAAATAAATTTTACTAGCAGCAGTAATTATCAGGTATCTTCCAGGTCTCTGAGTAAGTCCTCCTAATAGTGTGCTATAACAGCTTCCTGAGATGAAAATGTGTAGCAGCATATGGCAGGACAAACAGGAAAGACTGATACTGTCATGCTCAGTAATGGATGCATTGCTTGTGCTAATGCCCCAGTGCATTGAGCAGCACCAGAGGTAGAAAAGACAATTCTGTTTGTCATAAGTTGAGACAGTAATAGAGTACTAGGAAATTCATGTCAGAATAATAAGTGGAGTCAGCACAACAGAGTATCAACCTCTACAAAACCCTGACCCTGTGCTAAAGCTTCTTTCCTCCCTGCATTTCCTGTATGCAAGGAAGCTGTTATACCCTGCTGGGCTGGAAGCTTCAAGCTTCAGATATTCCCTGCTTCCCAGGTACAAGCCACCAAGTGGACTATTTCTGGAGAATGTAACATAGGGAAAACTTGTACTTTATTGCAAATTTGACTGGTACAGAATAGAAGCAAGCACAATTAAAAAGTAATTCCAGACCAACCTTTATAGCTTCTGCACTGAAAGGCACCCATTTACCCAGCAGTTACTCCACGTAAAAATACTAGACCAATACCATGCACCAGTTCCAACAGGTCTGACCTGGGAAGCACATCAAATCCAGCTGGAGTTGCACTAAGATCTCATAAAGCACCTTAATAATCTAAAAACCTGCCCAGTTTTGGCTTTTAGCAAGATTAGCAGCAATATAGTAAGTTTAACAAGAAGTGTCCCCCTGTTCTCAAAATGTGCAAGTAGATTCTGGAGTACAAGTGCCCTGTGCAGTGCTGCACTTCCCTTCCCACCACACTGGTCAGCCAATACAGGCCCACTGCGAGGACAGTAGAGCTTTGCTTTGCCTTGGAGAGGAATCAGAGGTGATGCCCCACACCTCCAGCACCAGCCATACTCACAGACATCTGTCTCCTTCCAGAGTGCCAGCACCCTGCCGAAACAGCCCTGGGTTCTCTGTGTCAGGGTGAGGCTGGGATCAGGTCATGTGAAAGCGCTTGTAATTTCTCAAAGGATTACACTTAATTAACCAAGCCCCCTTCCAGCAGTCTTAAAGGGCCTTTTCATACCTCTAAGCTCATCAGGGAACAGAACAGCAGCAGGGACATCCTAGGCACCACACTGCAGATACCAGAGAGAGGTTAACCCTCTCAGCAGCTCCTGGGAGCTTCCCAGCTCTCTCCACCAGCCCTATCCCGCTCTGCTGGAGACAAAGAACTTCTCATTTGACTGGAACACAGGGCAGGCAGTAAGTCCACAGAAGGCATCCCATCCCACCCCACTATTTGAATAAAGCTACCACCCAAGGAGAAAGCTTCTCATGGTACTTCTGGCACCAGTGAGCCAGAAGCAGTACTTACATCCTATAGAGTATGTGGTTTTCTTTTGGTACCTAAGTACAGCCTGTAGCAGGAATGCACCTTTTAAAGCATCCCTAATGACCTCAGCATAGAGCCTGAACACAGAGCAGTGAAGGGGCAGCTACTACTACCCAGCTTCACAAACCTCTCTTGTGAGCAACAGCAAGCCTGGTCGAGGAAGAATTCAGGCTAAATCTAACTAAATTTGTGCTCACACGGTCTTATTTCTTCCTTGTGAAGGAGCAGGGCAGCAAGCTAGCTTGGATTCAGAAGCTGCTGTGGAGCCACGCCTGAGCACAGTCACATCAGAGCTGTATCCTCACCACCAGCAATTGCTCTTCATCCCTAGTAAAGATGGCTCATGTGGGCAACAAACCACAGCACCCACAGAGCTTCAGGAGCCATGCTGCTGAGGACAGGAAGAGGAAGCAGGCCAGAGCACCAGCCTGCAAGACCAAGAAAGTCTACAGCTTCGAGAAGTCTGCTTGCAAAAACTGGATGGAGAAAGGCTGGAGGCACCAGCACCTAAGAAAGGGTAGAAACAGCAGTGTCTGGGCAGACATGCTCTGTGTCATCTGTGGCATTTAATACCTTACTGCAGCAGAGACACCAAGGGATGCTGCCAGTGCTTGCCCATAGCTTCCAGCAAAACTCACCTTCATAGCACCAATTTACAAACAGTGGGTAGGGGGGAAACATAGTTACATCACATCAGCCATAAAAAAGATAAACTTTCCTATGTGGAGCTTGGAAAAACAGAGGATTTCTGCTTTACCTAACAAAGGGGTTCAAAAGAAGCCAATTCTGTGCCCATTCCAATTGCATTTCCATAAGAGTTTTCTGACAAGGTTTATAGCAGTCATTGCATCCAGTAGTTGAAACCCTAACCCTATTCTTGAAAAGGGTAAAGACAAGAAACTGACTGAGGTGATTAATGAGATTAGCTCAGTTGGTTAGAGCACAGTGCTAATAACATCCAAGGTTGCAGTTTCAATCCCCATACACATCATACACTTGAGAGTTGGACTTGATCTTTGTGGGTCCCTTCAAACTCAGAATATTCTCTGTGTGTATGTGTCTGTAACTAAATATCTGCTACAATATATAATGCTAAAGTAGTCAGTTTCAAAGAAGGAAACCAAGTGATTTATTCTAATATAAACCCTGTCATACTATAGTGTCAGAGCCCTGGTGTATTTGTTTGACTGTTAATCTCAAAATATTCCTGTGTTAATTTGTACTGCTTATCTCACAGTGATGAGAAGGAAAATAAAATTCTTCCATACAGCAAGTGGTAATCAGGAATGCTTCCATTAAAAAAAAAAAATCCATTTCCTTGAAGGCAGCTGCTGCCGTTGAAAAGGCAATGCCTACAGAGCACAGCAAGGCAGCAATATTTTGTTGCTTATCTAGTTCTCAAGACCAAATGTGAGAAGCCACAGCTACCTTACTGATAAAGTTCTCCTTTGCACATGATTGATACCTGGTACTCAGGGAGGCCTGAGCAGAGGATCACTAAGGGGAGTTGGAGGGGATCGTCCTTTCAGGACATGTTTATCAGTCCAAAGATCAGTTATTCATATCAAGTCAGGGAATCTACTTCAGACACCCTTATATAAACTACGGATTTCTTTTTTCTCTCAAATGGTGGAGAATCAGATTTATTACCCTCAAGGACAATTTCTCTAAAAAATGAGGTCTTCAAACCACATTCACAGGTTCACAAGAAAACTTAAAAAGCCTACTCCTCATGCAAAGGGTCTGTTGTTTGCAGTTGCCTTACTTTAGATGCTTTCATTCACTCACCCTGCCCCAGCTTTGCAGCTTTCTCATAATCAATGTTTCACTGCTCTGGAGGCACCTTCCTTCATTAGCACCAGCGAGCACACACTCGTAAGTGCAGTGCACAAGCACTCAAAGCCAGGGCTATGCCAATGCTGGTTCCATAGGGCTGGATAACTCTGCATTTTAGAACTATGGAGGTATCATTTACCCAGTTTAACCAGTGATCTGATTTGGGCAGGCAAACTTTTCAGGAATGAAGGTTCTACTTTACAAAGACAACTACAAAGTTATTAATTCAAAACTATTATTAAAATTCCTCTACCACCTACACGGCATGGCTTCCAAAATCATTAATGATGTTTCCAGGTTAAAGCTACTTAAATGTAATTCCTTACTTTTCAACCAGTCACATCCCACCAATGGTGTTTCAACATCGTGTCTACTAGCAGCTTGTCATCCTCTCCAGAGGGCAAACAAGTTTCACTTAGAGGAAAGGAGTTGCAAAATGAGAGTACTAAGCCAGTAGAAGCAGCCATGGGTGGATCCCCACATTTACAGTCAAGACCAGATACTTGTATGCCACTTATTACACTACTTACTCCCAACCTTGTGCAATGGATCAATTCCCCTATTTTTGTCATTTCCTCTTCCATAAATAGATTCTTCATGCACCTCCCTTTGCTTTCCTGTAGCTGTTCCAAGTAATTAACATTGCCATTTTCTGTTTCTTTAGAGTCAGTTTGAAGAAGCCCTTGGAATAACTATTTTTGTACCTGTTGTTTGAGCTGCTTAGAGAGAACATCCTTTACTAGTCAAAACCCAGAAGGAAATTAAAATACCATGGGGAAAATCCCTGACCTCTTTTCCGCAACATCTGGATCAGGAGGTAAAACTTGAAGCAAAATCTAGCAACATACAGTTGCCATCATTCAACTTTTACAATCTGTGCAGCTTTGGGTTTTGTTTTGGTGAGGTTGCTTGTTTTGTAAACACCTTTTTTTTGTGCCTGTTAGAAGAGCTTTTCTCTGGAGAAATATACACACCTATTATGGGCTCTGCACACTAATAGTAGGGTTGGTAGTTGTACTTCACATGTCAGAGCTTAACCATATCCCTTGCTAAAGCTCTTCAACCTAAGGGCAGTTAGCAGGCAGTGGGCATGTTTGAATGCCAGCAGTGGTATGGGTGACATTCCTCACACTACTGTGTGCTCTTCCCAGGCAATCCTACTCACAGGTTACAAACAAGTGTTTTGTGCCACCCTCCTTATGTTGTACGCCGCACAAAGGCGTTATGATCCTGGCTGTGACTGCAGTCATTCAATCAGCAAAACAGTCTCTGCACTCCCTACCACCATCAGAGGCACTTCAGGTTTTCTGAGAATGCTCTTAGAAAGCAACTTTTCCCCCACCCCAACCTCCCCTTAGTCCAGTTCTTCCCCTTCCATCCTCAAGCCAAGGGCAGGGAATTTCCCAGAACCATTTAATGGTTGCTAAGACCCAGTCCAAGGGGCTGATCAGTCAAGATTGTGAGCCAAGATATGTTCCCATAAAGCCAATGAGCTTTCCAAACATAGCATCCAGTGAATGTCTGCCAAAATCACAAGCACCTACGTTGCTGGAAGGGGCTCAAAACAAGATCAATACAGGATGCTAACAAGACAAGTGTGACCTGCATTGAGGCATCACATGTACAGTAAGTACTTGAGGTTCATGAGCTAATAGACTAATACTCAGTCCCTATATAAAGGTCTCTAAATTCACCTGCAGTTAAGAATTGTTTCAGAGGTGACTTGGAATCAAGGGCAAAAGACACTTTGCACAGGGAAGAAAGCATAAAGATAACTGCTGTGGCCAAGCTCTTTCTTCTAAAGAACTCGCATTTAGATAAAAAGTCAGAGCAAGCTTATCTGTTTCACGTGCTTCCCTCTGTCCTTCAACTAAGAGATTCCTAGCAGTTTAGCTCTGTTACAGAGAGGGGAGTTGAACACAGGGCTGCCTGTTCTAGACACCCAGAGCATGGCCTGGGTGTGGCACATCAAGTTCTTAGCCAGCTCACAGCCCTCACTGAACCTCTGAACAATGGCCAGACTTCTAGGAGCTAGAACACAGTCTTACTGTGGTATCTGACTGCCTAGACTATGAGCCATCCCTCCAAATTTAACTACATGCACAGTCAAGTATGAGCTAAAGCTGTTTCATCATCCTGTGATTTTCAGCTTTATCATTTCCAGCATGCTAGACAAATCCTGCAACTTCCTTTCAGTATAGGGTCTCATTTAGGCTGGCTGCATTTTCATATCTATTTAGGTCATAGTTCCCTAAAACACAAGATTTCCCCTAAATGGCTCAGTTCTAGACTTCTTTTTAATATTCAGTTTCCCCACGCATATTTGCTTCCCTCACCACTGACTTATTTTAGATTTTAAATAGTCCTGTTGGGACTGTCCACAGTTTATAAAAGACCAGCTTCTGAATTGCTGAAGTATTCTTTGTTATTTTAAGCTCCGTCTAGTTCAAGCATTTGAGCTTTCCTAATACAGAGGAGAGTAGCTACACCACCATGACACACAACCTCATGTTCCAAAAGGTTCCTGAAGGAGCACAGGAGCTGAGGAGAGCAGTGACACAGCACATGCAGTGTCTGTATCCACCACACAGGAAGCCATCTTAACCTGCATCCTCCCAATCACTTCTCTGGGTTCATTCTTGTACTCCACAACTACACCACAAGTAGGAATTCAAAAGGATGAATCGGGGTGGGAATAACTCTTCTGTTATTTTCTCCAGCAGAATAATTTCATTGGTCCTGTTCACTACATTTACACAGGGGCTCTGCTACAGGCCATAGAAGAGGAAGGGCAAGATGGCTTTTTTGGGTACAACTGGACAAAATGGACCAAGCTATTGAATCACTCTTATTCCTCACTCCCAGGCATACCTACTTTATCCTTTGCAGCAGCTCTGATACACAACCCCTTGGTGAGATTTACCATCAAGCCACATATATACATGCCATTAACCCCATTTTCTGTTGAACTTCAGAACAGAACTGATGCAAAACTTTACAGTGGCAGCAAACCATCAAAGCTCTCACGCAAGCAACCAAGTTGATTTAGTTCATTCAAGGCTGCAATAAAATCCACACTCTTGGGTTCACATTCATACACTTCTTGAAATACACTGTTTGAAATAGGGCTATTTTAGAAAGAAAGCCTGATAAACTTCAACTAACACCTGAGACCTAGATGCATTGATGAATGCCCAGGAATGTCAGTGGTCAAGTAAGATTTATTAACATAAACAGACTTCTTGTATCAAGTGGGCAAGAGTAATTTCCTTACATGAATTGCAGTTTCAATATATACATCCTTGATTCTCCTCTACAGAGATCATCTTTATGCAGCCAAGCATGCAGATAAGCCAAACTGTTAGTGGTCTTCCTAAAGCTGCAGATCAAAACTGAGAAACTCAGCTGGGTAGTAGGATGAGAAATAGCCAGATGCTGAGTACATCTCCTGAATAGGTCAACATACATGCAGATATAACCTTAAAAAGCAAACAGTAAAACTCACTAGACTAAGGAGAGGCAGGGAGCCTGAAAACCAGCCTTCTGCAAAGAACATTCAGAAGTCAGCTTGGGAGTTTAGCTCTTACCTAGACCTGCTGTGTAGGGTTGCTTTATGTTTTCAGGTTTTTCCCAATGTTAAGGTACAGCAGCATAGGCTTGGCAGACATGAATTCAAGTTTGATCAAAGTCAGGGGCTCCTTTAGTGTTCCTGCATACAGATATCTTAGCCCTAACTGCACTTCTCCAGAACACTGGGAGCAGTAAGAGCAGCTAACTACTCCTGCTCAGGCTTGTTGTGGAAATGGATAGATCCACATTAATGCATCTAAGCATCCATCTTTCTCTAAAGGAATGGCAGACCAGCAAAATCACTTGGTTTATAAGACTGTCTGAATCCTCTCAGATCACAATTATTTTCAAACCTTTCCGAACACTGCCAAAGTAAAGCTATCATTAGAATATGGTAAAAGCATTTAATGGGAAAGTCCTCTATGCCAAACTTTTCTGAGTCCAGAGCATTTGCACAAAACTATTTGTAAAAAGACAAGGAAAACCTTGAAAGGACAGAGCAATGCAGCACATGGTCCAAGATATTTTATGGAGAAAAAAAATAGACACTCACCAAGCATTATTTTGCAATATTAAAGACATTCAAAACTTAGCCATGGGAGAAGTGGCTGGTCACCTCTAAGATATATTTGGTGCTTAGGGGCAGAAGAGACTGCACAGAGGTGAATCAAGTGCAGAGCAAGCAACAAAGCCTATGTATTAAATCTGTCAGAACTCGAAGCAGCAAAGAAGCAGGACAGCCTTCTGTAAGATTTTTACTTGATTATTTAGCATTTGTCAGAACAAACACTAAGACAGCATTTTATTTCCTGTGCATGGTGCTGAAGCAAGTACTGTTCAGATTGATCTGATCTTTTAGTGATTTGGAAGTTACTTAGTCCTTCTATTTGCTCTGTCTTTTGGTAGATTCAAGACAACACTACTATACTGATATATTCTTACAGCTGAAAATGCTGACATGGACCCTCTTTCAAAAAAATATCTCTACCCTAAACTGCTGGATGTGCAAAAGGGTATTCAAACTGAGCATAATACATTGCATTGCCTCTTGCAGTCACCCTTCAATTTGAGAGGTTAGTAACAAACCACAGAGCAAGATAAAAGAAAAAAACCCCTAAGTTGGGGGGTTTTGAGATTTGCACTTCTGCATGTATGGCTGTCAATACAGAACCCCAAGTATACAGTGCAGAAGACATTGGTGTCTATAGATTTCACAAAGCCCAAGACACATGCAGCAGCAAGTCATTACAAGTAGAGTAAGAAAATTATTTTCAGCAACTTGCTGCTTCCTAGTTTGTTGTGGCTGGGTCAGAATACTATCGATTTCAGGTGCAGTTTAGTGTTTCAAGCAAATCAAAAAATATTAAGTCAATACTTGGGTTTTTTCAATACCAACTTCAGGTAAGAGGAGTTCCTCGATAGTTTTTGAAGTGAAGGACTAGCATAGCAACAAAGAAAGTATGTCACCTCAGTATTATAGCAAAGAATAAGTTACAGTCCAGCTTCTGTAACAAAATCAGCACAATGGAGCTGCAGGCTGGAGGACTAAGACATCACTTATCAAAATGTTTTCTTGGCTTAGTGATAAAACATTTCGTGGTGTTGAATTATAACACTCTTCAAGCCTTCCGCAGTCCCAACCATGGACTTGGAGCTTCCTGACATTTTTAGTAATACTAGTCTTTTCTGACCCCATTGTTCAAATTACCAGTAACCTTAGAGTTTTTGAGGTGGCTCACAAAATGAGCAGTCATGTCTAACAGTTCATACAACAGCTTCTGGTTGTCTAGGGGATTGTGAATAGTGAAGTGATAGAACATAATCATTTTACTGCTCTCTGCTTCCAGTATTTCACCAATGCAAACAAATTCACATGTTGAGTGTGCCTCAGTGAAAATTACAGATACTGCAACAAAAATCCAGTTGCTCAAACAGCACATTTTCAGTAATAGAAGAAAACAGGTTTCTCAACTTTAGGTGAGTTCAGATCCTGATTTTTCACTGTAGGAGGATAACTGTAGCCACAGAACACTGAATATGGACAGACCCTGGATTCAATACATCTCGACTGAAACTTTCATTGTCTATCCAAAAAAACAAATTAAGTTAATCAGTCATTTTCAAAAGCGGTTTTATGGTTCCTTAATATTGAGATACACATAGGAACAAATGAAATAAACAAGATATTGGCAAAACAGTTATCGATACTTAAGCTTTCAATCTCATCTCACAGACCACAGACATTTCTTAACATTTGGATGTAAGGTACAATAGTAACAAACAACACACTAGAGAAGCAACACCCTTCTTATGCCTGCTGTGCAGTGTCTCCATTAACGACTGCTGTCAAAACTTAGAGGAACATATGAATACAATGAGTAATATAATCTAGTGACATTCTAAAGGATAACTTTGTTGATTTTAAAAACAAAACACAAACCATACATCAAACCAAACAAGTCACAATATTGCATGTTTTTATTGCTTAGACACCAAGTATTCTATTGTCCCAGCTGCGCTATAAGCTACAATATAAGCAAGTTTCTTTCAATCCTTCCAGCTTTCCAGGCAATTTTGCTTTCTTGAAAATCTGTTTTAGCAGTCAGAGAGTAATTAGATTAACCAAGTTACTGGGTGCTACTGAAAGGCATTTAAAGGACATTAAAATATTTAAAAGACAATGCAGTCAACAGGCACAGCCAACACGGGCTCATGAAGGGAAAGCCATAACTAATTTGGTATCCTTGTACAATAAGGTCACCCACTCAATGGATGAAGGAAAGGTAATGGATGTAGTTTTTCAGTATTTTAGTAAAGCTTTTCATACTCTCTCACAGCATCCTTCTGGACAAGTTGTTCAGTGGCAAGATAAGGAAGTTCAAAGTGTGCTGGATGAAGAACCAGTGGCAGCAGGGCTCAGAGGGCTGCAGGGAATGGGGCTGTGTCTGGCTGGCAACCAGTCACCAGTGATGTTCCCCAGGTCGCCATGATAGGGCCAGTGCGGCTCAGTATTTTTATCAATATTTGGATTGCAGGAGCTGAATGCACCATGAGCAAAGGAACTGACAATACCAGCACTGGGTGTGCTCTTGACTCTCTCAAGGGACACAAGGGTTTTCAAAGGCGTCTAGATAAATCAGAGCATGATTGATCAGTGGCATAAAATTTAAAAAGAACAAATGCCAGATTCTGCACATGGAGCAGAGTAATACCAGGCACAAGTCCAAACTGGGAGAGGAGTGTCAGGAGAACAGCCCTGCAGAAAGGGATCTGAGAATGCTGGTCAGCAGCAGACCCTAGAGGAGCCAGCACTGTGCCCTTGTAGACAAGAGGGCAAAACACCCTGAGGGGCATCAAACACAGCCAGTCCAAAGAGGTTATCTTCATTAAAGTGTCTACTTAATGATCTGTAAGCAAATCCTTACTTTTAATATGTATGTACAAATCCCTCCTTCTCTATCATTTCTAACTAATAGGACTAGTAGGATTCTTTTCATATAAGAAGATGTATTGGACCACCAAGTATTGTGTGAATTTTACATTACCATTTTTTTACTGGGCAACCTGATATTGCTTGAATTTGTCAGCAGTGGAACTGCCTTATTTCTTACAGTGTGCCTTCAGAACCATTTGCTGACATTCTGCAAGTCCTGTAGACTACAATTGTCAGGAAGATATCAAGTTCTGGATTTTAACAGAGAAAAAAAATTATACACAACCAAAACCCTCTTGTCCATCCAGAAAACTGCCTGAAAAGACATTTAGCATATTGATGAACTAAATTTTTTTTTGCTCTCTGAGTATACTGTTCTGGAAAAGTGAATTAAAAAAATAAAATCTATGCCATATTTATATTCTTAGAGACATTATGAATGAAAAGCCACACCTCTGGGGGATGGAAGATATCAAGCATCTTGACACTTCATCCTAGTAATTTCCCTGGCAGCTCAGTTTTTGCACTGTAACCAAGCACAATAGAATTCTGGGCTAAATTTTTCCTTGCCATAGCTTTTCAACTGTACAGTACAGCTGAAAAGCTATGGCAAGGAAAAATTTAGCCCAGAATTCCATTAGTTAGCCTAGAATAATGCTGTGACTGTGATTGATCAGATTGCAATGGCAGGTTTTTTCCTGTACTAAGTCACTTCACCACCAGAACTAGATTCCCAATCAAGAAAGGAAAAAATGCTCTGATAAGGGCCTACAAAGGAAAATAGTACAAATCAGTGATATACATACAGACAAGAATGGTTCATGGCTGCAGAAAGTCATCAGTTTACAGCTGGACTCAAAGGTCTTTTTCAACCAAACTGATTCTATGATTCTACCTCAAGAACATAGGAAGGCATACAACAGCAGAATAACTGTTCTCTAATATGTTGCATGCAAAATTCTCCAATATCAACTTAACAACTCCACTGCCCCCACCAAAAAAAGACAACGAAAAATACAAGCAAGTTTTTACAGTATTCACACTCCAGGACAGTAAAATTCTGTCTCCTGAGAAGCCTTCCTCTAGGAAACAAACAAGCTGGCAAAAAGAACTAGAAATTTGCAAGAATACAGTTCAGTCTGGACCACGAATACCATGGCACTTGATTCACTGTTTCAGGTATTCTTTCTGAACTCTTCTGAGATTTCATTTTACTCTACACAGAATCTCAGCTGGCAGAGAAAGGAATGTCTCTTCTCCCTTCTAGTCCATCAACTCATTCTTGCCTAATTACATGTTTCTCTACAGAGCTGATCAGATTCAGAGCTTTTTCATTCATTCCTCCTTTAGGGGCACTCCTGTGCCCTTGTCCATAGCTATTCATCAACCAGCAAGAGCCAAAAGGAAAGAGGCCTAGCATGGCCAAGTACTCCTATTCCTTAGCCTGGCAATAGAATGGGAACTGGTCAACGTTCTTTCATCCACAGTTTGTATTTTTCAATAGGTTCTTCAAAACAACTACTGCAGCCTCAGAGATGTTAGAGCAACTAAGAAAAAGCATTCTGCAGGAGTCATGCCTTTAAAAACATCTTCAAAGGGTGTTTTTTCTCCATTTAAGTTCAACAAGCTGCTATACAAAGGTGAGGAGTTTCTGACTGCCCCACTACTGCACTAGAAGATCACACATTCATAGAAGTGAATATATCCTTTCACAGCTGCACAGGAAGGAAGCAGCACTAGGTCACCTACCTATTGATAGCCACAGTTGCTGCAGCCATAACTGTCTCTTGTCAATATAAACCCCAAACTTCTGCAATTTCAGGTTCTAAACCTCCAAACAGTTGTAGATGATCTTGTGGTCTTACAACCACCAAGCCTACCATTGACTGTCTCTTCCTACCTCCCCACCAAGTATTTGCTTTAAACATTACCTTAAGAGTCAGCATTAGCTACTCGACTCAGAAGGGTAGGTTTTATGCCCACAATTTCCAAAAGACTTGAATGCTCCACCTAGAAACAGCCACAGGAATGTTACAAAGAGATGTGCTTGAAAGAGTAGCCTTCCATCAACCTAGAGACTTCAGCCTAGTTTGGAAGTTTCAGATGGGATAAAAACAAACTCTTAATTCAGTATTATTGGCTGCACTATGCAAATACTTGCTGTTCCCAAATATCCCTAGGAAAAAGCAAGCAATTAACTGGCTGCTTACTACTGCTCTTAATTTACATCAGTTAATTGCCCTGGATTATTCCTAGGTAGAGAGATATTTCCTCTTTTCCAATAGTGTGTTTGGATTTCCCACAGTGTGACTACAGCAGCAGAGACTCCTCGATGGAGCTGGTTTCTGGTAGAATCATTTAGCAAATAGACAAAAGGGAAACGGGACAGGAATGATAAAGATCCAAGGAGTTGAAATCTTGGAGCTCTTTTCAAACAAACCCCATTGTAGTTCTCAGAACAGTGATTAAGCATAGATAAAAGCTTTATTGTGCAAATTCAGGGAGGCCCTCTTGCTGCACAGAAGGGGAGAAAAAAAAAAAATGAAGTCAGCCAAATAAGGTTGCTTGAGCTGCACGGAGCCAGGAAAGAGTCCAGGAGATGACGCAGCCAGAGGAAGCTTTTAGTCAGTTTCCTTCATACCCTGGAGCAGAGCCAGAGCCACCTCTGTGCAGGAAGAGGGGCTTCTCTGTGGAGTAGCCATTGATCAGCAGGGACATGGCCAGGCCAGCAGCCCCAGGAGGGTGCTGTCCCCCGGCACACCCAGGGTCAAAAGCAGAAGGTATTTGAATCCTTCGGTTTCAGTTGTCTTCAAGCAGCTACTAGAGACTTAGTGAGCTTTTTGAGGAGAATTTCGCTTCAGACTAGACTAGACATTATACATAAAACAACTGAAACAAGTTTCCTCTAGAGGCAGAGATGCCATTTCCTTTCAAAATAAAGGAATCCTTATTAAGACATCTTATGAACCATCCTCATGAGAAAAGCAAGAATTGTAATTAAATTTCAGGGGTGACTAATCAGACAAGGTAGAATCACCCCAAGGAAAGGGCTGCAATGCCCTGAAGGTTTAAAAAAGATTCTGCTTGTAAACGTTATGGTGACAGGATCTTTGCAAGAAACAAGTGGTGATGAACCCCTGATAGGAGGCACCCCTGTTTTACAGCAGAAGCAGCAGACCTAAAGCTCTCCTTGGGCCCCTTTAATTGGGTGCACCTCACCAACCTGCTTCTTGCTCAGCTGCCTCAGGCAACAGATCAAGAGGGCAAAAATTAAATAAAGGACTCAACTAAGACATTTAATCTTCTAAAATCTCTTGTATGATAAGCACTCTTAGACGTAACACTGTCACCTTGAAGTTTTGTAAACTGGATCATGACTACCAATTCAGATCAGGCACTTGGAACAGCTCTTGCTCACAACAGTGTAAAACCACTATAACTGATGGATTTTGCCCAGTCAAGCTCAGGGCTTGCCATAAGAAGAGAAAGGAAAATTTCACCAGTATGTAAAAACAAAGTTAATGTTTATCTTCACTGGTGTACTTTAAAATTCCTGTTTAACTTTAATATAGAAGGCCTAAAAGTACCAAACAGAAGCTTTTGCTCACCGTCAGGCTTAATTGCTTCATCTGACATGAAGTAAAACCTTGCTATTCTTGCAGAACCTAGGAACCAAGCTGTTGAATATAATACAAGCTAGGGTGTAAAGGCCTTTCCTGTTTTGCAAAATCCCATGGTAGGTTTAAAGCTACAGATAATTCACTGCTTACCAGTTTCAGTAGCTTACCTGCTTCCACTGTAAATGCAGCATGTTTTAGCTATTGTTTCTTCTGAAGTACAGTGTCATCTGAAAATCACCAACAGGGGAAACACTTCTGTATAAAGAAAGGTCTTTGGGAGCATTCAAACACACCTCTTTACAGCAAGTCATATATCTGACAGCATTAGAAGAAACATATAATGGATTGAGTTTGCCTAACAAGTTAGCACACATGTCAAACTTGGATCAGTGTCACCAAGCTTCCCAAGCTGTACTGAGTGAGGAAATGAAGAGAGCACCAATGGGTCAGTCATGAAATAAGACAGAAGGCATCTAGAATGCTTCTAGAGTTCCTTCATAGCACAATAGGATCAAGAGAGAAGTGCCCATCTATTAAGGTCACAGTTTTCATGACTATCCCTTCCCCTTCAAGATATCAAGAAAATTCTACAAGAAGAAAAAAAAAAGAAAAAAGAAGAAAAACTCATGCAAACAAGTGTAACATTCTGCTCATAGTTGCCATCTTGTTGCAGCATTTGGTAGCAAGTAGCTACACACAAGAAACTAATTAACCAGAGTTCTCCTGATAGACACCTCAATCTCTCAGTTACTTTTCTTCTAACCAGAACCTTCAAGTTCCAAAGAACAATGGAAAAAATGTTTTTGAGTCCTGATGGGAATTAGGACCATCAATTGAAACTACAGACAGGGTCCCTAAGGATCCTAATAACTATTGCTACACTTAGCTTCAAACTAAGGTATCATAAAGTTTGGACTGGTACCTTTTCCCTTATTATTTCCTAAAACTTTCTGTATTCACAAAACTAGCTTTGACTAAAACCTTTTCTCTACAATGAATGAAGACTATGTTACCTAAAACAGAACTGCCCAAGTCCTAGTGACAGGACTGTTGAATGCACACCTCACATGTAATGAATGCTCGTGTTTCACGTTCAGTGGCCTATCCATTCACAAAGCCACAGAGTAAGGACATGCATAGGCAAAATAGTCAATGAATCCTGATACAGAAGCCTTTCACCCATCAGTCAGGGAGATCAGAGCCTACTCATAGCAAATAAACAGACTGCTGACAACTGGAGGAGAGACTTTTCAGAGCTTGACAACGGCTCATTTTTAGCACTCAACTACTTCCACCCTCCACAATACAAAGCATGAGGGGAATTATATGCCCTTTTAGGTGTCTGCTTTAACTGTTCACACTTCACAAACTTTCCAGAACACAAAATATTTAAACCAGAGTTGTATCACTAGATAAAACAGAGGTTTCCTGTTGAGAGTATGGCAGGATCAGCAGGCTGATGCATGATGGACTTTCTACACAGCCTACAAAGCCTCCAGCAACCAAACCCCTCCATTGCATGTCACAACAGCAAATCATGTGCACTAGTTCAAAGGTTACCAGAGTTAATCTTGGATTCTTATTAATAGTGCTACACAGCCTAGTGTCACTCATAGCAAACCTCACATAATAAAATGGAAACCTCCAGCTACATGTGCTAACATTCAGCCTAGCTTGAGGAGGTGTAGAGACCCAGAACTCAACAGGTTTTGCTGCTTAAGCCACGCAGCAGCATGTTTCTGTAAGCCTGGTGAGATGAATAAGAGCTACCAACCAAGTAGTTTTGACACAAATGCTTTTCCTGCCCAGCCAGAACTGTTCCCTAGAACATTTCCTCTATCTGTCTTTTTAACAATGGATTTATTTTTGTGATGAAGCCCACATAAACGTACATCTAACTGCCCAGGTTTCACCCACATTTGACCTTGATTTTTTTCCTTGAGTGATGAGTCTCTTGCATTTTACTGTTTTGTTAATTAAGCAGCTATTAACAAATCTTGAGCTAGCACACTAGTAGTCATGTTTATTTCACATGAAGAACTGATTACACAGTTATGCCAGTATATCCTGTTCCTGCAAACCAAAGATCAAGAAATAACGTTTCAAATATTATTTCAGTTGGGTCTGTAACTAGAGCAGATGGAGCAGGAAACCAAAGGCTGATACAGCAGCAGGCCTGCAGCTCTGTACTGCAACAGGCACAGACACTGGAACCGCTTTCTGTAGAATCTTCAGTGTGCAATACAAAGCATTACACCAAAACACTTGTATTTCTCTATCTGCTCCAGTTTTTAAAAGCTCTGAAAGCAGAACTGCTCTGTCAAAACCAGAAAGCAAACTGAGAAGGTGAATCCAGCCTAGGGTGTGTCTGCGGAGGCTGCAATGAGCACCTCGAAGCCAGCATTCAGATTCAGACTGGTGCTGGGAACCCCGCCCCGTAAGCCTCTCTTGTTCAGGATTTCTTGGCCGATCCACACTAAAAAAAAAGTCACTAATCACGACTGTAAACTCTCTGGCTAAAAGGTCTCAAATGCATTTTACACAGAAGTCCCCCAACTTGTGCTATTTCTGTTAATCTTACTGAACTTGTTGCCTGTATTTTAGCTTTTTTAGTAAGTAAATCTTCACTAATCATCACTAATATTTGATGGAAAGCCTTTCTAAAGCTTAAGAAAATACCATCTTAACCTTGAAGTTTGATATCCTTTAAGATGTTGATGTTTAAACAATAATAACCATCATCTAGCTATCCATGCTATAAGAGATTATATTTAAGACATCAGGAAAAGTAGCTGTCAATCCAATAAGCATTCATTATCTAAAATAAAAAGATCCAACTATTAAAAGAAAAGAAAATCACGGTGGTTTTCATTTTAACTTCTACTTGCATAGGGATGAGTTTTTGTTTGGATTTTTTTCTCTCCTTTATGTAAGCCACAGAGTCTTAGCTTAAACATTAGATTTTCTTAGGCCATTTCAGATCACTCCAGTACAGAAACATCCAGAGACTTCCAGCCTGTTCCTTCCTGTTTTATCAATGAAGGGCTGAGACCAATTCTTTTACTCCAACCAGGAGAAATTAAATGGAAAAACCCCATGCTCCTCATTAGTCACCAAACTCCTACTGCGAGGAGAGTCAAGTACGGACTTGATTAGACTTTCCAAAGTACTAAAACCTCTTTAGCCGAGAAATACCTCGAGTCAAGCTGGGACAAGGTTCCCTGGCAACCCAGAGTGACTAACTGCAAGTTGTAAAAACCCCAACTTCTCCTCAGGGAGCGCACGAGGCGGCCATAGCAGACACCCGCTCCCACCAGGCTCTCGGAAGCCTCGCCCCGCTCCCCCCCCCCTCCCCCCTCCCCCCCCCCCCCCCCCCCCCCCGGCCCGGGCGCACACGCGGGCGGGCGGCGCCGCGGCCGCGCTTCGCCGGACATGTTAGGGCGAAGAGAGAGGCAGTCCCGCCGCGCCGAGACCCCACGGTCCAGGCGTGGCCCCAGCCCGGCCCCTCGGGCGGGGGAGCCGCGGCGGCCGGGCAGGGGAAGCACAAGATGGACGGGCGGGCAGGAGGCTCCGCTCCCCGGGACTCCTTCGTGCCCCTCGCCGCTCTCTCTGGGGCGGCTGCCGCCGGCCGGGGCGCAGCCGAACCCAGGCGGGAGGAGCCTCCAGACCGCGCCCGCCCGGCCCCGCGCACCCGCTCGGACCCCGCGGCGAGAACTCCGCTCTGCCCCGCGCTGGCGGTACCCACCGTTTTCGGCATCTTCCCGGTGGGCTGGGCGCGGCCGTAGCTCCTCCTGCGCCGGTGGGGATCCGCACGGGCTCCGCGCTGCTTCTAACGGGACTCCGCGCCGCACCTCTCCGCCCGGCCAGGCCCCGCCCGGCCGCCTCCGTTCAGGGCTGGAGCCGCGGCGCCTCCGCCCCGGGAAGGCCGAGCCGGGCGGTCCCTGCGGAGCGGCCCGGGAGGGGCGCGGCCTCGGGGGCCGCGGCACACTCCCACCGGTGCAAGAGCCGAGGGCTTCCAGCGCCCATAAACTAGTGCCTAGACAGCCCCGGTCGCAGAAGTTTATGAGCGGATCAGTGTTATTGGGACTTCTGGTCCTTTAAGAAAATGATGCTATTTTGTCGGCGATTCCACTGTTCAAAGTAAAACCGCAGCACTGACCTGTGACCAGTCCGTCTGTCCCTCGTGCAGCCAGAGCTGTGTGCACACAGGTGCAGCTCAGCCCAGGCTTCTTGGCCCATGGTGTGGCCGGTCAGTGTGCTGTTCTGTACAAGGTTTTCACAGCCATCTGCTTGACTAAAAAGCACACTTCCAGCTTGTACGGAAAATCACACTAAGAAAAGCCAGTGTCCATAAAAGAGGCAGAGGAGTCCTGCAACTTTATTCGAATAAAGGGAGAGAGTCCACTGGCGTGCACACACACACACACATCCCCAGGGTCTTCTCTCTCGAGGTTTTGGAGGGCACAGCCTCCTTTTATCCTAAACTCCCGGCCACACGTTACCCTCTTTCCCCATTGGCTGAGGTACTAGGAAAGTACAGCCTTCCCGAACCGCCTAACATGTATTCCCCCCTTGAACCTGACATTTTACCCAAAAGTTCAGAAATTCAAGCTTGTGCAGACCCACTTGACTTTCAGGAGCCAAGCTCTCTGGGATCTGCAACAAATCTACTGCCCCAAGTTAGTAGAGACATTAAGACCCATTTCAAAGACTAACACTCACACCTTCGCCCATCGAATTGTTTGTAAAGACATTAGCACACATCTTCCCTTTTAAGTTCTAGGTGCTTCAAAAGCCCAAGGGACTGTAGCTCCCTGAAGCTTGGCAAGTCACATCTGCTCTTCAAGGCTTCTCCAAGGCCACACCCATAATCACACAATATAAATGAGCAATCAAATTCAAGGATGAAAATAGCGGAGGACCAGTGGCAGGCCATCCACCAAAGCTTCTCCTGCCATCTGTTTTGCAACCACTGATGGAGGGAATCAAGGTTCAGCATTTTCATGGGGATTTAAAGAAGCCATCTCATCTGGGACTTTGAACATAACTTTTATACAGAAAACTAAGTCTTATTTTCTCCCAGGAAAGAAGAAGTCACTCTTTTTAAAGTTAACAGTGTCCAGAAGAAGGAAATGAAATAAATTTAATGTCTTATTTTTAAAGAAAATAGGAACATGCAATGTTATAAATGACAGTTCTCCAATATTCCATTTTAGAGGTTTACTGGAAAACAGCAAAATGAAAGCAAAATGAGACAGAGCCCACAATCAAAAAGGCAGTTCTGAGCCCGGGATTTCAGAGCTGGGTGAACCCAGAAACAGGGTTTCGCCGAACTGCTGTTTCCCCCGTGGTTCACGCCAGAGCCTTCCCAAAGCTGTATTTTATACAGTTTTTCTGCCCTGAGGCAGTCCAGTCCTTTGTCCAACTCAGTCTTGGAAATGCAGATAGGATTTCCTTTATTTCTGTGGGTGCGTTGGAATGAATTCCGGGATGTGCATACAGTTTTGATTAAATCTTCTTGACTGGAATAAAGGTGTGTTGAAATAGGTTTTGGGAGCAAGTGACCGGTTCTGATTGATTTTTCTTGGTCGAAACTCAGGCGTGGGCATCCCTGATGGCTGATCCTGATGTTATCTGGGCTTGATGGCTGAGTCGTTATCACTGATGGTTTGGTCCCTGGTCCGTTGGTCCACCCTCCATTGTCACCCTTGTACTGTCGTTAGTGCTTTGGTTCTTGAGAATGGCGTTTCTCCTATCCACCCAACCGTGAATAATCTTGCTGCAAAGGGGGGTATACTGAGGAATACATCTAACTTACTTAGTTTTAAACTTACATTTAAGGCTACTGAAAAACGTGAATTAACATGGCTTATTTATAACATGCTGAAACATGGTGGCGAAAGTAAAACTCCACAACTAGTGATAGTTGTTAGAGCGGTATGTATTTAATCGGCACCGAGATGCGTGGGGGATAATTCCTCCAAAGACACGCATACCCACCCGATGGTGTTTCCCTCTATTATTCCCCGGGGTTTTACATATGCATAATCTGCCTCATACATATTCATTCCCTGGCCCCACTCGTCCTCGCCTCGTATGGTAATTAACTCCACACCCATCTGGGCATGCTCAGTTTGTTGTGGTGGTCTTCTGGGGGTCCCGGGAGATGAAGGAATGGAGTCTTCTTCAATGAACTCTTCACCTTTATCTCTCCTGCGCGGCTTCTGGCTCTCTTTGGCATAGTTTCAAGGAAATATTCAGTTTATGCTAGCTAAGGGTCTGTGTCCTCTCTCTTTATCTGCATTCTCGGCCTTGTTGTCCCGGGTGTTTGCAATTTTCTCTCCACTATCACCAAGAAGTCCTAGATGCTTGTAACATGCAAAAGGTTAACAGACACAGCGTTCGGCATCCACTAAATGCCTTCTAAAATGGATTTAATATATATTCCAAAGCACTCTTTGAAATACATCCTAACATCTAGAGGCCTACTATAAAGGATCATCTGAAATTCTCACATCTCTGTGTCACATGCAATTTGTTTTTTCTTGACTTTGTGTCTTCTTGTCAAATTTGTTAAACATTTTTGTCTGGCAGGAGATGGAAACAGGGTCCAGGTGCTTTGCTTCAGCTGAATATGCAGGTTTCACTTAAACTAGAATCTCTATGCTGTACCTACATAGGAAAAAACATGAGTATAATTGGATAGATGCAAACTGCAAACTGGTGTAACTTTTCTGCACAGAAAGTCACAGCGTGCCTAAGAGACTGTTTTACAAAGTTTTCTTTTTTTTCTGTTTCCTTTTTACATTGAGACTTTCTTAGGTCAAACAAGACTGGTCCATGAGAGAGTTACACTTCCTACAGAAATAGATGCTGACAGAAGACATACAGAATAATAAAGTCACTTGCTTGGGATTTTTTTTGCCAGGTTTGGATCCAGAAATGTTAGGTGTGAACTTTCTCCCTGAATTCAAGAGACTGTGGAGACTTCTTTTATGCTAGCAACATATATGATGGGGAGAGCCCAATTCTGCTTCTATTGAAACTTCTATACCAACATTCCTCCATATAACTAGGTAACTGTTATAAACGACAGTTTCCCCAATATTTTCGTTTTAGAAAATTTATTGGAAAAACAACAAAGTGATAAATCAAGTAACAGCCACAATCACCTATACAGTCCTGACCCGGGTAGTCCTGGGTGAACCGAAAAAATGGTGTGGGACACAAGCTCTACGGCTCGCTGCCCCCTCCCCTGGTTCACGAATTGACCATCTTTCGGGAGTTCATTTATAGGGAATATTCACCTTGCGGCTACGTTATTGTTCAGTTCTCTCTTTGAATTGTACAGATGAGATTACAGTCCACAGTGTGTATGTAAAGTAGGTTTCTGGTAAATCCAGGTTTTTTTTCTGTCCATGAATTATTCCTGCTTGTTGAGCAACAAGCCTTGAGTTTCAGGTGCCTCAGAATTCAGGGAAGATGGATTGATTGGATTTTCTGCTCTATGGGTAGGCTGAGTAGGTTCTGATGGGCATTTGTGATTGTTATCTGGGTGGTGGGTTTCCGTCATCAGCGCTATGGTATGGCTTTCCTCGGTAGCTGATCTGCCTTTCATTGAGGTGGAAATGTGCTCCTCATCACTGTCCCAGGTGTGGTATGTCAGCTATCAGCTACCTTAGTTTGGAATCCTGTACATGGGGTGCTTCTTGGATACAGTTTAACTTATACAAAGTAACGACTTTTAATAAGGAAAAACTTGAATTACATCTGTTGGGGAGGATGAAACAAGAAAACCTTATAAATATGACTGCTTATTCGTAGAGATTATGAAACATATTAGTGAAATAGAGTTGAAGGCAAGTTTCGATGTCTAAGATGCCAAGCTTTAGTTACTGTACAACTGGAAAACAATGGTATGGCCAGCTGAAGGTAATTCCCCCTTGATGAAACAATGCCCTTCTCCTTACTGAAAGTCTAAGGGTCAGAACAGACCCTGCTAGCTCGGCAGGAAGGGTCCAAAGAGTAGTTTTTAGGGTTTAAAATGTAACACTGTATGGTAATGTAGTGATGCTTATAGGCTGTATGTAAATGCTATAGGATTTGTATCTTGTACTAGATTGGTTGGTGTAGATTAGAATATTCAGTATAGAAGATTCAATGTATTGTAACAGGAAGTTCGCTCTCTCTCTCTCTCTCTCTTCTTCCTCCTTTCTTGCTCCTTCTCCACTCTCTTCTTACCCTCTTGGACCTGCTCCGAGCTGCGGCTGGCAGCTCGTAGCAGGGCCCTTTCACCCACGCCCTATACAATAAACTGCATGCTTCAAAACTAAGCTTAACTCCAGAGATCTCTCGTCTCCGTCCATCACAACTGACCTGTCGTTCTCACAACATCACATATTTATAACATAACTGTTTGGAGAATTCCATTAATCTTTTTTGCAATGGTAATAAAACTTTCGATGATAAAAGTCTAGCTATTTCCTTGCCAAATTTAAGGGGCCATAGTTTAACATCCAGGGACCTAAGATTTTTTTCATAGTGCTAATGACAGGAGTGCTAATGAGGCAAATGAATTCCCATGCCAGTGAGACAATCAGATCCAAAGCAACTGTATTCCCACTTACAGTGTGCCAGGCATTGGCCATGTCGACAGAAAGTCATAAACCCTGTGTCAAACAGTCCCAAACAGTCTGAAGGGCTGAGACAAAGCTTCAGCATTACATACACTTGTTTCTGACCCCAGCCAGTTCTCTTGTCCTTCTTCCCTATTATTCATATCAATAGCCAAACAAAATACCATTCATGCCACTTTGAAAGACAAGAGTATCCTGTGTCAGGGACATGAGTCTCTACACTTCACTTCCTCTCCTGCTTCTTTTCCCCTTCCCCTTCACTGTTGAGCTGGAGAACAAGACATCTAAAATTTTAACCTCATGGCACTCCAGCCACAGTTCCATGATGAATTCCTGCAGTGGAGGTGCTGGACCAAGACCTGACCTTCCCCACAGACCTCTCCTTTACCAGCTGCTGAGGAGCGATGGTGTCATCTAGCAGACTTTTGCTTAGCCCTCCCTGGTTGGCCATGTGTGAGAACAACCATATCAGTGGATTCCTTGAGAATTGCAGGCAGGGGTTACATCTCCCTCTAACTTCAGGATGAAATTCCAAGATGTAAAAGTATCAGCTGATTAAAAGTCCTTGCAGGAGGCTGGAGAAATGAGTAACATTACCCAGGGCCTCAAAAATGCTGTTACTTCCAGACTGTTCAGATCCCAAATAATATTAAAGTATTTCAGAATTAGATTAGACCAGGATGACATTAAGCATTCTCCTGGGAAGAGGTCTGGTATTTCACTGGGGATTTATTGTCTTGGTTTTATTTTCATCAAGCCTTTTGTAGTAGCTTCTTTTAAGCCAAAAGAACACGAATTATTTGGTCTGACATACCAGAATTATTTAGCATGAGCACTAAACAAGGGGCTGTTTCATCAGCATACAGGTTTTTTGACTAATGAGGAGTAATTTGAGCTCCCCTTTGCATGGCTTTGACAGAGGATAGAAGCCAAAGGTGTTTCATACTAGAGGTGTATTTCAGAGGGCTGAAATGTAGTTTGATTCACATAAGTAAAGGAAGGCACAAAATGAAATTGTTACCATAGTATGAGAACTGCACCTTCAACACACGGTAGTCCTGGATTGACTCTATTTAAAATTAACCAGTCTGGTTCTAAGGTCTTCTTTGAATAGCAGCTAAACTTCTTACTCCTGTTCTTACTGCTTTCCTTCTGCTCAGACATTAATGCCTATAGGTTCACAATGACTTGCTGTCAGTGATGATCTTGGATCCTTTTAGTGTTTAATTGTATTTAGGGGTAAAAAGCATCTTTCCTTCCAAACAAATACTATCACTCCAATCACACCTTTATGTCTTGAGAATGGGGTAATCGGCTTCTGCTGTGTCTCTGACAGTCCGGTCTCCTGGCTGGCACCACAGGTCCTCGTGCCATTGTGCAAAGGGCCGGTGCCTGTCCATGACCTCCTGTCCCAGAGCTCAATCCTCAGCCTGCACTGGAGTCTGCACACTGATCTACCTGCACTAAATGTATTTCTCAATAGGCAGTCCACAAAACCTGTGGAAAATCCACCAGATCTGTCTTGACCAGCAAAGCCTTGCTGTAACAAACCAAAAAAATCTAACAAAATCTGATGCTCTGCTCTTCACCCATCTTACTTTCTTAACAGGACCATTCAAAGTTTGTAGACATAAAACGTAGCAATTTTTTTATTCAATAGGGCTCAGACCACCAAGAGTTTACAATGCAGTACTAATAGGCTTTGCTGCAGAAAAGGAGTGATTTGGAGTCTTCAGCCAAGATCTTCACAGTTTCAGTACCCCAAAGAAACAGGCTCTGTAGGAGTTTTCTCCTCTCTTCCCCTACTCTCCTGCTCTTCCTCCTCAGATGGCTGGTGTGGAGCCAAGATGATGGTACTGGTGTGATGACCATGTAGGGTCACTGCCTTTCTGACTCAGAGACTGGGAACTCGGAGGCTGTAACAAAGGCCACCAGTTTTCTTCCATGCCTGCTAGAGAATGGGAGTGGCCAGTCCAACCTCTGGGGCTGAGTACCAGGCTCCAGATGGTTCTGATACAGGTATAGGAGCCTATATGGAAGGCATCCATTTACACTGGGGTTTTCTGAAGGTATCAATATTTAATAACCAGGAGTAATTGTATATAGAATCATTCCTGGATGGTGAAAAGGGCCAAAGAAGGACCAAACTGAGTGTTACTGAGCAAGAACCAGGGAGAAGCCACTTCTAAGAGGGATTTTCAGGTCATGCAGTTTCACTATTTAAAATTAAACCCCTCCCAAAGGCACGTGGGTCACCAACACTCGCAATGATCTATAATAGCAAGAACCTCCAGCTGCAAACAAAATCCAGTTATGACAGGAGGTAGTGGAGGCAGCAGTGTCCTCTAGATTAGAAACAGTGTCGCAGTTCAGCAGGCAATGACGACACAGAGTCCAGTTCTTGATCAGAAGGCTTTATTTACATTTTCCTCTGCCTCTTTTATAACATGTTTCACTAAAAGGGCAGTGATTGGTCAAAGGACTGACTCTCATCCCCTTTGGTAAAAAACAGGTGAAGGAACGTGTTTTGGGAAAATCCTGAGAAGAGTCGAGGCTCACATAAATATTTACAATAACAATAAGAATGTGCTTTGAGAACGAAAAACATGTTGATCAGTTTCTCACGGTGTCTTGGTTTTGAAAGAAGACAGGTATCTGCTAAAGAGGGGCAGGGCCTCTCTTGGAATGGATAATTCAAATCCCCTCCCCCCAAATTATTATAATTTAGAAAATTAAAACGGCTTTCAGGCAGAGATATGGGGATAGGAATAACAGTTCTTTACTAATATGTATAACAAGGCAAACAAACAACAACAATTACAGCATTAATAGTGAACAGAACCTGGGACCTTGAGGGCGGCTTTGTTTCACAAAACCCGGGGCAGTGCAATCTCTTGGGACTCTGAAAAGCACCAAGCTGGAACGGTGGGGGATCCTGGGCTGGTGGATCGGATATATCCAGAGCTCTGTCGGTGGTCACTGGAAGGGCAGGGATGTCCCAGCAGGACGGGGCAGTGCAGGGCCACAGCGTAGCAGAAAAAACCTCAAAGCAGCGCTGAGAAAGCAGCGGCGGCAGGACAGGGCTGGGCCAGCTCCAGCAGGGCAGCAGGAGAGCTCAGGATTTCCTGGGCACATGAGCAGAATGATGGTAGCTTTCTTCAGGATCAGACCCGGTGGTGCCAGTGAAACTCCTCCCGCAGCAAGCAGCAGCCTGACTGTCCTCTCTCCGATGCCGAGAACAAGAGAGCGAAGCTGCCCCCAGCCCCGTCTTTTTCCTGCCCCCAAAACCTCGCGTTATCTTCCCCCTCTGAGAGAAACTCCTGGAGACAAAAGAAAGAGTGTAGCTAGGTGCTATGCTCCATCCTTTTGTCCCACCTGAGTACCCATAAGTACCCAGTAGTTAGTTGCCTAGCAACTCTTGGGAAAAAAATCTATAGGTTAAAAAAAAAAAAAAAACAAGAAACAAACCTAACCACCAACACATGGGAATCAGCAGATTAGCAGCAGAATTCCCGAAGCCCAAAAATACCGAGCCCACAAAACAGAGACTAGCAGATAGCTCTCCTTGGTCCTACAAACTGTGTCAGTGGGTGACTGGATGGTTATATATTCCTTTTGACTAGCTATCAAAGTAATATAATAAGATTGGCTATCTCAGAGGGACCTGACAAAGTTGTCATCTTAAGGCTTCAGGCAACAGTGCAAATTCTATATTTTATGTTACTAGTTTATAAATAAATATCTCTACATATTATCTCAATTCTTAATTGAAGAGACTAGTTTCCTGGATATTTTTTTGGAGCTATCAATGCGAAGAGTTTATTTTTAAAGTCTTTTGTGGTGTTACAGTTCAAGTACTTCAGAGCACTGCTAGCATCAAGAGCCAGAGAGGCAGATAGCAGGACAAGAACAACAGCTGTTTTCCTTGTCCAGGCTCTATGATACATAAAAAGGGAAAAACTGCACAAGTCTGATCCAAATCCCACCAACTGCAAAGTTATAGAACAGATGCAGATTAATATGGAGTCTCATTCTCCATATCTTAATATTTTGTGTCCTCAGGCACAGTAATGGTCTAAAATATGCCCCTCTACTTGGAAATTGTCTGTGTGCTCATGTAGCATAGGTGTCGAGAACATCTGGAAAGTCAGGGTCATGTATTTGACATTTTCACTCTGCACACATAGAAATACACCCTGTACCAGTGCACAAATAGTTGTTAAAAAGTTTTCACACATCCCCATATCACTACCCTCTAGGTCTCCTGGGGATTATCAGCTTCTCAGCCATCAACTGCATGAGCAAGTCACATTTACACTAGCTTTTTAATTCAGACCAGGATTTTAGTTTTGAAGTTAATTTCCTAATTCAGTGCATTTTGTTTCCCATTATGGTGCAATCTCATACCTGGTGAACTGAATTCCTTGTGGATGTGCTCCAGGAGTGTACCTATCATGCTCCAGCTGTTGGCAAGCATTCAGTTAATTGGATCAGAACAGAGCAACTCCAAAATAATCTCACTGTGAAGCGCATTTAGTGGTAATGTTAAATAGTCAGCAGCAGCTCTTTTGTTTTCCATATCTGCTCTTATTACACCACACTACTTGTTAATGTAGGCATGTTTACCTGTCAAAATGATCCAGACTTGCTTGTGTGCCTATAGAACCTGTTCAAACATTTTTAGCAAGATAGATTTTAATCGGGGTGACAGAAGTAAGTTAGGAAGCAAGGAGACATGCAGATTTACTGGCACCTCTGTGGGGACAGTAACCTCCAAGGAAGACAGTCTCAAATGCAGTCAGAATAGCACCTTCAGCCCCAGGCCATGCCTGGGAGACATGGATGGGTTTAGCACCAAACTGCAGTTTTGGAGCTGGCTTCAAAATTCTCCTTCTCCCCTCTACAAAATGCCCCAGGTTCACCCATGCATTAAGGCTTCACTGATTAACATCAAATTCCTCCTGGAACAGAGGAGTGCACCTTCCCAGAGGTTTAACCCTCCAGTCTGCCCCTACTCCCACTCAACTATCCCTGACCTTCGCTCTCACCTGACATAGTGATTTAAAAACCTTCTCTCCCTCACACACAGAGCAACTGCTTATAATCTTTCTTCTGCTTTTCCAGGGCTGCAAGACTGACTGTGCTCCAGGAATTCCAGCTCCTACAGAGCAGAATCAGAGCAGGGGTGGGGTTCTCAGTCTCAACACTAATATTAAGTCAGTTCTCCCCACTGTACTGAAACTTGGTCAAGTGAATCAATGCATTGGAAAATAGGGCTCAGAAAGTCATAAAAAGGGAAAAGAAAACTGGCCCATGTTTCCAGGTAGTGGCATGTAATGTGGAAGATGACCTCAGCACTAACCATTTCACACAAATGACCCTTTACCAGTTCTTTCCATTTAAGCCTCAGCTCCATTCATTTTTGCTAGTGACTTAGATCTATTTTTGGAAACCTTAAAAATATACAGGCCAGCCATTTTTATTCCAATGCAGAAACATTTCATACTGAAGGCATTACTCCTGGCTCTTGCTCAAATATTAGGGTTTTTTCAAGGTGAACACCCAGCCCTGACCCATGGCAGTGTTGTCTAGGTAAGTATTGCATCTGTTTCTGTGCTAGAACATGAAGTGGACTCAAACCCAGAACTGCATTGCACAGAAGCTGCCTAGAGCAGGAGTCTAATCTGGGACTGTTGATGCCACCTCTCCCACTCAGCTGACACACTCACAAGTGAAGGGAATTCCCTCCCACCTGTTAACATCACAGGGTGTGATATGCAGTCAGGGTTACATGGCTGAGAGATGTGCACGCCTGGGCAAGCCTAACTCTACACACACACTCTGCACCCAGCATTTTTTTTTCCTTATGGTGAAACATGATGATGCACTACACAGAACACACCACCCAGCCCAGAGAGATGAAGGCATGAGAGATGACGTAATTTATTTTTCTTAGGTTTTTGCTAAACAGATGGTATCTCTGATCAAAAAATGCAGAGAATTAAGGCATTTAGGATATTTGTACAAGCAGAGCAAGTGGGTAAGAGGAATTACAGGTGGATAGATAGATCACAGATTGACAGGTAGACACATATATAAACATATAGATACATACTGTGTTCTTGGCTGTTCTGTGTCACAGAACTTCCTGTCTTCAGCAACAGACACAAAGAAGCAGGCACTCAGTTCCAATTATGCCTGTTCTGTTTCAGGAGAATTCTTCAGCCTTCATAAGGAACACAGACTTCTACCTTTAAAACACAGCTATGACTTTATTGCTTTGTCTTACATTTTTTTTCTCTCACTTAACCCATTTCTGTTTCTTCATTCTTAAGAAAAGAAAATCTCCTGAGTTAAAATGACAAGGATAAAAGCCTCTAATGTCAAAATTAGTTTTTAAAGTCAAAATATATTTTGAGATCTCCAAGCCCAGGAGTTTTCCCTTCTCCACCATACATATTTCCTGTATTTCTCTGATGATAGGGCCTCAGCACAATGATTTTGCTTGAGTTTGGAGCCGATTTGCTCCAGAGAGGTTTTTAGTCATACAGAGAAACTGGGACAGGCCCTGTCCTGGACTTGTCATGCAGATCCTGTCTCTACCACCAAAGACAGTGGAGGACAGGTTTAGAAACTGAACTCACTTTGCCATAGAGCTCCAAGGATTTCCACTGGCTGACCTTAGTATTTAATTTCCTGCAGTGTGGTTGGCACTGTCAGAAAAGATGAAGTTGGATAGTTAACTTTGCTTTAAAGAAAGGAATACGTACTAGGTGGTTTCTTGAAAGTACATTCCTATTTTCTACTAACCCTATTACTTGATGCATTTGTAGGAGCTGAATGCTTCCAGAAGCATAGTAAGTATAGGAACAGGATGGTGTAAAGTAGGACAGAATAACAAGGTAGAGCATAGCACAGAGGCAAACTTGTTCTTATCATTGGTCATCATGTCCTCAACTCAATGTTTACAATGGCATAATCTATAGTAAAGATACAGTAAAATACAGTATAGTAAAGACATAATAAAAATATAATTTATAGTAAAGATTTCAGGCTATGTTAATTCAGTAAATATTTCATTTCAGCAACACAGACAACAAGATCCACTTCCATATTAACCAACACATGGTCAGGCACCACCTGCACAGCCTGCCAAGGTAACTTGAGCTTTCTTGGAACAAAATTTAAACCCTGTATTGCCCTACTACAACATAAAAAAATGGTGAAGTACATCATCAGACCACACCGTATTTCATTAATCCACCTCTGGGCTGATGCCTTCTCTCTGAGAAAATGGATTGCTTTGAAAGAATGGCTCATTTATCTCAAGAGGAATTACTGCAAGTTGTTCTGTCTTGCCTCAATTTCCCCAGTCAATGCTTAATTACTGGGATGCTGATAGTCTTAATTAACTATTGCAGTGCACTCTGAGGCCCAAGAGCAAAAAAATATCATGGCATTATCTTCCCAGGATTCATTTGATATGAGTATTCTGAGGGACTGACAGGGAATCTGCCTTATATCTTATTGGACAAACCACTGGTCCCTGAGAACTGTGGGGATCTTATGGTAAGAAAGCATTAAAAATACTGTTAAAAGCTCTGCTAAGGACTCTGTAGGAATCACAAGAAGACATTTCATATGCCAGATCTTTGCCCAAGTGCTTGCATGGAGGGAGCTGATCCACTCCCTTTGCCCCAGCACTGCTGTTATTGGTGAATAAACAGGGAATATAAAGCCTGATTCTCTGGACAAATAAAAGACACTAGGCAAGAAGAAGAAAACTGATGCTGATTTTTGTGGGGTTGGCTTAGAAGTGCTGAGTAGCTCATTGTATTTCAGAATACAAGTGGTGTTACTTTAACTGTTAGAGCCTAGTCCACCTAAGACTGATGGCTGGTACCAGTATCGTACAAAGGGATGAGAAGATCTCAAAACAATGCAATGCCCTGTACAAGTTCCATTCCTTGTGTAAAAGCCTTGAGCCTGACTTTTTTGGTCTTTTTCGTTCCAGACAGATCCTGTAGCTTAGATACATATAAAACATGTCAAAAAACAGTGCTCATCTACTTTTCTGGGTTGCTGAGCAGTTGATCTCCCAAGGTATTCCTTGGCCTTGCATGACTTGGCCAAATTCTCCTGTGGATGCAGACAAAACCAGTGACTTGAAGACATGCGCAGACTGCTGACACCTACTTCAAACAGAATAAAATTAGGAAGCTGTTTCATCTACCACAAACAATCACAGAAAACTGTTTTCCTCAGGCTTTTTCCTCCTTTCCATGAAGATGCAGATGATTTTGAAAATATGTAGTTTGGAGGGATTCCTGTACTACATGATGCATCACATACCCTGCTTGTTAGCATTAAAATGTAGTAGACATCCCCTTCCCTTGCCTCAAAACCTATATGGACTAACCTATTGCATGAGTCCCACAGCCACACCCTGCCATGCTTGTTCAGTCCCTGCCCCAGGCCTCTGCATGTCCACAGCAGACCAAAACAAAAATACACCAAAGAACTACAAAGCTTAAAAAGTCAACACCTTCCCTAAGTTCCTCTCAAGTTACTTCACATGGACCATTTCTTGGGCCTGGCATTAATTTTATATCTGTCCACTTGCCATGTTAATCTTGTCTATTGACTTCAGGGAACATAAAAGGCCAAGTGTGAGGACAGAATATATGTTCAAATTATCTGAATCTATGCCAAACCATAGATGTGAACTATGTCAGTTTCCCTTCTGTTGAATTTTCTGGCAATTTCCATTTTAAAGAATTTAGAGGAAGGCCAATGAAATACAAATAAGGTATTTATTTTCTTTTAGAAGATTTTTTTTTCACACAAGCTGTGTTTCTGTGAATACTAATACTGGATTCACACAGTTCTGTATCACTGACAGTAAACTTTTCATCTGAAGCAGACAAGACATTTCTATCTGATTAGCTAGGGCATTTTGAGCTTTGCTGACTTCATGCTTTAATGCTAAAACACTTCAGCAGAGATGAGATTTGATCTGGCATAAGTCTATAGGTATGTGGATAGGTGATGTCTGATCTGTCTTCCTGGAACAAACAAATGTAATAATGATTTTTAATAAATTTGAACTGGAAGAAAGAACCACCTCTAGTCTGGCTCTTTGTATCGCCAGACTGATTTGTTTCTGGTCTGATACTCAGAGTCCTAAATCTGGCTTTACTGCCCTGGTGAATGATTGCTCTTCCACTTTCACTTTGATTTTGCCTAGTTTTTTCCTAATAAATGGAGTCAAACTTTCCTGGGTGATTTACCCTGGCTATAAGCAGAGATAATCCTGTACAAACTGGTGGGAATCAAGCACACTTTGCTCCTCTCCCAAATATATCATAACTTAAACATCCATCAGTTCTACTTTGTCATGTTTTCTGATCTTCTCTCTACATCATTTCATATTTGTCATAAGGGATTAAGAATTCTCATAAATCCCAATCATACTACATCACAGTACTGTCATTTTTATCTCGCCCAGACCCAGGAAACATGGCATCACATCATGCCATAAAACCAAAATGGGAAACATTTAGCAGCAAAGATTACCTGTATCAAAAATCACCAGAAAAAAAACCTGCCATGCAGAGCACTGAAGTGGCCTGCAGTGTGTAAGCACCAAGTGAAAGCAGTCTCATGTAGAAAGTCATCCCTGTGCTGTGGGAATGAAATCAGACTCAGCACATGACCCAGATTTCCTCCTGCACAAACACAGATCAATATCCTAGAAACACACAAACCAGTATCTTAGATGAACATTCACACCTCACAAAGCTCCACAGATATCTGTCCCCGACTCCAAAGCTGTGGCCACCCATCCTCTGACAGGTACAGAGCCCTGCTGCCATCTCCCCTCTCAGTGTGCAGGGCATGAGTTTTCATCTGACTCAGAAAAAATCCCAGAGACAGGATAACTGCACAAAGGACCTGGCAAGTTCAGTGTTCAGAAGAAGAATCTCCTCTCCTGCCTTGCCAAGCCCACCCAATTACCTCAGCCCTCTAATGATGCAGAATAACAGAAGTTAATTTAAGGCCTTGACACCCCACAGCTTTCACAACGGTGCCTGAGCACTTTGTTGTCCTGGTGCCTTTCTTGCAGCACAGCTGGGTGTAAGTCTGTAAGGTCCTAATGTTGTCATTAGAACCTAGCACTTGACTTCATTGGATGCAGGGTCCTGGCACAGCTGTGCATAAATTCATTTCAGTTCCTAGTGCTGCACCCTGCAGCATTGGGAATGAAGAGCAAACTACTTAATGAGTGATTATCATCTTGTGTATATAGCTTTGAAAAGAGCTCAGCAAGGTGAAGAATTGAATGGCTTGGTTCTTTTATTCAAAAACAGCTCATGGGCAACAGCCCACTTTTGTATTCCAGTAAATCCAAGTAAGAGTAAAATTTATGCAGCAAAATTTATACATGATTTTACTTTTTGTCCAGTAAACTGCAAGATCATTCTGTTTCCTTTCAATATCAGTCTCAGGTGTGCTTTATTTATTATACTTGGTTGTATTCTTCTCTAGGCTGACTTTCTCCAGAATTTCAAGTCTACTTTATGGTAAAACAAATCTAATATTCTGATAGTATCTGGAGGCATAGGATTGGCTTAAACCCAGATTAAGACAATTCATTTTATTCTGTAGAACAGAGGTTCATTTAATCTCAGTGTATCATTTTCCTTACATATAACATGAAAACACTGATTTCTCATATTTCAATAACTGTCTTGGTTTTGAAAAAAAGAAGACAGGTATCTGCTAAAGAGGGGCAGGGCCTCTCTTGGAATGGATAATTCAAATCCCCTCCCTGTCGGAACCCAGGACATCCCTTTAGATGTCCCGGGCAGTCCGAGACCCCAGGAGGGGGTCCTGAGACCCTGGTATAGTGATGAAAATGCCAGTGCCCTTGATTTTGGCCCTTGGGAGCGATTGCCAACGTTATATGAGGAATTACAAGCCACAAGTGTATGATTAGGATTTTAAGTAACTTGTTTTTGTTTATTAAAGTGGATTTTGGGGGTTCACAAAGGAGGCTCAAGGAGACAAGATGGAGGGATTTGGGTGTGTCCCTTGTCCTTCTTCTTCTTCTTCTTGTCCTCCATCTTCTGCTGTGGTGGTGGCACTTTTAGATTGGATTAGAGTAGAAATACACAGTTTAATAAAGGTGATGGGTATTGGTATAACATTGTAAACATAGAACACGTAGTACATAGTATAAGAGATAGCGACAGCCCAGGAGGCGGGCAGATAGCCTTGAGCAGCGGCGTAGGTGATACCTACGCCGGCCGAAGAGAAAATATTTTGGAACATCAAATGAATAAACTATTATGATAAAGAAATCGACGCATCCTGACTCTTCCTTCTGGCACGGGGCTTGGAGAAAAGGACTTTACCTGCAATTCTCGGTAGGCTATCAGCCTGGGATCCGAGACCTGGCGTCCCTGGGTGGGCACATCCAGTGGTCATTCACCAGTGAACCTCCACCAGTGCACAAAATCTGCGCGGAAAGAACAGCAGCAGAAAACCCACGCCCCCGAAGAGACTGGAGCCAGAAGGTGAATCTCAGGAGAAGACAGCCTGACCCCTGCTGAGCAGCCTCAAATTCGACCTGGACGGAGGGACCTCCGAGGCGCCTGGAGTTTCCTCACCTGAGAGACCGCGGGCCGGTGCTTGGGACGCAGCCAGATCGACTCTGAGAGACCAGCAGAGCCTGACCCCTTAGGATTTTGGTAAGACCGGTCAAAAATAAAGAACATGGGAGCTTCCCTATCCCAAGAGCAGCTCGATGCCTTGTCCGCTCTACAGAGCGTGATGGCAACGCATCCAAGCAGGAATTACAGGGTTTATTATTATGGGTAAGGTGCAATTACCCACATGCAGAGTCTCGCCTGTTGTTCGAGCCAGGTTTCTGGCAGGAGGTCAACAGGAAACTCTATCACGTAGCTACGATGAGGGATGAAATGGCCATGAAACTCTTAACTCCGGCTAGAGCGATGCTGGAGGCAATTTCCCGGAATCACGGGGGGGGAACGAGTCAAGCACATTTGAGTGCGGGAGACGAAACAGTTCCTCAAACTGCTCGCCCAGAGGGGGCGGGGTCAGCGACCCGCCATCAGCGGGAAGCAAAACTTTCTCTCTCCCCGGGGGGAGGGGAAAAACCGTCGCCACCTTTGAGGGACCCTGAAAGTCCGTCACCTGTCCCGGGAAAGCTAAAACTCATGATTCACCCGAGTGATTTGGAAGACATGGATCTTGCCTTTTTCGAGGCGTGTCTTCCACATGCACCGAAACAGGAAGAGTTGCGGAAGTCGGGGTTGACTCCATCTCTCCCACCGGGTCTAGAAAACAGCCCGGAGAATAAAATCGCTGCTCCACTCCCCCCTCCCGACATCGAGACGCAGGCAGAGGAACGGGGGGGCGAAGGTGGAAGCAGCATCGGGACGGATGGGGGAGGAGGGGCCCCGGGAACAACAGGGCGCGCGCGAAACCGCGGGAGGCGGGGGGGCCGCGGGGGAAAACAGCGGCTACCTGAAGACAACGCGCGCAGCCGCAGTGGCGGCGGCGGAACCGGCGGCGGGAATACGCCGTAGCGCGGCGGAAGCGGTTTTATCGGGCGGGCGCGGGAACGCGGCGGCAGCGGCCAGCCCCGGTGGGGGGGGGGCCATGACCGCAGCGGCGGAAATCGCGGGACGCGACGGGCGCGGGATGACGACGCAAGTCGCGAAAGGCGAACCGGAGCGCAGCCCGAATCAACGCGCAGACGCAGTTGCGGCGAGATCTTTTGCGCAGCAGCCGCCGCGCGGGCCGGGAACTGGCGCGGAATGGGAGAAAATAGGCAGGGTCAGGCAGCCCGGGGCGGGGCGGGGCCACAGCCGCGAGGCGGAGATGGGCGTTCCCCCAGACGCAGTCACGGCTGGGCGACCCGAGGCGGGGCGGGGCCGTGACCGCGGGGCGGAGGAGGGCGTTCCATCGGGCGTGGCCACGACACAGCAGCCCGAGGAGGGGCGGAGCCAAGGCGTTCCTCTCCACACCCCCGCGGTGACGTACGCGGGAACGGGGAGTGGTCAGGGCGCAGGCTCCCTCCAAAGCTCCGCCCGCCCACAGCAGCCTGCAGATAGTATGCCTACACCTCCCTGCGCCGAAGGGGGACGGGCGGATACTAGCCCAGAACCCAAGAATGCTCAGCAAGCCCAACAGGCTTTAGCTGAGGAAAAACACCTTTTGCAAATGTTAAGTCAAATAGTTAAAAATATATCGAATACACAAATCCCTGAGGTGGAAGAGGATCTATCACAATTAGGTGCAGCATGTGCAATGCCAAGTCCGGCCATGGAGATAACAACGCTACAGTCAGCAGCAGCCTGAATTTCAGTTAACCCCTGAAGCTCGCAGAGCTCCAGAGAATCCTGTTGAGGAACAACAACAGGACGATATCGTCCACATCACGGCATCCGAAGGCATTTCAGTTCTGACAATTCCAAAGCCAAATGCTGCGGGTTCCTCGAATCAGGAACAAACGATTTTAATACCCAAACATGACATGAAGCAGCTTGTTTTACAATATATAGGCGGAGTCTTGGAATCACGTCCAGAACTGTGGGCCCAACTTCCTCAGCTCTTTGGTATAGTACCAAGTGAGCAAGCCATCCCTCCAACATCTACGGGCATGCCTTCTTCATCTGGACGAACGCTGCCTGCTGGATTTCCACCGTCGCAAGATTTATACGCTGCACCAGGGTCACAAATTGCTACGCCTCATCCAGGACAGGGAGGAATGCAAAAGGTGTCACTCTCCCTCGGAGGAGAAGTGTCACTGCCACGGCAAGGCGTGGGAGCACCACAAATGCCGATGGATCTTACGAGAGGAGAGATGGGAGTGTGGCATCCCACACAGCAAGTGACTCCACTCTACAGACCGGTGACGATTTCTGCAGGCCCATCAAGCCGAGAAGCAGAAGTGCCCACAGTGACTGATTGGGCGGAGATTAAAAGGAAGGCCTTAAGGGAGAAGGACTTCGAGATGACTGGCACAAGAGATTTTGCGATGCCAGTGAATTATGATGCGCAAGGACATAATCCGAGATGGGAGCGATTAGATCATGAAGTGACCAAAGACTTAATGAAAGCAATCAGAGACAATGGACTGGAATCTCCCTACTTTAAACAGCTTTTGAAAGGGACATTTAACATATATGATTTGACACCATATGATCTCAGGTCCATTGCCTCAATGATTCTGACAGATGCGCAGGTCCTAATGTGGGATGCGCGGTGGAGGAGAGCCCTTGAAGAGCTGAGGACCAGATATCAGGGAGGTCCGAATGCAGGCTTCACAGTAGCACAGATGGCAGGTGATCCTCCAAATGATGACCCAGCCCGACAAGCGAGAGATATACCGCGAGATGTGCTGAGAGATATCAAAGAGGCGGCCCGAAAGGCGATCATACAGATTCCGCCAGCAGGAGTGCCTGATTCAATCTATACTGACATCAAGCAAGGACTTAGCGAGCCATTCGCCTCATTCATCGATCGCCTGTCACAGGCAGTAGATAGGCAGGTGACCGATGAAAGGGCCAAACCACACTTGCTGCGAAGTTTTGCATATGCAAATGCAAATGCAGAATGCAAGCGAATCATCAGCGCTTTGCCAGGTCAGCCCTCTCTGTCGGAGATGGTGGAGGCATGCAGCAAAGTGAGGACTCCTCAACACGTGGTATCCATTTGGGGAGAACAGTTTGAGAAAATCCTTAAAGCACCGAGTGACAATCTAAAAGAAGCACTCGCAGCCTTGCAGAAGAGCAGTTCCTCAGGCTCAAAGTCACGGAAACCCGCGGAAGGACAATGTTACAAGTGCAGTCAACATGGGCACTTGAAAAGAAACTGTCCCCAACGCGCAAAAGCGGAAAAGCCTCTAGAGGTCTGCCCAAGATGCCGGAGAGGCAGACACTTAGCACGCGAATGTCGGGCACAGACGGATGTAGACAGAAGACCTCTACCTCTGTCGGGAAACCTGAAACCGAGCGCGGACTGCCATCGCGCTACGACACAAGTAATGGCGATGGCGCAGCAACAGGCGCCAGTGGAACAATCATTGGGGAACGTCAATCAGATCCCTTCAGCAGGGCGATCTGCAGGATGCCCAGTGATCCAGAGTTGCTGCCACCAGGAGCACAATGCAATCTGGCAGCTTCCAAAATGATATGCTTCCTAGATGAAAACCATGCAGCGATACCCACGGGTGTCACTGGAGCGTCTCGGAAGAGACAGGATTTTTTAGTTATCGGCAAGGACAGGAGCAGCATCCTAGGACTCATTGTTTACCCCACGATTGTTTCAGCAGACTGCAACGAAGAGTTGACGGTGCTGGCCAAGCCCCTTCGATCACCACTAGTCATCCCAGAGAACACTTCAATAGCAAAAGCAATCGCATTGCCAGTTCACACAGCGGAACAGGTCATGCCAGTGTTCAACGTACAGGACTTCCCTGCAGGCGAGCACGTGGAAGTTCACGCCTCTTGGGTGAAGCACCTCAGTCGGGATAGGCCCGTCATCACGTGCCAATTGACCTGTGGTGACAAGTCAATCGTCATCGAAGGGATGCTGGACACAGGGGCGGACGTTACCGTTCTTTCGTACATCTTCTGGCCCCGGGAATGGAAATTGATTGCACCGTTGGGTTCTCTCTCAGGCATAGGAGGAAGTTCCGTATGTCTGCAGAGCGAGAATGCAGTCGTCGTTTCAGGACCAGGAGGAAAAACAGCTATTATCCGTCCATTCATAGTGCAGAAGCCCATCACGGTTTGGGGCAGAGATCTGCTAGCGCAGTGGGGGATGAAGCTAGAAGTGGATTTTTAGTGGGGGTCACTGCGGCGCTCACCACTTTGAAACTGACGTGGCGAACAGACAAGCCCGTCTGGGTGGATCAGTGGCCCCTTCCAAAGAAAAAGCTGAGTGCCTTGAAAAATCTAATCAAAGAGCAGTTATTGAAAGGTCATATCAAGCCGACAAACAGCCCATGGAATTCTCCGGTGTTTGTCATCCGCAAGAAAGTCTCAGGTGCGTGGAGATTGCTTCATGATCTTCGAAAGATCAACGAAGTCATCGAAGAAATGGGACCGCTCCAATTGGGCCTCCCTTCTCTCTCAATGATCCCGAGAGACTGGCCGCTTGTGGTCATCGACCTCAAGGACTGTTTCTTTAACATCTCACTCCATCCAGATGACGCACCTCGGTTTGCCTTTTCCGTTCCGAGTATCAACTGACAGGAGCCCCTGCAAAGATACCATTGAGTGGTCCTCCCACAGGGCCTCAAAAACTCACCAACCATCTGCCAATGGTATGTGGCTCGAGCCTTGGCACCCGCGCGGAAGAAATATCCAAAAACAGTTATCATTCACTACATGGATGATTTGCTCATCGCAGCAGCAACCCAACAGGAGTTGCAAAAGGCTCGAGAATATGTCATCAAAGAAGTGGAAAAGGCAGGATTGGAAATCAGTGTCTCAAAGATTCAAGAGGTTGCGCCATGGAAATATCTTGGATGGAAGATCATGGACCAAACGATAAGGCCACAGAAGATTCAGATCAACTCAAATGTTAACAACCTACAAGATCTACATCAGCTTTTGGGAGAGATCAGCTTCCTGAGACCAATCTTGGGGATCACGAATGACAACCTTGCATCATTGTTCAACCTCTTGAGAGGGGACAGGGACATCACATCTCCGAGAACTCTCACGCTACAGGCACAGAGACCTTGACAGGATTGCGAGGATCATTCAAACAAGACAGGCACACCGTTTCATAGCTTCACTGCCCCCTTACCTGGCAGTGTTGAGAAAGAAGATACAGCAAGCGAAGCAGCGGAGAGATCCAAAACTACTTTCAACCACATCAGAACGAATGTCCAAATCACCACACCTGATCACACTGCGCTTTAGGTTTTCGTCCACAGTTGAAAAAGACACAATTTCCCCAATTATCCTTTTCAGCAGAAGGTAGCCATCCCACTCCCACATTTTTATAGGTGTTCCCTATATGTCTATGCCTCAGCTACCAGCTGGGTTCATGGTGATTTCAGCCATGGGTTTCCCCTGGGTATGCTTCATAGGAATTGTATCTCCCCTTGCCTCAGCCAGGAGGGGGAGGGGTGCCTGGAATGCTAGTAACCCTTGGATGGATTAGAAGGGGCTGCATTCTGATGAAATATAGGAGTTCCTAAGATGTCAGTAACCCCTGGGTTAGAGGGGGCTGCATCTCGGCAAGAAAATATAGAGTAATTGAGAGAGGATTTATTATCATAATGGAGAGAAAAAAGTTAGTACAGTTTGGGATTCTTTCATCAAGGTTTGTTTATACCAGAGTGCACACTGCTTGATTTTGAAATTGATTTAGGTTTGTTAAAGCATCATGTCTAACTTACAAAGTTTGATTGGTTTTCTTAGAAATGGAACAGCTGCGACTGAAACAGCCGGGAAGAAACACTGATAGACACCAGTTATTTGTGGATGGAAGAAGACGCAATTTGTTAAACCCTTGATTTCCAGAAAGGTTTTGTTATTCATTAGTCTTTGCTGATGTTTTGTCTTCCATGGGCGGCATGGAAGGATCTGTGATAATTTTACATTGTGATTATTATTGGTTGTAAGATGTTTTTGTGAATTCTCTACATTTTATCTTAAAATCATAAATATATAATAATTTAGAAAGATATTATCTCAGCTTCCTAGGGTGATTAGGACTGAGGTGTCAGTTGTTTGATGTAAATTTGTCGAGTTTTCTATGAGGGGACATCACTCCAGTTTAAAGCCTGAGTCCTGGCCAGACTCTTGACTTTGTCTGGACAGATGTTTCGCCAAATAAGCTCAGATGTTGTCTGCCTTGAAAGTAAACTCAAGTCGCTTTTGACTTGGCAATTCGATCCGATAAAAAATAACAGCTGGACCAGTTTTGGAGTGGACCTAAGCACCTTGCCCGGGAAAGAGTGTTTGGGTCTTCCCTAAAAAGGGGGTTCCAAGAGCTGTTCGCAGACTCTGAGATGATGGAACAGTATTTCAAAAAATTAATAATCGTTTAATTCCGTACGTGTCATCATTGATAGCCATCAATCATATTATCATTTAAAGTATGTACTAGAAGTTTTTCTAGTTGTTGTCAAGAAAGTCATGCATCTTTTGAGTATCAATGCACGTATGTAGTATTTGTATTTCCAAATATCAAAACAAGGTAATCATAAAGATATACCCAGAAACAGGAAGAACTGAAGGTACACTTTCCATTAACCTGGGGCAAGGGATATACTTGTATTTCTACAGGGCGAGGACCGAAGTGGGTGTCAGCGAGACACGTGAAGCCCTATCGAGTCCAGGCGCGAACAGACGCTGATCGAACTCAGGCGCGAACAGACGCTGATCGAACTCAGGCGCAAGCAGACGCTGATCGAGTCCAAATACAAACAGACACGGACTCCAAGAACCAAGACGAGAGCACGCAGACGTGACCAAGCGGGAAACACCAAAGACTTGGGGGTTTTCTTTGGGGTTTGAGTGTGGTTGTGCCTCAGAGGTTCCCACAGGGGGGCGGGCATGAAGTACGCTCAGATGTTATACGTGTGCTTCATTTTCTCTCTGATTGCCTCAGACAAGGCAGCAGACTTGCCCGTGATCCAGCCAAAAGAGAATGTGTGGGAAACTTTGGCCAATGCAGCAGGTTTAGATACCATTTGCTTGGTACACTCAAGGCCAGGAAAGCCGTTTTCAACATGCTTGGTAGGTCTGCCAGTGCAGGAATGGCCGATTCCAAAGAACATCACTGTAACTATTGCAAGGGCCATTTCAAATCCTGTAGACGAGTGGTATATATGGACACAGTTCCTTCCTGTGGCTCCGTTTGAACCTCAGGAATTGGAAATTCTTGGTTCATTGGAGATGACATATTGCATTGTATTTAATCACTCAAAGATCACGCAGGGGAAACAAAACACATTAGATGTGACCCCAAAGCATCTCGTCTACAGGAATGCATCATATTGGTGCAATTATACCAAGGTATCCGAGAAACCATCCCACCAAGCTCCAGCGCAATTGCCTCGGGGAATCTTCTTCATTTGTGGGGACAGAATTTGGCCTGCTATCCCTGCAAATGTCGAAGGCGGTCCATGCAGCATTGGGAGACTCTCACTCTTAACACCAAACATAACATCACTAAGAGAGCAAAGACAGAGGGAAAAAAGATCGATCAAACAATACGATCCGAGTTGTGATGATAACGTTCACACTTGGACCAAGGCCCAGAGAATTGCGGCTGCAATTCTCTCACCACAGACAGCATCGGCAGCGGCCTTGACTCAACTAGACCAAATGGGGTGCTGGTTGAGCAAATATGCCCGTGCCACTTCTCTTGCACTGAGCGACATGTTAACCGACGTCGACAGTGTGAGACGGGCAACCCTTCAAAACAGGGCGGCGGTCAATTATCTGCTGCTGACCCATGGGCACGAATGTGAAGGATTTGAGTGAATGTGTTGTATGAACCTGTCGGATCATTCAAAATCAATCCACGAGGACATAAGGCAATTGCGGGAAGGTGTGGCCAAGCTGGGAGAAGTTACAGGATCTTGGCTGGATGGTGTTCTTGATTTTTTCAATTTTTCTCCATTGTGAAGAGAATTTTCTAAAACAGTGTTTTATATTTTTATAGGGTTTGTAATAGGACTTGTAATTCTTCTGCTCCTTGTGCCGTGCATCCTCCAATGCACGCGCCGGGCCATAAGCAAGGCTGCAAAGGAAGTCTTTTTAGTTCAAAGAGAAGGGGGAGATGTCGGAACCCAGGACATCCCTTTAGATGTCCCGGGCAGTCCGAGACCCCAGGAGGGGGTCCTGAGACCCTGGTATAGTGATGAAAATGCCAGTGCCCTTGATTTTGGCCCTTGGGAGCGATTGCCAACGTTATATGAGGAATTACAAGCCACAAGTGTATGATTAGGATTTTAAGTAACTTGTTTTTGTTTATTAAAGTGGATTTTGGGGGTTCACAAAGGAGGCTCAAGGAGACAAGATGGAGGGATTTGGGTGTGTCCCTTGTCCTTCTTCTTCTTCTTCTTGTCCTCCATCTTCTGCTGTGGTGGTGGCACTTTTAGATTGGATTAGAGTAGAAATACACAGTTTAATAAAGGTGATGGGTATTGGTATAACATTGTAAACATAGAACACGTAGTACATAGTATAAGAGATAGCGACAGCCCAGGAGGCGGGCAGATAGCCTTGAGCAGCGGCGTAGGTGATACCTACGCCGGCCGAAGAGAAAATATTTTGGAACATCAAATGAATAAACTATTATGATAAAGAAATCGACGCATCCTGACTCTTCCTTCTGGCACGGGGCTTGGAGAAAAGGACTTTACCTGCAATTCTCGGTAGGCTATCAGCCTGGGATCCGAGACCTCCCCTCAAATTATTATAATTTAGAAAAATTAAAACGGCTTTCAGGCAGAGATATGGGGATAGGAATAACAGTTCTTTACTAATAGGTATAACAAGGCAAACAAACAACAAAAACTACAGCAATTAATAGCGAACAGAACCAGGGACCTTGACAGGGCTTGGTTTCACAAAACCCGGGGCAGTCTGGTCTCTTGGGACTCTGAAAAAAAAGTACTAAGCTGGAACGGTGGGGTATCCCGGTCTGGTGGATCGGATGAAGTTCGGAGCTCCGTCGGTGGTCACTGGAGGGCAGAGATGTCCGACAGGGAGGGCAGCGCGGGGCCGCGTGCAGAACAGCCTCAAAGCAGCGGCAGTAGGACAGTGCCCAGCTCCAACAGGGCAGCAAAAGGAGAGATCAGGATTTCCTGGGCACACGATCAGATGATGGTAGCTTTCTTCAGGATCGGACTCGGTGGTGCCAGTGAAACTTCTCCTGCAGCAAGCAGCAGCCTGACCGTCCTCCCCCTGATGCCGAGAGCAAGAGCCAGAGCCAAGCTGCCCCCAGCCCTGTCTTTTTTTCCTGCCCCCCCCCCCCCGAGAAACTCCCGGAGACAAAGAGTGTGGCTAAGTGCTATGCCCATCCTTTTGTTTCACCTGAGCACCGATAAGTATTTGGTCCTTAGTTGCCTTGCAACCCTTGGGAAAAAATTCTATAGGTAAAAAAAAAAAAAAAGAAACAAGCCCAACCTCCAACAATAACAAAAAATTACACTGTAGTTATTGATGTTTGCCAGGCAGTTGGCAGGTGTGCAAGGGAGGTATGAGTTCAAATGATTACATATACAGTACTGTATTTATGAAGTTTTTAACCTTGTTTAGGAAAAAAAACCAGATTTTGCAGATATCCCACTGTGGTCATGTGAAAGTCTGCCTTAAGAGACTGTAGCTGAAGGGTGTGCTGTGAAATCAACCTAGTTATTATCCTTCTCAAAAAAGTTATGAGAGCCCATCTCTCTGAACCTGATTCTGTTCTTCCTTAGAGTGGTGCAGACTAAGTGATTAACTGTAACTGAGACAGAAATATGACTTGTTGGGTCAAATTCTAGGATAGTTTGTGTATCTAGGCTCCACAGAGCTTGGCTCTTCACTTTCCAGGAATTGATTTAATGCTCAGAAATGGAGGAAGAACATTTCACTGACAATATCTGCTATATTGAGAGCTAGCTTCACCTTTCAAAATTATCAGATTAATTTCATATTGTACTCTTTTATATAATCCACAGCTTTTGACTTAACTGCCTTGTGTGTAGAATGATCTGGAATGAAAGTGGGTATTATAAAAAAGTAGATGTCTAGTAATGATGAACTGATATGATTTTGGTGAGGGGCTTCCTTGTGTTTGTCCTCAGCTAAGAACATTTCATGTATTTCAGCTCTGCCTCTAAAGTAACCATAATTCAAGGCATTAATATTTCATGAGGCATAAACGGTTCCCCTTTAGGAAAAGTAAAAGCAGTTTTTCCTGTTTGTGAAATTTCCACATTGCCAAGAACAAGAAAGCTTTCAAAACAGTCTTTGCTGCTTGCAGAGCTTCACTGCCTTATAGGGTCTGAATCCCCTGGATTCACGCTGGGAGCGGGCTGGGAATGCTGGCTTTTCCTTCTGGGTGATTCCGGGAGGCCTGCAAATGATGTCATGGTAGATTTTAGGCTACAATAACAGGAAACCATCAAGTATTTACACTGGCAGGCTGGGCTGTGATGTGATTTTCCTCTTCCTCTCTGCCCCCCCACCCACCTTGCCCCTGCCACTGACTTCCTTGATATATCTGCTTCCTCTGATTAAAATACTACAAGGTGGCAACACTGAAGGAGGAAAAAAGAAAGTGGGGGAGGAAGACAGAAAGGCATATTTTTAAAAAGGATGATTACCCTCAAATCACTGACAGAGATCACAGTCCTCCCTCTCTGGCCCTGCACATACTATGTTAGTGCAATGGCTCAGAAATAAGTCAGAAACTGGCCTGCTGAGGAACTGGAGGATGGACCGCTCCCAGCTGAGACATGAAAAAGAAAGTCTCCCCTCCTAGCACAGATAAGTCACAGAAAAGATCTCCCTGGCAAAGTTTTCTTTGAATTTTCCTGCTGCACAGGCACATCTGAAAATATATGGCATGAGTCAATGGACTCCAAGGAGGAGAAGGCCACATTTTCAGGGCTTGGGTTTGAGCAAGGATGCAAGTGACTTTTACCCAGAGACCATACCACAATCTGTGGCAAACATCAGTTTTCAGTTTCAGAGGTGAGGGAGGGTGCTAGGGTTCAGGTCCTGCTTGTACCAGTGATGCACAGTATGAATGTTAGACATTGTGTCCTTTCCAACCTGTTAATACAAAGGCAAGAAGGAGGAAGATGTAAGGTGATATCCAGAAGACAAGGGATTCCAATGAGGTAAAATAGACTAATTTGCTCCAGGGCAGTTCATGTTTCCATGACTATACAGAACCTGGCATTAGCTCAGTTCATTAGAGCATGGTGCTAACAACATCAAGGTTGTGTGTTTGATCCCCAATGGGCCATTCACTTAACAGTTGGATGCGATGATCCTTGTGGGTCCCTTCCAACTCAGAATATTCTGTGATTCTGTGATATACTTCCAGCTCAATGCTATTGCACTGGGTTAGCAGAGTGCATACAAGTAGCTCCAAGTTGGAGGAACATTGAGGAGTACCTGGAAGGGGCTAACTCTAGAGCAGATATCAGCATTGCAGGAGCTTATGGAGGATGTCTCATTTACAGCAGTGTGGAAGGAAGTCTGAGATGAGAAAGACTGCATATATTGAAGAGATTTTCTATAAATGAAAATGTGTAAAAGAAGCACACAAGGGGGGTCTCAGTGCCCTGAGCTGGAGGACCATGACTGCAAGAATGATCAACTCCCAGTTGACCCAGAAATTGTGCAGGATCTTCTGCTCCAGATGGATCTCCACAAATCTAAGGGGCCTGATGAGATTCAACCAAGAATCCTCAAAGTGCTGCTGTCATTGCAAAGCCCCTCTTGATGATTTTTGAGTGTCTTGGGAATTCGGAGAGGTCCCAGCTGACTGGAAGCTGGTGAACATTGTCCCGATTTTCAAAAAAGGCAAGAAGGAGGACCCTGGAAACTGCAGGTTGGTCAGTCTCACTTCAGTGCTGTTAGAGGTTAGGTTTGTTTCTTGTTTTGTTGTTTTTTTTTTTTTTAACCTATAAAATTTTTTCCCAGGAGTTGCTGAGCAACTAACTACTGGGTACTTATGGGTACTCAGGTAAGACAAAAAGACAGAGCGATAGCACCTGGCTACACTTTTTTCTTTTGTCTCCAGGAGTTTCTCTCAGAGGGAGAAGGTGACACGAAGTTTTAGAGGCAAGAAAAAAACAGGGCTGGGGGCAGCTTCGCTCTCTTGCTCTCGGCATCAGAGAGAAGACAGTCAGGCTGCTGCTTGCTGCGGGAGGAGTTTCACTGGCACCACCGGGTCTGATCCTGAGGAAAGCTACCATCATTCTGCTCATGTGCCCAGGAAATCCTGAGCTCTCCTCCTGCTGCCCTGCTGGAGCTGGCCCAGCCCTGTCCCGCCGCCGCTGCTTTCTCAGCGCTGCTTTGAGGTTTTTCTGCTACGCTGTGGCCCTGCACTGCCCCGTCCTGCTGGGACATCCCTGCCCTTCCAGTGACCACCGACAGAGCTCCGGATATATCCGATCCACCAGCCCAGGATCCCTCACCGTTCCAGCTTGGTGCTTTTCAGAGTCCCAAGAGATTGCACTGCCCCGGGTTTTGTGAAACAAAGCCGCCCTCAAGGTCCCTGGTTCTGTTCACTATTAATGCTGTAATTGTTGCCCGATACCGAGGTAAAACACAAACCAACAAAGTTAGTTTATGCGGTGCTTTATTTGAGGCCCCGGGGACCGGGGACTAATGTCCCAAATCAGAGTCCCGAGACCCTCCATCAGATCTTCAGCTTTTATACCCTTTTACAAAGATTACCTCATAAGGCTACGTGCAAAACTAACATTCTTTACTTCAAAGCAGTTATACAACCGTTACATTTGTTACTCAAATAACAATCCCCCTAAACTATAAATCTTAAAAGGTTGTCTAACTTAAAACTATAGATTTATTTTGTTGCTTAACTCCCACCACCAAACATATTCTATTTCAACTTTATCTCTAGGAAACTACCTGCAAACTTTATATGTTCCGCATGCTTGACTGATCTCTATGAACGTTGTTTTCTTCCTTTCTCGGTATATTCTCTGCACATTCTCAAACATTTTCCCAGGGCCTACATGAGGAACAGCCAAAACTAAGCCTTAGCATAACTACTACTACACGACCTATTTTATACAACCAACATAATTTTATCCCACTGGTAACAAGTCCCCCCTTTTGAGCATTCTTCGATTCTTCGCAAGGATGCTCAATCTTCTATGTCGATGTCTCCAGGTATAACGGTGATGTAGGTGGTTTCTCGGAAATTCGAGGCGAAATCACTTCCTTGCGAGTCATCGCCCTTATCACCTTCTTCGTGTGTGCTCCTTCCTTCATGATTGCTCCTAAAAGACATCTATATGCTCCAAATACAACAATTATCATAACTATGATCATAATTACATACTGTATTACTGACGATATCCAACCAGAGACCTGCATCCCTAATGAACTAAATATTGTTCCAATCCAATTGTGTTCAGCATCCTTTTGAGTCTCATGTATTTTTGATTCAATTTGATCCAGTTGGCTAATATCTTTCTCTACCTCTTCAGTAACATTTGGGATATGTGCACAACAATGGTCTTGTTTTCCCTGCAAATATCCACAAACCCCATGTTCTTTTAACAAAATCATGTCCAATGCCATTCGATTCTGAACAGTCATCCTCGTAGTAGCTTGTAACTGCAAATTTAGATCCTTACACCCCTTTTTGGTAACTGCAGCCAACCTTTCTGTTTGTCCCAATAATCGATAAAGCATCTCCCTATTTTGATATGTTGAAATGGGTGGGAACAATGACTCAAGTATCCATCCGAACCTTACCCCCTCTGACGGCTCATGCCACTCATCCTTTGATTCAGTGTCATCCCCTACTTCTCTCCGTAAACGTTTTTGCATTTCATCATCGGTCAATCTTGTTTGCTTCCAATAAGGACATAAAGTTGGCACCCCTAGAGTAATCTGAGTTACGGGACCATCAATGGGCATATGCGTGGTCCATTGCCCATGTCCCATTACCCACACAAGGTTTCCTGGGCTTCTTACGGTTGTTGTCTTACAATCTATAGCCTTTTTAATTGATTCCCCTAGTGTGTGATTATATCCCCTACATTCACATCCCCATTGCAATAATAATTTTACCGGCATTAGCCCTATTTGCTTTGCTGGTGTATCACAAGTATATATTTGAGTACAGTTCCATATGTCCTTTGACTCCTTATACTGTCTCCAGGCTTCTTGTGTGGTCCTGATGGTCTGGTAAGTTTGATTTTTCTTTCCTATCCACTGGATACACCAATGAATATGATCTATATAACTATAAGTTTCCAACAGGCTCGGTCCCCATATCACTTCCCACTCTTCCATGGTTGTAAGGTGTGTAACATTTTGGCATACTTCCTCCCTTTTATTCCATGTATATCTAATCGGTATCTTATTGCAAGGGTACTTTACAGGTTGTCTCAACACACATTGGTACTTGTACCTGGGATTAAGAGGTTCATCCATCCACTCAAGAAACCCAGGCATTTGTTCACACTGCTGCTTAGATATCTCCTGTATGAGCGTACAGCCTTCTACCCATTCCTGTATTTGTCGGGTCACAAATTTACAATTCCAGGTCACATTGGCAAATGCGCTTGGCATTTCAGCCACAGGTATAATTCCCCATGGTATAGGATCTCCAGCTGCATGTGGCATGGGTAAACATGCTGTTATTGCTGTCACATTTTGGACCTTCCCAAAATCACGAATTAATCCTACCACCAAATTTTCTTGATCAGTTCCCCGCATAAAACTCCCTATTTCCGGAACTTGCCTAGTTGCTCGTATCTCTTTCATATAAACTGTCATTACTCCATGTCCCCACCAATCATCCTTTGCAATCCAACACCAATAGCTACCTTCATCCCTCCGTCTTTGGGCATCCCTGATAATTAATACAATCGATCCCTCCATCCTTCTCTGAATTTGGTATTTCTCCCCTGAATTTAAATTTCTACCAAACCACCATCCAAAATCAGTAAATTTTACACCTGAATTGATTCTACAACTAATTATCACATTTCTTCCCTCTACTGCTAAATATGTTTCATGTTGGGGCTTCAATCCTTCATTTTGATGTGGTCTCACAACAACCCTTCTCAGTCCATAATTACCATCTATCCCACAAGAGACTACACAGACATATTCCCCTTCTGATTCCCCAATCCGAGGGTCAGTAATATTTAACCAGCCTCTCCCCACCAATCCATCAACCCACCAACTGACCCCTGATGTCTGTCCATCCCATAGCTGCTCACTATTCTTTTTCCACCACTTAACTTGCACTCTTTGACTACAGATCTTTTCCAAATTAAAGGTACAATTGATTCTAAGCGGGGGTCCGTCCCACATGTCTACTTGAGCATTGATTGGCATGACATTCACTGGGAATTCTTTTGCAACCATTCCTTTCAGAGTCAATACTCGCACTTCAAAATCCCCATAATCAAAACTATCTCTAATCCATACCGCACACTTATATCGATCACTCTGATGTCCTTGGATTTTGGATATCTGCAGGGTTGTATTTCCTTCCTGTCGGTACATATCCCAATACATTGTTACTCCTTCTTCTACCACTTCAGGTCCTTGTTTCCACCTGACATTTACCTCTTCGGATCCAGCTCCCTGGTTATCAGAAAACAAACATGTTAACTTTAGACTTGCATTTTCCACAGTAACCACCAAGGGTTCAGGAACAGTAATCGCTACAAATGCACTACTCATTGGTATAATACTCAGCAGAAGGACCATCCTTAAGGCTTTGCTCGGAACACCATTCGGGTTGGAGACAAAGGCTGCACCTCCCACCGTGAAGGAACCTTCTTGACTCGGGTGTAATGGATCCAGTTGTCGATTCCTTCTACTTTGACGGCGGTATAGGTAGTCATGATCACCTGGTGAGGTCCATCCCATGTTTCTTTTAAAGGTTCTGTGTTCCAATTCTTTATGTACACCTGGTCTCCTGGCAAGATGTCATGTGCCGGATTCTCCAACGGCAAGGGTCGGTTCCACTGCAGAGCTCCTCTAATGGCTGTAAGAGTCTTGTTTAGAGATAATACATAATTTAGTAACACTTGATCTCCTACAAGGTGCGGATCCCCTTTATATACCGTTGCATGGTAAGGTTTGCCGTACAAAATCTCGTACGGACTTACGCCTACTTTTTCCCTAGGTTTAATCCTGATTCTGAGCAACGCCAGGGACAATGCTTGAGGCCACTGAATTTTTGCTTCCTGACAAATCTTTTTAATCTGATTTTTCAATGTCTGATTCATCCTCTCTACCTGTCCACTTGATTGGGGTCTCCAGGGTGTATGTAGGTTCCATGTAATACCCAGCATCCGAGCTATGTCCTGCACTATCCCTGCAACGAAGTGTGGACCCCTGTCGGATGACATCCCTAACGGTACTCCAAACCTAGGAATAATCTCCCTCAGCAAGGTTTTAACCACTTCTTTTGCCTGATTGGTTCTGCAGGGAAAAGCTTTGGGCCAACCTGAAAAAGTACAAACATATACTAAAAGGTATTTGTAACCTTGCGCTTTAGGTAACTCAGAAAAATCAACCTGCCAATAATCTCCTGGCTGTGGACCCACTTGTAATCTCCCCATCACTATCTGTTTTCTCACTACTGGATTGTTTTTTATACACAATGGACAACCTGCATTTATTCTTTTTGCTATTGTTAACATCTGATTTGAAATTATCTCATTTTTAAGAAACTTAACCAGTGCTTCCGCCCCCCAATGGCATTTGTTATGTTCTATTGCCAAAATTGCCTTCATGATTTTTACTGGTAGCACCACTTGTCCGGTTGCAGTCACATACCATCCTTTTACATTCTTTCGGGCCTGCACAAATTCCGCCAGTTTCTCATCATCAGGTGAATAACTTGGTTTCTGTTCCATGAGGGACATAGCAGGGTTGGCTCGGGTTGGCACTAGAGCTAATTGAGTCCATACCTCTCTAGCAACTTGTTTTGCTATTTGATCTGTCAGCTGATTTCCCTGAAATGTTTTTCCTTCTTCATTTCGATGACCTCTCACATGCATCACAGCAACCGCCCGTGGTTTATGAACTGCTTTCAGCAGGAGCAACACTTCCTCCCGGTGCTTAATTAGAGACCCCTGCGAATTCAAAAGTCCCCTCTCCTTCCATATGGCCCCGTGCACATGAATTACCCCAAATGCATATTTTGAGTCCGTCCAGATGTTTACTCTTTTATCCTGGCTCAGCTCCAGGGCTCTCGTCAACGCCCTGATTTCAGCCTTTTGAGCCGAGGTTCCGGGGGGTAGTGCTTTCGCCTCCACCACCTGTTGTACAGTTACTACTGCATATCCAGCATACCTGGTTCCATTTTCCACAAAACTGGACCCGTCGGTATACAGCTCCCACTCAGGGTCTTCCAATGGCTCATCCTTCAGGTCCTTTCTACTAGCGTACACCTGCTCGATGGTTTCCACGCAGTCGTGCACTAACTCCCCTTCCTCTTGTTCTGATCTGAGGAATTCTGCTGGATTAAGATGGTTAGTCATTTTCAATTCAATATCATCCTGTTCTCTTAATTGGGCCTGATACTGTAACATTCTGCTAGAGGATAACCAATGTCCCCCTTTTTGTTCCAAGACAGCTATCACCATGTGGGGTACGTATACCTCCATTCTTTTTCCCAGGGTCAGCTTTCTGGCCTCCTGTATCAAGAGAACAGTTGCAGCAACCGCCCGTAAACAAGCCGGCCATCCAGTACTTACTGCATCCAGCTGTTTGGAGAAGTATCCCACAGGGCGTTTCCAGGATCCCAATCTCTGAGTCAACACTCCCAGGGCCAATTTCTGCCTTTCGTTCACGTACAGCTGAAAATCTTTTGTAAGATCAGGTAATCCTAGGGCTGGGGCTTCCTTCAATGCCTGCTTGAGATTCTGAAATGCATTATTCTGTGCCTTTCCCCATTTCAGCTCTGGTTCCTTAACCGCCTCATAGAGGGGTTTTGCTTTAAGTCCAAAGTCAGGAATCCACAAGCGGCACCACCCGACCATTCCCAGAAAAGACCTCAGTTCCTGGTGGTTTCGGGGAGTGGGTATAGCACAAATAGCCTGTATTCGATTTGTTCCCAGCCTTCTTACGCCTCGTGAGATTTCGCAGCCTAAATATATAACTTTAGTCCTCACCAATTGGGCCTTTTCCTTGGAAACCCGATAACCAGCTTGTCCCAGCATATTCAACAGTTCAATTGTTAATTTAAGACATATTTCTTGCTCAGTTGCAGCCAAAAAGATATCATCAACATATTGTAGAACAACATATGAAAAAGGCGATTCTTTTACCTGATTCATCTTCCACTCTTCCAGCTCACGGGCCAATTGATTTCCAAATATAGTAGGTGAATTCTTAAATCCTTGAGGAAGGCGGCTCCAAGTGAGTTGTCTTTTCCGTCCGGTTTCTGGATTTTCCCACTCAAAGGCAAAATATTTCCTACTTTCAGATGCCAGAGGGATACAGAAGAAAGCATCTTTGAGATCAATTACTGTAAACCAATGGTATTTTTCAGATACAGATGTTAACAATGTATATGGATTTGCCACCACAGGGTGTATGTCCTTAGTAATGTTATTTATTGCCCTTAAATCTTGGACCAATCTGTACTTCCCATTCGGTTTCTTTACAGGAAAAATAGGAGTATTAAATTCTGACTCACATTCCTCTAAAATTCTTAGCACCAAAAACTGAGTAATCATTGGGGCAACCCCTTTTCTGGCTTCCAACTTTATTGGGTACTGTTTTATTCTTACTGGGCGTGCTCCCTCTTTCAATTCCACTACTACTGGTTGCGCTGCCTTTGCCTTTCCTGGAGTTCCTGTCTCCCAGACCCAAGGTACTACTGCCTGTTCTATTTCAGGAGGTAAGGTGGCTCCCTCTACTTCCTTAATTACAAAAATTTTAGCTATATGTTCCTCTGGTATTTCTAATTTTACTCTCCCTTTTTCAAAAATTATCTTTGCCTGCAACAGTGACAACAAATCCCTTCCTAACAACGACTCCGGGCTGTTAGGCATATATAAAAATTGATGATCAAATTCCTTCCCTCCAAACTTTATATCTAAGGGTCGCAAAAATGCTCTTTCTTCCACCTTTCCTGTCACCCCTACCACTTGGATTTTTGTTTTGCTCAGTGGTCCGATTTGAGTATTTATTGCCGAATACGTGGCTCCCGTATCTACCCTAAACTCTACTGGTTCCCCTTCTACCTCTAATACCACCTTCAAATCCCGGTCTAGTCAGCTCTGATTTTGATAATTTCCCAACACAAAAGCTTGAGCGACATCTTGTGGTCCTCCCGCAAAAGGGTTCATTGCCCTTACCTGTCCTCCCCCAACCTCCAGGTTATTATTTCCCATGCCTCCGTTAAGTGGGCATTCATTCTTCCAATGTCCCCTATTTCTACATAGGGCACATTGGTCAATTCCCAACCTCCCTTGTCCCCTCATTACGTTTTGTCCTATTACCCCTTGATTTCCTAATCCCCCTCTTCCCATGCTTCGTCCCAACCCAAATCCTCCTCTTCCTCGTCCACGGCCCCTTCCCCTGCCTCGGATACCACCCCCAGTGGTTTGTTGCAATACAGCCAACATGCTCGCTTGCTGCCTCTTAGCAGTTTCCTTCTCCCTATTATTATATACCTTCCATGCCACCTCCAACAGCTTCTCTAAATTCCGAGTATCCTCTCCCTCTAATTTTTGTAATTTCTTCCTAATATCTTCCTGTGATTGTCCCATAAATATCAATGCCAACTGCAATTTCCCTGATTCCCCTTCAACTTCCAAATTTGTATACCGCCGTGCTGTCTCCTTTAATCTTTCCAAAAAGGCCGACGGAGACTCATTCTTTTCCTGCCTTACTGAATATAACTTGGACCAGTTTAATGTTTTAGGTATCCCAGCCCTTACCCCTTCAATTAGTAATTCTTGATACCATTTTAATCGATAACCCCCCTCATCCGAGTTGGGATTCCACTCCGGATCTTCCTTAGGCACCAGTTCATTTAATGTTCCCTCCACCACACGCAACCGTAACATTTCCCGAGCCTTTTCAGTCATTACCCTAAATACCATTTCCTTTTCTGTAGAATCCATAATTGTATCTAATAATACCTGTAAGTCATTCCAATCAGGGTTCTGAGTCTTTATTACCATTTTTACTACCCGCGCCACTCGGTCCGGATCCTCCCGATATGACCCGGCCGACTGTTTCCAAATCATTAGATCATTTGGTGAAAATGGGACTTTTATTATTACTGTTTTTCCCCCAGGTCCCATAGCCTCCCGCAATGGTGCCATTAAATGTGGTCGTACCCCCCTTTTCCCCTTCACCCGCCCCCTTCGAGTTCTCTCAGATATAGGGGTTCTTTGTCTATTTTCACCTTCTATGCCCCCCTTTCCATTATCCAAATTCTCTCCTGACTCTTCCCCAGACTCGTCCTCATCTTCCTCCGAAGAGGAGTCTGACGGCGGGGCACTCGGAGATACTAGTAAAGACATATCCTCTTCTGGCTCCCTAAATCTTACTGAACACCTTTTACATCCCTCCCGATTCTTACATCCTGGACACCCATTCCCCACTGTTTCCATTATCATTATTCCACATTCCTTTTGCCACTCTGGTTTCCCTTTTAAGTAATAAAACAAGTCCAAATACGGTATCTCATCCCATTTCTCATTATTCTGTAAGAAATGCATTAGGGGGGTAATAATGTCAGGATTCAAAGTACCATTCCTAGGCCATTGCATCCCATCAATATCATATTGAGGCCACACATTATTACAATAATCAATTAACTTTTTCTTATGTAGTTCTTGACCAAAATTTCCCTGTTTCCATTTCTTTAACAAACACCCCAAAGGTGAATCATCAGGGATTTCTATACTGGAGGAAGCAAGCGCTTTAAAAGTTTTAAACGGCATCATAACACACACCACACTCACACACACTTAACACAATACAACACAATATTTTTCACCTTATAACCACAATATTCCGATTCTTGTCTTTACGAGACAAGTGCTGGACCAGCGTAGTTTTCACCACGTCTTATGGCCAGCGCCTAGGCTTACCACAACCATTGACGTCTTTTGCCCAACCTTGCGAGGACCACTTCCTCGTCTTATCAGGCAGGCACCCCAATACCAAAGAATAAAGCACCTTCGGGCTTACCTGTCACAGTCGTCCGTCAGGCGCAGGGGTCGGGCACGGGTCGATGTCTCCCCAGGAATCACCTGGTGCCGGCGTGGAGTGGATCGGTCCGCAAACCGCCCCAGCCACCTCCGGAGTCCTGCCGCGGTCGCCAGAAAACTGTTGCCCGATACCAAGGTAAAACACAAACCAACAAAGTTAGTTTATGCGGTGCTTTATTTGAGGCCCCGGGGACCGGGGACTAATGTCCCAAATCAGAGTCCCGAGACCCTCCATCAGATCTTCAGCTTTTATACCCTTTTACAAAGATTACCTCATAAGGCTACGTGCAAAACTAACATTCTTTACTTCAAAGCAGTTATACAACCGTTACATTTGTTACTCAAATAACAATCCCCCTAAACTATAAATCTTAAAAGGTTGTCTAACTTAAAACTATAGATTTATTTTGTTGCTTAACTCCCACCACCAAACATATTCTATTTCAACTTTATCTCTAGGAAACTACCTGCAAACTTTGTATGTTCCGCATGCTTGACTGATCTCTATGAACGTTGTTTTCTTCCTTTCTCAGTATATTCTCTGCACATTCTCAAACATTTTCCCAGGGCCTACATAAGGAACAGCCTAAACTAAGCCTTAGCATAACTACTACTACACGACCTATTTTATACAACCAACATAATTTTATCCCACTGGTAACATCAGGACTATAAATTAGTGATGGTGACATCCAGATTTCCTTCTTCAGAAGAAAACACCAGAGATGAGAGATTCAGTCTTCCTTTTTAGGACTATAAATCAGTTTTCCAGCTTCCAGGTGGTAGTCCATCTCCTCTTCCCAGGATCATTAATTTTAGTTTGGAATAGCTCACTACCTTCTATTTGGGTGATTACAATCCTTTCTATATATATATGCTAAAGCTATAGTTCAAACCTTCTATTAAAAACCTTATAGGCTCACATGATTCACTTATAAGCAAGCAAAATATTAGTTCAAAAGCCCCTTTCCATGCTTTTTCTGTTTTGTTCATTAAACAGATGTTTTTATAATTACCCTATGGCCTTTTCCACACATTTCATAACCATAACTACAAAGGCCATCTTTTTCTACCTGACACGAAACACAACCCCACATTTCACAGTCTAATGAAGTCTTTCTGCTTTGGAGTAGTCTTTTCTAGATCTTTCTCCCAGCTGGCACTGCATCCCCTCTTTGCATGTCTGCTGTTTTCTACTCTATTCTTTGGTCGCCATGGTGGGGCGGGGGGGGGGGGGGGGGGGGGGCTTGAGGACCGCAACTCGCAAGAGAAAAGGGAACAGAACAAAGGGGTGAATAGCATGGTGATTAACGGGGGGGTGAACATTTAACAAGGAACATTGAACTAACAAAAGGTTTCATTTGCAACAAAACTGCCTTGTTTTAGGCTTATCTATCTCAGCCTATATCTTTCCTTACCCTTTGTTCCTAGAGCATGGCAAGGAGTGAAAACTGCCAGGATGGCTTGGAATTGCTACCATCTATCACCCGTGCCTCTCTGCCACCCCTTCCCCCTTTCCCTGAAGGCAGGACAAAGGTTGGAGCCCATGCAGAAGTGACGCGGGTGTGCTACCGTTCCCCCCACCATCCTATGTCCTCCTTAGCCCCCTTGTCTTTCCATATCCCCCGTTCCCTGCCCAGGAAGGCAGTGGCCGTGCCGTCCCGGGTTTTCCTTCTAAAAATGGCGCTTAGCACGCAGTTTTGAGATCCCCTCTTTCCCGTCGGAGTCCTTCTTTTCCGGTCCCGTGCCTGCCCTTCCCCCCCACCTACCTTACCCCCTTTCTGCTGCGCGGGCCCGGGGCGGGGCCAGCTGCAGCAGCGTGGCAGGGGAGGCGTGGTGGAGCTGGTTAGCCCCGAGAGAGGGCCGGGCCCTGCCATGTTGCTGCCAGCTCCACCACTGCCACTTTCACCATTCCTTGCTTCACAGTCATCGTCATCAATCCACCAGAGTAACACCTGTAACACCAGTACTAAAGCCAAGACCAAACACTAAGGACTATTCCCCTCGTGAAAGAGGAGATCAAAGAACTGCACCCCTTCTGGTGAGAAGATCAAAAGCCAAAGGAGATTGAACAATTAACCCATTAAGTAAAAATGTATTCATTTAATTAAGTATCATCATTTCTGTTAGTTTGTAATTAAATTTCAAATGTTTTTCTATTGCTTGTTAATTTAGCTTAATAATGTTCATTTTAGTTTTGCAAACCATTAAGTCATATTCCCAAGAATCCCCTTATTATGAGTTATTCAACACACCTTTTAACCAATTTATAAACGGAGGAGTTGTGAGTGCTCCTGTTTTGAGGTCACTGGAATTTGATCTTAGCTTTAACTCCTCCTTTGACCCAAACCCTAAAACTCCCCCTACAACACCCTATAAAACCCCACGGCCCTGCCCCTGCTCACTCTCTTCATCTTCTTCCCCCTCCCCAGCTCTGGGGGAAATAAATGGATTCTCGAGCTTAACAAAACAGACTTTTCTTGTGTGTTCCTATGCCGGCAACTGTAACCTCTCTTAACCTCCCTGGACACGATGATCACTGTTGCCATGCAATGCAACATAGGGTAAGAATAAAAGCATTGGGGGTGAATGTAGCAAACTAGGAAGATAGTGACTTCTAAGCACAAAGTGCATGACATGGTTGGTTAAGGAAACCACACAGCTAAAAATCACATCTAGGGACCCAATGCAATACATTTTTATGCCATTGCCCTCATCTACTCCTAGCTTGGATATCAAGAAAAAGCTTTTCACCCAGAGGGTAGCTGAGCACTGGAACAGGCTCTCCAGGGCAGTGGTCACAGCACCAGGCCTGTCTGAGTTCAAAATGCATTTGGACAATGATGTCAGGCACATAGTGGGGTTCTTGGGGTGTCCTGTGCAGGCCTAAGAGTTGGACTGTGTGAGTCCCTTCCAACTCACTGCATTCTGTAATTCGATAATTACCAGCTCCCCAGCAGGGCCAAAGGAGCCAGTCATAAGCACAGATAAGCCTAAGTCCCTTCCTTTCCTGGACTGCACTGGAGTCATCAGGGGACCATACCACAAACTGCTCTCATAATGGGTAATACCAGCAGGCAGCAGTGCTTTTCCCTAAAGGGGGAAAGTGAGGCATTCACTAAAGCAAAATACCTCATAGTGCTCCTCTTGCTTGGGAAACATGCAACTAAGAGACTCCATGAGACAGAAGTGTGGTCTAGAGAAGGGAAGGACTCTCACCTTCTTGGCAAAGCCATGTTGCCAAGCACAGGCCCATTTCCCCATCACTTCTGCGCTGTATGAAGCTGTGTTGATGTTTTCCAGTGACAAGCAACTCCTCATGCTTCCACACCGGGGAGTGCTGGGAACATGAAGAAGGAGGAGGAGCTGTATTTATTCCATGCTGATTCACAGGTCTGTTCAAGTTAGCAGGACTGGTCAGCATGCGTGAAGTAATTTTTTACTGAAAAATCCTAAGCTGTTTTGAGAGAATATGTTCTTTTTACTGATACTTTCATTACAGGAGGCAAAAGTGTTCTTTGTCATACGGTTTAGTGTCATATGATAGTCCTGCGAGGAGCAGGGACTTGTACTTGATGATCTTTATGGGTCCCTTCTAACTTGAGATGTTCTATGCTTCTATGAAAAGTGTTGGTTTTTTTTTTTTTTACTTTCTAACCAATAAAGATGGAAAGATTTTCATGAGCTAAAAATGCCTCATTACATCTTTCTTATTTTGGACATTACTTCTGTATCAATACACTATTGTATCTTCATGTTAAACCTGTAGATGTTTTCTCTCATTTTGTCTTTATTGCAACCAAATGGTTTTACTCAATCAAAATGTCTCATTGTGGTCTTACCAAAGTGATTGCTTCAGCCTGGATGTAACTGGTGATCACTTGTCTGTGTGACCCTGGTAAAGTCACTGGATGTGGTCCTAATCAAAGTCTGCAGATTGACTCCTCATCATCACAGTTTTGCCTCATGATGAGGAGTCTTGGCTGAATCTGGTTGCCATCTCTGGGTCTGCCCTGTTCAGCACACCTCACCTGGTACTGTGTAGCTGGGGCTTGGCTGATGAGGACCCTGCTCCGGCAGTTTTGGTTTCATGCTTGGGTTCTGGCTCACTGACTGACCTGCCAGCAATTGCTGGCCCCCACTGCATCCTGACAATCTGATTCTTAAGAAATATCCAGTTTCTGATTTTTTATTCTGATTCAAAATAAAAACATATTACCAACTATCATTGCCTCTCCAACTTCTCATGTGCTTTGGGCCTGAAATGTTTACAGTGTTTTTTCTTTCACTTTAGACAAAAAACTAATTCATTATAATTACACTGGAATGGAGAGAAATTACCTCATGTTTCAAGAAAAATAAAGCAGCTTTAAAATGCTATTGTGAACAGAAAAATCATACATACAGACAAAACTTAATCAAAACTGAAATAAAAATACAACCTTAATGAAATTTAAAAACCATTATTGTATACTGATTTTTTTACTTCGTAAACAAAATAATCTGAGCACATCATCCTGCTATATAAACAACAGGATGGTGGTTTTTTTTATATTTCAAAAACTTCAGTTATTTCAGAATTAAATGTATGTGTAACAAGACTATCCAGTTAAAAGAGGAATATTCCTAATTGTCTTGGTTTTGAAAGAAGACAGGTATCTGCTAAAGAGAGGCAGGGCCTCTCTTGGAATGGATAATTCAAATCTCCTTCTCTCAAATTATTATAATTTAGAAAATTAAAACGGCTCTCAGGCAGAGATATGGGAATAGGAATAACAGTTCTTTACTAATAGGTATAACAAGGCAAACAAACAACAACAACTACAGCAATTAATAGCGAAAACAGAACCAGGGACCTTGACGGAGCTTGGTCTCACAAAACCCGGGGCAGTCTGGTCTCTGGGGGACTTCAAAGAAAAGTACCAAGCTGGAACGGTGGGGAATCCCGGGCTGGTGGATCGGATGAAGTTCGGAGCTCTGTCGGTGGTCACTGGAGGGCAAGGGATGTCTGGAGGGAGGCCAGTGCGGGCCCGCGGTGCAGCAGCTCTAAAACAACGCCGAGGCAGTGGGGCAGGATGCCCAGCCGAGGCAGCTCCAGCAGGGCAGCAAAAGGAGGAATCCGGATCTGGGCACACGAGCAGATGATAGTAGCTCTCTCTCTCCAGGATCAGATCCCGGTGGTGCCAGTGAGAAACTCACACAGCAACGGCAGCTCGTCTGCTCCCGACGCAGACAACACCAAAAGTGAAACTGCCCCCCCCCCCCCCCCAGCCCCCGTCTTTCTCTCCCCCCCCCCCCCCCCCGGGGAAAAAAAACTCCCGGAGACAAGGGTGTAGCTAAGTGCTACCTTCCATGCTTTTGTCTTCACCTGATCACTCATAAGTACCCGGCCATCAATTGCCTTGCAACTCTTGGGAAAAAATTCTATAGGTGAAAAAAGAAACAAGGCTAACCCCCAACACTAATTTATATCTGTGCCTCAAGAAAGTAAATTACATAAAATTGTGAAAAACATGTTTCACTTTTGTTAAAATTTTAAAAAATTTAATAATAAAAAGAAAAGAGACATAAAAAAGCAAAAGTTACAGACGCATGGGTGCCTGGCGTTTCTACCCAAGGCACCGCTTGCTAACAAAGTCTTCCCCTTAAAAACAATAGGTTATTGCATATTCAAAAATTTCATACATGATTCAAACATTCCTTTCAACTTTAGATGTTTTTGCTTAATTGCAACTTTTCTCCCCCACCATTCTTTCTTGCAAATAAATCTTCCTGTGGCTCCACAAAGTCGCAAATCCCTTGGTAATGGAGGCAATAAATTCTTCCTTTTGGAGTCTTTGGTGTCCTTGCTGTTATCTTTATCCAGATAGGAGATGTGAGGAATTTCTTGTCTCTCCCATTTTTTGAGCTAGTTACAAAAAGCATATGCTATAGCCTAAAAACTATATTTATCACACTACTAAAAGAGACTATATTAATACAGCATAACTTTCTAGCATAACACATATAGTATTCATTTTAATAGTTGCAAAAAGCCAATCATATAATATGTATTTATAACAAATTGATAATGAGTAGTTGTTGCAGCCTCGGAGGCTGAGGCCTCCCTGGCAATCTGTGGCCTGAGATAGGAAAATGCAAAGTCACGATGAGTGGCCAAAAAAGAAGCCCCTTGGGGCCTTTAGACCTCTCTTATCTCTCTGTAAGACTATAGGCCAAATTGTACCTTAACTCTCCCATTGGTTCACTTTTCAAAACCCCTCAACCCTATATAAACTCCGAATATTGCCCTGTTAAGTCAGAAGAGCTGTCACTGCGAACCTTCGAAGAGGATGCTGAAATAAACCATCTTCACGGAACCGCACACCGCCTTCTCCTCTCTCTCCCTGTGTCTGCCTGGGCATGTAGCAAGCAAGAGCTGGGATCCATTGCTAATAGCTGAATATCACAGCGAGCTGAAATCCACTGCTAAGAGCTGTAAACACTGCTAAGAGCTATCCCACTGCTGAGCTGGATCCACAGCATATCGCTTGCTAAGTTTGCCCTAAGGCTGAAAAGCTTTTAAATAAGTGGCGCATCGAGCAGAGGTACCGAAGAACTTCTGGTACTTCAGAGAGCAGAAATTTACTGCCTTCGGTTCGTTACTACCTCGCAGGACAACACCTTCGTTTTAGAAGGCGCTGGCTGAAGAGGCTCCGAACGACCCTCACACCTGATATCTGGGAAAGCCTTTCCCGAGGAGTTCGGACAAGGTAGACAACCCCATCGGCAGCTGACCCATTTGGCTGAGAACGTGAGGTAAGTATAAAACAGCCTTTCTGCGCGCATATTTCTTTTAATCTTGGGTCTTTTGGGATTTTTTTTTTTTTTCTTTTTTTTTCTCTTTTTACTGCCGTTTGGGGTACGGGAACTAACATCATGGGATCGAAAAGAAGTAAATTAGAACGATCCCAGAACGAGAGAGTATATTTTCAAACCCTTTCCTTTACTAAGCCTTACTTATCTAAACGCAACATTCCTACCCTTTCAAATGCTAATTGCCCTCTTCCTCCCTCTCAGCCCCCTCCGGGTTCAAACTTTCTCCCTGAAGTTGCGGGGAACATGAAACCTATGCGGCCCCCCCACACCCCCTCCGCGCGCCCCCCCCCCCCCCCACCCTCCGAGCTGAGTCGCTTCTCCCCAAACCCCCTGCGCCGCCTCTCCCCCTGCAGCAAGGCGATAACGACCGCGATAACGAGCACGGAGCTCCAAGCCTGCCGCGCCCACTGTGACAGCAGCAGCCCACTCCCCCACTGCCCGCTTTGCCAGACCCTGCCAAACCATTTCCACCAGATACTACTATAGCAACTGCAGAGTTGCTCCACTGTGTCATCCTACCCTACCTCCATCCCGGCATGTCTACCACTTCTGGCAACCCTGTATGTTTCCTTCATTAAGTTGTGAATTTATTCCATGATTCCCTCCCTTATTGTTCCCGGAGCAAGATAAGGCTTGGGACTGCTGCCGCCTCCGCTATAGAGGGGCCCAAGACATCTGCAGTCTCTCTGGCTCCCTGCAACCCCTCCCAATTCCCAGTTCCTATCCACTAGTCCTGACCAGAAAGAGCTCGCTGGTTATAGGATGCCTAACCCCAAATCCTTTATCCTTTATGCAATACCTTATCTTCTTTCCACTTCCCTCCAATCCCCATGGAATAGCTTTTACAATTGAGTGTTTTATGTTGTTTTCTCCTAATTTAAGTGTGTGTTCATATTGCAGATTGTCCTGTTTTCAGTTTTGGGAGTTTTTGCCTGTCGAGTCACAAGGATAAATCCTACAAGAGGCAATTTCTCAAACTGTCTCTTAAGAGCGTGCGTTTCAGTGGCACTAGGCTACTGAAACAGGAATACGCCGTTGGATTTATGCTGTCCTTGGTTAGGCTTACCAAGGGTGACTGACAACCCTGTTAGGAATAAGTGCCTGGGAAAGTATGGACGATTTTAAGTTTTTTTTGTTGTTGTTGTTGTACGGGTTTTATTTTTTTTTTGTTGGTTTTTTTTACAGCGAGGGCTAAAACCTAAACTGGGGGTGAAAGCCATAGCTGGGAAAAGCCAGTTGGGGGGCAAAAGAGGATGCTGCCTCTGAGCTCAGATCCAGGGTGAGGATCTGAAGCTGCAGGACTCAGGAAAAGCCAGTGCTGCAGCCTAAACTGGGGCTGTAGTGGTCTGGAAAGCTGGTTGGAGGATGTTAGGTGCTTTGGGCCAGTCACGTCGACAAGGCTAACCCCAAAACTTCTATGTGAGCTTAGTGCCAAGAGCCGAGAGCCTAAAAGCCACTAAGTTGGCTGCGGAAATGCACTCGGAGTGCCCCTAAATACCCCATTGGTTTACAGGGCCAAGAATCTAAATGCCAGTAGCTTGGCTGCGAGAAGACCTCCGAGTTGCCTCTTTAAGCACTAGCCCATGTTCAGTATCATAAGCAGCTTCATTTCCAATACTTATTTTGCGTTCATTATTCATTTTTAAATCTGCAATATTGACCCACTTACCCCATTTGTTATAATTGTTTGTTTTGTTAAGTTACAATTACATATGTCAGTTGTTTGAATCAATTCCTGTTGCATTTTGTTTCTTGTCAACCCCACTTGTTGTTTCCCTAATAACATAGTTTTGTTTTCTTCCCCATCCTATGTATCAAGTCAATTTAGTCTATAATTAAAAGCTAAAAAAAAAAAAAAAGGCAAAAGGTGTAGAAAAAAACCCTGCAGTGCAACTGAAGACCAGCAAGCAAGATGTGAGCCATAAAAAGAAGACAGCATGTTGCAACCAAGATGAACTGAGTAAAAAAGTTACTGCCAGCTACAAAGTCAGAACCAGACATCACCCACCATCAAGTGTAAGCATCAACTCAATTAGAACTGTTCACAATATGTTATAAAAGGACTTACTATATTCAATTTTAAAGCATAATCCTCTGTCCAAATGTGTTTATTCTTGATGCCAAACTGTGCAAATGTTATTACTTTTTCGAACTGTTAATTGTCACATTTACCTTTGTGCTTATTTTGTGCTTTATCTTCACCTTCTTAAACAGAAGAGTGAGGTGTGGTGATTTATTTTTCTTAAATGATTATTCTGTTCATCCCCAAGGTCTATAACTCAGAACTTCTCCGAACCACAGGTAAGAGACCCAATGCAGTAGATACTTGGGATGAGTGGACAAAAATGCTGCCTGACGCTCTAGAGGAACCCCAAGAATTGGACCTGCTGGGGTCCTCCAAAGCAGCATATTGTGTCAAATTTTACTTTAGACATCCAAAAAACTCCTGGCCAGACATTGATTCAGACAAAAACACATACAGAAAAAACATATCACCCGTTAACAAAGCCTACAACTATGTGGATTGGTGCAATTACACCACTTGTGTACTATCTGTATCCACTCTCCATCCCAAAGTACTACCTAAGGGAATGTTTCTCATCTGTGGTGACCGAGTATGGGCTGGGATCCCCTCACGCCTCCAGGGAGGTCCCTGTAGCCTTGGGAGACTTTCTACCCTCACGCCAAACATCACCTTGTTACATAATTGGAGGAAAGAAAGTGAGGCAAATTGCCACAAAAGATCCTACACAGAATTTGATGAAAATTGTGATCCCAAATTATCATTGTGTTAGCTATGTTTTCATGCTTTGTCCATTGCTTTAAGAGAACCATTGGGAACGCTTTTTTTTTAAATACAGAAAGTGGAATTGTTGCAGCCTCGGAGGCTGAGAGGCCTCCCTGGCAATCTGTGGCCTGAGATAGGAAAATGCAAAGTCACGATGAGTGGCCAAAAAAGAAGCCCCTTGGGGCCTTTAGACCCCTCTTATCTCTCTGTAAGACTATAGGCCAAATTGTACCTTAACTCTCCCATTGGTTCACTTTTCAAAACCCCTCAACCCTATATAAACTCCGAATATTGCCCTGTTAAGTCAGAAGAGCTGTCACTGCGAACCTTCGAAGAGGATGCTGAAATAAACCATCTTCACGGAACCGCACACCGCCTTCTCCTCTCTCCCTGTGTCTGCCTGGGCATGTAGCAAGCAAGAGCTGGGATCCATTGCTAATAGCTGAATATCACAGCGAGCTGAAATCCACTGCTAAGAGCTGTAAACACTGCTAAGAGCTATCCCACTGCTGAGCTGGATCCACAGCATATTGCTTGCTAAGTTTGCCCTAAGGCTGAAAAGCTTTTAAATAAGTAGTGTAGATTATGTACTTCCTTTTGAACAAAAAAATCCTATGAAGATATTTTGGCTAGTAGCCCAGTGACTTTGTTATATAAAAATCAAAAACTGGTAAAGGGCCTTGAGGGGAACTTGGATGAGCAGGGCTGAGATCACTTGGTCTGTTCAGCCTGGAAGAGACTGAGGGGAAAACCTCATCAATTTACAACTTCCTCATGAGGAGAAGAGGAGGAGCAGGCACTGATCTCTTCCCTTTGGTGACCAGGGACAGGACCCCAGGGAATGGCCTGATATTGTGTTAGGGGAGGTTTAGGTTGGATATTAGAAAAAAGTTCTTCACCAAGAAGTGTGCTTTCCCCACCTTGAGTACTCTATGCTGCTTTGGGCATCCAAAGGAGGGCCAGGAGGAAGGGGAGAGTCTGGAGGGGAAGCCTTATGAGGAGTGGCTGAGATCACTTGGTTTGCTCAGCCTGGAGACTGAGGTCAGATCTCGTGTTCTTCAACATCTTCATGAGGGGAAGTGGAGGGGCAGGTACCAATCTCTTCACTCTCATGACCAGTGACTCAAGGAAATGGCATGAAGCTGAGTCAGGGAACGTTTAGGTTGGCTATTAAGAAAAGATTTTTCACCCAGAGGGTCTTTGGGCCCTGGAACAGGCTGCCCAGGGAAGTGGTCACAGCACCAAGGCTGACAGAGTTCCAGAAGCGTTTGGACAACATTATGGGGCACATGGTGTGGCTGTTGGGGATGGTCCTGTGCTTTCTCACAAGGCTTCCCTCGTCCTGATTCAGGACACACCTAGCCATCTCTCAGCTCCCCGCAGCTGCAGAAGGGGAGAACTCGCTTGTTCTGCACAGGCCCCGAGCCCCTCGGGCCGCAGCAGATGCTGGCGGCAGCCCGGCCTCACTCCGACAGCAGCCACGGGCCAGGCAGGCCTGAGGCGGCCGCACCCACTGGCGAGCAGCGGGCGCAGGAAGCAGAAGCGGCGCAGTGCGGGCAGGGCAGGGCGAGCACGGGCTGTGGGGAGGCAGAGAGAGGAGCGGCGCTGGCGGTGGCAGCATGGCGCCGCAGGCGGCCGAGCGCTTCCCCGGCCCGCAGGCATCTGAAGCTGCTGCGGACAGTGGTGGCGTGGAGGGGCCGGGCGGAGTGGGACCAGGTGATGGTGGAGCTGTACTGCGGGGACAGCTGGCTGCAGCAGGACAGCTCTCGGCATGGAAGAGCCAGTACGGGCTGCGCACCGTGGGCAGGGAGTGCAATGCGGCTCTCGGGGCTGCCCCTCTGTCCCTGGAGCTGTGTCTGTGTGCTCTCCGCCCAGGCTGCGCCCGGCGCCCCCTTTCCTGGGCCCAAGGGCCGCTGAGGACCCGAGCGCAGCTCCCCACCAAAGCGGCTCCGCTGCCGGGGCTGTGTAGGCAGGCCGGTGGTGCAGACAGGCAGGCGGCCCCGTCTCGCAGGGCTCCTTCGTTGCGGGAGGCTCTGGGCACATAGCTTATGCCAAGAGCACGGTGGCACGTGGGAGTAGGGGAGGCAGAAGCCCTGCATGCCCATAACTTCTCGGCCTGATTTCTTGAGGCAGTGAGCATATCCAAGACCCCTAAATTGCCTCTGCTGCATCCATACACAAGACCCGCCTAGGTAAAGCATCTTGTGTATGTGCTTAGTGTATCAGTAAGTACTCATTCAACCTGTGCTTAGGAGTAACCATGTAACCACTCTGTTCCAATAGAAGCCTTCTGGAAAGAGCCTCTGATGCTGTCTCAGCATACCATTTCTTAGGCTGTTATGTACCACAGAGCACAAAATGTAGTGGGAAAGTTGCCCTTTTTAAAGAGTGAGTGTATTTGTGTGAGCCTGCTCATCTGGTTTTCCTTTGCTTCCAGGTACGGTCCAAAAATGCCTCTTGCAGTGGACTGCACGGCAGAACTGATTCGCTGTAAGGTCCTCGATTCATCTGGAAGATTGAAGTCACATGAGCTCATCCTCTCTTATGGGCTGGCTCTTGTAAGGTAAGGGCTCTCATGGTCCTTGTGCTTTGAGAGAAAGATCTGGACAGATGTCATTATTCCACTGTCTGAGTTCACTTTGCATCTCTGGGACCACAGGGTTGTACAGCACATGGGGAGTTTGGAGTTCCAAGTTTCTCTGCAGCTATTGATAGTCATTTATCTTTTCAGTAACCTGCATGCAGATTTGTCAACTTGATCACGGAAAGGAAACAGAAGATGGTCAGCATTCCTCTGAGACAATTAGCCAGAGAGGTAAGTATTTAATAAGAGTTGCTTGATAATTTACTCCTATCCAGAAAGCATATGCATAGGTTATTAACAACACTGAGTGGATGAAATTGTTGCGGCAATTCAAGCAAGTATATGAGAAGAGCAAATCGAAAAGATCCTCAAAGCTCAGGATGACAAATTTTCGAAGACTCTCACAGCACTTCAACCAGCGCTCCAACAAAACAATGCTACAGAGGTGATGGCAACAAGATTTGTAGGAGGACCATGCTACAGATGCGGCAAACATGGGCATTTCAAGAAAAATTGCCCAGAACTTGCAAAAAGTATGAAGTCACCAGATCTTTGTCCCAGATGTCAAAGAGACACCATGCAAGTCAATGTCACTCCAAAACAGATGTGGACAGAAGATGGTCAGAGACCTCTTCCGGGAAACTCAAACAAGAGTGCGAATTGCCAATGCGCAACGACACAAGTGATGGCGATGACTCAAACTCAGATTCCACGGGGGGGGCAACCATCAGACTCCTTCAGCAGGACCAGCAATCCAGAATTGTTGCCCCCAGGAGCACAATGTGACTTGGCAACTTCCAAAATTATATGCTTCATGGACGGAAATCATGCAGTGATACCCACAGGGGTCACTGGAGCTTCTTGGAAAAGACAAGAATTTCTAATTATCGGGAAGGACAGGAGCAGCATTTTAGGGCTCATCATTTATCCATCAATTGTTTCAGCGGATCGTAATGAAGAACTAACAGTTCTGGCTCAACCGTTACGTCCTCCATTGGCCATCCCAGCGAACACTTCAATAGCCAAGGCCATTGCTTTGCCATCTCATGCAACAGAACAAGTTATGCCAGTGCTTGTTTATTCCAGCTGCAAAGTTTTAAACAGGTTTATTGCAACTGGATCTAAAACTTTTTTCTTTGAAGTCACAGTAAGAGTAACAAAGGCTGATGATCATTAAAGGTTTTTGAATCACATGTGATCAAAAGTTTTGATTTATATGTGTGTAGTCCCACTTGACATATTATCACACATTTTTCTTTCTTTGCTACTGAGATAGGAAAAAGCTAAATCTGTGGTTTATAAATCCTAGTCTTTGACAAGCAAGGCTGTACATAAAAACCACACATTTGCAGGTACCTTCATCTTGTGTCTTTCTTCAGGTGAGCTTTTCCACTTGTGTGTGGAGGAGGAAAGGTTCAAGCTGTAATTGTAGTAGCAGGACCAACTGAGTCCTTTTACTGTCAGCTGCACTGAACATCATACCTGGGACTGAACAAGTTTTGACAGTGAAGGACAGACAATATTTGAGACTCTTCTGTATATGTTTGGGCCCCTGTGTGAGAATGATGAATTGATTTTTTTTCCTGTGTTTTTGAGAAAAGTTCTGCTTCTCACTTTTTAAAACTGATCAAGCTTAAAAGCAAAGGTCTTGCATAGTTAATGGTAGTTGTCCTCAGGAAAGTTGCAAAAAACTGCATGCAAATTACCACATAAATTTCAGTATTATATATGATATTATTTGTATCTTTGATATAGTTATCCAGAATGCCTCATCCATTTAAATATCGTTTAACTGCTTCTCAGTGTCATTAAATTACATGTAACACCTCTGTCTAAAAAGAAATCTCTCGTTGCATGTAACACTGAAGAACTTAAACTGTAAAATGCAAGTTTATATGGATCCTAGGCCACGGGAGGAGTGGCATCAGAGAGCTGAGGGATCTTAGCCTACTCTTGAAGTGGAAAACAAGGGAGCTACAGCGCAGGAGTGGCCAGGAAGGTGCTGTTCCCACCTGGTAGAGGCTCTCTGCAGATTTGCAGGGCTGCCTGCAGGTGTGGCCTCATGCAGTGGGAACAGAGGGGTCGTGTGTGCTGGCTGTTGTTGCAGGTGGACATCCCCGTGTGGGTTGTGGACCTCCCTCATGAGCTGACACACGGGAAGCTGCCACGGCTGGCCCTGTGCCGCAAGGGTGAGTGCCACCAGCAGCTGGCATTGGTAGGGGTGGCCTGAGGCACGCTTGAGGTGGCAATGCCAGTGCTTCAGGTCCTGAGGGGAGCACCCTTGCCTCTGTTTTGGGGTGCTGCAGGATGGGCCGCGCACTTGTCCTGGCAGGGAGAGTGGCGATATCAGACATTGAGAGGATTTGCCACTGCCCTGTCAGGATAGCTGAGCTGTGTCCAGTGGCTCCAGGTTGTGGTTCCTCAAAAGGCAGATGTTCATAGGCTTTCTCCTATCCCTGAAAAAATTACTCGAAACGACAACAGCTGGTTGCAACAGTTTGGTGCTTTTGCTTTTTTACAGCACAGGAAGTTTGTCTTGGGGAAATAGTAAAAGCTTTTCCTGATGGTTTAGTGATACCTAAGACTCTTTAAAAATCCCATTTAGGGAGAAATGTGGATACTGCAAGCCTGAGTGAATGACCAGCTCATAGCATTTAAAGAGATTCCTGGGAATTTTGTGTTAAGGCTTGAGAATCCAGTTAAATAATCTTCAGCATAGTCCTTAGATTGAATTGGGAAAATGCTGATGGAAGTAAAGGCATTTTCTTTCTATTCTATCTAATGTATGCATAGTGTAGTCTCTGCACAAAAAAAAAAAGTTATTGTTGTAGATGCTATGTTAACCATGGTGATACTAAAGTACTGACTCATTTTCTCATCAGAATGCCACTGCAGGGACCTAGTTGCTGCTTAAATTTGACCTAGCTTGAGCAAGGTGCAGTGCCATAGCAGTGTCCAGTTTTGGGGTTTTTTTGTTTTTTGGGGTTTTTTTGTTTGGTTTTTTTTTTCCCCAAAAAAATAATGGGTAGTTACCATGCCTGTGATACTGGATTGGATTTTTTTTCCTGGTTTCTTTCTGGAGGTTGGGTTTGGTTTGGTTCTTGGGGGGTTTGTTTGTTTGGATTTTTTAACTTGTTCACGTTTTCATTAATGGAGTTTTTCCATGTTTTCAGGGTTCATAACTGGTTAATAGCATTATTTTCATAATACAAGTTAGCAATATGCCACCTATGTTTTTTTTTTTTGCCATAACAAAGAAATCTTCACTGAGAAGATAATATTTTCTGTTCTCCATTAGGTTGTGATGTTGTGCTGGACTGGCTACGAAAGGTTTATTGGAGCTGTCAGCTGGGCAATAACTTGTGTGAAGAAGATGAGGATGACGAAGAAGAGCAGGAAGAGGTGGAAGCAAATGCAGAGTTAGACAGTGATGCATGGGAGATTCAAACCCCGCAGCTTGAGGCCTCTCAGAAACACAAGGAATTCCATGGTAGATGTTTCTAGAACAATAGCAGATACAAGGATTAGATATGCTAGAGAAAGCAGTTTAAATGTGTCATCTTCTAACATAAAGATATACCTTCAGCTCAGATTTTGGGATTCCTCTTTGGGTCTTGGTGGATTCCTGGGGCTGACTGACTGGTTTGGTAGTGTTTCTCCAAATTTTTAGCACTTTGGTTTGTGAATAGCTGTAGCGCTGTTGAAATTGATGCAAAATGCAAGTACAAGGAATACAAATATGCATCAGAACATAAACTGCATATGGGAACAATTTCTTCCTACACTGATCTTATTAGGAATTTGTTTATGAGCTGTCTGGGTTTATCAAACTTAACTGTCTTTGGCTACTGTTAGTGATAAAATATGGAAATCGTGGTTCAATCCCACTTGAGAAAATTTATGTTGCTGGAAAAGTCTGGGAGTTTTGGGAGCCTTCAATGTGTTGTCTGAACAGAATTGCTGGCTTCATTTGACTGATGCCTTCCTTGAGTGTAAATTTATCAAAAATAAGCAGCTTCCTTAGATACAAAATTCCCTTACATAGTTGATCTTCTGCTTAAACAATATATTTATGTTTATTTCTAGAAAAAGTCAGAGATGTTCTGATATCTTACAAAAATGAGCAGTTCCAGGTAAGTGCACTCTGATGATCAGCACTTTCATTAATTCTCTTTTTTTTCTTGGGCAATATGTTTTCTCTTCCTTGTTGCCTTAGTTAGTTCCTTGCTCAGGTCTATCTGCTAGTGTTGTCATACGTGGCTTGCCAAAGGAAAACTTCACTACAGAGAACAAGCAATTTGAGTTGTGATAGTTCCTAATGCGGGCACTTTGTTCAGGTTTTGTCTTGGTTTTGAAAGATGATTGTCTGCCAGGGAAAGCTAGAGCTTCCCTTGGAATGGAGAATGTAAACCCCCTTCCCTCCAAATTATTATAATTTTGCAATTAGGGGCTTTCAGGCAAGGATATGGGAATAGGAGTAACAGTTTTTTACTAGGAATATATATATAAAAGAATACAAATATAGTAGTACAAAAAAACAAGCAAGCAATCAAGCAAACAAAAGTCCTGGTAAAACCCTGACAGGGTCAGGGATATGACCTGACACCCTGTTAGTCAGGGTGTTGGAAGCAGTCCAAATAAATCTTCCTGGAGTAACAGATGTGGTCCTGCGGAGTAGAGATGATCCTGTAGAAAGGGACCAGCTGTGATGAGATGGGTCCGGTGGCCCGGTCTTTCTCTGGGGTCCAGTGGGAAGGCCAGATGCCTGGTGTTCCTGAGTCTCAGTTTTTATCTAGGTAGGAATGGTTGGCTCCCCCCACACTGGGTGGAGCATCTCACAATGGGATGATGTAATGTGTCATGTCATTGGTGAGCCTTAATGGCCCATTATCAGAAGATATCCCCCGGAGGATGGACGGGTGGTGAAAGAGATAAAAAACACTGCCCCACCTGGCTTTAACGGCTGGGCCATTATCAGAAGGCATCCACCCCCCTCCCCCCTGGAGTTACAAGAGATAAAGAAAAAACATCTCAACTGCTTTCAACAGATGAAACAGAATACACATTTTTTGGTTACATAACCCAAGACAGGTTTATAAAGGAGATCTGTACTTATTGGAGATTCCAAGAAAAGGGAATATTTGTGAAATTTTTCAAGTGCTGGTGAAGAAGTACATGTTGCATGTGCATCTTCTTGTCATAGCAATAATGTATTTGTGTTTGTCATGGGAGTATATTTTCTGTTAATGCTTTAATTTTTCCTTCACTCAGGTTATGCAGACTATGCCGTCTGTTTCAAAGTCTTGAGAATTGTGGTCTGATTCCTCTTCAGAAGTGGACTGGATTTTGGATCAGATCAAAGACCTCATGCAGGAAAACAGGTATGTCTCTGATAAAGAACTGAGGTGAAAGGTACGGTACTGAACTGGGCTGCAGACCTATTAAATTGCCTTTTCATAGTGTCCTGTAGCTGACCATGGAGAAAGCAATTAGTCAATTTCCTCATCATCTTTGGGGGCTGAGTTGTTGATCTGTGCTAATGAGCAATGGTCCTTGTGCCAGATGGTCTCCAAGGTGTTGTCCCAGAATTAGCAATGCTGGCCCCAAGGCATGCAGCATCTTCAGTGTCTTCAAAAGCTCCCAACAACCCTGTAGAGATTTTGATTTCATAGTAACTTTTAGAATTCTTAAAAATTGCAGGGCAATACTTGTCGTCCTGGTTTTCAAAGCCTTCTGATGTTTACATTCTTGGAGTCAAGAGTTCTCACACTTTTTACCAAAACACTATGTGTTTTCGCATTCCTTCTTGGAGGAGGAGAAAATTGACAGACTGTTCACCTGGCCGCGTGGGGGGTGCACATCGGGACGGATTTTTGATGGGGGCCACTGCGATGAAGGGCGCAGACTGTCCTACGCCTCCTTTACGGTGGCTGGTGGACAAACCTGTCTGTGAGAATCAGTGGCCCCTCCCTAAAGAAAAGCTCATTGCCCTTCGAAATCTAGTGCAGGAGCAGTTGGACCAGGGTCATCTGGAGCCTTCTACCAGTCCCTGGAACACTCCTGTCTTCTGCATTAGAAAAAAGTCTGGGAAATGGAGGTTGTTAGAAGACCTCTGGAAAGTGAATGCCGTGATGGAAAGCATGAGAACGTTGCAGGCGGGCATGCCGTCGCCTACCATGCTTCCAGCAGATTGGCCGATCCTCATCGTGGATCTGAAGGATTGTTTCTTTACGATCCCTTTACATCCCGATGACAGACAAAAATTTGCCTTCACGGTGCCAGCAATTAACAATGCTGAGCCCGCACAGAGGTATCAATGGACAGTTTTGCCCCAAGGGATGCAGAATTCTCCCGCCATATGCCAATGGTATGTGGCCCGTGCCTTGTCTGGAGTTCGCAAGCAGTTTCCCAACGCCCATGTATATCACTACATGGACGACATTCTGGTGGCTGCACCCACCCAGGATGGGCTGCTGAGGATACAGCCTCAGTTGATTGATGCTTTGCACACTCATGGGCTGCAAGTGGCTCCAGAAAAGGTTCAACAACAGCCTCCTTGGAAGTATTTGGGGGTCAAGATTCTGGAACGGACAATCCGTCACCAAGAGGTGCAATTTGTGTGTTCGGTGAAAACACTGAATGATGCCCAGAAATTGGTAGGCATCATCACGTGGTTGCGTCCGTATTTGGGACTAACCAATGCACAACTGTCTCCTTTATATGATTTGTTAAAGGGAGACACCGATTTAAAGTCACCTCGTGAATTGACCCCTGAGGCACGTAAAGCCCTGGAGGAGGTTCAGCAAGCTGTTTCCGCTTGCCAAGTGTACTGCATTGACCCCTCCATTGATATCACTGTGTTCATCACTGCTCCGGATTTACATCTGTGAGAACGGCGGGTCAGTCGTGATGGACGGGGACGAGAGATCTCTGGAGTCAAGCCTAGTTTTGAAGCATGTAGTGTATTGCATAGGGCGTGGGTGAAAGGGCCCTGCTTCGAGCTGCCAGCTGCAGCTCGGAGCAGGTCCAAGAGGGTAAGAAGAGAGTGGAGAAGGAGCAAGAGAGGAGGAAGAAGAGAGAGAGAGCAAAGTTCCCGTTACAATACATTAAATCTTCTTCTATACTGAATATTCTAATTTACACCAACCAATCTAGTACAAGATACAAATCCTATAGCATTTACATACAGCCTATAAGAATCACTACATTACCATACAGTGTTAATTTTTAAACCCTAAAAACTACTCTTTGGACCCTTCCTGCTGAGCTAGCAGGGTCTGCTCTGACCCTTAGACTTTCAGTAAGGAGAAGGGCATTGTTTCATCAAGGGGGATTTACTTTCAGCTGACCATACCATTGTTTTCTAGTTGTTCAGTAACTAAAGCTTGGCATCTTAGACATCGAAACTTGCCTTCAACTCTATTTCACTAATATGTTTCATATTCTCTACAAATAAGCAGTCATATTTATAAGGTTTTCCTGTTTCATCTTCCCCAACAACATCCTACAGGTATCATCAGCCAATGGAATGACAAATGGTCTGATCCCTTGCACATCTTGGAATGGGTCTTCCTGCCCCACCAGCCGCAGAAGACGGTAACTCGGTTAGCTGAGCTGGTTGCTCGATTGATAATCAAATGCTGGCAACGGTGCTTGCAATTGATGGGGGCAGACCCCGCAGAGATCGTGATCCCAACTGAGTGGGAAAATTTTGACTGGAGCCTTGCAAACAGTGTTACTATGCAGTGTGCTCTGGAAAACTTCACAGGGCAGATTGTTTATCATCTGCCCAGCCACAGACTACTGCAAGTGGCGAAAAATACAGAAATTTCTTTGTGGCCCAAATGTAGCCAGGAACCCAGGTTGCCGAGTTTGGCCGACTCAAGTATGTGCATGTCACGGTGGACACATTCTCCTCTGCAATGTGGGCTTCTGCTCACACTGGAGAAAAGATCTGTGATGTCATTGCCCATTGGAGGCAGGCCTTTTCCATTCTTGGTATACCTTCTGCTGTGAAAACGGACAATGGTCCTGCTTATGCATCAGGGAAGGTGCGGCAGTTCCTGCAGTTGTGGGGTGTTTCACACAGTTTCGGTATCCCTCATTCTCCGACTGGTCAAGCTATTGTAGAACGCGCTCATGGTACTCTGAAGCGGGTTCTACAAAAACAAAAACGGGGAATGCAGGGTGAAACCCCGCACCGTCGGTTGGCAAAGGCCTTGTACACCATCAATCATCTTACAGTGCCGCAGAACTCAAATAACACTATCATCTTGAATCACCATCTCTCATTACAGGCTTCGGACGAGACACATCAACCTCGAGCAAAGGTTCGAGTGAAAAATCTAGTCACCAAACAGTGGGAAGGTCCCTATGATCTTATCGTTTCGGGGCGTGGGTATGCGTGCGTGTCCACGGACACTGGGGCACGCTGGGTACCTTTGAACTGTGTCCATCTTGACCTGCGACCTCAGAGACAGAACCCGGCCAACAGGCAAGATGGAAACCATGACCAAACTGAAAGCCATCAAGTGGATGAACCGTCAAGTGATGACTCTGATGCAGACGATGCAAGTGATCACTCTGATGGTTCCTCCACGACTGACCCCTAAAATATTGTTCATTTTTCTTCCTTTGTAACATTGTTCATTTTCTTTTTTCTTTTTCTTTTTTAACGGAAAAAGGGTGAGATGTCGCCCTGGTTTTCGAATCCTTCTGATGTTTACATTATTGGAGTCAAGAGTTCTCACACTTTTTACCAAAACACTATGTGTTTTCGCATTCCTTCTTGGAGGAGGAGAAAATTGACAGACTGTTCACCTGGCCAGTGTGATTCAGAGGAGGGATGTCATCCTCCAATCCACTCTCACTTTAGAGAATCTATAAATTCTAGAAAACTGTAAATAAAGTTCTCTTTTTTACCTTGGGCGACTGAGCGTGTGGTGCTTGCTCATTTCATGTCTCAGCGTGACAAATACTTGGCATTTTCTGTATTTTTTATCTTTCTATTACTACAGAGCCTCTAGGACCTAGTGTGTTGAGACTTCCTTATTACCAAATAAATTTGCATGGAGATCTTGACCCGCTTTAAGAAATCTAATCGGTGTAATTGCAGAGGGGAGAGAGTATCATGTTACAGATAAGAACTATAACTCCTGATGTTTTGAATATAAATATATATGCCATACAAGAACAGCATTACCAGGTCTCTTGTTCGAACAAAAAAAATCTCCATTCCCTCCTCACAGTTCCAGGTATTTGGCAGTCAAACTTGTTTCAGAACTGGTGCAAGTGGTGTTTTGATACATAAAGGAATAAGTGGCAGTAATAAGTCTCTCTGCTCTAGGGAGACAGTGGCTGAAGCTCTTCTCAGTGATGGCTTTCTCATCCCAAAGATGGATTGACTGAAGATGCTAAATATAAAGTATGAAGGTGTTTTATGCATCACCCAAGTAGAAAATGCATAGCTAGTGTTATGACCTAATCTGTTCCTTTTTTCTCATTATATTTAAATCTGTAATTGGCTGCATATTTTTTGTATATCTGGGTCCTTAAACATCTTTTGCCTTGTTTTCCAGAACCCCTTATGGCCATGCTTAGGTATTGCTTTTGCATAAATTTCTTGGGATGGCAGGATAGCTCTTCAGCACTGAATATCTACCCAAAACATCTTTCAAAGCTTGCATCTCTACCCTTTTCTGCAATAGTTGCTGATTTCAGGAACTCCCACTAGTTTCTCTTCTACACTGAAGATTTGAAGAAAATCAAAATGCATGGGGTTTTTTGAGCCTCATTCACCAGCTGCATCTTAGTTCCAAGCTGCTGCCCATATTTGTGGAGTTGCATTTATTGTTTGCAAGAGAACTAAGCACCTAGAGGGAATGAAAATAAATTCCCTATTTCACAGCCAAAGAACTTTCCAAGAAAGATTCTCAAACTTCCATGACTATATAACAGAAGAAAAATTTAAAAGCTTTTTGATTTTATGTTGCTTTGCTCAATGAACCTTCTATTTGCAATATAGTTTTTAGACAGAATAGCTCTTAATTATGTGTGAAATAAGCTGAAACTGGAAAGGGATTAGCAAAACAGGTAGATCTTCCTGTGTTAATAATTTCCTTGTGCTAATTATCAAATTGCTACTTATTTTACTTGCGTAGCATAAGAAAGATAATAGTTTCAGGTTCAGTGAGGACCTCAGGAAATATCCTGGAATCAGTGATCTGAGAACAAACCTCTAGTTTGGAGCAAGTGTCACACCTGTGTTTCATAAAAAAATTACAAAGCACCAATTTCTGGCTTCTCTGTTTTGTTCTTCGTATCGCAGCAAATAAAGAGGTATGGCAATTTAAAATTCCCCCAACATTTTACTACTTTTGGCAGCCTTTTCTGTCAGGCCTCCTTTCACGAAGTTTTACACAGATCCTAATAGAGAAAATGTTTATAGAGTTGAAGGAATGTTCTGACTCTTCAGAACTCCGGCCTCAGTTCTTGATCAACTGGATTTCTGAGTTGCTGACTGGCATTGCTAAAGTAAACACTGGTGAGTGTGTCTGGAATTACTGTGTTTAAAAACTCATAAGAGTTTCTTCTGTACTAGTGTAAAACTATACTAGTAAAGTGGTGGGACCTTTATACATAAAGTGCAGTAGCCTAATTAGTACATTTTGTCATGGGAACATAAAGCTTTTATTGTTGCCTTTCTTAGACTTTTCAACCTGCAGCTTGTGCGTCATGTATTTCTTAGCAAAAAATTGAAATTGTTATTGATAAGTTTGCTGCAGCCTCCTTGAGATAGGAAAAGCAAATCTCTCACGGGAAAGATCAGGCCATTAAGTGCTAATTGCTCCAGATATCAATACTTGTAGAAAATAAGACCCTTATATGCTATCTGCTACTGCTATATGTGGTGTTTTATGAGATCCCTGTTCCCAGTTCTTTTCTCTCTTAACAGAAGCCTGCCTTTATAAGATACTAGTGTTGCTGTCCTTTATTGATCTTATCACAGGATTTTTATGCCTTTTAAACTTACACACAAGTAATAAGTAATATTTTGTTTTCAGTTCCTGACTCTTTCAAACTGTTAAAATTGGCAGACTGTATGTTTCATTCCAGAGATGGGCACTGAAGGGCCTTAATTATTCAGTGTCACAGGTTTCTGCTAACAGGATTTTTATACTGTGACATAGTGCATCCTTGCAGAGGTTTGCACCCCTTAATTTTGATGCCTCTTCTGTCCTCTCCTGGTCTGGCTCAGACTGCACAAAGATTTTGGCAGTATCTCAGGCAGTCATAGGTTAAGATTTGGTGCTTTCAGTCAGTGCTGAACATATCTATGATGTACCAAGATCCCTGAATGCTGCTAGTTCCCAGCTGTTAAATCTACTGTTTGCAGAGCTATCTGGAATTATACTGGGTCCCAGATACAGTACACTGCATTTATTTGGGATAATACTGTTCAAACACATCTTGTGGCTTTCCTGTCTGGGGTAATGTGCACAGGGCCAGCTTGGCAATGTCTGCACTGCTTTGTGGTCAGGCCTGGTGGAGCTGTCCATGCATTGTCAAATCCTTTATAACAACCTTGATGTATTTGGTCAGTACATCTGGTCATGCACTTGGGTTTAAATGACAGCTTATTTGAGGATGTGTTCCAGTAAAAATGCAGAGGAATGAAGGGCATATTTTTGATGAGTTTTGAGCACCCTGTTGTTTTCATTATCTTCTTTGAAGGGAAGAAAAGACAACAGTGTAACAAGCAGGTGTCTGTGAAGGAGCTGTTCCTCCATAAAGTTCCTTTGCAGTGGATAAGACTGACTGATAGTTGCTTGCAAGCTCCCTGCTGGGCAACTCCACATCTTCTTCAGCTGTAAGTTTGATGCTGTGACCTAGAAAAGGAACAGCAAACAGTGCTCTGCAACAGCTTTGGTTCCCTAGTGATATGCCGAGTGGTAGCTGCATTCCCTTGCCTTTCTTTGCATCTCATAGAAATTGTAACAGGTGCATATAAAGCCATGCTTGCTGCTATTCATCTCCCCATTGATTACACACAAAGAGAAGAAGGAAAAGAATTTTAAAGGATTGCACCTTCAAAATAAAAGCAGAGGTTATCTGGGGAGGTATTTAAAGAAGCAACCTGTTCAGGAGCAAAGTGACTTGGTAGAGATGTGACCTTATTCAGGTGATAGGAATTTACCACAGCTCCTAACTTCTATACATGAAAACAGCAAAGCAGTAATTCAGTTAGAAGTATCCCAAGTCCTTAATTTTAATCACAAAGATGGAGTATTCCAGTATCCACTGACCAGGGAATAATCAATTTTTGCCTGTTAGATGAGCTGTGTGAGATAGCTGTCCTGGAGAAAACAAACACTTAAAAGCAAAAAAGACTCCAGATGAAGATTTATCAACCCTTTTAAGACTTTTCCATTGCCCTTTTTCCTTTCTAGGATCCTCACAATCATGAAACCTTGCTTGCCACGTTCTTCTCGGAAGAACCTTCTCTATCTTGCTTCCATTTACACAGAAGGAGGTGCCCCTTTGTCCAGTCCAGGCCTCTCTTCAGATAGCAGTGAACATCCAATTTATACTATAGAGAGCTTACAGTGGAGAGCCAGGCAAGAAAATCAGGTTAAAAAATCAAGGGCAGACTGTAGAGAAACAAGATGTGCCAGAGAGAGACAATGGTGTAGAGGAAGTAGAAGAGGAGGAAGAAGAGATGGTGACTGAAACAAATCCTTTGGAAGGACTTGCTCATTCTGGTACCATGGTGACTATTGCTGAGAAAAGGGCAGCACTGCAAGGGTCCCCCTGGCAGATCACTGCAGGTAAAAAGTGACTATAAGACTTAGACAGTCTTCATCACTGACAAATGTTAATTGAAATGCAGACGTCTCAGCCCTTTGGGCCTGGCCACAATTAAATTGTGCTTCAAAGTCATCTAAATGCAAAATTACTGAAACTCAGACTTCTTGTTTTTGTACTGTTTTTATCTAGATGAAGTATGATGGAAAGACTTTCCTCTTGGGAAACTCCCAGGTCAGACAGATGACCCTGATGATCTCATGTTGGATAATTATTCTATGATGTCCCTGCTTGATCAGCCAATGAGGGATGAGTGGAAGTCTCTCAATACAAAGTGAGTAATGGTCTGGATGGGATTTGGCCTCTGAACCATGAAATGCATTTCTCTCTCTGTGCCTTTTACTGTACCATGTGAAAAATTAGGGCTGAGATTTCCTTTTTACTTCTCTTTAAGTAGTTTGACCCAATCATTTACTGTTGTCTCTAAACCTAACCCTAATGGTGTCCTTTGAGGATGCCATCTTCTAATATTGCTATCTTCACTCCTCCTGCTCTTTTTTAAAAGAAACCATTCCAAGGATTATGAAATACTGCTGTTTAACAGGTATCAGCACAGCCCCAGCAGGCTTGAAAATTAAAGTTTATATTAGCTAGGGCTTTGACCTTCAATATGTTGGCAGTGCCCAGTGACCTTTTAGAGCTGTAGCTAGTAATTTAGACCTGCAGATCTGACCTCAGTAAAGAAACAGGGATTGTCCTGGAAATAACGGGGGTATTCTATAAAGCTTTAGTCAGATCACCTTTGTCACTAAATGAACCTTACCCAGTTAAAGCATCCCATTGGAGATGTTTTAATAGGGTCACTATTTCACACTTTGAAGTCATAGGAACTTGAATGCTGTAAGCTGTCAAATCAATTTCATCACATACATATAAACCCATCTCCTATTATTTTAATCCAAGGAATGCTTCAGAATATAAATGAATTGTAGTTATTTTCCTTAACACTCGATTGGACAATTTTCTAATCACTGATTCTTTTCTGTAGTTGGTGGGCCCAATCTAGTAGCTATGTGAAGAACTGAGAATCATGCAGCCTGGGGTATTTCATTGAGAAGAAATCTTGCACGTGTTCATATTTTCACATATTCAGAGTTGTGTTCAGATTCCAAGCTCCCAGTTTCAAATCTGAGAAGGACTTCTATTTTTCTCCATCCTCTTGGTCATCCTCCCTGGCATCAAATTATTGACCTTCCCTCATCAGTTACATTCTGTTCCTTTGGAGGAAGATGCCCTAGACTGCATTTTGAAATATGATTTAGTCATGGTGAGGACTGATTGTAGATTAATTGCAGCCTAAAAAGCTACAAGCCAGATTTGTAAATTTCAGGCTGTTTTTTGAAGTGTAATGTGTCATGCAGCTCATATTACTAGAAAATATTCATGTAGAAAATGAGAAAGCACATACGAGCCAAAAGTAACATGTTTCTGCATCTCTTTGTGTGGGGAAAAGGGCAGACAGTTTGTTCCACTCAGATTACAGCCTGGCAGGATGCCAAGGAAAAAAATCTTAGAAAGAAACATGAGGAAAACCTGTTGCTACCACAAATAGAAAGGAGCAGAACCTAATTTATTCCTGTAGCTGTGCCTGGAAATGATCCAAGTTTCATCAGGAGTGCTACAATGGCAGTTTGTCCATTATTCTTATCTCCCTTGCATAGCAGCTTATTCATTTGCCAAAGGACATGTGGTATTAGAAAGGTGGTCTGACTTCCCCAAGGCAGAAGGAAGATTTTCTTGACTGCTTACATTTTCTTCTGTGTAGAAACCTTGTCCTCTGTTTTGTAGCTACATGGGTTTTTTTGCTTCCCCCATCAAAGGTGTTTTTATGGCCTGTTCCAGAAGGGGTATTTGCTATTTACTTTTTTGGTATTGCCCTCTAAGTTCTCTGTCTGCAGAGAGTTGTTCTACCAGGCTCATGAAGGGAGGTACTAAAGGATGGTATGAGAGATTGTGAAAACTTGATGTTTTACTTTGAAAATACCTGTAAGGTGCTTGGAAAAAGCATCTGCAGCATAGGCAATGGGATACACCCTTTCTAAAAGCAATGCCCTTCTTTGTCTTTCTGCAATTCCTTCCTCCCAAAAGATTGTGTTCATTTTTTGATGGGTTTTCTGGTGTATGCTGTGCATGTGTATTGTCAAAGTTCATGTTTAGTGTTGCTGAGGCAATCTCTGAAGCTTTGAATAGCTTCTGTCATCCTCCAGGCAGATGTTTTGGGTTTTGTGATATGTGCTTTTTATTGGCTCCCAGTGTCAGTTTTACCTGACAGCAGGAGCAAATTCAGCAAATAATGACCACTTGGAGAGTTTTCTGAGAGTGGAGTTGTTGACATGCTGTTGCTTTAGGGGTTGCATCCTTGAATGTCTCTGTAAGTCCCATGATTCTTTCTAAAGCCATAGAAATGGGTAGTATTGTAAGATTTGTAACTTGTGAGAGACTGTTCTCATGTCAGTTGCTTGCTGTGCTAGCATTTCACCTGAGCTTGTATTCCTAGCTGCAAAGGACAGATGAAGGTTCAGATGAGAATTGTTCTCTGGTTATTTTTGCAGTCATTTCTCCCTCACAATTGTTAGTGCCTGGTCACCTTTCTTTTGGTTTGTGCCTTGTACCTTTCATGTTTCAGGACTATTGCCACTCTTGAACAAACTGATTAAAAACTAAGGACATACCAGCAGATAAATGTTTCAGAGCTAAAAATGAGAAATGTTTTGGAAATAAAATGCTATCAAAATTACTTTGGTGATGTGAGCTTCCAAACCAGCCCACTGCTAATGTGCTTTATTCTCTTCCTCACAGCTCTGCAGAATTGAATATTCCCATGACAGGAGGATTGTTATGGACCCAGAATGACTTCCATAAAATAAAAAGTGGCCTTCAACTTTTCTGAGACAGAAGCAGAGTGCTCTGTGACTTTTAGTATTGCACAAGTGGCATGGAAGATCTAGTAATGGTGGTGGGAAAATAGTCACTTCAGGAGAAGTTGTTGTTGCTGTGATTTATTGATTTTTACCATGTAAAATCAATGTTTTATAAAGGTGTTGTGTTTTAAGTTGCATGTACAGTAACCATTGTCTTGCTTAACCAGTTGAAGTTTGCCAAATACAGCTAAGAGTACTTTGGAATCCCTCCATGTTTCTTAACTTTTTCATAAATAAACTGACTGAAGGCAAACCTTGCTCCTGGATGCTGTTTCTCAGTTTTCACTCTGGAAAGTGTCCTCTGGCCCTCATTAGCGAGACTATTAAGCCCTTCTTATTTCAGTGATGCTGATACTGTCCTGGAGGAGTGATTGTGCCAGGATAAGATTGTGCTACAGTTCACCTGTCTACGATTTCACATGAAGCTTCAGGGATCAATCCTAGCTAGAGCATGGCTGAATGCACTGTGATACATAAATACCTTTGAAATGTTTTTGTCACAATGTTTTTTCAAGTGATAGTCTTGAAGCCACTACCATCTCTTTTTGATTGTTTTGCTTTATGTTACTTCTGTTCATGATTTTGCTGATATTCATAACCAATACTGTGGTGTTTGCTGAGAGCTGGTATGATTACTGCAGAAATGGACTGAACAAGTACCTTGCTGGAAAGTTGTTGAGAAAAATGGCTTCCAGATAGTTTTTCCTATATTCAGTTTTCTTTACCTGTATTTCAGGTTCTTGGAACTTAAAAGGCTTCTGCAGTTACCTGTCAAAAACCCCAGGAGTTTAGGTGTATATTTATTGCAGGACTCCTCAGTAAGAATTTGTTAAAGTGCATCTGCTAGAGGGTAAAACAGAGGCTTTCTCTAAGTCCATCTAGTAATTTTCAGGTTTTACAAACTAAACAAAAGGAATAACATGTCAGTAGGTGTTGCAACAGAAAGGGGGAATGGGGAATGCCACCCTGGCAGAGCGATTGCAGAAAGCATTGTATATGTTTAACTTTTTAAATTGCTCACTCATGGATCCTAACCCTCCAATTGTAAGGCGTTTTGGCAGCAACTCCAAGTTGGAAGTTAAACAGAAAGCCCCGGCCTTGTTAAGGATCCAGAAACAGGTAAAATTATGGGACCCTATCCCCTTGTCACATGGGGAAGAAGTTTTGTTTGTGTCTCCACAGAAATTGGCCCCAAATGGCTTCCGGCCAAGAATGTGAGACCATTCAGAGAACCCCTGAAGACCTCTCCTGAAGATACTGATTGACCTGGCACTCCCCCCGCAATTTCGCCTGCTTCACCCTTGCCTCCGCCTCTCTCAGATAGTTGAATCCGGAACTGCTGAGAGTCTGCAACCACCCGTGCCAACTTCTACCCAGCCTGAGAAGACTCGTTAACCCCTCACAAGCTGGAAAACTCAGAAGCAGTCGAAAGACACCTTCAAAGGACTCGCAGAGTGCTTAGCCTGTTGTTGCAGCAACACAGTGGTAGTGATGCAGGCATTGCACTATGCTCGTATTCGTGCAGAGGGGCGCGTAGAAAGGGTGGCACGGTGTCAGTCACATAATTTTGGCTGTTGCCCTGTTGTGACAGCTGTCTGTCTACAGTGTATGTTACAAACTACTCGTGGAGTTTCATATATTGCTAGCATTTTATGTTATCATTGCTATCGCCAGATTACTACATCATTTACTCCGCTTGCATTCATTAAGGATCAATTAGAGCCCAAGGTGCTTCGGCAGCATCTCTCTGGTCCTAGGAATTTACAGGAATTTGATTTACGGGGATTTTTGCAGAGAATAGAATCTGTAGACCAACGTGCCTTAGCTATTACTGTATATAATCAAACAAGGGATAAGCTGATTGTTGAATTGTGGGATAAGCTAGCTATAATCAAAACAAGATGTGGAGAATTCAGATATTAACTTTCCTATGCCTATGGATTCTCTACAAAGGGGAGGTGGTTGCTATACCACCCCTTCCTGAACGTAATGTGTGGCTTACGCTAGCTCAAGCCTTAAATGAATCTACACTGTGCCTGTCTATGACTTCCCCTGGTGATCCTTTCCAGACTTGTCTAGTAGCCATACCTTTGGGGAAAACTGAATGAGATGCCCTATACAATGAAACAATGCACAGGGATTGCATCGCCCCAGGCCGAATTGAGCCACTGTGGTGGTGCAATGATGAATATCACAAAAAGAATAATAGGCCTGCGGGGTGGTATTTTGCCAATGATAGATGGTTTGGGGTGAATAAGGTTTCTGACTTTTTTTCCCCTCTCCTTGCCACCCCAGGAATTGGACATTTTTGGATCCATGCAAGCCTTTGCATGTTTTTATTTAAACTATACCACTGAGCCTTTTGCTGACAGAAAATTTGGCCTTGATGTCTCAGGCACAGGAATTTATGCCAATGCCTCTGCCTGGTGCAATCATACCCTCCCTCAGCCCATCACACCTGGGGTTGTCTCTATTGGTTTAATGGACAATATGTTTTTGATATGTGGGAATAGAGCCTGGAAGGGAATACCAGGAAGGGCTGTGGGAGGTCCTTGCACCTTTGGGCGACTAACCATGTTTCACTCTTTCTGGGACAACTTGCCATCTCTGCGCAGCTTAGTGAGAGCAAAACACAGCATACACACATACAGCCCTGACTGTGATGATAATGTGGAGTCCTGGAACCTTGGAGCCCGAGCGTTTGCCTCAATTATTCCAGCTATAGGCACAGCACATGCACTGAAGACTTTGAATAACCTTGGCTGCTGGCTTGCAAAACAAACTAATGCTACTAGTTCTGCTTTAACAGGCTTGCTAACAGATGTTGATAGTGTAAGACATGCTACGTTTCCAAACAGGGCTGCGATCAACTTCCTGCTTTTAGCTCGTGGACATGGTTGTGAGGATTTTGAAGGCCTATGCTGCATGAACCTCTGTTGGGGGTTAGGCTTGTTTCTTGTTTTGTTTGGTTTTTTTTAACCTATAAAATTTTTTCCCAAGAGTTGCGTGGCAACTAACTACTGAGTACTTATTGGCACTCAGGTAAGACAAAAGGATGGAGCATGGCACTTGGCTACACTCTTTCTTTTTGTCTCCGGGAGTTTCTCTCGGGGGGGGGGACAGGAAAAAAAAACGGGGCTGGGGGCAGCTTCACGCTCTTGCGCTCAGCATCAGGGAGAGGACAGAGGCTGCTGCTTGCTGCGGAGGAGTTTTCACTAGCACCACCCTGGGTCTGATCCTGAGGAAAGCTACCATAATCTGCTCGGCTGTGCCCAGGAATCCTGAGCTCTCCTCCTGCTGTCCTGCCCCCACCGCTGCTGCTTTCTCGGCACTGCTTTGAAGGTTTCTTTTCTGCTACGCCGCGGCCCTGCTCTGCCTCGTCCTGCCGGGACATCCCTGCCCTTCCAGTGACCACCGACAGAGATCTGGATTTTATCCGATCCAGCCCGAGATCCCTCACCGTTCCAGCTTGGTGCTTTTTGGAGTCCCAAGAGATCAGACTGCCCCGGGTTTTGTGAAACCAAGCCCCGTCAAGGTCCCTAGTTCTGTTCACTATTAATACTGTAATTGTTGTTGTTTGTTTTGCCTTGTTATACATATTAGTAAAGAACTGTTATTCCTATCCCCATATCTCTGCCTGAAAGCCATTTTAATTTTCCTAAATTATAATAATTTGAGGGGAGGGGATTTGAATTATCCATTCCAAGAGAAGCCCTGCCCCTCTTTAGCAGATACCTGTCTTTTCAAAACCAAGACAACCTCTCTGACAACCCTTTGTCCATTCATGCTAACATACAGGCTCTTCGAGACAGCGTGACCAAATTAAGGGTAGTAGATGATAGTGACTGGCTTGGACACTTGCTTAGTGGATGGGGGCTTACTGGCTGGCTCAAACATATAGCTAAAATAGGAATTTATATTTTAGCCATATTATTGCTTATGATGATTTGTTTGCCATGTATCTTGCAATGTGTGCAGAGACTGATTGATAAAGCCACCAAGAAGATCCTCTTGGTAGAACAGAAAGGAGGAGATGTGGGTATACAGCTAGAGAGCCGAACTGGTAGTACTGTTCAGCTCATGACAGGAGTGAATTCGCTAGGCCTCAAGCCTTGGCAAAGGGAAGCGGGATTTTGAAAAAGGAATGCAGAAGATAACGGTGTACCTGGTACGGAACATGCTTTGCTAGCAGATTTTAGGCATACCTATGTTAGTTAGTACGAGGCATATGTTGAGCAATATTATTTGGCAATATTACTTGTTATATAATGCAAGAGTATATAAGCTCGGCTAGGCGGATCAATAAACGGCTTCATATGAGCAATCAATGGAGTCCACGTCTCTTTGTCAATCACCATAAGTAGGAAGGGATACAAAAAGGGACATACAACTTTAGCAGTACATTGCATAGGGTTGAAATGCATGTTTAGAACAGCAGCTTCACAGATGCTTTGGACTGGCTCTGAATTAAAGGCTTAGCTAGATATCCAGAATGGAAGTATTATTTCTTTATTCCTTTTCCTCTAGTTTTTTGTTATCCTGCTCTACTGCAGTTGCTTGTTACCACACATCCAAAAATGGAACATACATTGCATATTTCCTTTTGTAAAAGCAAGCAGTGCCAATGCAAAAGGAAATAAACTTTGTCTTTCTTTTATGAGGGATTTTTTCATGGAAGCCCTTCCCCTTTCAAGTACTTTTAGAAATACTTCTTTTACCCAGTAGTTAATTACATTTATTTAGGAAATTCTGAGTGAAAGGGATTTGTTCTTTTATTACTGCATTTAGCTGAATATGAAATTACTTAAATTACTGTATTTTGTATTGCAAACAAGCATAACAGTTCAAATAGGGATGTGTGGTGCTAGCACATACTGTACCATCTGTAACTTTTTTTCCTCCTTGGAGGAAGTACACTTGGTAAAATCATGTGCTGCTACTACTACTACTACAATACCTTGATCAGCTGTAGTTACTGCCCTGTGTATCTGCCATTACCCCACCTAGAGAATCTGGGATTTTTTTCAGTCAATCAGCTAAAAAAAAACACCAAGAAATCACTTAGACAGACTGCAACAGTTGTTTTGGACACAAAAGCTTTTTGGGGGTCTTGTCTAAAGAGGGTTGAAAAATAAAAAGCTAGAAACAAATAATCCAATGGCTCTCAGTTTTATTAAATAAGCAAAATTTTATATATATAAACTGTAACATATTTCATATTATTAAATAATTGTGCAAAACATTTACATAGAGCAGGAGGGGAACAGATGATAGCCTATACTTTTTTTAGATTCTTGCGATTCTTTTAATACATTTACAAACTTTAAATACAGACCAAAATCAGCAATATTATATAATGACTCTTCAAAAGCTAACCAAACACTGGCATAAGAATAATTTATGTGATGGTGCAATTTTATTTTTCCAGTTGAAATATTGCAGGAAATACACTTAATGAGGGCTCTGTCACACAAACAAGCAATAGGTACATCACAGGAGTGTGAAAGCTGAATGCTTACCATAGAGGTAACTGTGACAGACCTAAAGGTCTTACTGTTACGAGTCCTGGAGTACTAATGCTTCAGGCAAACTTTTGGCAAGTCAAGATAAAGTAATATTTCAACTTTGGAACAAAGTTTCACAGAAATGATGCATGTTCCTTCCCCTTAGTGTGGAGTTTTAAAAATTACAATAATCAAATGTTCCTTTTGCAGGTTGATATAGATCAGGTATGCATACATGTCATCAAGTATTTTTAACTTTATTATTTGAACAAAATGCCAAAATGCATAATTTGAGACAAACTGGCATTAGAAGTATGTAGGAGGAAACTCACCTACTTAGATGCTTTTGGGTTTTTTCTTCAATGAAGCTCCTTCTACTTGTTCTAAGCAACCATACTCCACACCTATTTTTAACTTTACAGCTAAAGCATTTTTACAAAAGCTAAACAGACTCATGCTAGTAAATAAATTACATGCTGCAGCAACTACCACTACCACTACAGAGATTTAAGAATACCACATACTGGTTTAACATCCATTTTCACTCATTTTGTCATTAAGACTTACATTATATTTGGGTCAACCAAAAAAACCCAAAGAGATTTGTAAAATTTTACAACAATTAAACAGTAATGTTTAATTCTACAAATGAATAAAGCCAACTACTGCAGCTCAGTATAACAACAGGACTAACAGCAGTGAAATAATGTACAATTTACTATATTACTGACATGTAATTCTTACAAAAAACATGAAATAATTTAGACTGACATCCCATAAAGCATTTGGTTTTTGATCTATGAATTTAAAATTACACACTTTTAAGTGACAAATTATGTTGAAAGTAATATAGCTAATAATGAAAGATAAGGAAATCAGAACTCCCAGAGAATGCTCTGGCCCCAGTAAAGCACTAAAATCTACTGCTCAACTCTTATCAACTGCAGTAGTCCATGATTTTACCTTCACACTTTCCCCCTCCTCATCTAGATTTGTTTTTCATGGATTTTATTAAAATATAGTTTCTAGAACTGTTCTTTTACAGTTTTAAAAACATTTAAATACCATGCTCTAAAAAAGAGCATTTATACAAAGTCTTATATTTACAATATAGACAGTTATGATCAGGTGTTAATAAGACCAACTCTTCCATGTAAGAAGAAATCCAAGCTTATGCACTGAAGATTAATGAATGTATCAGTGTTTTGAACTGTCTTGTAAACATATCTGAAAACAAGTGTGGATGACCAAATTATCACTTAAAGTAGTTAATCAGGAAAGACTACATCACATAGAAAAGCTTCATTACCTCTAAGGAGGACTAAACAAGCACAAAATTTGCAGGTTATTTCCACAAGGCTACTCTGCCAATTTTGTAACTATGCATGAGAGATGCCAATAGCTTTTCAGAATAAGACAATTTGCCCTTGAAGTGCCTTAGGGAAATAGTATGCTGGGTTTGTATTCTCACAGCATTCCCATTGTTTAAAAAGGAATTCTTCCATCAGCAAAACAAAGGTTAGTGAAAATTAAAATGATTGGACAAATCCAACAAAATGGGTATCTCCATAAGCCACCCAGCACTTCAAACAGAAATCTCTGTTGAGTTTTCCACATTAGAAAACATCAAAATCACCTACTAACCCTCTCTTAAAATAGCTTATCTTTATAAATGGAGAAAAACAGAACAAACATTTTTCTGCATACAAATATTTAATTCCATGCAAGATGGAAAACATGAGTGCACAATAAACTTCATCTCATACCTAAATAATTTATAAATTAATTGGTTAGAATAAAATAGGGTCTATAGCAATTACTGTTACATTTTAAACACATGCAGATGAGTTAACAGCAACATTTTTACATAAAGTTTAGTGCAAGAATGTATCTGCTTAATAAATAGACTGAAGATATCTATGTAATGCTTTGAGGTGTACACACAGTATTTGTGCACATAACCTGGTTCTGAAAAGTTGTCCCTGTTTGTCTATAAACTACAAGTGCCCATTTTAAATAAAAAAAGATCTGTAATTACTCATGGGCTACTTCCCTGTGACACATGGTGTCACAAACATTGTGGTGAAAATGTAATACTGAAGTTAATCTAGAGATTATTTTTTTTATACACAATTTTTATACAATCAAGAAAAAGAGATACAATTTGTATCAACAAACAAAAGGTCATTTCTGGTTATTTGAGGCATTGCTCTCAGCTGCTTATACCATGCAAGAGAAGAGAATAAGAATTAATTGCAAATTAAAAATATGAAATGTTTTTGAAAACTGGTCAAGAGTTAAATCTGTTTTCCCCCAGCTATTATGTCTGAATTATTTTTCCTCACTAACAGAGAGAATAACCAACTAATTAAAACTTATTTTTAAACACCAAGGGTAAGTACAGAATCACCTTCAAGTTACTACATTTCAAATACATAATGACATAGTCATTATATACATCACCTGTACCAACACAAGAATATTTATCCTGTGTGAAATGATACAGTTATCAAATGTCAGTAAATTAACTGTAGTTGCACCCATAATTGTGGTTTCTTGTTGGTTCATTTGGTGGGTTTTTTAATATGACAGGAACCTATTTTGCACATGATAAAGAGCCCACAAGATATTTTGAATCAAACCAACCACTACAGTAACACAAGTGGAGAAAATGATAAACTTTGTTTCTCAGACAAACAGATAACCAGAAAGCAGCATGCAAGCCATTATCAAAACACCAGAAACAACCCTGACTGCAGCCTCACGTTCTGTGTGTTTCACAGTAAGAAACATTTAGGCAGTGTCACACCTTCTCATGAAGAAACAAAAGGCCATAAACCAGGCCTTCTCAACTTTCATGAAAAAAACTACAGTAGAAGTCAACAAGTCCTAGCTCGAGACATGTCGAGTTAGTCATGGTTCAAAATGTTGAAATATACAGTGAATTCAAAAAAGGGCGTACAGTCAGTGCAGCTTAAAAAAACCAATAAACGCCTCTTTTGGAGACATTTAGCTACAAAGGTTCCCACCCTGAGCAAGATACCAGTTGCGCAAACAATGCCACACAAAATTATCTCACCTGTTGAAACAGGAACTCTAAAAGCCTTCACGAGGCAAATGCACACCTTTGCGTGGATCTGAAGAGCAAAAACCAGGACAGCTTTGCCACAAACCCAAACTGGAGCATCTCTTTTCAAGAAGCAGCCTTCCCCCTCCACTTTTTTTGAAGCTGATCTTGTACAGCCACCTTGAACGTCAGGCTCACTCAAATAGCATCCTTGCTCCCAGAGGAAGGGCTGCAGTTAGTGATGAACTTCCATGTTAACATCCAGTTTTTGGTGCTTCAAGTTGAGTAATCCAGTTTACATAATACTAACAATTTATTTTCAGCTTGTCTAGTCATTTGGGCCAGCAGCTGCTTACTGCACATTTGAAAGGAGATTCTGGAGAGAAGCTACAGTTCAAGTTTCAATTTACTGAATGGCACTCATGCCTTTACATTCCTTAATGTTTTGGTCCCAATTTAATAAAGTATTTGGCTTCTGTTAGATTGAGCCAACATATTGAACAATGTAATAGTTATTCAAACTCTTGAGGGACAGTTCCGAAATTTAAGTGCCAACAACCATGTTGACATTGAAAAACTAAAAAAAAGTTTTTCCTTTTATAAACAATTTTAATTTTTAGCAAATTTACTTTTTCTTCAGTACTTAAGATGCCAGTAGTCAGTGTCAAATGACAAAGCTGAAACCCTAAAAGTCATCTGGGTGTGTATAGAGCATACTTTTAGAGGCTGATTAGGTATTAATAAGCAAATTGTAAGTGTACACTAATACATGCAATATAATTGCTAACACTAATTTTGTAGTAACAGCTTTGAGACACTGAGTGTGACATTATAGTTCTTAGTGAGCTATTCATGCAGCAAGGTATGCATTTCCTATAAAATACTATTAAAAATCCCTATATTTAAAATCTTAAAATTTGCAATACAATCAACTTTTATATAGTGCCTCAGCATATATATGATTGCTACTGTGTACAGAATTTTATACTTAGTAAAAAATATTTACAATAGATTGGCCTCTTCCTTCGTGTAAGTTTTCCTCTGGGTCCTGTGTGCTGTACAGGTTCATGTATCCAAAAGAGGCTGTACTGCTCTAACGCCCTGTTCTTAATTTGGCAACAATCATAGCTGCCAGCTGTTGTGCATCTGTCATGTGGGGATTTTTTTCCATCACAGAAAGGACAACGCTTGGAGGGAAAATATTGCAGAGGTTCTTGTATGTTTGATACTGATGTTCTGGGATGATATGAGGTTCCCTTGGCTCACCACATATCCCAATCCAGGGATTTCTCCAGAGTTGCTCCATCTTCTCAGGCATGCTTCTTACCATGACAGGTTCATAACATGGCTGCATGAGGTTGTTACTCAGTGGATACGAGTGGTAAGTGTAAGAGTCTGATGCATACGGTAATGGATCCCAGCTGGCGTGCTGCTCTCGACAGAGAGGTGGTCGTCTCTGCCTTGTAGGGTTACTTTCATAAAGCCGTGAGTCAGAAATACTGTCCATTCTTGTCATCACCAAGGCACGGCTTGGTTGTGCAGTTGATGGATGAACATTTTGAGGCACAGGGTATTCTCCTGGACAACTGGACCGTGCTCCAACAACGGGATGCTGGGCATGTAGGCCTAAGTGGGAAACTGACTGTTTCCGAAGGGATTGCTTAGGCTCTTCAGTTCCGTAACTCTGACCGCTATTTAAGGCTTCATGGAAACCATGAGGGAAAGGATGAAGATGATTTTTCGATGGCAGTCTGTGGCTCTTCACATTGTCTTCTGGACTGGCATCTGCTACACCCAGATACAAGTCATTGTAAGAGGAATAAGAATCATTACTTGTATGGCTTAAGCAATTGTCAGGACAGGGGCTTGAGTTTCTAGAATACATCCCCTGGTCCATATCAGCCCCGTAATAATCTGAGTTACGGATACTACTTATGCTTAAGTTGGAGAAATCACTGAGTAAGGAGTAATAGCCATGGTCCCCTAGTGACTCATATTTGGGATACTGGTCAGTATAGCTAACTGAGGTGCCATGGCTATTGGTGACTAGTATAGGAGGATATTGCACACTGGACATATGTTCCAGTGAGGATTTCTGATGTACGAACTGTGAGGAACCTGGCACCGGACTGCTTGCAGAACGAGTATTTAATGCACCAGCTGCATGGCTTTTTGGTGGAGGGAGCGTTGGTACACTTAATGCAGAAACCAGAGACGGGACAGAGCTGGCCTCGGACTTCCGGGCTGCTGATAACTTTTCCACAGGCTCCACAGCTACTGACCTAATGCTTGGATCTGACTGACGCTTTGGGGCAATGCGTTTCACTTCAGAACTGATTTCTCCTTTGGAGCTGGGTGGCCCTGTGCCACATTTGGCCAAGGCTCCCTCACTCATAGTTTTCACAGCTGATAATTTGGCACTTATTCGAAGCTCATCCGCTACTGACCTTTGAGGCTGGTTTGCACGTTCTGGGTGGTAATATTTACATTTGTGCCCATAGGTGCACTTTTTACCTGGAAGAAAAGAGTTTTCAAGTTAAATAAATCAAAAACTCATTAATACCACCAGCTATCTTTTTTCTTTACATCTTTCACCACTTTTCAATAGTAGTATTTCTATATTAAACCCCTAAGGAATAATGATGTATTTGATATATACAGGCAATCACAGACTGCTGCCTGTATCCATGTCTGTCTGCATCAAAGGCAAGACATACCATTTTTCTTCCTACTGGCTCCTGATTTCAATAATGACAACATACACACAGTGCTATATAAAACAAATCAACTTTAACACAGTTTTATTAATTATGAATCTCCTCCCTCAAATACAAACCAGAATAAAATAGCAAAAAGCTGTATTGTCCACAAGGTGTATCTGGTAATCCTTAATTTTCTGCTACACTGTTTTTATAAATATGTGTATGAAGGGTATAAAAGTGGATATTGTGCTTGGATGGCAACATGAAAAGTAGTATTTTTTTTTGTTCTGGTAATGACAAGATGTTAATTAATTGCTTGCTTCACCTACCTTTAAATGCAACAAATCTATCTGACTTGGGCACTTACCATAAGGACATGGTTGTTTCTTATGCTCAGGAATAACTGGCCTTTTTCTTAAGAAATTTTCAAGGCTTGGACCATGACGTCCTAAAGGATCATCTGGAGGCATAAATCTAAGGGATAATAAATGAAAAATGATCAGTTTTTTCCTCAGAATGTTGCATTAGCAAATTAATTTACTTTTGAAGAAAAAACCCATACTTGTCATTCACAAAAGAATACATGAGCAGCCGCTCCTCTATGAACTTCTTCCATTCTGGTTTTTCATTTTGAAGATCCCGATAGTTATCATTTGACACAATGATGCCATCTGAGTCGAAAGCAAGTTTTACTATGAATCGATCATCATAGCAAACTACTCTTCTTCCCTGAACTCTTCGAGATGGGGTGAAAACAAGAATTTTTTCTTTCTCCAATTTATGTAAGATTTCTTGATCTGTAAAATAATTTTAGTTGAGCAGCTTTTAAAAAAGTTTTAAAAGAAAGAAATGCAACCCTTGTATTATGAAAATTCTTGCCTTTTTTGTCTGACAAAGTATCTTGCAATTATATTCATACACAGTCCTCATTATGATTGAAAAACACCTAGATGTGGATTTCATTTCTGAGGTTTCAAAGCACTAAGTAAATATTCAATATTTGAACTTCATAACCACTCTGTAGCTATGTACCTTTACTCAGTCTTCCTGAACACATCAGGAATTCAGGTGTTACTGTATTATAATAGCCTTGTTAGCCTAGAGTAAAATGCAAGGACTTTGTACGGGTCAAAACACATGCTGCCTTTTCAGGGTTCAAGATAATCCTACTGAGTCCCTGGCCTGTTACTACTTCTTTTATGCTCACCCAGCAAATAAGACTCAGTTCCTGTATGCTCAGCAATGTTTGCAAATGGGAAAATTTCAACTACTGCTTCTCAAAAGTGTTGAAACCATCCAATAATGTTATAAAACCCACATCATTGTTTACACATGCAGATATTTAAATGCTTGTTTCCTCACCAGTGAAACTGTTGTGTTTTCAAACAAACAGTTGAGTGCAACATCATCATCACCACATCCACAGCCCAGTACTGGGACCCATCAGAAACACGACAATAATTTTTTCATTTTTAACCAAGGGGTCAAAGAAAATCTTGATGTTACCTGTAATTGGTGCATCAGGTCGAGACTGTTCTTTTCTCCATGCAGGTACAAACACAGTGATATCTTTATGTCCTTTTTCCAGAAACCAATCAACAGCTAGCTGAATTCCCCGGCAGGAAAATCCTTCTTTGTTCCCATGGCTGAAGAACATGCAAGTTTTAGAAACAGCAAGGACAAAAGTTACATTTGGTTTTGGTTTTTGTTGTGGTGGTTTGGTTGTTTTTTTCTTCTAAAGCTGCCATGGTCAAAGGATATAAGGAAAACAAATTCTGTAAAGTTTTATTAGGCCTCCTTACATAATTGGAAAAAGACAACTGTACAGAACTATTCAGCCATCAGATTACAGCAACCCTGCTACTTAAAAAGTCTAGAAATGGTGAAATTTCACTATCCGCAGAGAAAAAGCAAGTAAACATGAAGTTTTTCAGGTTTTTTTCATTTTATTAGCTGACCTAATGAAAAAGATCACTTTCCCTGACAAACTGAGCTTACCTTCAGTAGCACCATAAAACACTATCACAAAAAGAGGAATGAACAATGCTGATTGCCATGGGTGATAAGTGCTTTTAAACATCTATGTTAATAAAATCTTTTCCTCTGATACTAAATGTTCTGCATTTTTATTAGATCTTTTTATAGGAAAGAAATAATTGTGTCAAAGTTGTTTAAGTCCCATCCCCATCAAAAATTTGTTTTCTGAAACACAAAGGAGTCTCTAAACCAGCACACAATTCAAATAAAAGAGTTTAATTTTTAAAAAGACCTAAGAAGTTTCTGCAAGGGAAAGGAGAAATTTTTAAGAGGTTTGATAGAAACCAAGGAGAATCTTAATTATTAATCTTATTCAATCTCTATCTGCATCATCTATAATTGCAATATTTTTAAGCAGAACTGCATAAGCCTTACACTTTTCAGATATTCTCAGTCTGCACAACAGATTTTGCATAATTAGAAGACTTCCATCATATTAAAATTGTCTTTAAAATTCATAAAATTCTATGGATTATAATTCAAAATTTCACCTCAAAGTTGCTGTTGTTATTGTTATTATTGTAGAATGACATCACAGATTACTGGACTATGTTTTCCTGGGCTCAAAACATTACAGAAAGTAACACTGAAGCAGACCAAAGACAGACTGGTCTAATGTCTTCTGTTTGATTATGGATCACCAGCATAGTCTAAATCCTCACAACTTAAATAATTAATACAGAGGCCACAATGTTCCTAAAAGCATTTTCCTTAAATTTTTATACATTTCATATTTTACAGAATTTAATATTCTTTAAAACTTTCAGAGGCATATGCATTTTGTTATGAGTTGGACTTGATGATCCTTATGGGTCCCTTATAACTTGAGATAGTCTTATGGTCCTATAAATAAAGCATCAGATCTGAGCTATGAAATAGTCAGAGTACACACCCTTTTTTCTCCAGTTGCTGCCTGCCACATTATTCTCAGAACTAACTCAAGCAGCAGAGATTTCAAATACAACAGGCACAGAAAAAAAAAAGAAAAAAAAAGTTAAATTCGGTTTTGGCAATGATGCTTTACAGAAATATCTTATGGATTGATGTAACCATAATGTGACACTGGAAATTTCTGTATATAAAATACTTTTACAGGATTTGAAGGGTTTATGTATTTGAAAAGTCAGCATACTCAATACACCTATAAAACCCTGAATTTTCTTAATACACTGAAAAAATAATAATTCATATCACAAGTTCTTCTAGAGCAGAAGACCAATACTAAAAGAAGTTTATTGTATGAACACTACCTGAAGAAATCTTGGTATCATTGATCACTAAACAGACTTTAAATAACTCCCTCATAAAAAATCATACTTACTCTATGATAAAAAAATCATTGGCTAGCTCAACTCTGTATTCTACAGATGTTCAAAAGTGGCACAGGACAGGTATCTCTTGTGTTAGTGTTGACCTAAGCAGCCAAGTGTACATAGAATATCCTGAGTCAGAAGGGGCCCACAAGGACCACCAAAATCCAACTCCTGGCCCCATGCAGGACACCCCAAGAATTCCACCATGTGCCTGAGAGTGTTGTGCAAACATTTCTTGAGCTTGGACAGTCTGGGTGCTGTGACCACTGCCCTGAGAGCCTGTTCCAGTGCTCAACCACCCTCTGGGTGAAAAACTTTTTTCCAATATCCAGTCTAAACCTCCTCTGACTCAGCTTCATGCCATTTTCTTGAGTCTTGTCACTGGTCACAAGAGTGAAGAGATTGGTACCTGCCCTTCCACTTCCCCTCGTGAAAATGTTGAAGACCACAATGAGGTCTGACCTCGGTCTCCTCCAGGCTGAACAAACCAAGTGACCTCAGCCACTCTTCATAAGGCTTCCCCTCCAGACTCTCCCCTATCCTCGTGGCCCTCCTTTGGATGCCCAAAACTGCACTCAGTACTCGAGGTGGGGCAAGCAGCATAGCTGTGCAGGTCAGCAGGTTTAGCTCATGCATTATCCCTGTTCTGACACAGCTAAATTGCTTTGAATACTGAGCAGGCTCAACCATCAAGAGCTCAAATACCATGAATTCACTGCATTTCATTACCATACACTGCATGTCACTTTAGAAAGAACCAAGTTTTCCTGCCCTATTTGGTTACTTTCCTTTAATGTCCAGAAACAATTTTTAGTATTGTTCAAGGACTTCAACATACTAAACCCATCCACACAAAAGCACACTACAAATAGATTGCTTGAACAAAAGATTTGAGGTGAGAACTTGGATTTAAAACGAGGGCAAGGGAACTGGAATATGGATTACATATAAAGGAGTAATGGCATAATTAAAAGCCTAGACTAAAGAGTCCATAAAATAGATGTATTATCAGTGTAATAGTCTACATGACTTAAAATGACTTTGCCATCAATATTGGTCTTTTCTTAAATATTTTAGTGATTTATTATTTTCAAATATTTTAACAGGGAGACCCACCTCATAGCAACATTGCTTCCATCAATGACAATTGGCCTCAAGTTATCACTGTTATCCACCAGTTCATCTTCCAGTGACAGTTCAGGGCTTGCTATTTCCTTTGGGCAAGGGCCTCTTGGCACCAGAGTACCAGTAGTAGTGCTGGCAGTGCTTTGTCCCTCTGATTCACTTTTGTTGCCAAGTCTCACAAGCTCTGCTAGAACATCATTGATGAGCGCATCTGCTCCCAACTTATTCAGTACAGCCTGGATCTGATCTCCTGCATATCCAAGCTTTAAAGCAAAATCCATTTTAGTTTGGTATTCCTTGTCCAAATTTGTTTTGCATTCATCTAGCTTCAAGTCTTGTGTGATACTGCTCTGTGAAAAACTTGGGCGATCCAGACATGGGGACCGGCAGAGTGGCCGATGCGGTTTGGCAGAAACCTCCTTTTCTCTCCACTGACTACTGCTTCTGAAGTATGGTTGCTCAGGCTCACTTTCTGAGCTCGTCCATTCCTCAGATTCAGCACTGCATTCCCCTGCATCTTGTTCCACATTTCTGTCTTCTCTGGAGTGCCTCTTCTCCATTTTGAGCTTCCCTACCATAGACCAGGCCGTCATCACGTTCAACTTCCAGCCAGAGCGCTCAGTTCTCTTTCATTTCCAAAGCCACCAGGAATTCATACTCAATTGCATCATGTTGGCCAATTAAAAGTTTACACAAGGCTGGAGATAATTTGCCTTGCTTACTATATTCTGGCATAAGCAACATCAACATGAAGTTCCTTTAAAAAAGAAAAAAAATTAAGAATTAGGTTTTGATCAATTCTGCAAAATATTCAATTACAATGATTTTGTTTATAAGTCAGTAGATGTCCCCAATCATTCACATTTCTATGTAAACTGATTATAATAAAGCATATAATTACACTGTCTCTGAAATCACAAATAAAACTCTCTTTCCCTCCCTCAGTTACTCTATCTACAAAAAAAAAGGACAATTCCCACACAATAAATGTAGAGTTGGAATGAATGGATTATCTCAGTAATATTTAAAGATAATAAAACAGAAAAGGGTGAGCCACCATTTCCACTAGAAACCTGTCTTCTACTGCAAGAACAGCCTGTTTACACTAGGAACAACTGTGCAGTGTTCCAGTATGTATAAAATTTAACACAAACCATTTCAACCTCTTTCAGTAAGAATTTACTATCAGAACCAACAAGTTTGCCTAGCAAAAGTATCTTCTGGAAAACAAAACAGACATTTAACAAAATAATATAAGCCACAAAAGAAAATTAAAAGCATCACCAGTATACAAATAAGTCAAAGCTTATTAATTTAAAGTTTTCATATCCTTTTGGTTTTAGGTAATAAGATGCAGAAAATCACAGCACCTAATATACCACTCATAGAATGGCCTCTTCACCATTTGTGAGAGGCCATCCCTAATTCCTTTGGGACAATTTACAATTCCTGCTGCTTCCTAGAGGGCTAGTGTTTCCTGGTTCCTCTCTGACACTCAGAAGCACATCCCTTCCCCTGATGAATCTAGTTCAAAGCTCTGTTAGTAAGTCTTAGAAAGGTTTCTTTCTTGACTATTTCCCTACATTAAATGGTGGGTTTCTGTTGCCTATGGGAATATTTCAGAGAACAGGTGTAGAAGAGTGATAAAAATTGATAAGCAAAACAATAAAAATGTCAAAGGATCTCTGAAACAGGTCCATATTGGCCTAACAACAACCAAACCCCCTAAAATTGTCTCAAAGTGAAACTAAGATTATTAATCTGCAAAACCTTTCTACAGTAATATATAATTACCATAAACAGGCAAAACAGTAACATTCTACCAGACTGCACTCCAATTTATGCAAACAAAAATGTACACACATGCAGAGACAGCTGCCCAAAAGCCTAATTTCCTTAGGAAAATGCTAATCACTTGTACCTAAAAAAAACCCCAAACCCTAAAAGGTCAAGTTTTCAGTCAATCAACACTATTTTTTAATAAAGAAGAACCATACTTTTTTTTATTTTCATATATTCATATTATATTTTGTCAGCCTGGAGAGAAGGAGGGTCAGGGGACACCTTATTACTCTCTACAACTGCCTGAAAGGAGGCTGTAGCCAGGTGGGGCTCAGTCTTTTCTCCCAGGCAACCAGGATTAGGACAAGAAGAAATGGCCTCAAGCTGTGCCAGGGGAGGTTTAGGTTGGACATCAGGAAGAATTTCTTCACAGAATGGGTTGTCAAGCATTGGATTTGACTGTCCAGGGAGGCAATGGAGTCACCATGCATAGAGGTGTTCAAAAACAACCGGACATGGCACTCAGTGCTCTGGTCTATTTGACAAGGTTGGAACTGGTCAAAGGTTGGACTCAATGATCCTGGAGGTTTTTTCCCCAACCTAAAGGATTCTGTGATAGTCCAAGTCCTTTATGCCATATAAAATGAAAACACGTTTTCCGTGTGTTTGAATGGCAATTCCAGTCTTGATTAGTTAGGTTTAAGTTAGACTTTAAAAACTGCTGTTCTTTCATGTTATTTATTCAAAGAGTATCCTTCTAAATACTCAGGTATTATTTTTAAAATACTCTCTATTTTCATTCCAAGTGATTTTTCTCTCACATAGCACTAATAGCAGTATATTTACAACCCAAGTACTTGTCAACATAGATGTATTAATAGCTGAACCTGGAATGGATTTTAATTAGGTCTCATACACAACCTTGTACCTTGCCAACGCTAAAAAAAAATAAATATATATATATATAAATGATTATAAAAGAAGGCTAAAAAACAAGGTTATCAGCACACTGCACCCGCAGCTTACAAAATATTGCAATGAAGGAACGCTCTACAAAACATGAGACAAGACTAATTTTTTTCAAATTATTGAGACTGTACTGCTTTGGCATTAGACAAAGAACAGCATGGTTCTGTTCATCCAAGTTTAAAGAGCTCCATTCTTCTTTCCCAGTTGTCATCTCTCTAAGTACAATGTCACAAGAATTTGGCTTTGGTTAAACTTACCATCTCGAAACCTCCATTCTCTCCCCTGGCCCCTACAATGCCTTTGATGCCTCCTCAGACTGTCCAAGTCATATGCAATCACAAAACACTTTTTCCTTGCACCCCCCAACTGCGCCCCACATTCCCTCTGTCTGTGAGATGGCCCAGGCAGCTCCAGGCTCATGGCAATCGATGTCACCCCCACAGCACAGGGCTGGAGGCTCTCTATGACAGCCTCCAGAGAAGCCTGTGCTGGGCCACCTTTTCTGTGTTACTGGAGTTCTCGTGCTGGCCATTGTAATCCCAAGGTTCTTTGTGCTTCTGAAGATGAGTTTTTATCCCATACTGTATCAGTTTATTACAAACCTTTCAGGCAAGATGCATTTTTATTACTATGTGTAGATAAATATCTGCATTTCTGCTACTTGAACTTCTTAAGGTAATTTGTTACAAGTCTTTCCTTACAATGTTTTCCATACAGGTGAATGAACTGTGAGTTAGAAGACAAATTATATTCTAGCATCATAATAAATAAGAGATGAGAAAAGGTTCAAACAGCAAAAGCTTGATACACAAAAAAAAAACTATTGCAGTTCTTAAATATTGTCTTAGTTTTGAAAGAAGACAGGTATCTGCTAAAGAGAGGCAGGGCCTCTCTTGGGATGGATAATTCAAATCCCCTTCCCTCAAATTATTATAATTTAGAAAATTAAAATGGCTCTCAGGCAGAGATATGGGGATAGGAATAACAGTTCTTTACTAATAGGTATAACAAGGCAAACAAGCAACAACAAATACAGCATTAATAGCGAAAACAGAACCAGGGACCTTGACGGAGCTTGGTCCTGCAAAACCCGGGGCAGTCTGGTCTCTGGGGGACTCCAAAGAAAAGTACCAAGCTGGAACGGTGGGGAATCCCGGGCTGGTGGATCGGATGAAATTCGGAGCTCCGTCGGTGGTCACTGGAGGGCAGGGATGTCTGGCAGGGAGGCCAGTGTGGGCCCGTGGTGCAGAGCAGCTTTGAAACAGCGCCGAGGCAGTGGGACAGGGCTGAGACAGCTCTAGCAGGGCAGCCACGGCAGCCTCGTCTGCTCCCGACGCAGACCACACCAAAAGTGAAGCTGCCCCCCCCCAGCCCCCGTTTTTCTCTCCCCCCCACCCCTCAGGGGAAACTCCCGGAGACAAAGGGTGTAGCCAAGTGCCAGCCTCCATGCTTTTGTTTTCACCTGAGCACTCATAAGTACCCGGCAATCAGTTGCCTTGCAACTCTTGGGAAAAAATTCTATAGGTGAAAAAGATAAACAAGTCTAACCCCCAACAAATATAAAATTAAATATTACATGAATATTACACACATTTTTTCAAATATCATGTTGTGCCCAAACATTGTAATTTTAGCTTTATTTGAAAAAAAAAAATTAATAAAGTGCAAAATGCAAAACTACAATGTAAAGAACTCAACATCTGAAATAATATACCCTTGTTATTGAGTTTAAAGCCTATCTTTGTTTCTAGTAACTGAACAGAGCACACATTTCATGCAGTGCCCTTAAATCTTCAAACTTCTGCTAGAGCTATATGTATTAAATTTCTTTTCTAACAATAACTTTATGGCCTAATTTTTTTAATTGGCCAAACCACCACTAAATTTTTCTACAAAAAAAAAGAGAAGTGATAGTCTGCATGTAATTATACATCATTTGTATACACACAGTCTGATAGAAAATATGTGCAAAAATAGAAAACTTTTTTTAATAAAAGACTATTTGGTAGTTTGCATTTTCCACACCCAAAGCAACTCCTGGTTATTAATATTCCTCCTGTTTCCCACTTTAAGTGACAAATTCCATAATTCCTTTGATACACGTGAAAACAACCACCACAATTGTAGCCACATCTCCAAGAGTACTTCCAGTCAGCAGGAACATATTTATGCAATTAACTCACTGGCATTTAGACTAAAAAAAAACCCAAAAACCAGGAGAAACAACAGTATAGTTTGTTTGTTTGTTTTTCCACACTGTACTTCTCAGAAATTCAAATGTCATCTTGCAGAGTACTGACAATAATAGCGAATTTCTTTCCTTTGTGATCTATATTAGTAGTGGTAGTACAGTTGTACCTAGGGATCTCTATCAGTTCCAAGCCTATTCTGACCATATAGTCCCTTGCACAATGAATATACAATCTAGAATTATGATGACAGGCTGGAATATCAGAAAAACCACATGGAACAGTTTGGTACTGTTTGTCCAGACATCTTTAGAATGTAGTACTTTGTGGGCACACTAAGGGAGTTTATGAGAGGAAAACCTCCCACTAATTAGCCGTTAATAGAACCACCCTTGTGAATAATTTTCCACTTTTTTGTTTTCTTACTGCTTATACTGAATACTTTTTAAAGTTAATATAGATGCACTAGGGAGTTATCACAGTGGGTTAAATTATTTTTTTAAATCCTCTTACAACCAAACTCAGAACAAATATTAAAAAACAAATAGTTTGAGTAATGCTTGATTTTGCTGATAACTACAAAATTAAGAAACAAGTCAGAAAATATTTTCAAAGATAGAATCAAACCTCATCTTGCAGATCATGAACAGCAACATTTTCTCACTGAAATTTCAGAATTTGTTTATTATGAGTTACATTCCCCCCAAAGACAGCCAAATATGAACACACGCTTAAAGGAATGAAAAGAAAGCTATTACAAATTTCTAATTGAAAGCTATTACAACTCAGAAATACAGACACTGCAGCTTTAAAAATTTAATTCTCATGATGCTTGCTGCTAAGCAACCAAGTTTTCTTCCTAAACACCTCTTTCAGCACAGTCACTAGCAACTAGTAGAACCGATAATGTGATTCAGAAAAAAGACTCAGACAAAATCATGTATATTTTGTTCATAAGGGGCCAAGCTGAAAGCATCTCTTCAACTTTGATGGTATCAAAACAGAAAGAAAATATCTGCACAGTAATAAAGTACTGTAATATAAATGAAAACACTTGCAAGTTATTCAACAATCACTATTCAAATGACAATGACCGTTAAAGAGCTGGAGCTAGAAATACTCTATTCAAAGCCTGTTCATTTCAGCAGAACCAATAGAAACTCAGGTAAAAGAATGGATTAAACAGCTTCTTTTGGTCCCTTATGGCACTGCCTTTCCATCATCTCAATGTGCTCTGAGCCATGCCCTTCAAAGGTGCAATTATATGATACACACACCTACTTTGAAGAACAACCTTTAAATGAAATATTTTATCAACTCCTTTCACCAACTTTTAAGTATTTTTACTTTTTTTTCTGTCATTGCAGATACTAAAATGCAGAATTAAAACAAAGAACCCCAACTCATGTATTTTCTCAAATATCTCTCTCATCTGGATAAGAAATACTTAATAATGATTCTATAGTATTTATCTTGAGGACAGATGTAGCAATGCACCTGTATAACAGGCCATTCTCACGCACCAGCCAAACTGTAGATAACAAGCCACCTGCAGTCTTGTTTTCAGGGTTCTCAGGGACTCATCGAGGCCACTAAGACAACAACAGGATGAAAGTGGGAACAAAAAGCCTGGGAAACTGCCTGGAAAAAATGCAAAACCTAGATAGGAGACACACAGCGTGATGATGGATGCTTAACCAATTAAGTGCCCTGAAGGATGTGTCCTGCCTTATGGACAAGTGACTTAGCCAATCAAGAGACACCTGTATGCATGGACAGTAGTGCTAGAATCTATAACTGGAGTTTTATGTAAACAATAAATCGGCTTCTGCTGAAATCATATTGATTCTATTATTGAGATGTCCATTTTCACTCTGCAAAGGGATAGGTTTGTTTGTTTTCCCTTGTGTACTTTTGAGATACATGTAGCTAATCAGTGGGGTTTTCTTTAAATAATTCCCCAAGAAAAAAAAATCTAACTGAAAAATGACGTGAAATTGTAACATCTAGGGGAGTTCCACATGCACAGCAGGGAATATATATTGCAGATTTATCCTTTTGTATTTCTTAAACTGTCTCAATAAAGCAAACGAAAACAAATAAACAACTTGACAATCATATAAAAAAAAGGGTGTGTTTTTTATTAAGAAAATTAAGTTATTCCTTCCATGGCTTCAGCATGAATTTTAATGTCTTAGTGACTCTCTGTACTCTTCATTTCACTAACTTATCATTAGCATGCACCTATGTGTAGAAGGAAGAGGTATCTTTCTGGAAGGAGGCTGTTCTAAACAACAGCCAAGCCTTTGATTACTGTGGCTGCTTCTACATGATCAGAAGCTGACTGAAGTACACAAAGACATCTATCCAAACTAATTTTCATGTTGCCAGTTCTGACAGGAAGAGCAACACAGACCTCAACAGCAATTGGGTGAACTTATCATGGTCCCAGGTTGCTTGTTCTTCAAATAAAACCCAATCTATTGCCTTCACAACTAAATAATTGATCAGGCTGGCATACGATATATCTACAGCTATGCCACATGATTAGAGTGTAGACAGTATATAAGCCTACTAACAAAAAAGCTGACAACTTCCTTGTTACACACACACCAACTATTGTCTAAAGAGTCCAAACCCATGGAAACAATATAAATAAGTAGAGACAAAGAGAAAGAGTAGACTTTTTAAAAATTATTTTAAATAGTGTTCAGGGACACTACAATCAACAGGACCTCCAGCATTGTACTGTGCTACTGCACAGACTAGTGGTTACTCTAAAGCACTTCCCAAGTACATTTTTTCTGAGCTTTAAGAACTTCCCTAACACATGACTAATTGCCATTTTAAAGCCATTGTGATTTGAGCCTGCAGTGCACATATACAAAACCCCAACAAACCAACCAGCACCAAAATGCATTGCACACATCTTCAGGAATGTGACAGAACAGTATTTGTTAGGCAGTAGTTATTGTCAGAGGACACAGACCAGGAGCAGCTCAAAGTGCATAAATGGCCCTGGATTTTGGATTAGCCCTTGATTTTGAAAATTGCATTTCTACAGTGTTTATGAAGAAGGGAACACAGCTCAACATCAGTGTTTTCATGGCAATGAAGACACAATTATCTTGTATTCTTATCTCAGGAGCAGCACAGATATTACACATTGCTGCCTGCTTTGAATATTTTCTGAGGTAGTGAACTATTTTATCTACTGAGAAAGTGCTCAAATATGAGTCACAAATAAAAACTGTTATAGATACATATTATAAAGTTGGCCTTTTGCAAATATTAAAATAAATGCTATATGTATAATGTTGGAAGGTTTTGCTGTATTAATATAGTTTATTTTCTGCTATTAACAGGGCTTAGAAATGGTGGTGTGATGAATGTGTATATATATATATTTAGGCTATAGCATGATATTAGAAAAAAGACTGCTTTTGTTCATATAACATCTAAACCAGAGAATGGAAACATCTCCCCCCCCCCCCCCCCGCATTCCTGAATTATCTTATCCAGATGAAGATGGCACCAGAGCTCCAGGGGAGGAATTTATTGAACCTCTGTTATCAGAGAATGTGAGACTGGATGGAGCCACCAGCAGATTGATCTGCAAGATAAAATGGTTGGGAGGGAGTTGAAACTGAACAGAGAAACATTTAAACTCAAGAGGAATGTTTGAATCATGCATGTGGATTTATGAATATGCAACAAGCTGGTGCTTTTAAGGAAGAACCTTTTGTTACTAGGTGTGCTCTTGGCTGAATGCCAAGTCACCCAGCCTATTTGCTTTATTTCTGTTTCCTAATTGTCTTTTTATTAAACTTATAAATTTTACCAAGAAAGTGAACCTTGTTTTTCACAAAACGGTAACTTTTTCTCATTCTAATTATACACTTAGGTAGTACGCATCAACTGGGACAGATTCACAACTGAAGAAAAGCAAAGAAATATGCTAAAATTAACATTTGGCTATTTCAGAACAGATTTAAAAATTAGAAAAGTTGTGCTGCATGACATTATTGATGTCGTTTAGGTTTTGCCTTTTTTTTCTTTAATATGTTGTCTGTATTCTTCACACATATATTTGTAGCTCTGCAGCCTATTGTATTAGTGACTAGTGTTCCCAGTACTTTTCCATGGCCTTTCCTTAAACAGAAAGACAAAATTCCAGAGCTCCAAGCCCCGGGAGGTACAAGGCCCCTATCTTATCTTGGCTCTTCCTGGGAACCAAGGCCGAGAACAACTCTTCCAGATACTTTCTCATAGACAAAGTACAACTAGTGCTGGGGGGGGGCTCCAGAGAAGGGGCTTGACCTGGGGGGAAATTGCATCACCACTTGCCCTCATAATTGGTGCTTTAAAACAATTATGCTAATTTCCTAAAACCTATAAAAATGTACTCACCCCTGGGGGGAGGGTGAGCTTATGTGGACATCTTTCCATAACTGCCTCTGAAGGCCTTCAAATAAAGAAAGATCCCCTTTTATATTACCTCCTTACTAAAATTATCTCGAGTTTCATTTCCAGGTTGGGCAAAAGGCAACATTATAGGCAATTATCTTGTCCTTAATAAAAAGGCACAGAGCTGGAGATTAGTAGCATTTTGCCTGTGTGTATGCACACCTTGAACTACTAGATTTTCATACTTATGATTATTTTAAATAGAGGTAACAGGAATACCTTACAGTTTACATATGCATATCATATTAATGCATATCATAATAACAAATATGTTGCAGTTCAACAGGAATTAATCACTGTCATCAATTTATTTTTTGAATGTTAAAATTAATTATTTTCACTACATAACAAATGTGGTAGCTTAGCATATTTAATTTTCATTTGCTGTGTCAAATGTTGCATGACTGTAGGAAAATAGGACAAAATAGGCTTTTTAGAAAATTTTCCTATTTAAGTTGGCCATTTGGAAATTAAAGTGACTCCAAAATTTGGTGCTTTTAGAAAACTACAATATTCACAATTTGTAGTCACAGTTTAAAACTATTTTATGTAGTTTCATTAAGACTGTCCTAAAAGCTTCCATACTTAGCAAACAACACTCATATAAGCATCAAATCAGTGAAGATGTATAGCATATATATTCTGATACAGCTTCCATAAAAAGTCCAAAATACATATAAGTGAAGGAAAAGAGGTATATAAGGCTTTAAAAGCAGCTGCTTTTTGATACAAATGTTTGACATTAACAGTGCTTACAATATTGTGCTTGCTGAGGAGTGAGGAATCTTATTTAAAAGGAAAAATTTAATTTTAACATGCTTAAAATGAATATATATTCAAATAGTTCTTGTACTTTTTAATCTAATAAATTAGATATGGTCTAAATTAAGATCTGAGCACAGATCCGCAGCTCATTTATACATTTAGAGACATGTATAGTAGTATTCACAGAATATGTGCTAAGTCAAGCAGCATTTTTAACAGAAATGTTAAAATGGCAGATCAGGCTTTTCAGTCCCTTGATAATTACAGCCATACAAATGACAGCATTTTGATTCAGTTTAATGATTTTTTTTTTTTCTTATCTTACTATGCAATGTCAGTCTCAACACATTCCTGGGAAGTCTCAACACTGTCATTTTGATGAACAGAGAAACCTTAAATTTACACAAATCAAAGGCCTAATATTGTATAGTCTTTTATCAAGTGAAACTCAGTACAATGTCAAGAAAAATATTTTACTTTTTCTACTTATTATGGCTTCTCTGAAATAAAGCACTAATATACATTAAATCAAAAATACTAGCTGTTTACACCAGCAGTAAACACCTTGTCCTTAAAATTAATATTGAAACAGCATCTGAAAAATAGCCTGCTAGCTATGGTTAGTAATAAATTTTATTTAGAAGCTTCCTCTTTTCTGAGTCGATTCAGATAAAGTATTTTAAAAGAAAAACAAATTTGCCATTTCTGTTTCTCCATCTGTCTCTCTCCCTCCCTTAACCATCTTTTTCAAAGAACAATAAGGAATGTGACTTGGCATTCTTCTATTACAGAGGCAAAGGACAAAGGAAGATTTTCAGTGTTGACTCACCAGTTAAGATAAATGTAATTGTTACCACCACTCAATCCTGAAGGGGATGTTCTTCCTTGACAAATGCTGATGGAACACTTGTAATAGTAGGAAAAGTTCAGTTGTGCAGAGAGGGCTGAATTTCAGGAATTCATACACCAGAATATATACAACTGGAAATTACTTAAGAAATACCACTAGGCTTTACCTTTCTGATCTACAGTCTATATTGTAGTTCTTGTCTACACTGAACAGTGATGGAAAAAACACACCATATGCACACACATAAATACAGATGGATATGCCCATATATACATATACATGTAAGTTCTAATTCTGTCAGTGTATCACTCAATACATTTCACAGATCAGTTCAGAAAAGTGAAATAGAGCTCTTCCTTCCCAAATGCTGCAAACACTTAAAAGTTTGGTTGTTCTCCTTCCTCACCAAGCTCTAGCCCACTGTTCCAGAAATCCTTTTACCACAGTTGGTTCAGTTTAAGAAAGTTATGAATGTTGTTTGAGAACTATGGAAATGCAGGGCACTGCCAATGATGCAAAGTAAGCCCCTGAGTTAGCAGATCAAGCATTTTTCAAACATCCTGAGAATATCATTGAGTGGGTATGAAAAACTAGATGCTATGGACTCCACCAAAACACCTAATTAACTAGAACCTACTTGTTCATGGCTCTCCCTAGAGGTATGAAGAAGCTGATGGGCTCATCATGACAGCTGGAAAAGGGATTGGGTGGGAATTTTTTGAGGGAGGAATTAGTTTGTTTCTTTAAAACAGATCAAGTTTACAGTGCACCTCAAAAAAATAATTGCACCTGTGCAGAGGGGAACAACATCTTGCAACACAAGGGCAAGAAAGAACCATCATGACAAACAAAAATATATAAGCATTGTCATGCAAGAAAGTAATTGTGCAAGTACCACCCTAAGGACCTAAGTTTCTCACTTTCCTTTTCAACATTACCGAATGCAAGTTATTGGTGTTTGGCTAGATTATTGAACAGGAATCAGAGAGTGACAGTATCCTTCAGCAATGACAAGATGTTGGGGGTTAGACTTGTTTTTGTTTTTTTTTTTTTTTTCACCTATAGATTTTTTTCCCAGGAGTTGCCGGGCAACTGATTGCTGGGTGCTTGTCGGTGCTCGGGTGGAACAAAGCATGGAGGCTGGGTGGAGACTGGCACTTGGCTGCACCCTTTGTCGCCGGGAGTTTCCCCCCGGGGGGGGGGGGGGAGAGAGGGACGGGGGCTGGGGGGCAGCCTCACTTTTGGATGTGCTTTTCGTCGGGAGAGGTTCCACTGGTGCCGCCGGGTCCGATTCTGAGGAAGGCTACCACCATCTGCATTTCGTGTGCCCGGGAGGATCCTGAACTCTCCTCCTGCTGCCCTGCTAGAGCTGGGCACTGTCCCACCGCCGCTGCTTTTGAGGCCGCTCTGCACTGTCCTCCCTGCCGGACATCCCTGCCCTCCAGTGACCACCGACGGAGCCCTGGATTGTATCCGATCCACCAGCCTGGGATTCCTCACCGTTCCAGCTTAGTTTTTTTTGTTTCGGAGTCCCAAGAGACCAGACTGCCCCAGGCTTTGTGAAACCAAGCCCAGTTAAGGTCCCTGGTTTTGTTCGCTATTAATTGCTGTAGTTGTTGTTGTTTGTTTGCCTTGTTATACCTATTAGTAAAGGACTGTTATTCCTATCCCCATATCTCTGCCTGAGAGCCGTTTTAATTTTCTAAATTATAATAATTTGAGGGAAGGGGATCTGAATTATCCATTCCAAGAGAGGCCCTGCCTCTCTTTAGCAGATACCTGTCTTCTTCCTAAACCAAGACACAAGACATTCAGCTGAATTAGATTCAAGAGCCAGTCCTTACTTCCCGGACTGTGAAAAGTAATGAGCACAACTCTGCCTTTTAATGGTCTTTTTATTTCAGGAAAATTAGATTAAATACTGCATTTCTAGTGATCACGACTTAAAAAAAATCCAACCCAACAACCGTAAGAACATCCCATATTTGCAACTGAGTTGCTACATGTTTCAAATTTAGATTTTTTTTGGGGGGGGAGCTGACCTTGATGAAAACTTCCTCATTCGGCTTAGCAGAAATTGTACTGAGTTACTATGTTACTATGCTCAACCTCCCGATAACAAGCAAGAAACTAAACAGAAAAGCAGAATACTTTGCTGCATCAGAAATAAGACCTCAAAGGTGCTCAGAACTTCATTTTATTTTTCTAACTCTGCTCAAACTGTGGATTTGTACATCACAAACACTAGGTGTTGGCCCTGCAAGATTGACATGAGTATGACTAAACATTTGTGGCATCTTTTATAAAGGGTTCAGAAATTAACTTAGAGACCTTTTAGAAAATGCCAGGAACAGAAAAACATGAACCTACCAACAGACACCAGGGAAATGAGAACAAGCATTTTGATTAGCTATAAGTTGGAGAAATCATGGCTATTTCTGAAAACCCAAAATAAAATATATGAAATACTAGGGTCACAGTAGATTTGGAACATTAAATAAAACAATGTTTTCTTTGCTATGCAAATATGTGATTAACCCTTTGGCCCAAATCTTTTCACCAAAGATTTTTACCCACAACTTTTACCAAATCTAAACTTGCCAAGAAGTCGTTTTGATCATGACTACGATTTAACTCAAACCACATGACAGAAACAACACCATAGAATAAAAAACTCGGTAGGAAAGTATCCATTTTTATTGCACTCTTAGCATATTGTGGAGTTTTGTTAAACTGAAAAATTGTTATTAAAAACTACAGCAATACCTCAATGTTTGAGGTACTTCAAATTTACTTCAGCAAATACTTTCAGTGATCACTGATATATGTACTGGACTATACATAAAAGCAAGCTGTGTCTAGCATATCACATAGAGAACTTGAAATCACTTGTGAAGGAGTCAACAGAGGAAGTTTAGGTTGGATATTAGAAAGAGGTTCTTCCCCCTGAGGGTGGTCGGGCACTGGAACAGGCTTCCAATGCAGTGGTCATGGTACCAAGCCTCAGAGCTCAAGGAGCCTTCGGACAATGCTCTCATGCACATAGTGGGGTTCTTGGGGTGAAGAACTCAGTATATTCTATAATTCTGTGAACTACAAATCAAGTGTGAACTAAAGAGAAATGCAAAAATAGTATAAAATTTAAGCACCTTGCCTCAAACTTCATTAATTTTGTCATACTCATAAGTATGAATTCAAAGGGACAGAATGGGCATAGTTGGAATTATAAACAGAGGAAGCAGCATTTTAGCTCTTTCTTAAGTTACATGATTCCTGTCTGGAGTTAACCCAACCTAGAAAGAACAGGTAGTGCTGAGCACAAGGCAAGAAGCACAGGCCTTCTGAAGGGAAAAAAATGGATTATTTCTATTGCATTAGGTATTTAATCATTATTTCCTAAGACAGAAAAAAAAAAAAGGAAATAATTATCCAGTAAATACACATTTAAAAACAGGTGTTCTAACAATAATATATTGTACTCTTTTTCCACCAGTCTTCCCTTTCTAATAATCTTAAGGAGCTACAGCTAGCATTATTGCTACTCAAAAGGCCTGTTGTCCCTACTAAGACAACATTTACACTTCAGTTGACAACATAGTATAAAATAGAAGCAGACATGTAACTCCTTAAAGCTTATTTGTGGGCAGTTCCTTATAAATTGAGATGATTTATTTGGATCTACGACCAAAGGAATACACTAGTTCTCCTAATCCACATTCTGATAGGAGGCCATTTGGTACTACCTACTCTGCAGATATAAATGACTCATTAATGCTCTGTGAAGGGGAAAAAAAGTTGTGATTGCAGCTAAGTCAGACACATAACGATGTGATGCATCTTATCATCTTAACTTACACTAATTCAATTTGTAATTGAATATTTAGAACACTACTTTGACAGACTAAACCAAATGTTCCTTTAACCGAAATTCTCATCCGGAAGCAATCTTTGAGAAGCCTGAAAAAAAAAAGGTATTCTGTTTCTAAAGACCTCAATATACTGGATGGACCCTCACATGCTATGCCATCCAACAAGAGGCAGGATGGACTCACCTGTTAGGACAGAAACTTTCTGATAAACTGAAACAATCACTTTAGAAACTACTAAAAAAAAAGTCTGAAGCAGAGAAAGACACACCATTCAGTTAGCATTAAACAGTACCTTTATGGAAAGCAGCAAGAGGAACTTGAAGGCATCTTGTGACTTGATATTTTCACTCCAGTTACCTTGCTTTTGCAAAAACAAAGTCAGTGCATGGCTATTTAAGTCAGCCTTAAGCATGGTGTTGGACTAAGTGATCTCCTGAAGGAAGTCCAACACAAACTAATCCTTTTATGCTAAGATTCCTTTATTCATATAATGGCAACACTGCTCATTTCCAAGGTGAAGAAGCTGGACAGTCATCAAGAAGACAAGAGAAAAAGCCTACTACTCTGCTTTTGAAAATGAAAACAGCAAATCCCTATGCTCCAGCAACTTCATCACTCCCTTTCTAAAGGGAGATCTACCTATGGACAAGACTTGAGGGAGGGGTTTTTTTTGGTGTGATGGATTATTTTGTTTTAAGGGGTGGGGTTTTTGTTTGTATTTTAAATCAGGACAACCTAGAAATCAGAAAAGGGAGAGACTCGGCAAAGAGATGAAAACTAGTATTTGATCTTACAAAAAAAAAGAAAAAGCATCGTGTCAGAGGGGACAATAGCACATGGTTTTAGCCTGAAGTTGTCAGACTTAGTTTTGACTTTATGTGATTTGGCTGAGGTGTCTGTGGGCTCATTAAAGGAATGCATACTTCTTGTGGATGTCCTCACTAAACATAAGAGTCTAAACCTTTGGCTTTAACCTAAGGTTGATACTCAGCCCGTTACAGCATTCAATTAAAATACAAGTTGAGTCAGCTAATGAGAACAGATATTAATCTTGATGAGGGTCTCTCTCTTGATGGAATGAATGCAGAAAGGGGCTCTTAAATTCTGACTGTGTAACAAACAAGCACCTTGGCCTATGCTGGGATTTGTAAAATGCTTTAGTTCTACTGTGCAATGATTTCCTAAAGAAATTCTAGAAGAGGTCTACAACAAATGACATAAAGCCTAGGTTTTATTTTGACATGGTGAATCAATCTGCTTTCTAGCAAGCCATGTCAAAAATAATCCACAAAAGAAAATTAAATACAATAGCTACCTTTACAAGTCAAAGATACTTAGGTGAAGTACTTATTTAAATATAGAACATATATATTTGAATCAAAATTGCCAGCTAATGAAGAGTTTTTCTTATTATGGCCAGTCTCATGAATAAATTGGTCACCTCAGAAGAATGAAACTATATCTCAGGAGATGTTATATTGCTTAGCTCTGCACTTCCAAATACGTTTCCTAACTCTGAAATATATCTAATGCAATACTACGTATCATGGCACCAGACAGCCTGGATCCGTAAAGGTGGTCATGGTATTCTTATTTCCAGATGAATTATCTGTGATACCATGAATATATAATATAAAATATAGCTTTTCAACAAAAAGGGACAGTTAACAGGAAACTAAAAACACCCCACATTAACAGATGGTAAAGCATTTTAAAAATACCAGTATTATTGCTCAAACATTTAATTTACAGTGTATAAAAATAGCCTTTTACAATAAAATTACAAAAAAAAAGTTGATATATTTAGAAGTATAAGTTGTCCAGCCATGAAAATATGGCTCTTCAAAGCCCTTTATTGTCTAGCAGATTTCATGATGCAAACGAGGACAGCATTCTCAGGGATGTGTAGCATTACAGCCATTTGGGTTTTTTATTTTTTTTTGCATCGTGAGATGGGCAAATCAATATATCAAACTAATTTCCAATGTGGCAACACCTGGGAACTTCTTCCAAATTTATAAATTGCTTTTCTTCATCTTTCCAAGCCCTGCTTTCATAACTGAACTTAGATGCTGCCTTCCTTATCCCCAAAAGCCCCAGTACTTCTGCTCTTGATTCAAACAGTAAAAAAGTGCAAATAATGGAAGCAATTTGTTTTACTTCTATTATTCACGGATGTATAGTAGAATTATAAGTGTTCAAGAAAATTACATTTCAGTTGCAAACTGTAAAGTGGCTAGGAAAGTCAAAACCAGCAGATGTCTACAATGGAATAATTTTCATTGGAAAAGGCTTCCAGAAAGATCAAAGAACAGAAAGCCAGAACTTACCTAATTTACAGCTGCTGACAGTAAGAATTTACTTTCTTACTAGTTCATCAGCATGTAAAGTGTCATTTGTATCCATTCATGCATCTTAATCCTTTTTCTTGTCATTCTTTCCAAATAGTGACTTTGGGTTAGGTTTAGATTTAGCAGTTACATTTTCTTTTTTTAAAATACTTTTTATTGCGATCATTCAAATGAAATTGACTTTGGAAGCTTTATGGATTGCTTCTATTAAAATTTGCTAAACATCAGATTATTTTAGAAGGCAAACAGATCCAGAAAATGTCAACAGTGACAGGATCGATACATGGAAAACATGTGACATTGAAGAAGAAAATACATATTCCAAAGGCAGCTAAATTCGAAGATGACCTTGAAATTCCCAGTAACCCATTTTTTCCATTAAGAAGCAAAAATAATTTTATCAGTGGCACTAGCCAAATTTGTGAAATATACCTTCCAGTCTTATATACCATAGTTCAGTTATAACATCTGGCAAGCAAAAGATATATCTTACCAACAAAGGATCCCTCCTATACAAAAAAGACTACTTGACAGGTTCTTCCATTTCAATAAACAAACATACCAAGCATAAGAAATTAGATGGTCCCCGAATGATGCATATTCCCAAGCACTCAGAACTACTGATATGCATAATGGAAGTTCATAAATGACCAGCATTTTAATATGCCTCTATTCTTACTTCCCATTTATGGCAACACGTGCTAATCACTGCAACACATTGCAAGACTAAAACAAAAAAAGTAATACTATATCAGACGTATCTCAGTAAACCCAAATAATTTAGGTTCACATTTATCAGAAGACACAATATAGCTTTTGCTTCAATTTTACTGTTTTGCTAGCTTGTGAAGTAATCGCCTCTTGTGAAATATAATTTCCGAATGATTTAATGACAATTAGAAAAGCAGACAGCTACGAAAAATAACGTTTTCAAATGAACTGATCAAAAAGTATCTCAAACCTCAAGCATACTGCATGAGTGAGCAGTTCCTTATTCACAGTTGCATTATAAAGCAAAATTGAAGGATGCAAGTTGCAATCATCACGTATCCTCTACAAAAGTAATTTCCTTATTTCACCACCTTTCTTCGTTAATGCAAGTTTTTTGCATTGTTCTTTAGTTCAGACACCGAACACCTTCTTAAACAGCGTGCTAACGCAGCCTTTGCAATCTCTCCTTAGAGCTTTAAATTACTAAACGACGCCAGGAGAATTTCCCGGCTCCACAGTCCAGGCCGTTTCACCTGCCTTTGCACAACAGCCCGCGGGCTCTGAGAACGCTCCCGGCAGGCTGTGCGAGGACGCTGCAACGAGTCCCTGCGAAGGCCTCGCGTCCCCTCGCCCAGTATGCAGCTACTGCGGGGCAGGCGGCAGCCACCAAGGGCAGCGGCCCCGCAGCGGGGAGGGACGCGCCAGACCAGGCGGCCGCCGCTCCCGGAGCGCGAAGGGCGGCAGGGGCACCCCCGGGCAGCGGCGCTCCCCGCGCTGTCCCCGGTAGCGGAGCGCAGTCGGACGGCGCCTCGCAGCCCCGCTTTCCCCGCCGCGCGGACCCCGGGGGAGGGGAGTGCTCCGCCGGGTTCCGCCGCTCCCCCGCTCCGAGCCGCCCTCGGCACCCCCGCACCCCGGCCTCACCCGCTGCTGTCGCTACGGACACCCTGCGCCGCTCCCTGCGGGATCTGGCGGCGAAGACGTGAGGGACGGCGGGGCTCGGCGCGGCCGCGGCACGGGCCCCACTCCGGCCGCTCCCGCCGCATGGAGGGGGAAGGGCTGGCCGGAGCAAAGGGAGATGAGGGGGCGTGGAGGAGCAGAGCCAGGACGGGACAGGATGGGGACGGATTGGGGAAGTGCGGGCGCGAAGTTCAGCGCCGACGGGAGCGCGGGGGCCGCTGCCGCCGCCTCATCGCCGCCCGCGCCGCACCGGGCCCGCGCCGCCGCCCGGCCGCCGTCGCCCGGCAACGCGCGCGCCCCCGCTGCCGCAGGCGCGCAGCTCCGCGCGGCAGCCCGCGCGCTCCCGGCGCCAGCGCACGCGCAGCCTGCACGCGGCGGCGCGCACCGGCCTTCCTTCACCCTCCCGACACCAGGGGGCGCTGCAGGCGGGGACGGGCACTATCGGCTGACCGCCGGGCAGTACCGAACCGCGGGAGCGAGCCACGAAGTGGCTGTAAGGTCGGGCTCCAGAAGATAATTGGAAAAGGGAGACCGTTTCCCTTGGCGTTGTCCCCTACGGACATCCGATCGCCTTGCTGAAACAGGAGGAGGAGGCTTAGGGATAAAAATCCTGTGTTTTCCCAGTTTTGCAGGTCACAGGATTGGAGGATGAAATAAAGGACATGACCAAATGCAGGTATATTTAGGCATACCTTTGGAATGGGCCAAGATTAACATATGCATGGACCTAAACTTTTAGCTAGGTAGGATGCTCTGGCACAGGATTAATAAAATTTGCAAATACTTTAGGCTTTGCTTAAAACATTGGTATTTAAGGACTAGATGCTTTGAAGATCTCAGGGCTAGCATGTAGTTGCTTCCTATCACTTTCAGTGTTGCTGTACCTTCAGCTTCCCAAAGCATTCTGAAACATATACCAGCTTTCTCTTAACATATGAAATGGCCAGTGCAATTGGGGTGACCCACTCATAGGAAAAAATCTGGCAAACGTGAAGAGTATATTTTGAAAGCTCAAAGCCCCAAAAGGATACTGAAAGAATCTATTTCCATTTAAGAAATCAGTAATTTAAAGCAAATTTCATGACTTGGTGTTGGGGGTTGAATTTCTTCCTTTTTTACTTATGGAATTTTTTTTTCCCATTGAATCGTGATTTTAAAGAGTTAAGAACTTAGCTAAGGGATAGAAGTAATTTATATGGACCAGGGTATAAGTTAGATAAGTAAATGGTAGGTTAATGTTATAAGCGAAATAGCCGAATTGTTTTATATGAAGAAATTTATTAATAACAATTTGGTTACAAAGAAATAAAAATCTACCACTAAAATAAAAATAAAAAGAGATCCTGAGCCCGGGGGTCGGCACCGGTGAACAGGGTCGGTCAGCGGTCTATCTGGCAAACAGCCCTCTCCCCTAGTTCACAAGAAACTGTTGCTGGAGCCTGAGTTTTATACAGTTTTTGTGCCCTCAGGCTAGATCCAGTGATGCAAATCTATTCAACTGTCCGGTATCAGTGTTTTCTATTCTTCTCTACTTGCGTTGAATAGTCCTTCCTGGGCTTATTGGAAGCCCTTTGTGTTTCCATCCAGGGGTCCGATAATGTTGTCCAGATGGTATCATTATCTTGTCAGGGGGTGATGATCGCCCTTATCTGAGTCATTGTGGCGTTGCCTCATTCGAAAAAGGTGTTGCTTCGCCCTGTGTCTTCAAATGCAAATGAAGTCTCCCTCGGAGTTTAAGCTTCGCCCTGTGTCTTCGAATGCTAATGAAGCTTTCCCTGAGTTTGGGTTTTGCAATCTGATTTTTACAAGAGCGAGGAGTGCCTAGTATATTCACTATATTTAACTTCCAGCAATTTATATAAAATATTATCACAAGCATGAATTAATTCTTAGCTTTCCTCATAACAGTTAATGATTATTAGAGGCCTAAGATAGAGCTAATTGTTATATTATGAGCATGTTTATAGAAGAAAGTGGAGTAAGTGAACCATTATAAGAACAGATTGAAACCAGTAAGAACAATAGCCAGCACCTGGACTTTTATATCAATCAATCACGAAGCAAGGGACCTTGGATCGTGCCAGAGGGTCACAGAGACCTGATGAAGACTTTCCTGACTTCATCCTTTGAGACCACTGACCCAATTTGAGACCACTGACCAAATTCAAGAGAAGAATTGCGCATGCGTGAAGGACTAATAGCCTCATTTTAATACCAAACGGGGATGTGAGGTGCTAGAGTTATGCATATGTATTGTATGTAAGATCTTAAGAAATAGAGGGCAAAGAACCTTGTTCAGGGTGGTCATGCCTTTCGGAGACAACTCTCGGCCCGCTAGTGAATAAACATACCACTTTCTAACTTTAATTAGTTAGAGGGTCTTTATCCGTGATCATATTGGTTTTTAATGATTCACGATAAGTTGCTAGGAGACTAAATGCTGGGTACTTGTGGGTGCTTGACCAAAACCAGGAGGTGGCCAAAAGTCGGGAGAGGAGGATAACATTGGGGCTACACTTCTTTTTTCTCTGCTTCCGTCAGAGGGGAAGGGGAAGCTGCTCTCTCGCTCGGCATCAGAAGGAGGTGTGGCTTTACTGCGGGGAGGATTCATTGTCACCCCCGAGGTCCAGTCCTACCTTGGGATCTACCACCACCTATTATCATGGTCCAGGAATTCTGAGCTCACCATCTCCTACCTTGCTGGAGCTGGCCTGCCGCTGTAATGCCCCGCCCCTCTTTGGCACTGCTCTGAGTCTTTTTTTGCTACGCTGTAGCTCTGCACCCCCAGCCCACCAGGACATCCCACAGTTCCAGCTACCACTGCGGAGCTTCTACTGTATCTTATCTGTAATACACAGGGCAGGAAATTTTTCTCCTTTTAAAAGCCTTTATTAGGATCAGCTCAGGGTGGGGGCCTGATAGGTCGAGTGCACGCCGCTGCTGCTCCCAGAAGCAACTCGGAGGAGGAGGTGTGCAGCAGCTTCATCCACTGGAGTGAAGGCAGAGTCAGGTTCACGGTCCTTACGGCCGATCCCGAAGGCTGTGTTGGTGCTGAAATTCCAGGGGTTCCCTCTCTGGGCAACGTCTCTAAGAGTCAGGGTGAGGGGGCGAAAACCGCTCAACCTTGGGAGGAGGCAGTCTCACTCCTTGCATGGTCCATCCATGTGTCTTGGTGGTTCAGTCTAATAAAATTTTTCTAAATTCGGAGCAGTCTCTTCTTAATTTCTTCTCCCAGCTGGCACTGCATCACTTCTATTTGCATGTCTGCTGGATCTCCCCTCCCCTTCGTTTCTAGTTGCGGCTACGGGGCTCAAAAGGTGCAACAGAAAGGGAACAAAGGAAGGTGGATGCCCGGTGATTAACAGAGGGGGTGAACATTTAACAAGGAGCATCGAACTGACAAAGACTTCATTTGCAACAAAATTACCTTGTCTATCTCATTATCCACCAGCCCAGGATTTATTCAAGGTTCCAGTTTGGTGCTCCTCAGAGTCCTGCAGGGGCACTGGGGTCAGACTGCATCGTGGTTTTGTGAAGCAAAGCCTCTCCATCCCTTTCCATCTCCGCCGAGAAGGATGTCACAAGGTTTCCTGGTTCTGTTTTGTTGTTAATACTGTAGTTGTTTTTTTGTTTGCCTTGTTATACATACTAGTAAAGAACTGTTATTCCTACCCCCATACCTTTTCCTGAGAGCCCCTTAATTTCAAAATTATAATAATTCAGAGGGAGGGGGTTTACACTCTCCATTCTAAGGGAGGCTCTGGCTTTCCCTGGCAGACACCTGTGATATGCGGAAAGACTCTAAAACTGAAAGACAAAGTGAGTTATAAAGTAGGTATGTAGTTTATTCAACAGGGCACATGTGGGATTGTTCCGCAAAGACATGCGCATCTACTCGCTCTCAGCATTCCTTTTTAGCCTCTAAAATGTTACATATACATTGGGTTTTGCAATACATCTATGCATATTCATTTCCTGGCTCCACCTTGTCCCACTTCGTATGCTAATTCACTTATCAGTCCCTTGCACCTGCGTACTTGTCTCTGGTGGTCGTCTTGGGGGTCGCAGAGGATGAAGTAAGTGGTCTTCATCAAAGTTGACCTTTTCACCCAGTCTCCTTGCGCATGCTTACTGATCCTTTGGTTACAGTCCAAACCATGAGGCTGGTCTAATCTGGTTCCGGGGGTCTGAGGAGCCTTGTTATCTGGGTAGCCTTGTAGCGTACTTTGTCCTGTTTTTGGTGAACATCATCCTTCCCTTATCACACATCCTTGCGTTCTTTCATACTGCTGCATGTACACCCTATCTCCCATGTACACCCTGTTTTCTCTTTACAGACAGCACAGTAAAATGCAGCAAATATTAAGCAATACACATCATCTAAATATCTATTTCTAATCAATATCCATGTAACTCCTAACCACGTGTCTCACCTATTTTTCAAACTAAGACACTTGGGATGCACCACTTTGACTCATCCATTTTCTGATATTTAGGTTTTACAATATTGCTGCACTTTCTGCTTATGGTGGTGACTTGTACCTAGTCCATCAGTATATTAACCCAAGTTCAGTTCTGTTGTGTGTTTTACTGAGGACATTCTCCACTAGTCTTTAATCTCTAATATTTCTTTAAATGCTATTTATTTCATAAAACATTACACTTTTTAAAAAATGCAATTAGAATATTAATATTTAATAGATCAGTTGTAAGGGCTCTACATTGTATCACTACATCCGGACTTGTAGAATTAATTGCTGTAGCTGAGATGATTATCTAGGGAGAAAAAAAAAAATCTTCCAGTTGGAATTGTTCTGAACTGGATTTGTTGTCATAATGCTAAAGTGTGTGGACTGATGTTAGACTGTTAAATGGAAGCAGCTGAGGATTTTTGCACAAAAATTCAGTCCTGTGCTCAATGAAGTAGGGGAGTATTTTAGCCTTGATTTCATTCTGCTTAATACTACAACTTGTTTTGAAATCTATTTGCCTGTTAGCTTTTGGATTCAACAACAAGGTTGAATTTTTCAGGATCAGTTGAAATATTTTTTCAGCGTCAGTTTTACTGCTAAGTCCCTTAGCTTTCTTCGAAAAATCCAGTCCACATGCTGGGAAAAACTGATTGTTATTTGGATCCCACATATCAAAGTTTATAAATAGCACCAGAATAAATAATACATATCAGTGCGGTGATTTCAGATCATATAAAGAACTTTCAGAGCCACTTTGTCTAGGAGAAAAATTGAAACACAGACATTAAAACACTTGACCAAAGCCATGAAGCACAAGTCGAATGCTACCAATTTGTATGTGCTGAGACTGTAAGTGTCAAACTTTTGACCATTTTGAAGTGCTTTGAAACATGGAGATGTAATATTTTCTCTCCTTTTTTAAACGTGGAGAGAAAAATAACTGCTAAGGCTTGTGAGTGGGTTTACTTCCTAAGAACTTCCAACTGATTTAGAAGAGTTTGTGAAGTGGTTTTCTTAGTGTCATTCAAAGCAGAATAAAGGAACAAGTTGAACTTGCATTTTCATTTTCTGCCCTCAACCTTTTAGCTTAGCCTGTAAAACCAGGAATCAAAAATAGGATAAACTGTGCAAAAGTAGACTGGGATTCTCATCACTCCTGTTTGAGGGCATTTTCCTCCTCTCCCTCTTGTCCTCACCCTGCCTGCTCTCACTCCCTCACTGTCTTAGCAACAAGATTCACTGGCTGACTATAGCTAACTTGTCTTCTACCCCCTCAAACCAATTAGTTCATCTATTTAAATCATGCATCAAAGAAGCCTGCCCGCTTTGAGCATACAGCTCACTTAGGGCTCAATCCTACAATCTTCAATTTTTAAGGCAGCAAGAGTTTGCAATTGACTCAAATTACATGAGGATAGGACCTTTTGTGTTCTAATTTCTTTACAAAAGCTGTACCGTGATGAAGAGGATGCTGGTGCTATCACTGTTTTCCTTCATCTGCCTTTTTCTTTATTTGAAGAACACAACAATATAGGGAAAAGTCCTTAAATAATGGAGAAAGTAACTAAAACATCTATTCACAACTACTGCTTATTCATTATCTGTTATAAATGCATTATATATAGTTGGCTTTTTGCAAATATTAAAATGAATATTGTATGTATAATGTAGGAAGATTGTACTGTATTTTCTTTTAATTAATAGAAGTTAGAAATGTGATGAATATATTTTTTTATGATTGCAACATAGTGTTAGAAGTAAAAGACTAGAGCTTTTTCCTGTAACTAGCCAGACCAGAAGAAAGAGGTGTTATCCTTCATTCCTGCATGAAAATTGCTGACCAAAAAGCTATTGAACTTCTGTTATCAAGTATCTTGTCCAAATGAAGATGACCAGAACCCCAGGAGAAGAATTTATGGGACCTGTGCTACCAGACAGAATGGAGCCACCCACAGATAAAGTGGTTGGGCGGAGTTGAAACTGAACAAAGAAAATTCACACTCAAAAGGAATGTTTGAATCATGCATGTGAACTTTTAAATATGCAACAAGCTGACACTTATAAGGAACAAACTTTTTGTTAGCAAGTGTGTGCTGGCTGGCTAGGTGCCAAGCATCCTCGGCCGAGAAAATGTATTTTGCTTTTGTCTCTCCTAATTGTCTATTTTCTTTTTATTTTTTAATTAAACTTCTAAATTTTTCCAAGAAAGTGAGCCTTGTTTTTCACATCTGTTCCTGAAAATTGCAAAAATTGGATTTGGTGAGCAATTTGAACATTCAGTAGAAAACTCAGAGCATCCAGGAGAAAACAGCACTGTAGTAGAAATGACTACAGCATGCCTTTTTGTCAAAGCTTTTAATCAAAATCATGAACCCATCAACAGTCTTTTAGTGCATATTTTAACGAAATGCTAAACATTGCACAGATCTCAGAAGGAAGCCTTCTGCTCTTTTTGCACTCCTAACAATCTTTGGCATAATGAGGTGTGACAAATTGATTTAAAATGTAGTTGCAGGAAGAAGAGCAGGAGAGCTTTGCTCTGCCTTGTGGGTGTTGTAGTCGTTTTGCAGCCTCACTGCCTGGGCAGCAATAGGAACCTGGACTCTAAGTCCCACAGCTCCCACTAGAGTCTGCCGCACAGGCTCAGAGCTCATAAGCGAGGAGGGGGTGACTACATTGTGTCTATTGTGTTTTTTTGGTTTTTTTGGTGGGTTTTTTTTTCCCCTGGCATTTTGCACGTTTCACGAGAGGTGTAAATCGGGAGTAAAAAGCATGGCAGATGAGCAAGAATTAATGTGCAAACTCGAGAGCATCAAGGAGATCAGGTATGTATGTTTGCTTTGTGCCCCATCAGTTACATGAAGCAGCTTTTTCCTCGGGGGAGCGGAGGAATTGCATCGATCTGAAAGTAGCTATTGTGCTACTGACGGAAAAAAAAAAAAAACAACTACCGCTGGGTTTACGATGAGTGCTCAAAATACATTTTTCTAAGCAGGGAGGGAGCATCTGCTGCTAGGAATCGCCGCTGGGATGCGTAGTGGAGGGTGGTAATGGTCGTGCATTTCCAGAGCACCAGCCCCGAGTGGTAACACGGGAAGGCGGAGTGCGCGGGTGGGAAGGACTGAGCAGCCCCAGCGCAGCTGGGGGGAGTGGTGTCGGGCCGCAGGTGTCGTAGGGGTTTGTTTGTTTGTAAGTACTTTGAATTAGTATTTCATATTCATGAGGATCTGAGTCTGTTATTTTGCCCCACTCACTCCCGGGCAGGAGCCTTGTCGGGCTGAGGAGGAAGGGGTTGATGGCAAGGAAAGCAGTCCCAAATCCGAGGGCGGACGTGCCCTCGGGCAGGACAGGGCTGGGCAGCGCTGCAGGCACCGGCAGAGCCCCACCGGGGTGCAGGACAGCAATCCATCCATCCATCCATCCATCCATCCATCCATCCATCCATCCATCCATCCATCCATCCATCCATCCATCCATCCCCCGCGGAGGGCGGCGTTAGGGCCCGTCGGGGAGCGGTGGATCCGTGCGGGTGATGAGAGGGGAGAGGCTCAGCCTTAGCGGCTTCTCTGCCCTGCCCTCCCCTCTGGCCGAAGGCGGGGAGCGACCGAGGGAACCCTTCGGAGATCTCCCACCCTGCTGCTTCTGGCGCCGCCCGAGGCGCCTGGGGATAGGGACACACTGCACCGGGGCTGTTTCCGCCGTCCCCTCCTGCCATAAGGCCGGAGCTGCCTCGGGCTGCGGTTCACGCAGTGCAAAACACCAGGAATTTGTATATAGCGTCCTTTATAAAAGGGTGAGTTGCAGGATGCTTTGGAAGAGGGGGCTCATAAAAAGCCAGGCAGACTGCAGCACGTGCCCGCATCGGGAACGTTTTTCATAACTTTAGGTAGGGCATTCCCACCCCTTGGCTTAGGGCACTGATTTTCAGGATTAGGCCTGAGCTGTCTGTTTAGTTGGAAGTGGTGCAGCCGAAAGCCAAAACACGTTAGAGAGGGCAGTGATTTTGAATGCAGCTGGGAGGTGGAAGGCATGCGGACTGGGAAACCCCAGAGCGATGAGAAGTGTTTTGGGACATGACAGCCAGAGAGGGGCTATCAGAGAGAGAGGAGAGAGGGCTGGCAAGGAATCACAGTTCCCAGGTGATCACAGGGACTTCTGGCTGGTTACAGCATCTCTAAGAAGCACATTTAACCATGGAGCAAGTGAATTAGGCAGCAGAGTATGGGCCTTAGCCTTCTTCACACAATACCACAAAGGTGAACAAAGATCAAGCAAAAATATTTGTCTGTCTAGTATCCCCAAACTATTTGTAGAAAGAGATATGACAGTGTAAGAACAATGATTTAAGAACTCAACTGGTAGACAGGCTCTGTTTTAGAAAACAGATCTAAGTATGGCCTACTACAGTGTGTGGTCCAATTACTGTAACACTTAATTTAAATTTTTTTTTTCAGTGAGAGTGGTATCCTGTATTTGGAAATTTACAGTGCATTCAGTTTTCTGATCACATATTCAAAGATGATATATAAACTGCACTTGACAGATTTTTGCTATTATTTTGTGGCATAAGGTAGAGCTAAGGTGATGTTTAGTTTTAGTGTACAATGAAGTATCAAAAAAGTTGCTTGAATGTATTTTAAATAAAAAAGAATCAATGTCAAAAAGTCAGTCCTACTTGCAACACTGATGTCCATTTTGAGTCACCTTTAACAAAATCTGATCAAATAAACCTATTTATTTATTCCCAAATCTTTTAAAAGAAGCTTGCATTCTATGAAGAATTTCCTTCAAAATAAACATGAGATTTCCCTATGTTTACAGATTCACCTTTGATAGATTTAGCAGACTAATCTGCATTCCATGTATTCTACAGGCAGAGGGGAAAGAAGTCTTCATGAACAAAATCAAAGAACTTGCCCATTTGTGTAGTTGATCTCTATCATGTATTAAAGGCAGCTTAGCTGGGTTTTGAAGGGATGTGAGAATCTGATTTTGAATCTGGAATCAGATATCTATGTCCATATCTGTATCTATAGATAAATACATATAATTTGTAGTCAAGGGAATACTGCTTTCAGTAAATCCATTGTATGCCCACAAGCCAAACATATATGCACATGCTGATTTATATGCATTAAATACTTCCACAGAAATAACCCAGTCATAAAATTAAGTAAATACCTAAAGACTCAGTGTTCTGACTGGGAGGAGATAAAAGAGAACGAAAGTGAATTTACTGATGAGAGATGCACACACATGTCAAATACAAGAGAGGAAACAGGAATTTTTAAATTGTTCTTTCTTAAATCTCCTTCATTCATATTATCCCTGCCCAGACCGCCCGCTTCTGAATACATATTGAAGAAGTTATTTGTGATACTGTTTTTATCTCTTGCAGCTTTATAAACTCCTGAAGTGAGAGAGGGAAGAACCCAGGTCATATTACTAGCTATGACACTTGGAATACATAACCATAATTAATTGTCCAAGTGACTGACCCTGCTTTCTGCCATGCTCTGTTAAAACCTGGCAACATTCTATTGATTTCATAATTCAGTACAAGAATTCTCTTACCACTGAAAAGCTCAGCAAAAGAGCTGGCATTAGAATTCAGTATTCTCCTTGTACCTCACTTTCTCTCAGACACATTTAGTGTCATTCTTGTCTATTGCTGCTATTGCCTTCTTTCATCTGTCTAATCCCATATAAACTGACACCTCACAAAAATATGTTTCAGTGACTTACTGTTGTCTTTTTAATTATCTTTTTAACTATTGCTGGGATTCAGGAATAAGACTTTGCAGATGGAAAAAATAAAGGCACGACTGAAAGCAGAATTTGAAGCGCTGGAGTCTGAGGAGAGGCACCTGAAAGAATATAAACAGGAAATGGACCTGCTGCTGCAAGAGAAGATGGCCCACGTGGAGGAGCTGCGGCTGATCCACGCTGACATTAATGTGGTATGTGACAGCCCAGCTCAGACAGTCTGACTAAGACACAGCTGGATATGAATCATTACACAGGTTGTGGAAATGTGCACATGAGTGAACCGTCACTGATTCAATAATGTGGACTTTACAACACCAGAGGGTGCAAAGTAAATTTACCTCAGGATAATTGTTTTTTCCCTTTGTAGGGCAGGATATGTTGTCATAATAAGCTGTTGCACTGAGAGGATAGATAACCAAGCCTATTGTGGCTATAACTTTACCAGTAGCCACAGTGATACCACTACAGCTGTCCCATAGAAAACAGTTCTTCCTGTTAGGCTTTTCTCATTTAGCACTCAGAAACTTTGGCAGCTAGGTGGGACTAAGAGATTTTGAGAAAATACATAGTGTTTGTTAAGTTCATAGTAAGAGCTGACCTTCATCACGGAGTGGAATCACCAAACATCAAGAAGCACCAGCCTGAAGGGAATTAATACAAATAAGAAAAAAACCAATTTATAAACAGGTAAGATTAGCCAATTAGAGGGGCTAAATAGGGAATGCATTTTTAAATACATTTTTTATGTCATGTTAGGGCACTTACATGGGATTTTTAGCTCTGAAGGTATCTCTGTGTTGCACCAGAAGAAAAAAACTCCAACAAGTAAAAAAGTACAAGCTATTACTGAATGTGCAGACTGCATTTATTTATGACTTCAAATGTCTGCTCCCCTGTCCAGCTGCATAACCTCAGCCTCTGTTTCATCCTCCTCTCTTTTCCCAGTCAGATTGTCTTTTTCTCTGCTGCTTTTCCCACTCGCTGCAGTAAGAGAAGCAGAAACCTTTCCTTAGCTTGTTAGTTAACTTCTGCCAGTAGTGTTCTGAACTTAGAAACACAGAAAATTAGTTTATGCTACTTTAAGCTCTTTTTTAATGTCTCTTGAGAGTTTTCCATAGCTCCTCACATGCCAACTTTATTTGTAGCCTCTCTGCTTTTTCTGTTGTTCAGAAGGTCCTATAGCTTGAGTGCACCTTTTTAAAATGAAAATGCATCTCATATGTCACTTTCTGTTGCTTCTTCTTTGCCCATTTTTCATCCTCCCAATACCTTAAGTCTTTACTATTGCGTTGTCTCAAATCTCTTCCAACTTGAGTGAGAAAAATCTCTTCTTTCTGATACAATCTGTTGCTCAGAGAGGAACAGTTCTTTAAAAACATGCTCAACCTCCTGTTTCAGATGGAGAACACTATCAAGCAGTCTGAGAATGATCTTAACAAGCTCTTGGAATCTACTCGCCGGCTACACGAGGAGTACAAGCCCCTAAAGGAGCACGTAGATGCCCTGAGAATGACTCTGGGGTTGCAGAGGCTGCCAGACCTATGTGAAGAGGAAGAGAAACTGTCCCTTGAGTAAGTCTCCAAAGCAAACATTCTCTGGCTTTATGCTTTCTTTCAGTTCTACTGGTCATTTTCTCATTTTAATTTTGTTGGTAGGTGGAATAAAAAACAAACCCAAGAGGTAAGCATGAAAAATAAAAGTTAACAAAAAAGAGATATGGAGGACATGTATTTGATAAGATTCAGTCTGAATTTGTTCCAAGTTAAATTTAGGTTATTCCAAGCTGCAAACTCTACATACCACATGCAAACATTCAAAGGTGGTCGGTCTTCTAGGTTTTATAGCATATGTTGCTTTTTCTATCTTTTTCTTTTTCCCTGAAAATTACTTGTTTAGCAAGCAATACTAGGAGGCAATACATGAGAGGGGTACAAATCAAGTATTCTTCAGTTGGATTGTTCTGCTGCTAGTCAGAGTTTTACTTTTTGCTGCCTGCACATGGCAGTGGCTTTTAGCCAAATACCTGTGACTGTCAACAAGTTTCCCTGAGATGTGCAATAGATTTGGGTAAAAAATCACAGTCTCATTTTTACATATAACCTAGGCAGGGGAGAGTGACAGAATTAGTTACTATTCAAAGAACAGTGTCCTTTGTTTAACAGATCAGTTTTAAATGCAAAGGACGTTTTAATAAGCATATATTTCTCTTATTGCCCAGCACAATTAACACAGTTTTCACAGGCACACAGTTTTCAAGATTTCCTTTATATTTCTATAGAAATGTTGTTTTACATTCCAAACACCTTGATGCTACAAAGAATGTATTAATCTGTTTATTAATCTGTTGTGTACAAAAGTTATTAATTTTAACAAAATAAAATAGAAAGACTGTTTGACAGAGGTGCATCTGAAGCTGTTGTCTATTTTTCATCTTACTAGATTTATATCTGGTCTGGAATCTGGCTGAAGTGTAGAAATGCAGAAGAAAACATCACATATTCTATTTATGAACTAGTCAATGTGTAGGCAATTTGGCAGTTTGACTCTAGTGGAGGAACATGATAGGGAAATGTGATACACTGTATTTTAACACCAAATATCCTTTACAGACTAATGAAATACTCCAGAAGGTGGTTACATTTTTTGTTTGTCATTCTTTTGTCTAGCTACTTTGAAAAGCAAAAAGCAGAATGGCAGACAGAACCACAGGAGCCTCCCATCCCAGAGTCTCTGGCTGCAGCTGCAGCAGCTGCTCAACAGCTGCAAGTGGCCAGGAAGCAAGATACCAGACAGACAGCAACTTTCAGACAGCAGCCACCTCCAATGAAGGTCAGGAGATGGAATGTGCTGGGTTTTCTCTTTTGTCATTGGAATGCACTATGTTTAGAAAGTGATCAGTATTTGTGAAAAGGAAAAATTACGTGTCCTGATTCTGATTTTCCTTGCAGTGGTTCAAAACAAGAGCAAGCAGTAGACTAAAGTAGTAGCACCAGTCATCAAGGGTTAAGGATAAGACTCTTTTAGGACTTAAGAGTCACCCTCAGCAGAGATGTAGGCAATTCTCACTCTTGTGTTTCACATGGGAGCAAGGCATGTAAGAGAGAGAAAAAAATCTTGGCAAAAGAAAAAGTAGTGGCTCTTAGTTAATGCCATATGGAGTCATATTAAAAGCAATGCACATATTTTATGAGTGAAATCACCAATGGTATAAATTACCAGGAAAGGTGATTGCTTCTGCACTTGGGATCTTCAAGAGTAACATGTGGATTAATGTAACATAACCACAGGCACTTAAGTGACAGTTTTACTCAGCTCCTTATGTAGTGAGAAGAGTTAAGTAGTTACATAGGGGTATTCATCCCACCCAGGTTCCAGAGTCACTAAGAAGGCAAACTGATGTAGGTACACCCCAAAGTAATATACTTACTATCTGTAATTAGGCAATTGAAAAGCCTTTCTGCAAGTAATAGGCTTCAGTCAAACATAAATTAAAGGGCTTAGTCTGGAGCAAAAGGGCAGAGTTCTGTACCTTGTGTTAAATATGTGGAATTCATCCAATCACCTGCTCCTGCCTTCAATTCTGTGACATTGCAGTTGGCCATCACTGTAACTTCTCTGACTCAGTGAGCTATTAGGCAGGTAAACACCTTTAAAACTTCTCTGTAACATTTAACACAAAATAGAATTTAAAGTTATTGATACATGTATGAACCACGTCTGCAGAAATGTAGTTTTAATTCAATGAGATGCTCTTGGTTTTCAGTTGGCCTGAAATCACAATCCACATACCTAGATTGTATAGAATGTAGCACCAGTTTGCCTTTGAAGGCAAGGAGCCTTGTTTTTGTCTGCACTGTAACTTAGAGTGTGATACTCAATAACCCATGTACCAACGCCACTTTGATGTTTGTAACAAGAGGCTGCAATTGCATTTCAGGCATGTTTGTCATGTCACCAACAAATCCATCGGAATGCGCCCATATGTCCACTCTGCAAAGCAAAGAGCCGATCTCGGAATCCCAAAAAGCCCAAGAGGAAACAGGATGAATGAAATCCAGAAGATTGACAAGCTGTGTGACCTGTCCCAGTACTCTTCCAGTAGAATGGCAAATTTGCCCAGACTTTACTGAATTGCAGTCTCAAGTATGACCGTCTCATTGTTTTCTATTTAAATGCAATGTAAGCACAATGTTCCTGCTCTAAGTTCCTTCCAGTCTTTAGGATTTGGTTTTAGGAAAGTAAATATTACTGGTGCTACAGTTTAACATTTCAATTGTTCCATCTTTTGTACTCCTAAACAAACTGGAATTCTTTGTGCAAGTATCCTAAATGTCAGGCTATTTCTATTGACCATATGTGATTACCTATCGATGATTGCGAGAGAGACGGGAAGACTGACTGGTGGTCAGAATTCGTTCTTTACTGTGAGCTACAAATGTTTATATATCATTCTAGGAAGGCTAGTAATTTTTTACAACAATGATTAGGTTAAACATCACACAAACAAACTTATACATTTTACAACATCTCTAGCTTGCAGAGATTGATTCAATCTTCTTTTCCTGTTGCCAGTCTTGATCCAATCTTCTGGTAATCTTCAAAGCTCTATTTGTTCTTGCCAAGGCATCTTGGTTATCAAACTGGCTATGCTAATTAAATCCACATCCTATGTCCACAATTACCACAAATGCTTTTATGTTCTCTTTTTAAAAAACAGATGTTACTTAAAGATTATTCTGTTTTCTCCTGTGTGGGAACGATGGGTCAGTCGGGATGGATGGAGACGAGAGATCTCTGGAGTCAAGCCTAGTTTTGGAGCATGCAGTTTATTGCACAGGGCATGGGTGAAAGGGCCCGGCTACGAGCTGCCAGCCGCAGCTCGGAGCAGGTCCAAGAGGGTGAGAAGAGAGGGAAGAAGAGAAGGAGCAAGAGAGCAAGAGAAGAGGAAGAGAGAAAGAGAGAGAGAGAGGTTCCCATTACAATACATTAAATCTTCTTCTATACTGAATATTCTAATTTACACCAACCAATCTAGTACAAGATACAAATCCTATAGCATTTACATACAGCCTATAAGAATCACTACATTACCATACAGTGTTATATTTTAAACCCTAAAAACTACTCTTTGGACCCTTCTTGCTGAGCTAGTAGGGTCTGTTTTGACCCTTAGACTTTCGGTAAGGAGAAGAGCATTGTTTCATCAAGGGGGGATTACTTTCAGCTGACCATACCATTGTTTTCCAGTTGTTCAGTAACTAAAGCTTGGCATCTTAGACATCAAAACTTGCCTTCAACTCTATTTCACTTATATGTTTCATATTCTCCTCCCCAACACTCCTGATAACAGGAGATTATTTGAAGTGCTGAAATAGCAGACTGTTTGTTTGTTTCACTGAAGAACAATTTGTTTTCCAGTCTCTAAGACTGAGTAGGTTTGGGTATCCAGTGGAACTCTTTAAACGGGAAATGTTCAGGGAAAATGAGATTTGTTATACAGAAAATCAATGCATTAAGGACACATATGGGTTTTGATTACTGAAGTTGATTGTACCATTCCCTCAAACTTGACTTAAAACTTGGAAAGATGCTGGCTGTGTATGAATTTCTGAAAGTGTTGTAATTTGCCATGCTTTAACATCTTAAGAGGTTATTATTTTTAGCAGTCAAAAGACTGATTGACTTAAGAACACGTCTGAAATGAACTGTATTAGTGGTCCTCCTAGACTCTATGGCTGACCAGCACACTGTGGTTCTCTAGGAAACATGCATGATATATCCCAGATCTCTATGTGCACAGACTGCACATCAGCCATTCTGCATGTCTTCTGTTCCTGGTTTCTACAGCCAAAATCTGGCAGACATATCCTCCACTGGAGCATAGGAAAGTTCAGGAATATGCATGAGGAACAGTGTCAACTAAAAATTATATATTTCACCATAGCCAACAAGCTTTGGTGACATTGTCCTCTGTCCTAGGTTACAATGTAAAATTGTGCCCAAAGTTTGTATTCTATCCCCATGAGCCGTTGGAGCCAGGGTGGGGCAGTGTTTTCCTTATCTTCTGTTAACGAGCCTAACAATGCCTTGCCACATGACTCATAGATAACTTCCTCCGGGAGTTATCTCTGTTTAATGGGCCATCAAGGACCCACTGCATGACTCATAGAATGAGATGATCCCCATTGTGAGATGCTTCACCCAGGGGGAGGAGCCAAGCATTCCCACCTGGATAAATCCAGGGTTTGGGACAGCACAAGCAGCTTTTATCCACTGGACTTCCAGAGGAGACAAGAGCTACCAGACCTTTCTACAGTAATCACTGCTTCGATCAGACCATCTCATCTGGACTGCCACTACCACCCTAACAGGGTGTCAGGTTGTATTCTGTCTCTGTCAGTGGGGGGGGGGGTTTGTACTATTACTTTTATTTTTGCTTTCATTTATTTCTTTTCTTTTCCTCTTATTAAATTGTGTTTCTGACTTGGAGTCTTTCACTGGTTTTGTTTTCAAACCAGCACATATTTTTTGGTGCCCAACGTGGGGCACGAAGTACTGAGAAAAGTCAGAATTACAATTTTGTATTGGGGAAAAAGACAGCTTTTCGCTATGATGCTCAGCATGCTTACATGTGTCTTGTACCTTGCTCTCTATATCTTTCCGCACATGGGGCACTATCTGCAGATCTTAATACTCTGGTGTAAACCAGGGTATGGCACTAAAATTGCTCTATTGGTCTATTATGTCTATTGCATGATAACCTGCGAGGCAATGTGCACAATTCGGAATATGTACTCAATTTGGTTGTCTTGTCCCGGTCTAGGATGTTTTGTTTGGGGCCTCAACAATCTCACCCAGCCACAGTGGGGAGGGGTAAAGAATAATTTTTTCCAGTCTTTCAGGCCTGATACAGCAGTTTTTGAAAATATTGAGTTGTTTCTGGATACCAAGGACAGCATAATGTTGTTGTTAGTGCTGCTTTCTCTTCTCTGCACAGCCTGCACCATGCTTAGAAACAAAACACTCCATGATGTAGTGCAGCGTCTTCTTGAGGCAGAAGAGAAAAGAAGGCAACAGTGTCCGAGTCTACGCAGACTGTCAAAGAGGAAACAGAAGCAAAAAAAACAGGCAACAGTGTCCGAGTCTACGCAGACTGTCACAGAGGAAACAGGAACCGAAATCAAGGCAACAGTGTCCGCATCTACGCAGACTGCCACAGAAGAGAAAGAAGCACCAAGCAAAGCCACAACGTCTGTGTCTGTGCAGGTTGTCACAGAGGAGAAAGAAGCCAAAAATGCCAGCATTTCCACACAAACCATCACTGAACTGGAACAGCCTAAACCGGTAGCAGTTGCCCCTGTTCAGAAGAAGAAAGCAAAGAGCAAATCAGTCCGTATAGTGACTGACGAGGATGCAGCAGGACCTTCGCACCAAGCAGAAGAGACAGAGCCAGAGATCATCACTCGCTCTCTGTCCCTGGGTGAGCTACGTGACCTGCGGAGGGAATTCACCCGCCAGACAAATGAATCCGTCCTGACCTGGCTGCTCCGTATCTGGGACGCTGCAGCCAATGACACCATTCTGGATGGAAGTGAGGCCAGGCAACTGGGATCGCTGTCACGGGATGTGGTCATTGACCAGGGGATCGGGAGAACCCAAGAAACTCTCAGCCTCTGGCGACGACTGCTAACAAGTGTGAAGGACAGATACCTTTGTAAAGAAGATCTCCAGGTGCACCAAGGAAAGTGGAACACAATGGAACAAGGTATCCGATGCCTGAGGGAATTGGCCGTGCTGGAGATCATTTTCTCAGAAGACGAGAGATTTCCTAAAAGCCCAGATGAAGTCCAGTGCACATCACAGATGTGGTTGAGATTCGCACGGCTTGGACCAGAGATGTACTCCCGTTACCTGGCAACACTGCAATGGAGGGCAGGCGAGGACAGGGTGGGTGTCTTGGTCAATAAACTAAGAATTTATGAGGACACTGTCACTGCCCCATTTCGTACCCATGTCTCATCCGTGGAAACAAGGCTGGCTGAGCAAGTCCGAAGCTTGATTGAAGAGGGCCATCAGAAACTAAAAAAAGAACTTAAGGAAGAAATTTACCACGTCTTGCCAGAACCAACAAGAGTCTCTGCCATTAGGAGCAGGCGTCCCCCAGCCAGGGAGAGAACATACACTCCACGAGGTAACCTCTGGTCTTTTCTTCTAGAGCATGGAGAAGACATGAGGAAGTGGGATGGAAAACCCACCTCCTCCTTAGCAGCCCGGGTACGTGAACTGAAAAGAGACACCCCTACCACAAGAAGTTCATCTAGAGTCAATGCTGCTCCAGTCTCTTGAGCACAAAACTCCAGACGGGATAGGAATGATGATATGACTGATCCTCTCCAAGAAACCTCAGGAACATATTTACAGGAAGAGAGTAGCATGTACCATGACCAGGAATAGGGGGGCCCTGCCTCTAGCCAGGTAGAGGAAAGGGACAATCGGATCTATTGGACTGTGTGGATCCGATGGCCTGGCACATCTGACCCACAAGAGTATACTGCTTTGATTGACACTGGCTCTCAATGTACCCTGATGTCATCAAGGTATGTAGGGACAGAATCTGTTTCTATTTCTGGAGTGACAGGAGGGTCCCAGCAGCTGACTGTAGTGGAGGCCGAAGTGAGTTTAACTGGGAACGGGTGGCAAAAACACCCCATTGTGACTGGCCCAGAGGCCCCATGCATCCTTGGCATAGACTATCTCAGAAATGGATATTTCAAAGACCCAAAAGGATATCGTTGGGCTTTTGGGATAGCTGCTGTAGAGACAGAAGGCATCAGACAACTGAATACCTTGCCTGGTCTCTCAGACGACCCCTCTGCTGTGGGACTGCTGAGAGTTGAAGAGCAACAGGTACCAATCGCCACAGCAACAGTGCACCGTCGGCAATACCGCACCGACAGAGACTCTGTGATTCCTATCCATGAGATGATTCGTAAACTGGAGAGCCAAGGGGTGGTCAGCAAGGCTCGTTCACCTTTCAACAGCCCCATCTGGCCTGTGCATAAGTCCAGTGGAGAATGGAGACTGACTGTGGATTATCGTGGTCTGAATGAAGTCACGCCACCACTGAGTGCTGCTGTACCAGACATGTTGGAGCTTCAGTACGAGCTAGAGTCTAAGGCAGCAAAGTGGTACGCGACCATCGACATTGCCAATGCCTTCTTCTCCATTCCTTTGGCAGCAGAGTGCAGGCCTCAATTTGCTTTCACCTGGAGGGGTGTGCAGTATACCTGGAACCGACTGCCCCAGGGGTGGAAGCACAGTCCCACAATCTGCCATGGACTGATCCAGACTGCATTGGAAAAAGGCGAGGCTCCTGAACATCTCCAGTATATTGATGACATTATTGTGTGGGGGAACACAGAAGGGGAAGTCTTCAAGAAAGGAGAAAAGATTGTCCAGATTCTACTAAAAGCTGGTTTCACCATTAAGCGAAGTAAGGTTAAGGGGCCGGCTCGAGAAATCCAGTTCCTGGGAGTCAAGTGGCAAGATGGTCATTGCCAGATACCCACAGAAGTAATCAACAAGATCACCGCGATGTCTCCACCAACCAGCAAGAAGGAAACACAAGCTTTCCTAGGCGCGATAGGCTTTTGGAGAATGCACATTCCTGAGTATAGCCAGATTGTGAGTCCTCTCTACCTGGTTACTCGCAAGAAGAACGATTTCCACTGGGGCCCTGAACAGCAGCAAGCCTTTGCCCAGATCAAGCAGGAGATCGCTCATGCGGTAGCCCTTGGCCCAGTGAGGACAGGACCAGATGTGAAGAATGTGCTCTACTCAGCAGCCGGGAACAATGGCCTGTTCTGGAGCCTATGGCAGAAGGTGCCTGGTGAGACTCGGGGTCGACCACTGGGATTCTGGAGTCGAAGCTACAGAGGGTCCGAAGCCAACTACACTCCCACGGAGAAGGAAATCTTGGCCGCCTATGAGGGAGTTCAAGCTGCCTCGGAAGTAATTGGCACTGAAGCACAGCTGCTTCTGGCACCCCGACTGCCGGTGCTGGGGTGGATGTTCAAGGGAAAGGTTCCTTCCACGCATCATGCAACCGACACTACTTGGAGCAAATGGATTGCCCTCATTACACAGCGCGCCCGAATTGGAAACCCAAATCGCCCTGGGATTCTGGAAGTTATAACGAACTGGCCTGAAGGTGAGACTTTTGGATTATCCTCTGAAGAAGAAGAGGAGCAAGTGACAGGAGCTGAGGAGGCCCCACTATATAACGAACTACCAGAGACTGAAAGACGATATGCCCTCTTCACTGATGGTTCCTGCCGAATTATAGGCGCTGACCAGAAATGGAAAGCTGCAGTATGGAGCCCCACACGACGAGTTGCACAAGCTACCGAGGGACAAGGTGGATCGAGTCAGATGGCAGAGCTTAAAGCTGTCCAGCTGGCTTTGGATATTGCTGAACGAGAGAAGTGGCCGAGGCTCTATCTCTACACCGACTCATGGATGGTAGCCAATGCCCTGTGGGGATGGCTGAATCGCTGGAAAAAGGCCAACTGGCAGCGCAGAGGGAAACCCATCTGGGCTGCTGAGATTTGGCAGGACATTGCCACCCGAGTAGAGAAGCTAACCGTGAAGGTTCGACACGTGGATGCACACGTACCCAAGAGTCGGGCTTATGAGGAGCATCGCAACAATGAGCAGGTAGACAAAGCTGCCAAGGTGGAAGTATCACAGGTGGATCTAGACTGGCAGCACAAGGGAGAATTATTCCTAGCTCGTTGGGCCCATGATGCCTCTGGTCATCAGGGAAGAGATGCAACATACCGATGGGCCCGTGACCGAGGGGTGGACCTTACTATGGACAGCATCTCACAAGTCATCCATGACTGTGAGACCTGCGCTGCAATCAAACAAGCCAAGCGGGTGAAGCCTTTGTGGTACGGTGAACGATGGTTGAAGTACAGGTATGGGGAAGCCTGGCAAATTGACTACATCACCCTTCCCCAGACCCGCCAAGGCAAGCGCTATGTGCTGACCATGGTAGAAGCAACCACAGGATGGCTGGAGACCTATCCTGTGCCTCATGCTACTGCCCGGAATACCATCCTGGGCCTTGAAAAGCAAGTCCTGTGGAGACACGGCACCCCAGAGAGAATCGAGTCAGACAACGGGACACATTTTAAGAACAGCCTTATAAACATCTGGGCCAAAGAACATGGTATTGAATGGATATATCACATCCCTTATCATGCACCAGCTGCCAGGAAAGTTGAACGGTGCAATGGACTATTAAAGACTACCCTGAAGGCACTTGGCGGAGAGACCTTCAAGAATTGGGACATAAACTTAGCCAAAGCCACCTGGATGGTCAACACCCGAGGCTCCATCAATCGAGCTGGTCCTGCCCAGTCTGAACCCTTGCACACAGTGGATGGAGATAAAGTCCCTGTGATACACATGAAAGGGATTTTAGGAAAGACTGTTTGGATTAATCCCACCTCAGGCAAAGGCAGACCCATCCGTGGGATTGTTTTTGCTCAAGGACCTGGTTATACTTGGTGGGTAATGCAAAAAGATGGAGAAACCCGTTGTGTACCACAAGGAGACCTAATTTTAAGTGAGAACTAGAATTAGTGTGTAAGGTTTCATTCTGTGTATATATGTATGTATCTGTGAGGGTATATGATGTAGATGGTGATAGAATAAGGGGTGGATTATGTCCTAGGTTACAATGTAAAATTGTGCCCAAAGTTTGTATTCTATCCCCATGAGCCGTTGGAGCCAGGGTGGGGCAGTGTTTCCCTTATCTTCTGTTCATGGGCCCATCAATGCCTTGCTGCATGACTCATAAATAACTCCCTCTGGGAGTTATCTCTGTTTAATGGGCCATCAAGGACCCACTGCATGACTCATAGAATGAGATGATCCCCATTGTGAGATGCTCCACCCAGGGGGAGGAGCCAAGCATTCCCACCTGGATAAATCCAGGGTTTGGGACAGCACAAGCAGCTTTTATCCACTGGACTTCCAGAGGAGACAAGAGCTACCAGACCTTTCTACAGTAATCACTGCTTCGATCAGACCATCTCATCTGGACTGCCACTACCACCCTAACAGGGTGTCAGGTTGTATTCTGTCTCTGTCAGTGTGGGGGGGGGGGTTTGTACTATTACTTTTATTTTTGCTTTCATTTATTTCTTTTCTTTTCCTCTTATTAAATTGTGTTTCTGACTTGGAGTCTTTCACTGGTTTTGCTTTCAAACCAGCACATCCTCCCTCAACCAAAACTTACTATTTTTTTGTCTTTTAATAGGTCATTTTCAAATATGCATTACTTCAGACCGGTTTGTTTTCTTGTTCCCTGTATGCCAAAAGAACCCTGACTAAAGCATCTGGAGTAGATCATTCCCTGTATGTCTTCCATTTGTTTCATGTAATGTAACAACAGTTCTTGCAATGGGGAGGATGACAGTGATCCACTTACAGAACTGGCACCTGAAATTTACTCATCTCTAATCCCAGTTTTGTGACCACCTTTGTTGCCTAAATTGATCTCAAGTGTTAAATATTCTTTTCACTAACTCTGGGACTCAGGAACTGCTTGTTCACATTCTTCTCTCTTTAGCCCAGGTTTCTCTCTACTATTATGTTAGAGTGGTTATATTGAGAATTTGGCTTTTTAGATAGGAAGAACAGGGAAGCCCCAAGTCTCTGCTCCAAGAACTTTGCTGAATACTGGCAAATGTAATAAATCCACATGATGCAATTTTGCTGGCCAAATCACATATGTCACCACTAATTTCCTAAGTCTGCCACAAAGTACACAAGTGATTTACTGAATATAGTCCTAAAACTTAAGCCAGGTTCAGGAGATATCCCCCCATTTTAATGTTACATAGTCAAATCAACATCTGTCAACAGCACTGAATGTGGACCACCTGCCCCTGAAATTATGTGAAGAGCAGATTATGCTAGCTGAATTACAGGGATTTGGTCTCTGAGATAGCAATAATGGAAGAAAGTCTGACTCCATGCTCCAAATGGCAATAGTGCATTATGCATGTTTTGTAGCACAAATACTGGATTCTACTGTTTGAAATGTCACAGTGGTCACATGCTGTGTGCCCTGCTCAGAGTAATTCCTATGGAGTTGAAGGGAAAATGCAGTTAAACGACAGTATGTGGACTTCCCCAAAGTGCATACATGAGAGCAGCATACTTTGATGGTAGTTGTACATAAATTTAAGAAGTAGTGACAGTGGAGTGGGCGAATGGTCTGCAATGAAGTAGTGTGAATAGAAGGATTGATTTGTAGAGACTTTGACTTACAGTTCTGAAATAGGTAGGGTTAGTCATAGTTGTTCTCACTTCACTGTGTGACCAAGATTGCAAAAGGTCTTAAGGACAAGACCTCTGAGGAGCAGCTGAGGACACTTGGCTTGTTCAGTTTGGAGAAAAGAGGGCTGAGAGGTGTCCTCATCACAGCCTACAACTTCCTCGAGGGGGAAGCAGAGGAGGAGGTGCTGATCACACTGATGACCAGCAAAAGGATATGAGGAAATAGAATTAAGCTGCATTGAGGGAAGTTCAGATTGGAAACCAGGAAAAGGTTCTTCTCTGAGAGAGTGGTCCATCATTGGTCCAGTGACCCAGGGAAGTGGCCAAGGCACCAAGCCTGTCAGGGTTTGAGGAGCACTCGGATGACACTCTTAGCCATACAGTTTAATGCTAGGTAATCCTGTGAGGAGCAGGGAGTTAGACTTGATGATCCTTATGGGTCCCTTCATACTTGAGATATTCTATGATTCTAGCCATTTCAAGGAGATAAAATATGTATTATGTATTAGGGGACCATGGGTTTGGGGCAGAGAGGGAAGAAGTATCTTTCATAGGGAAAGAGTATTCTTTTCTTTCACGGAATAACCACAGAAGTTTAACTGAAGAACTCTTCTTGTGACAGCCCCAGGCTCTTTTCTCCCAGACAATTCTCTCAAGAGGAATAATTATGAAATATTGATTTCTTGGTGTTCAGACAGAAGAGGAAGCTGTCTGAAGTACAGTTCTTCACACAAGTCTACTGCATTTTTGCTTCATGAAGCAACAATGGCTTCTTCCTTTGTATCTAAAGTCTTTGTGGATACTTCTTCACTTCACTTAAATTTATTCTTATTTGGATCAAATTCTCTGAATAGCCACAATGAGACCCTCCTCAAAGCTTAGGAGACTTTTATATTACTGAAGTCTGGTTTAACCCTGTCTTTGTCATTCCGTTTTTAAAAGGGTATCCAAGTGACAACAAAATAACTGAATTCTCTTGGTATAGATGGTTTCCAGGGTCTTTTCCTGGTTCATCACTTGCCTCAAAGAATAGTCCTGTTGTTCTGCAGCCAAACAGAAAAACCCCCAAATAAAATTCCAAGCCTTTCACCCTACCATCAACCCTAAGCTCATAAGTAAAAGGATGCAAACACTGAACTGTATCTAAATGCTTTTGTATAGAAATTTTCATACTCAAGGTGGGGTGGATCAATTGTCCAAACTTTAGTGCCATGGACACCATTAACTACAGAGAAAATGTAATGCAAATTTAAATACTTGCACTTCCTGAATTCAACCTTAGCTTTATAAACAGGACTCTGACTGAACCTGACAGTGGCTTCAATTTACATAATCTAAATTTAAAAAAATAGACATTGATGTGCTACTTTACACATACTATTCTAGAAAATTACTTCAATAGCACTTTAAATAAATAAAAAGTGCTTTATTCATTTATTTTACAGTTTTCCAATTCCTCCAGCATACATTTTCGTTTTAGTATTTAGGTATTCTGGCAATATCTGGTGTTTTCACTGGCTTCTGTGTTTTAAGTATTTTACTCCTGTGCCTGATAGGAGTAACAGTGTGAGATATGTTTAATTTGTCTGTACAGTCTTTTTTAATAAATGTTTGTTTCATGTCATGCTTTCCTCCTGCAGAGTATTTTCACATCTGTTATTTGCTTATGCTACTAAGAAGCCCAGGTGGTAAAACTCAGCTCTCTGATAATACAGGATACAAATGCAAATAAATTCCCTGAAAAAATCCTAACCCCCAACACACAGAAACTCAAATAGAGAAGTGCCATAGCTGAGATTTTTTCCACAGCTTGAATTCAGCGTGTCACATCATCACTGCTTTTCTCATTCCCTGTGGCTGGGGAACTTCTTAAAGCAACAATGACATTTTCACTAGATATGAACAACAACTGTAAAAGCTTTTCAGTTACACATGATAGGGTGAGACTCATAGCTCCCATAAGTGGATATAAATTGCTCCCTCCCACTAGACCTGGTTGTGCAGTCAGGGACCCAAACCACAGGGACTGTCACCACCAACAGGACACTGAACTGTCACACCAGCCTTTGCTTCTCCCAAACAGCTGTTGATATGTTGTCTGTAACACGTCTTACAGGCTATGATTTATTACAAGGTTTTATTTTATTAATGAGCAATGCTGGGAGTCTTTTTACTTGATATCTTGCTAAGAGGGAAGTTATTTTACTCATTAATTACAAGTACTAGATGTGAATAGGAGGAAGGGCTTTTGTTTTTTATCTGTTCCAGCTAGTTAACCACAGTATCTGGTGAGAAGAAAAGGAAGAAAAGTCATGCAGAGGTAGATCCTGGGAGATTGAAACACTGCCTTGTGGCCTGCCTTGAAGATGCTGGGGATGCTGGTGCACCTCTCATGCAGAGAGCATGTAGCACACACACAAACTCTGCCAGCAGATCCCAGTGAGTCCCCATTTCACAAGCTGGAAAAAGGAGCCATGCCTTCCCACCAGGAGGTCCTCCAGACTGGGCTTGCAAGTTGCCTTCAAGGGGAGAAAAAGGAAGATGGGACCCTGTTGAAGGATGGAAGGATGAAGGCCGGAGCAGTTGGATGTTCTTCAAGTATGTCTAAACCCGCCCTCACCATCACACTGGAAAAAGGGGCCCCAGGGTTGGTCCTGGGCAGGGCTCATGTCCTGGCTGCCAGAGGGATTCCTTCACCCAGACCACAGCACAGAAGTGCCCACATCACCAGTATCTGCTGAGGCTGGAAGGGTTTGTCCTGTGGCTTCTGATTCCTGCCCATGGCTGTGGCTGTTTTATCCCTGCTACCCAGGGCAAACCTCAGGCAATTCTGTGGTTTCATTCAGACACATTTATTCTAAGTGCATCGTCATGCCATCCACACTCTGCTGAGGATATTTTGTTTGGGAATTTCTCCTTTAACTCTTTGAATTCCTCTGTAAATAGGTAGCTGCCTTCACTTAGCGACTGCCTGAGTCATTTCCTCTCTAAGCAATCCTCTGGGTTTGCTCTGCAGTATTTCCTCTTCACATTTTCTACATCTTCTGATATTTTTCCTTTTTTAGCTGAAGCAGGCTGTTAAAAATAGCAACGGGATTGCACCGTGTATTTGTAAAATCGATACTACCGCCCCAAAGATCTCTTTATGTCCCTTCTTAGAATAATTTCAATTTTCAGTTGTATGATTATTAGGTCTTGAGGCAAGAGAAAGGTTGCATTTTAGTGGTCCTAAAAATACCCTCATCTTAATGAAGATATAAACTGCTTCAATATAATTCAGGTTTCTGTTTTGAAATATTACTGAAATAGTATTGACATAAACAATCTTGTCAAAATAGGAAAAACAGACTTAAGGGATGAAAGCTTTTTGTCACCTTTTCATTTGCACCAGATGCCTGGAGGATATCAGAGAATCATAGAGATTGGAATTTTTAAGGGTGGAAAAGACCTCTAAGATGAGTCCAACTGTTAACCCTGCACTGCCAAGTTCATCACTAATCCATGTCTCCAATTGCCACATTCACACATATTTTTCAGAACTTCAGGGATGGTGACTCCACCACTGCCCTGGGCAGCTCGTTCTAGTGTCTGACAACCCTTGCAGTGAAAAATATTTTCCTGATATCCAATCCAAAATCTATATACATACATATAAATATTGTATATACTGCTTTTCAATACACTCTTCTACAGTAGTTGACATAAATTATCACCTAGAACTGTCCTAATATGAGTTTATTTTTCACTGTAGAGAGATACCAAATTTCCAAGATGTGAAAGCCCAAACCCTGTAAGTCAGCGGAACAAGATGTGCTGCATTAACCAAGATCATTTCAGGGAAAGAAGAAAAAAAAAGAAAAAAAAAAAAAAAAAAAAAAGAGCCCTGGTTTTAGGTAAAGGAGGAATATTGGATTTACCAGCTGCAGTAGCATTGCTTTAAGAAAAACATGTCCCTGTCCCATTTCAGGGCAAGGACCTTGCTTAAACTATGGAGAATAAGGCTTAAATATGAGACTGTGCAGGTCCTGGGTCTAGCCCATCCTCAGAAATGGCCAAGGAAGCCTCTCTGTCAGAAGCACCCCATCCAGTGTGTCACTGCTCTGGGCAGAAACAAGCCATGGCCAAAAGTGTGTCTGGAATTCCTGGGGCACAGGAGATGCTTAAATCTAAACCTGGATCTGACCCCTGCTGAAGGATGTACCTTTGCAACGCCTCAGAATGTCCCATCTGCTCTGCTCAAAGCATTTGGGAACTGAAGCAAGCTTTTAATTGTGCTCTTCTAGCTCACTTCTAATTGAATTTTGCTTTAATGTTTGTACATGAGAAGGAGTGATAATTGAAGGGGTGGGGACCCTGCTCAAGTCATAAAAGTGTATATTCATCTGATTTATAGCAGGTATTAACCAGGGCCTCATCAGATTGTTCCCATTGTCTTAGGTTGCAATGCAAGATGTAACCAAAAGTATGTATTCTATTACCATCTGTTAAAACCAGGTGGAGCAGTGTTCTTTATCTCTTCCATGACCCATCCTCCCTCCAGGGGGATATCTTCTGTTAATGGGCCATTGAATCTAACTGCATGACTGATAAAATTCCATCATCCCATTGTGAGATGCTCCACCTAGCGGGAGGAGCCAAGCATTCCTACCTGGATAAAAATTTGAGAGTCAGAAATACCAGGACAGCCTGTTTCCACTGGATTCCCAGAGGAAGACTGGACCCATCTATACCACCACTGGACCTTCAGAGGAAAACTACACCCTTATACAGGATCATTGCTTCAACAGAACCACATCTATTACTCCAGGAGGACTTAACTGGACTGCTACCAACACCCTGACCAACAGGGTGTCAGGCTGTATTCTGACTCTGTTGGTGTTGGTGTTTTATTTTTTTGTTTGGTTGGTTTTTTTGTACTACTACATTTTTATTTTAATTTTCCTGGTAAAGAACTGTTATTCCTATTCCCATATCTTTGCCTGAAAGACCCTTAATTTCAAAATTATAATAATTCTGAGGGAGAGAGTTTACATTCTCCATTCCAAGGGAGGCTCCGGCTTTCCCTGGCAAACACCTGTCTTTCCAAACCAAGACACATTGGAAAGAGAGGCTGAAAAAAAGTTAGATTTTTAATGATACTGAACCTTGTTTCCTTGAACACAGAAGAGCACCAAGCAGCCCTATTCACTGTTTCCAAACCAGGGTCATTACACCCAAGTCTCTCCTCCTGTTATTTCAGGACTCAATTAGATGGCTCCTTTTCTCACTGACACACAAACCACCCAAATCCTCTACCCTCTGCCTTTGCAAGTACAAGCTTTGACATGCAGCCCATTGTTTTGGCTGGGAAACCAAAGAGAAACATCCACCCTCACCTCTCATTACAGAAAGAGGTCTTTTTATTGGTCTTTTTATTCAATTTCCAAGATGCCAGTGGTAAGTAAACCACCAGCTTTAACCAAGTCTGTAGTCGACGCACCCTCCTCCTCACATGAAGTATTCATAATTCCTGACTTAATCTGTTCTGCCACAGCCCACTGGAGCCAAATTCCAGATCAGATATTACATAGCATTCTTCTGTGCTGTATCCTACATTTAGTCACTCCACACAGGCTTGCATCTTATTTCATTTCTAGTGTTCAACTCTGCAGTGTGTTCAAGTGGATGATTTCTGAAGGGCTGTACTGCATCAGAGGCTTGTAAGGAAAATAGTCCCATGAAAGCAGGATGAAATCTGAATGTACAGGACAGCTTTGTGCTTGTATCACTTCTCTCTGGAACTGTTAGTCAGAAAAGCAGCAAACAGGCATGAGTAGTTCTCCTTTATTTCTGCAGGTGGCACCAAGCATGTAGTTCTGAGATGTATTTGTTCTTTTAAAGCTATTTTGAACTCCTAAAAGATGGTCTGCTGCTGTGCAGACCCTCTGTGGCTGTACATGGCCTCTCTGCAGCTCTGTGAGCCCATGCTCCAGGGTCAGCTGGTCAGTGGTTTACCCATCCATCCATCCTCGTCTCTGGGATGGTAGTGGGAGCTGAGGTGTGAGACATGGATAGCCCCAGACAGGGTGAAGACTGGACAGGAACCAGTAGCACAAGTGAGTGTGGGATTACAGCTGAAGCAAGCAAAGAGCTTGGCAAAGGTGTCACCAACTGGACCCCTATCCCAGCCCTGCAGTCCTACCCACGTCCCATCCTCCCAACTTGTCTGAGTTGCTGCTATGCCCTCAGACTGCTCTCACAGGGTCATTTTTCTGCTGACTTCAGAGACAGACACCAAAGGGCTGGTGCTGCATGCCCAGGGCACCCTTTGAGCTGTGAGGTCTGCAAAGTCATGTGCAAGGACCATGCCAGAGTGCCCTGTTCTGTGACAGCTCTGGTTAATCCACACCCCACGCCAATCTGGTGAGCCAGGGAAAGACCCAGGACTAAAGTGGGCAAAACACAGAAACTAAATATCCATATTCCTAATCACTTTCCATCACTGTAAAACTTCAGTGCCACAGTTACAACTCTCTAATTTGCCAAATGTAAGCTCCTACATGCAACCAGGCCAGGTGCTTTGAGTTTTTGAGGCTGTTGGGGATTACCCAAGTTGAGCCAGTTACCTTTTTGGGTGTTCCTTTCTGCAGATGGCCTGACTGGCTGCCCTGTGTCCAATCCAGATTGCGTTTCACCGCAGCCTTTGGAGCTGTCACTCTATCCCCAGAATAACATATCTGCCATGCTCGCATGCAAAGCACACAGTGACAGCTCCCTGGTCCCAGCCCAAAAACGTTATGATTTATTAATTTAGCAAGGCATTTAATTCACCACTGGCAGCACGAGCTGAAGAGCAAAGTGAGGAAGTCAGATTCATCCTTGTCTCCAATGCATCATAATAAAAGAACATCTATAGCATTGAACAGCACACTCTTAGCAACCAGGAGCTCCTGGGCTGGACGTTGGAGGAAATAATTGGAAATCAGTGATGCTATACCTGCTCCATCTGCCTCCAGCCTTGCTCTACATTGTGATCAGATTGTGCAGAGGTTTTGCACTACACCAAATATTGGAGTTTTTTGGCAGCTATTTGTACTCTGTTTTTCTTAGCTTGGTTATCCATGCTCTGAAGGTACACATGCTATAAATTTAAAACTGGTGAAGATTTTTTTTGATTTCCTTGTGCCATGGGGACAGAAACTCCTGGATTATTTCCCTTAGGAAGCATTTCTGGCCTGCCACTGAGTGTGCAGCTGTGTACAGAAGCATGTACTTGTTAGAATATGTTATAGAAACATTATAATACTTAAAACGTAGATAGTGTCTTATAATTTCAAAGCACTGTATAAGCACTAAGTGATTGAGGTTCATGGCATTGCCTTTAAGCAGATAAGGAACTACCACTGAAAAGTAAGCAGCAGCCAATACTTACTACCCTGAAGTCTGAACTACAGTAGTTATTTTTTCAGTTGTGGAAAGGCAAAATACTGGAGTTTGCTTAGATGCCACTGTACAGTAATAAGTGGCAAATGTCAGTATTTAAATGAAACTTCAGATGGAAACCCCCCACCTCCATCCACTCCCCTACCCACTCACCAGCCGAATTTATACAGCTGAAGTGCTGCCATGACAGGACTTGTCATAACTTCTTTTCACACAAGTTACACAGCCTTGATACCCCCTTGAGCAGTGGGGTGCAGGTTGGCTGAAAATCCTGCCCCCAGGAGTCACCTGAGAAAAGACAAGGCTCCAGCCCTGGTAGGCTGAACAGGTTGTTGTCATACTAAGAAGAAGAATCAGTATTGCTGGTGGAAAGCCAGCACCTCATGCTCAGCCCTGCTGAGGCACTGGCTGCTCCTTTCTTTTTCATTTCCTGTGGCAGAACAAGCTTCAAAGGGCTCCTGTGACAGCCACCGGCTTTGATCCAGGGTAAAACACCTTGGAGGTGGGAATCTCGGATACCAAAGCAGGTGCTGCATGACCATAGTTAGGCAAAGGAGAATCTCCAGGGCTCTTCAAACTTCTCTCCTTTTTTCTTTTTCACTGAACAAACCATTCAACCTCAACAACATGCTTGCAGCCCAGTTTATGCACACATGGGTATCATCACACAATGCTCACAGCCATTTATACAAGGCCACTCACCACAGGATTTCGAACCACTCAGGGCTCACCACTGCTGACTTGAGACAGTAACCTTCACACGTGAAAGCCGAAGTCGTGGCAAAGAAACCAGTGGAAACTCTATTAGCAATGCTGTGACCTGCTGATTAGCAGTCATACTGAAAGCCATTGACTCCCAGAAAACAAGAGACCTAGAGGTTTCTGTTCACTGAATGTGGCTTGGAGAATACCAAGACTAAAGGGTTTGCCTTGAAAAGTTCATAGAGCATGTGTTCAGTGCTTGACTGAAGCCGTTTTGCTGGGTGTTCAGGTGGTTGGTGGCTGCTGTGCCTGGTTCACTGTGCAGGGGTATGGAAGAGAATAACCTTTTGGAGGGCTCTTCTGGACATAATATAAATTATCAGCCAGCACTACCACAAAATGTATCTGAAGGATTCCTATATGCTATACTACATCTCATTTATTTCAGAAATATTTAAATGTCTTGCTAGTTTGGCCCTTAAATTTCTAGAAGGAAGAAATCTGTGTCCTTGCCAAAGATGTAAATAAATGTAGATCTAGAAGACACCAGACTGGACAGAGTGGATTTCATGGGGGGCTACAATCCTTCATGTTGCTGCCCACAGCATCAATTTACTCATCATGAGGAACTTACCTATTATTTTACACTCACAGTGCTTCAAGAACTGAGCCAGTGCTCATTACTGACAGCTACAACGGGGGCCTAATTGCAGAGCACATCCCTGATTGCTTTGGAGGGTCTGGATAACTGATTTGCTCTGCAGGTAGAGTGCCACTGCCAGACTTTTAGCATCTGCATGATTTGTGTCTCTGACTTCCAAAACTCCAAATACCACAGAAAGGACTCACACAGATAGATGGCCTCACATCGATCACCTTCACACAGTCCATGCAGGGACCTCTTGTTACCTGCCTGTTAAAAACTGATCATTTTATAATAGTAATTTTGATTAATTAAGTTTATTTTTTTAAGTGGAGAACACGTCCCTTTTCTCTGGTGTAAAGCCTAATTCTTTTGCAGCTCATAGCCATTTGAAATGTGTTCTGCTAGGAAAGCTAGAAAATGCTCTCTTAGATTTTAATCTTGAAGACTTCGAACACTGACATTAAATAAAAACATGAAGCCAAAAGAACCATGGAATGGTTAACTTTTGAGGGAGAGACAGTCAGAAAATGCTCAATTAGAAACATCTGACCTTTCTCTTCCTGCTCCATGCCACCAGTCAGAGCTTTTTATGAAGAGTAACCCAAATGGGAAACCTGCTTGTGACAGATACAAGCGATTTGTTAGGGCTGTCCCTGCAATGCAATCCACAGTGTCAAGAATAAATGGCACTGCTGTGATTCTGTAGTAACAACTTCACAAAACAACTCCACCAGGCAGGGAAACTGGCCACAGATGGGTTGATGCTTGTGTTTTAAGGCTCTCAGCTCCAAATCTGGCTAGTTATCACTCCTGGAGTCTGAGGTCCTCAGTAGAACAGCTCTTGTTGGGCTAGTGTTTACAAAGAGCTGCCTAGTGGGTCCAAAAGTGATTTATCGGTGGAATTCAGAAAATAAAAAAGTGCCAAAAGAGAGTTTTGTGTGTTTTGTGTGTAAAATGAGCAGAAGCCTGATCAGAATCTGACCCTGCATCTCTCACTGTGTGTGCATGGATGTGTAGGAGCAGGGAGGCAGAGGAAATATGAGAGAAGCCATAAAAGCTCCCAGATAATGCTTCCAAAGTATTTCTAAGCCATTGCACAAGGAACAATATACAGACTTAAATTCAGACACAAGGGATCTATTTACATGGATAGAAGAATCCTCATGTAGAATATGCTTACAAAGAACCTTCTTTAGGCAAAACAAACAAACAAACAAACACTGGAGTCATTTATCTCCTTGCCCTCTTTCTGTGCTGGAATACAGAAGCTTCACAGTGCTACAGTTCCAAACTGTGGCAGGGGCCTCCTGCTGTCCCTGCAGAATCCCACTTCAGTTCATTCAGCTGGGCAGGAGCAGAGGGCCTGTTTCATGGGAAGACAAGGTAGGGTCTATGGTGAAGCAGCTTGTGAGACCAGGAGCTTTCCAAGCCATGTAAGGAGCCAGTGGGAATTGCCAAGGCAGCAAACTCCAAGCCAAAACAGGAAGGAACACTAGAGTTCAGTAACAACCACACTGCTAAAGCTCTTCTCCAAATACATTTTCTTACAGAAAGAAATGTTGCTGTTTGCCTAAACATTATTTCAGTATGAAATTGGTCTTCTAAAACTGATTAAGTAATCCAAGAGCTGAAATTTTTTCTTGATGCTGCTGAATAGGACCCATAGACTTTACTCCATATTGAACTTGGTAATACTGGATTAATTGAAGGGTGGAGAGGGAAATTCAGCAGCAGAATTAACAGGTTGTTACTCCCAGGTGAGAAATGGAACCACAGCTTCTCAGCACAGTGAATGTAGCCAGCACTTCCCTGTGCCAGACTCACATATGGGCCTTTATGGTGCAGCCACAACAGCATCCATCCAAGAGCATCTTTGACCCTGGGGAGAGAGGAAAGCAAACTTGAGGAAGTCATCCTAAAACACAACTCGTTAGTGCCCACTCCCCCTACAAGCTGCTTGAAACAGCAGCTAGAAGGCATTGGGATAAAGGAGGGATTTTCAGGTAGGTAGATGCCAAAATACCGCAGAAAGTTAAAATTTGGATTAAATTAGCTCCAGCTATCAAGTGTATTCATAAAATCAATATTAGATTTTTTGGTGGATTTTTGCTGCTGCTGCTGAAAAGCCATTTCTTTGTCTCTCTTTCTTTTCCAGGGTTCTCCTTGGCTCAAGTTTATTTTCCTTTGGAATAGGAATGGTTGACCAAAGGCAGCACATTGCCTGTACCAAACCTCTGCAGGGAATCCAGACAATGTAACAAGGCTGTTAAACCCAGGCCCACCAGGAAATGTAGGGAGACCAGGTGGCAGTCTGAAGCAAAATGTCTACACATAGTCTGGGAAAGGGGAACTATTCCTGACAAATCTTGTTCTTACTGCAGGCAGAGCCACTCTTCAAACCCCAAGCAAACATATCAACTTAGGGAAGCAAATACTTCAGACCAAGTTTCTTTCTGTCCTTGTGCTGAGAACCTTCCCCATCATCACTACAACCTGCTCTTTATTCTTGCTTTGTCCAAAGGCAGTGAGGCAGTTACCAGGGACTCTCCTGTTCTCTGCCAAGGAGCTCTGCACAAAATAAAACTTGCATGACTGGCTTTTCTTCTATTTTGTCCAAGGAGACTTCCTGGACAACTGATCTTTCAATAGCAGCGACCTTCAAACTGTTACAAAGAAAAACATCTAAGCAGTGCTAAGTTACTTAGAAATATTTTCATGCTCGAACAACTGAAAAATTATTCTGTATTCTCATATTTCCCATAAGTGCTCACTTCTAGGCAGGAATCAATCAGATAGATTTTTAGATCATTACATAGATTTGAGAAGTCATTTAAGAGTCTTCAAAAAATGTCCTCTCAGTCAGATGCACAGCAGTGCAAACAAAATACTGTAACTCACATCAGTGATTTATCTCAACACCACTTGGAATAATAAAATATTCATAAAAAGCCTTACTGAAATATATTATCTCATTAGCATGTGGTGATAAGGTTAAATTGTTTGGCGTTAGAAGTGATAAGGATTACCATATCAGTGTTTAGTTTGTTGAAATCATATTACCTAGTACCATTGATGGTAATCACATCGAAATTCTGGATAATTTCAAATGATTCAGTAATAATTACCAGACTGTGCTGTAGGCAAAGGGAGATGCTGGAATCTGCACAGCCAGTGCCAAATTTGTACAATGACTCAGTGTGATGGGATTTGTACCTTAAGAAAATTGACTGAGCTGATTCCCTTTAGTCTTTCCTTTGGGGAATGTACTGCTCCCAATCAGAGCAGGACAGGAGAGAAACAAGTATGGAAATTATTTTAAAAGTTATCCAGCTGCTCTACAGTTCCTGAGGCAAATTCAGGACTAGGTTTGGGCTCTTTGGGGTAGGGAGCAGCCTAATGTGGTCTGTGTTTACCCATTATTCCTGCAGGCTCCCAGACCATGTGGCAACACAAATAAATAGCCAGTGATGACACATGCAGTGAGAACTTGAGCACAGAGCATCTCAGTTTGGTTGAACAGATGCAGCTTTGACACACACTGTTAGGCAGCCACTTTCACAAGAAGTGGCCTAAGAGCTTAACTTTTATAATTTACTATTATTTGTTTACTGTCTGCAGTGTGTTCAACCTCCCAGACACACCCATACACATACAGAATGCAGCAACTGCCAACCTCAGAGAGAGCTTATGCTTGACAGAAAGCCACAGAATAAATAATAGATACATAAACACTGAAAATACAAGAGATGGTGATAACAGACTTACTTATCCCTATTTTGACCCCTGAAAGAACTAAAATTTGTATGGGAATATGTTTCCTAAGACAAGACATAGGTGTAATTCCATGAAGTGAGAACTGGTGGGCAGGCACAGGATGGCAGATAGGAAAAGAGTGGATCTGTTTCCATATGTTACATGTGCATGTTCTTTCTCACTTAATTCCCTTCTGTGTAAGTGTTGGGGGTTAGACTTGTTTATCCTTTTCACCTATAGAATTTTTTCCCAAGGGTTGCAAGGCAACTGATTGCCGGGTACTTATGAGTGCTCAGGTGAAAACAAAGCATAGAAGCTAGCACTTGGCTACACCCTTGTCTCCGGGAGTTTTTCCCCGAGGGGGGGGGGGGAAGAGAAAGACGGGGGCTGGGGGGGGGCAGCTTCACTTGGTGGTGTGGTCTGCGTCGGGAGGGGACGGGGGCTGGCATTGCTGCGTGAGTTTCTCACGGCACCACCGGGATCTGATCCTGGAGAGAGAGAGCTACCATCATCTGCTCGTGTGCCCGGATCCGGATTCCTCTTTTTGCTGCCCTGCTGGAGCTGCCGCGGCTGGGCATCCTGTCCCACTGCCTCAGCGTTGTTTTAGAGCTGCTCTGCACCGCGGGCCCGCACTGGCCTCCCTCCAGACATCTCTGCCCTCCAGTGACCACCGACGGAGCTCCGAACTTCATCCGATCCACCAGCCCAGGATTCCCCACTGTTCCAGCTTGGTACCTTTTCTCTGGAGTCCCCCAGAGACCAGACTGCCCCGGGTTTTGTGGGACCAAGCTCCATCAAGGTCCCTGGTTCTGTTTTTCGCTATTAATTGCTGTAGTTGTTGTTGTTTGCCCTGTTATACCTATTAGTAAAGAACTGTTATTCCTATTCCCATATCTCTGCCTGAGAGCCGTTTTAATTTTCTAAATTATAATAATTTGAGGGAAGGGGATTTGAATTATCCATTCCAAGAGAGGCTCTGCCTCTCTCTAGCAGATACCTGTCTTCTTTCAAAACCAAGACAGATTTTGGTGCCCAGACGTGGGGCTTGAGGGCATTGAGAGAAAAAAGGGAATAACAGTTCTTAAGTGACCTAATTTCTTGTTCATTCTTGTTCACTGGATATAGAAACCTTGATAGGTAACGCCATGTGGTCTAACTTATCCTGGTTCGGGTGGCATGTGGTTGTGGCTTTATTTTGCCCATTTGCAGGCCCTTACCTAAACATGGGCCCTATAACAAAAGCTACGGTGGCTGTTATTCAGTTTGTTTTATGGGCTGATAAGGTGAGGAATTCACTGATTTTTAACTTGCTCTGGACAGCAGGCACGTGGATACGTGGCTATCACATACTAAGTGGGTGTATTTGGGGTTACTTTAAGAATGGTACTTTCTGTGAGGAAATGACAGTGAGAGAAGTTTTCCAGACCTTTAGCCAGTTCCTTATGCCTACTCCACCAGCTTTTGAAGAGTTCAAATTTCCTCTAGAAACTAACCAAATGTTGCTGATGATCCTAGCTTATTTAGCTTTCAAAGATAAGGTGAGGTCAATTTGGAGCACTGCACAGACTAGGGATATTGCTGTGGGGCCTGACACTGCCCCAGAGGCTAGAAATACTGCTGTAGGGCCTGATACTGCCCCAGAGACTAGAGATACTGCTGTAGGGCCTGATACTGCCCCAGAGGCTAGAGATACTGCTGTAAGGCATGATACTGCCCCAGAGGCTGAGAATGCTGCCATAGAGCCTGATACTGCCCCAGAGACTGGGGATGCTGGCCCACTGCCTGACCCTGCCCCGCAGCCCACCCCAGAAATGAACCACCCCAGTTGGGTGGGAGTTCTAGTGAAAGAGATACGTGAGATGAGCCAAGTGCTGAAAGAATACACTTCCCCAGCTGGTGAGAAGCCCTCCCCTTGCCCTGAAAAGGGAGAATCCGATAGTGCAGCAGTGGAACCCTAAGAGGTTACAACCGTCCAGGTTCCAGCTGAACCACAGGACCAGTCACAACCAGCTGCAGTTGCCCCTGTAGAAACAAAGAAGTATAAGATGAAATCAGAGCACCCAGGTAATAAGGATAAGAAAGGAGGGCCCTCACAGCCCACAGGGGAACCAGAGGTTGAGATTACCATCGAGTCCCTGACTTATGAAAGCCTACGTAATCTGCAAAAAGATATTGCACGACGGGGACGTGAGGCTTATACAACTTGGTTACTTCGGGTTTGGGACCTTATAGGTACAGGCGTGCAACTGGATGGTGGTGAGGCAAGGAACTTGGGACCCTTGACCCAGGACTCAGGGGTGAATCAAGTATTTGTAAGGGAGCAAGGGCCCCTTCCCCTCTGGGAGCGACTTCTAATGAGTGTAAGGGAGAGGTTTGTCCACAGAGACAGAATGCAGGAGCACCATCATAGAAGTCAGTGGAAGACCCTTGAGGAAGGGATCCAACAGCTGAGGGAAGTGGCCATATTAGAGGTACTCTTTGGGAGAGGTGGACAGCATGACAATGACCCTGACAAGGTCAGGTGCACAGGGCAGATGTTGTGGAACCTGGCAAGTAAGGGGCCATCTCAATACACCACCTTCATTGCAATGATCAATCCTGATAGTAACCGAGAGACAGTGGGTTCTGTTGCCAACAGGCTCAGAAATTATGAGAGCATGGTCAGTGGCCCAATGCAGGCTCAGGTCTCTGCAGTAGTTAAGGAACTCAAAGAGGAGGTAATAAGAGAAGTGAGGGAGGAGATGAGGAGGAACAGTTCCCATGCGGCACCGGTGCGAGTCACAGGCCCCAGAGCCAGAGCCCAACGCCCTCCAGCTAGAGAGAGAGGGTACACCCCAAGGGCTGACCTGTGGTTTTTCTTGCGTGACCATGGGGAAGACATGGGAAGGTGGGATGGAAAACCCACTTCTGCCCTGGCAGCACGGGTGCGTGAGCTCAAGGAGAGAAACACTAACCGAGGGGGTCCCACTAAAATGAAAGTAGCCTCAACCTCCCATGACCGAGCCACCAGGTATTATAGAAGTGAAGATGATATGTCAGATCCCCTTGAAGGAGCCTCTACAATGTATGCCCAGGAAGGGAATAATAACCAGTGCTAGAGGGGCCCTGCCTCTAGCCAGGAAGAGGCACGGGAAAACCGAGTCTTTTGGACTGTGTGGATTCGATGGCCTGGCACATCAGAGCCACAGAAATATGAAGCTTTGGTAGATACTGGTGCGCAGTGTACCCTGATGCCATCGGGACATGTAGGGGCAGAACCCATTTCCATTGCTGGAGTGACAGGGGGATCACAGCAACTGACTCTGGTGGAAGCCAAGGTGAGCCTGACCAGGAAGGAGTGGCAGAAACATCTGATTGCAACTGGCCCAAAGGCCCCGTGTATCCTGGGCATTGACTTCCTCCGGAATGGGTATTACAAAGACCCTAAGGGACTCAGATGGGCTTTTGGAATAGCTGCTGTGGAGGCAGAGGGCATCAAGAAATTGAACACCTTGCCTGGACTGTCAGAGAACCCATCTGCAGTAGGACACCTGAAGGTAGAAGAACAACGAGTACCAGTTGCCACCTCGACGGTGCACCGCCGGCAGTATCGGACCAATCGAGATGCCGTGATCCCCATCCACAAGATGATCCGGGAGCTGGAGAGCCAAGGGGTGGTCAGCAAAACCCACTCACCCTTCAACAGCCCCATCTGGCCTGTGCGCAAGTCTGATGGAGAATGGAGACTGACTGTGGACTATCGTGCATTGAATGAGGTGACACCACCGCTGAGCGCTGCTGTGCCGGACATGCTGGAACTCCAGTACGAGCTGGAGTCCAAGGCAGCGAGGTGGTACGCCACTATTGACATCGCTAATGCATTTTTCTCCATTCCTCTGGCTGCAGAGTGCAGGCCTCAGTTTGCGTTCACATGGAGGGGCGTGCAGTACACCTGGAACCGACTGCCCCAGGGGTGGAAGCACAGTCCCACCATCTGCCATGGACTGATCCAGGCTGCACTGGAAAAGGGAGAGGCTCCAGAACATCTGCAGTACATCGATGACATTATTGTGTGGGGGAACACAGCAATGGAAGTGTTTGAAAAAGGGGAGAAGATCATCCAGATTCTCCTGGAAGCTGGCTTTGCCATCAAGAAGAGCAAGGTCAAGGGACCTGCCCGAGAGATCCAGTTCTTAGGGGTAAAGTGGCAAGATGGTCGTCGCCAGATACCCACAGAGGTAATCAACAAGATCACTGCAATGTCTCCACCGACCAGCAAGAAGGAAACACAAGCTTTCCTAGGTGCCATAGGCTTTTGGAGAATGCACATTCCCGAGTACAGCCAGATTGTGAGCCCTCTCTACCTAGTTACCCGCAAGAAGAATGATTTCCACTGGGGCCCTGAACAGCAGCAAGCCTTTGCCCAGATCAAGCAGGAGATCGCTCATGCGGTAGCCCTTGGCCCAGTGAGGACAGGACCAGATGTGAAGAATGTGCTCTACTCAGCAGCCGGGAACAATGGCCTGTCCTGGAGCCTATGGCAGAAGGTGCCGGGTGAGACTCGAGGCCGATCACTGGGATTCTGGAGCCGAAGCTACAGAGGGTCTGAAGCCAACTATACTCCCACGGAGAAGGAAATCTTGGCCGCCTATGAAGGAGTTCAAGCCGCCTCGGAGGTGATTGGTACAGAGGCGCAACTCCTCCTGGCACCCCGACTGCCTGTGCTGGGGTGGATGTTTAAAGGAAAGGTTCCCTCTACCCACCATACCACCGACGCCACATGGAGCAAATGGATTGCCCTCATCACACAGCGCGCCCGTATTGGAAACCCAAACCGCCCTGGGATTTTGGAAGTTATTACCAATTGGCCGGAAGGTGAAAGCTTTGGTCTCATGGATGAAGAGGAGCAGGAACAAGTGACACGGGCTGAAGAAGCACCACCGTACAACCAACTGCCAGTGGAAGAGACACAGTACGCTCTTTTCACTGATGGTTCCTGTCGCATTGTAGGCATGAACCGGAAATGGAAGGCAGCTGTATGGAGCCCCACACGACAGGTTGCACAAGCCACTGAAGGAGAAGGTGGATCGAGTCAACTTGCTGAACTCAAAGCCATTCAGTTAGCCCTGGACATTGCTGAAAGAGAGAAGTGGCCAAAGCTCTACCTCTACACTGATTCGTGGATGGTGGCCAATGCTCTGTGGGGTTGGCTGGAAAGGTGGAAAAAGGCCAACTGGCAGCGTCGGGGAAAACCAATCTGGGCTGCTGATGATTGGAAGGACATTGCCACTCGGGTAGAGAAGCTACCTGTGAAAGTCCGCCATGTAGATGCCCATGTCCCCAAGAGCAGAGCTAATGAGGAGCACCGAAACAACGAGCAAGTAGATCAGGCTGCCAAGATAGAAGTATCAAAGATAGACTTAGACTGGCAGCACAAGGGAGAGCTGTTCCTAGCTCGATGGGCCCATGATGCTTCAGGACATCAAGGCAGAGATGCCACCTATAAGTGGGCACGAGACCGAGGGGTGGATCTAACCATGGACAGTATCTCCCAGGTTATCCATGACTGTGAGACATGTGCTGCCATCAAACAGGCCAAGCGGGTAAAGCCCCTATGGTATGGGGGACGGTGGTCTAAATATAAGTATGGGGAAGCCTGGCAGATTGACTACATCACCCTTCCCCAGACCCGCCAAGGCAAGCGCTACGTGCTGACCATGGTAGAAGCCACCACTGGATGGCTGGAGACCTACCCTGTGCCCCATGCTACTGCCCAGAATACCATCCTGGGCCTTGAAAAACAAGTTCTTTGGAGACATGGCACCCCTGAGAGAATTGAGTCGGACAATGGGACCCATTTCAAGAACAGCCTTGTAAACACCTGGGCTAGAGAACATGGCATCGAATGGATATATCACATCCCTTATCATGCACCAGCTGCCGGGAAAGTTGAACGATGCAATGGCCTGCTTAAAACCACCTTGAAGGCACTGGGTGGGGGGTCCTTCAAGAACTGGGAGATTAATTTAGCAAAGGCCACATGGTTAGTGAACACCAGAGGTTCCACCAACCGAGCAGGCCCAGCCCAGTCTGAGCCCCTGAGAACAATGGATGGGGATAAGGTTCCAGTGGTACACATGAGAGGTATGCTGGGAAAAACTGTTTGGGTTAATCCTGCCTCCAGCAAAGACAATCCCATCCGTGGGGTTGTCTTTGCTCAGGGACCAGGTTGCACTTGGTGGGTAATGCAAAAAGATGGACAGACCCGATGCATACCTCAAGGAGACCTTGTTTTAGGGTGAACTACACATGCCACTGTATCCGTACCCACATCTGCATGTATATATGTATATAATTAATGTAGTGCATGTATGTATATAGTTTAGCAGTTTAAATTCAAATGTAATATGTTAGTATGGGAAAAAATTCGGGGTGGATTAATGTTGGGGGTTAGACTTGTTTATCCTTTTCACCTATAGAATTTTTTCCCAAGGGTTGCAAGGCAACTGATTGCCGGGTACTTATGAGTGCTCAGGTGAAAACAAAGCATAGAAGCTAGCACTTGGCTACACCCTTGTCTCCGGGAGTTTTTCCCCGAGGGGGGGGGGGAGAGAAAGACGGGGGCTGGGGGGGGGCAGCTTCACTTGGTGGTGTGGTCTGCGTCGGGAGGGGACGGGGGCTGGCATTGCTGCGTGAGTTTCTCACGGCACCACCGGGATCTGATCCTGGAGAGAGAGAGCTACCATCATCTGCTCGTGTGCCCGGATCCGGATTCCTCTTTTTGCTGCCCTGCTGGAGCTGCCTCGGCTGGGCATCCTGTCCCACTGCCTCGGCGTTGTTTTAGAGCTGCTCTGCACCGCGGGCCCGCACTGGCCTCCCTCCAGACATCCCTTGCCCTCCAGTGACCACCGACTGAGCTCCGAACTTCATCCGATCCACCAGCCCGGGATTCCCCACCGTTCCAGCTTGGTACCTTTTCTCTGGAGTCCCCCAGAGACCAGACTGCCCCGGGTTTTGTGGGACCAAGCTCCATCAAGGTCCCTGGTTCTGTTTTTCGCTATTAATTGCTGTAGTTGTTGTTGTTTGCCCTGTTATACCTATTAGTAAAGAACTGTTATTCCTATTCCCATATCTCTGCCTGAGAGCCGTTTTAATTTTCTAAATTATAATAATTTGAGGGAAGGGGATTTGAATTATCCATTCCAAGAGAGGCCCTGCCTCTCTCTAGCAGATACCTGTCTTCTTTCAAAACCAAGACAGTAAGCTGGCCTCCTGCCCTTACTAAACTATTATACAGAAAGGATGATCTCAGAGACAGAATTGGTGTCAGGTACTGAAGCGTCAAACCCTTTCTGCCAGCCAACCAAGCAGCCACATGACCACCATGACTTCCTTTGAACTCATCTTTTGTCAGTGCTTAGAACACTCTGTCTAATTTTAGAAGGCAGTTCTGCAACCCTTGCAGTGAATAATACTTGTTCTGGCCAATAGTCCCAAAATGCACAAGTAGGAGTGCCAGAATCCCAGAAACACAGAGCTGAGACAGAGCTCAAGAGGTCATGGGGTCCCTCTGATCAGACCTGGTTTTCTGGGCTGACACTCACCCAGACACAGAATCCCCACGCTGCAGCTTTACTTTCCCCCAGCAATCTATCCCACTATTACTTCCCTACCCCTACCTGACAATATTTTCCTTGAAATCAAATAATCTTCCCTGATTAAAATCATGTCAATCATCTTTTATTACCTGTTTCAAAGAAAGCAGATTATCACCCTTCATTTACCTCTTCATTAAACTGAAAAAAAATTTCAATTCTTTAACTTTCTTCATTCATCCTCTCATTATTTCTTCTGACTTGCTCTAGATGTTCCCCAGCTGGCTTGTACCTTCTCAGGCAGCATCTTCTCAGGCTGATCCCCAGCACTGCTGAGCAGAAAGGGGCTGTGTGTGCCAGAGCCCACCCTCTGTCCCTGCTCTTGGGCACTTCTCTTTTCACAACACCAGGCTACTGTTGACTCATGCTCAGCTTGTGACATCCCAGATTATTTTCTGCTCTATCTGCTATTTAGCAAGCTGTCCTCTGTCATGCCTTTCCACACTGAATTGTTCTTGACTAAATGTTTTCTCTTGCATCAGTCCCTATTTACACGCATCTTCTCCTGGACTGTATCTCTAACTTTCAGGATCATTCTGAATTCTATGCTTGTACTCTACCATATCAGCAGTGCATACAAATGATAAAGGAATGCTTCCCATTCTATCATCCAGGTAACTAATAAACATACTGGGCCAAGGACAAAGTAATGGCTGTATTCTGCATCTCTTCTATTAGGCAATATTGTCTAATAACTTCACATCTAAGGAATTATTCACCCAGATAAATACAAGTGAACTTGAGCCAGAGCTGAGAAATGAGATCCTAAGCATACAGATGTATTAATAACACCAAGGTTTGCAGGTATTTGTCCCAGCAGGAGAGTAATAAACAAGAATGTGCAGTTAAAGCCCATTTGGAAAGAATATTGGGCAGCTACAGTAATTTTCATTCCATCAATTTTCTTTCCATCAGCTATGACAGTTACATTCACCACAGGAAACACACTATAATCTGTCACAATACAGTCCTTAGACTTTTGGACTTACAACATTTTGAAATACTTGTTCATAATTTTTCAAAATCCTACATATGGAAATAAATATAAAAATACATTTAATTTCCCTGGTTTCTTGTTTTAGCTCTTACTCAGCAAGACTCTGACACAAATAAAGTTGAATACGCATGAACATTTTACTGTTAGATACTTCAATGACCAAAGGAATTAGGACCTGTAGTCTCACAGAAAATCTGGGGGCTGTTTTCTTGAACTAGAATATAAAAACCATTATACTAGATTTTAGACTGAGTCCAGACAAGCACAACATCTAATACTGTGTAACAATGGATACTTTGGGAAACAGGGTAAGGAATAAATTAATAGGTGAGTGCTTCTTCTTCTGACAACCTCCCCAGATCTATCAGTGGCTTAGGTATTTTCTGAGCATTTCTTTTTGCATCTGGGTCATCACATGTGCAAGCTTCTACGTGACTAATTTCAGCCACTATTATTCCAACTACTTTCAGTATTCCTTAAACTGAAATGGATAGTATAACCCCCTGGAATCTCACATTGCGTGCAGTGCCAGGGTTCTATTAATTCTGAACTCACAATGCCAATATGCACCCATCAGTGATTTGGCCTGAAACAGCTTTGAAAGATTTGTCAGAAACTCACTTGAAAACTAAAAGGACAGAAGAAATGACTGTAAAATTAAATTATTCATTTTTCCACAGAGACATGGAAAAAAGGATAGTCTTTAAAAGATTAGGATAAATCAGCTACTACAATCAAACCTGCAAATGCTGCAAAATTGAAAGGCAATTCCAAGTGCTGCTGAAGCCATGTGAGGTCAAAATTTTAATGAAGTTCCACCAAAAATGCGTAAGCAGTAATTGCATGACTAAACTGAAAATCTGAGAACAAGGTCTAAAAGAAAATACGATGAATGTTACATTTGCAATTGCTGCAACATTAGCTCAAACATTCCTAAACTGCTCATCAGAGAAAAAGATAACACATTTTCCACATTAGGGCAGATTTTCTCAGCTCAGTTCCTGTGAAACTGTAAAGATAGTAAACATATATATATAAATAAATATAAAAATAAAATATATAAATATATGTAAATAAAAATAAACATAAGTAAAGATATTTGCTTATCAAGCAGTATGTAGATACATGGAGAGCAGGGCGGGACAATGCCCCACTTCTACCTCAAGAGTCCTTTAATGTCTCATGAATTTCTATGTGCTTGGCCTTTTTATTTTAACTTTACAGCCTCCACTGCACCACCACAAACATCCTGAGTGTGCAACACTTGGTTTATTTCCCTTCCTGTAATTCATACCTTCTACTCTGAAGCTTTGCATGTGCAGAATATCAGGCATGTCAAATTGCAAGCAGTGAGACTACTCCTATATGTGTTGGTTGAAATTGAAAGAAAAGAAAATGCCATCTCATTTGAAAGTGAATTTTAGTTGCCCATCCTGTTTGCAAGCATCCCCTTCAGTGTGATTGCTCCCATGACAGTTGTCTCATCTTTCTCAGAGGAACAAAAATGTATAGACTCTGACCCCTTTTACTGCACAGTGTGTAAAAGAAACGGGAAAATCAAGGAAAATAACTGTAACCTAATAAAAATTCAGAGGCACCTCAAAACATTAATGACCACTTTATTATTTCAGATATGGAAGTTACAGATATGGGAAGTACAGCCCCATAACTAGAAATTACTTTTGGGGCTCGCAAAACATAAAAATTACATTCTATCAGGTAGTTTGACCATTTTTTCATACCGCACCTATTGTACTTTATGCTGTTGAGAATGAATACAAACCATTTTGGTGATATTTTCTGATAGTTGCTGATTAAAGGAAGATGGAAAAATACATGGATACAGAACAAGGAATCAAGAAACCTGGGCCGGGCTTTTTCGCTGTGCTGCTTTGTTCATGACATAACCAGAGACTTTGATTTCAATGACTCAGTCTTCTCATCTGTAAAATGAGGATAACATCTGAATGTCTCTCAGTAGAATGGTGAAATTTGATTTCAGCATGTGTATAAAGGACATGGAGGTTGTTAAGTGGCAAGGTGTTACTACCATATATTGTAAACATAAACTTAGGAAATTTGGCATTGAATGTGTAGGGGGTTTTTCCCCTTTAGCTGCCCTTTTGTTTTAAATACTACTAATAATAATTGACATTCTATTAACACTGAGAGGAAACAACAAAGGATTCTCTGCATGCACATATAGCCAACATAAAAAAAGAAACAAAGAACAGGGCAAGTCTGTGGTCTGAATATTCAAGCTAAAATGGAGCCCTGCTTGGAATATTTAAAAGGTTCTTTTTTCATTGTCCTGAAATACTACCTGATCTTACTGCTACTTTTGCTGCATTCATCAGATTTATGGGATAATTTTTTTGCTCACTGGCAGGCAAATTTTCTGTTCATGTTTGCAAAGGGAGTTTCCTGTACAAGGCCCAAAGAGCCGGCCCTTTAGTATGGCCATGGATGCTGCTTTACCTTCACTCTTCTCAGAGCATAAACTCAGAGGCAAAATGAGATTATTCCCAAATTTACTGATAACCAACTAGAGCAGCATGTCCCCTTGAGAGCTCTCTAACAGAAGGCAATTCATCATGGTTAATAACACATTAGTTTAGGTTGGAAGGGACCTTAAAGACCATCCAGTTCCAAGTCCCTTACAGTGATGGGATGACGTTTGCAGTTGTGGGGGCACAAATTACCCCTGGCCTATGAGGTATCTGGGGAGCTGTCCCATGCCCACCCAGCTTGGAGCCGGCCAGCAGTGCCAGGCTCCCTTCAGCACTGGCCATCGAGGGACCATGACGGCCCCCATGGGGTGGCCAATTCTATTGGCCCCTTTGGCAGATGTTCATAGAATATTCAAAATATTCAACCTCTAAACCACTAAACCAAGGGTGTGTTATAAGGAAAGCTAAGAATTAATTCATGCCTGTGATAATATTTTATATAAATTGCTGGAAGTTAAATATATTGAATATACTAGGCACTCCTCGCTCTTGTAAAAGTCCGATTGCAAAACCCAAATTCAGGGAAAACTTCATTAGCATTTGAAGACACAGGGCGAAGCAACACCTTTTTGAAATGAGGCAACGCCACAACGACACAGATAAAGACGGACCCGGGGATGGGAATTCAAAAGACTTACAGTAAGCCCAGGAAGATTACCATCGGTGCCAGGAAGGACTATTCAACGCAAGTAGAGAAGAATAGAAAACACTGATACCGGACAGTTGAATAGGTTTGCATCACTGGATCCAGCCTGAGGGCACAAAAACTGTATAAAACCCAGGCTTCAGCCGCAGTTTTTCGTGAACTAGGGGAAGGCTGTTTGCCAGATAGACCACTGACCGACCCTGTTCACCGGTGCCAACCCCCGGGCTCGGCATCTCTTTTTTATTTTTATTTTGGTGGTGGATTTTTATTTCTTTGTAACCAAATTGTTATTAATAAATTTCTTCATATAAAATAATTCTGCTATTTCGTTTATAACAGGTGTATCTAAGAGGTTTCTGGATCTGGTACTGGGTCATGTGGTTTAGTGGTTGCAGTGCCAGCGCTGAGTGGATGGCTGGACTTGATGATCTTGAAGGCCTCTTCCAGCCTTGACAATTCCATGATCCTAAACCACATCACTCAGCGCCAGATCCGGACACCTCTTAAACACCTCCAGGAACGGCTACTCCACCGCCTCCCTGTGCAGCCTATTCCAATACCTGACCACCTGAACAGTGGATTTTTTTTCTAATCTGAATCTCTGCTGTCGCCGTTTAAGGTCGTTTCCTCTGGTCCTCTCCATGCAGACACCGCAGAAGAGACCGGCCCCACTTCACTACACCCTCCTGTCAGGGAGTGATGAGGTGCCCCCTGAACCTCCTGGAGCCCCCCGGCTCCCTCAGCCGCTGCTCATCAGACTCGTTCCCCAGTCCTTGCTGGAGGCTCGCTGCCCCTGGCCGGACCCGCTCCCGCAGCCCCGTCCCTGTGGAAGAGCAGCCCGAGGGCAGCGCCCAGCGCTGCCGCGGCCGCCCCGGATGGACGCGGGAGCGCTCCCGGTGCCGGCAGGGCGGGAGCGGGCGGAGCCTGCGCACTGCGCCCCGCGGCCCGCCCGGCACTCCCGTGGCTCGGCGCTGAAGATGGCGGAGGGTGGTGTGGCTGCCTCTTCTTGCGCTTCCTCCTCCTCCTTGAAGGGGCTGCGGGAGCAGATGGGTGAGAGCGGGCAGGGAGGGGTAGTACGAGGGGTGTGTGTGGGGGATCCGGCGGCCCAAGGGCACAGCTGGCGCCGGCTGCCCCTCCCCCCCCCCCCCGGCCGCCCCGCTGCACGTCCGGCCCCGTCCCGGGGCGGGGAAGGGGCACCGCGAGTGGAGGCCGCCGGGGCTGCCCGCCCCCAGCCCCGCTCTCCGCCCGGTCCGTGCTTTCCCGCAGCTCCGGGAGGTGATTGCTGGCTCGGGACCTCCCACAGCCCGTGGGCAGCAGCAGAGGCGGCTGCGGGGAGGCTGCGTTGCACGAACCGCCCGTTTTCCACCGGTTCTCGAACTTGTCGGTGTCTGTGGTGGCTCTTGCTTTCAGAGGGTTTGCTCCAGCGGTATGTTCGGTCCCGAGTACAGAAGGCAGAGACAGCCCCTGGCATTGATTTCTAATGAAAGATTGAATAATGCCCTATTTTATTTTTTACCTTTTTTTTTTTTTACTGGTATTATAAGAGGGCTAAATAAGCTCCGCTTTGGTTTTATCTTTGGTTGTGTTTATGTGCCTATTTATACTTAAGGTCCTTAATAATATACTCTGGAACGAGTATTGTGCATGCACAATATGTGTTTGCAGCATAATTTCATAGTACATCTCCACGCGAGAGCTTTGTAGGTGAGCCATTAGAAAAGATAAACATTTTCTTATCTCAGTCACAAAAAAAAAAAAAAAAAAAAAAAGTAGAGGCTTGTCGTTTGATCTAACTAACTAGGACTAGGTGCAGAAACTACTCTTGAGAGCCTCTTGCATGAATTTTTTCAGTGTATCTGTGTAATTACATAAAGAGGAGTGCTGGCAAAGGGTCCTGAATGCACAACTCTCATCTGGCATTCTTCTTCAGTGTGTTGGGTGTCGGAAATACTATTTAATTACTTCTTGTTTCTGTTTCAAAATTAAGACAGTTTAGTGCTCCAGAAGGATAAAGATCTGCCAAAAGATAGCACTTCTCACCTGCACAGGTTATGTCTGTTTGAACCTTATTCTTCCTGCTAGAACTGCTGAATTTTATTTTGTGTATTGGATGCACTTACATGGTGGCTGCTAAGTTTTTCTAAGAATGGGCACCCATATTTGCTGACAGCTGTCATGACCTAGATTTAGTCTCAAAATCAGAGAAGAAATGCTCCCTGGGCCAGGCAGCTCCATCTCCCTTCAGATATGCACATGCTGTAATATGCACAGCATGTTGCAAAAACAACCCCCCTCACTAGATCCTGGAAAGGCTAGACCTTGAATTTTTTTCCCTGGGGGGTAGAAGTCACTGAACCAGAATCCGAACTTCAGTGTACATAGAATGCATTTGTAGCAGTTATATGCTCAAAGATAAACTCAGTGCTAATGTGCAGTGAATCAATGCTGTCTGTCAGCTAACAGGCCCTCTGCAGCTGTGCTCCAGACTTCTAGTCAGTAGCACTCCCTGGAGAGAGCAAATGATGTTTAGAAATCATCCTTGCAATCCAGTGGTTGACAGTGGAATTTGCAGGAAAATTTGCCACAGTATTTGCTGCTCTTTGGAGAAGTTGTGAGCAGCAACCAAGCCTGGTATCACAGCTGTTAGGAGAATATGTAGAAAAAAGAGACACCCGAAGGAACCTTGACATTCAGTCCCACGCTACCCTTCGGCTTGTTTGGGGAGGGATAGAACTTCCTGCTTCTCTGAGCTCTGTTGGCTGCGTGGGGGCACTCCTCAGTTCCAAAATACCTGCTAACTAGAATGCTTGGACCCAGCTTCTGCTGCTCTGTGGGCAATTGTGTGCTTTGCTGTCTTAATCAATCTGGAGAACAAACATTTATGCAAAATAAATACAGTGTTGTGTGCCCTCAGCCGTTTGTCAGTGAACCTCTGCCTGGGAATCTCACATTTAAAGACAATAAACAAACAGCATCTTGCTGAGAAACCACAGCTCTTTCTGGCAGCCTGGCTAAGAGGTGTGTATGCATACTGTTTGTATAGTCACCTTCTGCATGGGTACCTTTGTGGGTCCTTATTAAAAGACACTTCTGGGTTCTTGTTCTGTTCACTTCTGCTCTCTGTGACCAGCCTCTTGATGCTGCTTTTCTCTCTGAGTGATTGGTGCTTGTTAATTTCTAGGCCTTGCACACCTAGAATCCCATGGTGCCACTTGTTGTAACTAGCTTCCAATTTCGTATGTTTGGCAAGAAAAATATTCTCTTAAATTCAGTCTAGTACTGAGGTAAGGAAAAGATGTTTCTCCTTCTTTGAGTATCAGCTGTAATTAAGATTCTGCAGGCAAACTCATGGCTGCAGTGCCAGTTCTACAGTTCCTTTGTAATAATTTTCTGCCCTGACACACTTGTCCAATCTTATTTCCTTTATGTGGATGACAAAAAGCAGAATTTGCTACTACAACTAGAAGGCAGTTAAAGGTACAACTAGAAGGCAGTTAAGGTTTCTGAACATCACTGAACATTAAAAATGAATTGCAGTTGTACACTGAACCAGCAGTGCAGAGATGGCAGTTGCTTACCCCATTTTTGTTATCCATGCTTGCTGCTGTCATCCTTCAGGGGTGAAGAGGAATTTTTGATCCTATTCTAATGCCATAAGTACTGCTGAGCTCGTTAAGATGTGAGAAGAGGGGAATAGTCGAATATATGTGGTTTATCCAGTAAGTGAGGTTTTCCTTGAGTGGTATGGGTAACCAGAGGAAAAATACCTGTAATTTAAGCTGCTGTAGCCTACTTTTATTCTCTTCATTTTCACTGGAATACTGAAAACTCCTGTTTTTTGTAGTATGGGCAGTAGAGAATGTTGGTGGTTTTTTTACCAGAGCTTGGTAATCCTGTGCTGTTGCCAGGATTTCCACTCATGTATTGAATTGCTGTTGTGAAAGTTGTTCAAAACAGTATATTTAAGTGCTGTTCATATATATTTTCCTTTCCAAGACTTGCATCATCTTTTGGGAAACCTGTCTCAGGTTTGGGGAAAAAAATAAAGTGCCTTTTTCAACAAATCTAGCTGCAGGCATAACTTCCATGACCTGCAGGTCCCAGTTTGGTTGGAAGTTTTCTAATAAAACAACAACTTCATTCCATGTAATCAGTTTTTTCTCCCTTTGTAAGTGACACTGTCTGGCTTTCTCCATCTTGCCCAGACCACAGTTCTTAGCAACAGCTTTACCAAGTGCATGTACACAGAATTGGCATGAAAAGAAGGATGGATGGATAACTAATAGTGCAACTTCATTGCTCAAGCAAGTAGTCAGGGACTTACACAGATTTATCTGGTCTCTAGGTAACAGTTATAAAACATAACTTAAGAACACAAGCTTGTACCAACACCTGTAGGAGTACTAGAGAACTCTTGGGTATGGTCTTGGTCCCACAACAGAAGATGGTCAGAGCTGTCTAGAGGAAATTATTTGGGACCCAGAAGCATCTGTCAGTCAGACAATTGATGATTTGAGCTGTGCGTCAGAGCTGCTTGCTGGAAGAGAGAAAGAATTTACTTGCGAATTCGGATCCTTGAAAGCCTTTGGGACTTGCGGTGTGGTTGTCAATAGAGGTGGGCTTCAGATCTTGCCTGGGAAGCAGTAAGATAAGGAAACCATTCCTTTGCCAGGTTTCTCACAACGTGGGAGTGCTACATGAAAAGCATCTTGTGCATTCAGTTGTTGTCCTACTTGGTGATGTTTGAATGAGTGACTGGTACAGGTTCCATCTGCGGAGCAAAGGCAGCCCATGACTGAGGTATTCAGCTGATGATCATTGGGACTGGCTTCAATTTCTTGTTTTGTCAAACTCCTCTGAACTTTGGAGAAAGTTTTAATGTTTTTTTGTGCTTCATCTTTTTTTCCCTGCATGAAAGACTGCTTTGCAGAGTGCCAAGGCGATAAATGCAAAGAACTGCACAGAAATTTGATTTCCTGTAGATCTCAGTGGTGAGAGAACATTCCCAAATCAGGCTGAGAACTGAATGTAATTGTGATGGCTATGAGCCCTAATTTCATTTTTTTCTTGTTCAGGGAAATACAATCGTACAGGGTAGGGATAATTTCATGCTGATTCATAAAGATGATGGCATGTATTTAGGTGCTTAGCATTCTGAAGATTACTTCCAGTTGTAAGTGGTTTATAAAAGGTTTTATCTGAATTTAAAACTTTAAATTCTTGAGATTTCTCTAAATGCATTCAGGAGAGATATCCTCCTTGCTGTAAGGAGAAAAAAGCAAACAAACAAAAAACCCACCCAAACCATGTGCATATACAGCATATTTTTTTCAGTTTCTTATGTAGAGTGTTCCATTCTCTACATATTTCTTCATGTGTTGAAATTGCAAAATATAAATTTGGCTTCCATGCTTCAATTCAGATGAAACTTTAGCAAATAATGACTTGCAAGGGTCATAACTCCAATGGTGAGAGCCCAGAGATGCTGTGGTTTACACTATTCCTAACTGTGCGTAGTCTTAAAATGTGACTGGAATTAAGGACTGCTGCTTCTTCATACACTTGTGTTTTTCAAAAAGAAAACAGGAATATTTAGAGTACTGATATGCTATTAATTTTCAATTCTTGAAGGTGATAAGAGTAAAGAAGGGTTACTATAAGATAAATGGAAGAAATAATCTAGGTTAGTAATAATAATAGGGGTATCAAAAGCTGCTGGTTGTCTTAAAATTTGATTAAATAATTGAAGATGCTTGCAGTCCTCTTGTGAAAGGACACCCTGACAAATAAAATTCTGAGCATGCAATTTTAATGACTTCTGTGAATATGACTTACCGGATTACTTGTGGTACTTTAAAATTCAACTGGGACTGCAAATTTCTTTTCTGCCACAAATAAATTAGTGCCATTTATCTTCCAATTATGCAGCTCACAACCAGGTTAATCTAAATTGATTACATGCTTTCATTGTGTTTGCATATGCCTGTCCAATAATCAAAACCTTTCTAGATGCTGGTGTTTGAGATTTTTGGAGTGTGGGGTTCATGGAAGAAAAAAATGTTGATCAGAATTGTTTTTGTGTGAAAGAGACAGAAACCTCCACTGTGCTGCATAATGCTTGTGCATAAAGGGACACAAGCCTTTGCTTTTAAGGAAAGCTGACCTAGTTGCTTGACATTTGTTTTCATCTAAATTATTTTTATATTACAGTCGGTTTGGAACTTCCACTTTCTAGGTGAAGGATCCCCAGCTGATGTTGCCTTTGAAGAAAACAGTTACCACTGGCCATTCTCAGAATACCTCTCTCTTTTCTCATAGTGTTTTTAGCCTTCATAATTCACAGGGAACTTCTAAAATACTCTTTTACGAGTACTTAACTGACTCTTAATTTACAGACACTCTCTGTTGTTTAAATGCGCTGACCTGAATCTTGGGAGGGAGCATAGATATTGTAGTGGCTTGTTCTCTGGGCAAGTGTTTCAAAGCTTCCAGGTGCTAAAATTCCTCTCCCAAGCCCAAGAGGGCTTGGCTACAAGAATATAGAAATACTGTAGGGATCTTTATACTTAAAGGACATAATTTAATAGAATTTATAAATTTATTAATTTCAAACCTTATCCTCTGTTTAGTTTTGCCAAGAGAACTTCTTAGAGGAACATTTTTGCAGCACAGAGTTGATCAATAATATGTATGTTGTATACTGGACATTAAAACCAAGGACACTCATCTCCAGACCAGATCAGTGAGTGTCACCTTACTCACTTTCAAATTTCTTTAAAAGACTTTCTGTCACTGGGTAATGAATTTAGAAAAAAAATATAGTCTCTTTATATCTCTTTAGCTCTTTTTTCCTGCTTGCTTTTTTTTATACCCATTTGCCACTTTTCACTTATCCTTCAAGCTCTTTGGGGCAGGGACTGATTAATGGTTACTTTGCTGTGGTCTTACATTGCATGTAGTGGACTCTCCCAGAGCCTTCATTTTTTAATTAGCTGGGTGAACTGTACAGCTTTAAGAAAATTTGCAGTTTATTTCCTTTTACATTTTGCACCCCCCTGTTCTGCTTTAGACAGAGGGTTTGCTGCATTTAACACAGTGTGGACCTGTCAGTGTCCTGCATCACTTTTCTGTATTGAGTGATTTGATTTGAGACTGGCCTGTTGGGGGTAACTGCCAACACCAGTCCCTCTTCTTCTGAAACACAGTGTTTGAATAAGCTCCAAATTTTCCATGAGAAATTCATCAAGTGTAAAAGGCAAAAGCAGTAGTTTTCACTGCTGTCTTGTAAAGGAACTGCTGTCTTTCCACCAAAAGAAAGCTCAAAATGGTGTTTTTACAGGGTTTGTCTCGAGTCCGTTGTGACTCGGGGTGCTAGGCTGTGGTCTGGGCTGGCATTGTTTGGGCTGGGTGAATTAAACTATAGCCACAGCCTGCAAACAAGAGGACAAAAGTGTTTTCAAGGCCATGCTTCTAGCAAGCAAAAAACCGCCAGGCTGTTCAGGAAAGAGGGAAGTCGTGGAGAGAAGTTAGCTATTGCCAGTGTTACGGATAGTGCACTGTAAGAGAAAGAAACAATACAATGAAAAAAACAGATGTGAGAAAAGAGAGCAAGAGTTTGTCTTGAAGTTACTTTTTGCCATGGCTGTGCAGGAGTGTGAAGAGGAGTCAGTGTTAGGCAGCCTCCGGAGTTGCAGGAGTAAAGCAGAGCTGATTTCTGTCTGTAGCTTTTGCCAATACTTGAGCTAGAATTCCAGTGGGAACTGAGCTGTGCAGAGGAAGTTAAAGTGGGACTGCTCTGGCATCTGTGAAGCCAGTCCAGCATTGAGGGACAACATATGTACTCCTGAGGCACTGGACAGTGCTATTAAATAGAGAAAATTATTTGTACAGCAGTCTGGTTACTGATAGTCTTCCACTCTGTTTAAAACTCCACCATTTTACCTTTTGGGTCCTTCTGTAGCTATTAAACCTGTGTATAATTCTGTCCAGCTGGGAGTGTTAAATCGGTATACACCTATATATAAGCATTTATGTCACATAACAAGTAAATTTCACAATAAATCCACTTGAAATTATGTAAGGGCATATTCATTGCATAGACTGCTTTCATTTTAATCCTGTGTATTAGGATACTTTGGAATTTCCAGTATGCAGAAACAGGTAAATATTTCTGCTAAACTTGAGAAGGTTCACAAGGATCTTTGTGAGAGTTTCTGCTGTCATTCCACTTAATTTCTCTCAAGAGATGAATACTAATACACCTCGCTAATAAAGAACCCCAGATTGTGGAAGCCAGGTATCTTCCAGAGAAGGGGATAGATTTAGTTCGTCAGCCCTGTGAGCACAGTGCAGACAGTGCTTCTTACTAACCTTATGATGGCTTCTGCAAGAGTTGGTGACGTCTTTGTCCTTTCTGAGCATTGTGCTGGTAGTTGCTTTTTCCATTAAGTAGCAAGAAGCATAACTCGTGGCTGAGCAGTGTGAGGTTAAAATAAGAGAATACAGTGACAGTGGGAATCAGTGAGACTCCACAGGTGTTTTCAGTATTGTTCAGACAACTGAAGGTAATAAGGATGGTACTTGTCTGATGTGGCTGTCGAGCAATGGTGTAGCATCTCTGACTGTAGAAAGTTTCTAGAAATGGTTGCCAATTCTGTTAAGGATAAATTTCAATGCCTTGGTCTGTAGCTCTGATTTCATGTCTGAGATGTTTTGGTTTTCTGAAATTCTTTCTCAGGAAATTTCTGTAAACAAAAGAAATGTTTTTGTAACAGTACATATGTTATTCATTCTTTCTCACAGGAAGGGCTTCTTGATGTCCCTCTGGCTTGACCAATGTGATTAGAGAGGTTTGCCTTTGTTTCACCAATCATATTGGTCTGTGTAAAATAGTGTAAAGAGAAAGATGCATCCCAAAAATAAACAAGTCAATTTTAGCCTTCTGATCTCAGAGTCCATGTCGTTGTAGTATAAAAATAGCATCATTGGTCTGTGCTTGTATTACAGTCAAGTTTGGTTTAGATTATGTGCTTCCCCTAGGGCAAAGTGTATAGAGATCAATGCAAAAACTGACTAGCAGCCTTCCTGGTGCCTTTCTGGTCATGCCCTATGCTGAATGAGTATCATAATATGTCTTTGAGATTGCTTCAACTGTATCTTTGCATGTTTCCTTATAAGAAATAAGTAATTTTGTTAATTATGTAATTTAAAAAATATATTTCTAGGTCTTAATCTGAATGTGGATGTTTAAAGATAAGGAAAAACTTAAGTTCTTGCAAATATGTCTCAAATACTTATTCGTGGAGCTGCTAATTCATACACTGCAAAGGAATGCTTGTGTCAGGTTTTCCAGTGGGATCAAAACTTGTGATGAACTGAAGAAATCACCCTGAACTGCCTCGAACTTTGGGAGCAAAACCAGATTGTTGTACAGAATTAGCTGCAGAAATGGTCTTAAAGGAAGGAAAGCACATAAAGGCAGTAAAATAGGTATCCCATGTAGGGAATAAATATAGGACAAAATTTGCAAATGGAGTCTGGGATAGGGATAAGAAAACAGGAAGCTCTTGCAGCCTGCTGAAGCTGAGAGCGTGCACTGCTTTCTGGAGATCTGTGTGCTTCCCATCTGGTGGCTGCCCAGACAAAACAGGAGAACCATCTGCCTTCCAGCTGGTCTGTCAGAAGGTGCCTACCAGGAAGCTCACGTATTTGCTTGTGGATCCTACCAGTCCTTGCAGCCCAAAGATGGGATGTGAGTATCAACAGGGAAAGACAGAAAAGGGGAAAACAGGCAACAGAGGAATGCACACAGAGAAGGCTTTCTCTTCATTATTAGAAACTTTCTGTGTTGTCCACTTGTGTGAAGGTGCATCCTTCCTCTGGTGTCGTCTGAACAAGGAATAGTAGTGTAAAAACCAATACCTAATTTTTCTTAAAGCTTCAAACATATGATCTTGCATCCGTTTGTCTTAAACTATGTTAATTAATGAGTGGAAATCAGCTTAAAAGGCAGTGCATGGAAATCTGACTTGAATGCTGACTTTCCTCATATCTCCTGAAAGTATGTACAAAAATTATTAAAAGAATCTGAACAGTTATTGGCAAACAGTAGCTCCTGTAGTGGAGCAAGACAAAAATGGTGTCTTGCAGATTTGGCACAGTTTGCTATAAATCAGAAATATTTTGCTGGAAAGTTCACTTTTGATTCATGGATTGCTTATTGCCTTCTTGTTGCCTGCTTTAAACTTTTATGGACACACTTAGAATCATAACGATGCATAACATTCAGGAGCCCTCCTAACACACCCCCCCCCTTCCTCCCCCCCCCCCCATTTCAGAGGCTTAGTCTGGAATTTTTTTGTTTGCTTTGCATAATGAGTCATTAAATCATAAAAAGCAGAAGGATTGCTGTGAAAGTTAGCACATTCTGCTCTCCTCTGTAGTTCTGCAAGGGAAGGGAAGAGTGTGAGTGGGGCAGCATCCAGCTGGGTTATGGACACCAGGAAGGCGATGGGATGGAAGCCCTGAACCTCGCTGGGTAAAGGGACGTAGCCACTTCACTTCAGTCCCTAATGAGGTTTACTAAGAACAGCAGTGGGTTCTTTGCCAGTCTTGGCAGGGGCCAAGGGTATTAGCCATGTGCAGGGGTTGGAATAGAAATCAAGGTTTATTTTTAGCACTGGTCTCTTCAGGGCATATTGGAAACCTGATCAGGGAAGGGATGTACTGTCATGCTCAGTGTGAGGGAGGCACCTCAGCACCTGCACTGCCAGTGGATCGTGAGCTGGAAGTGAAATTCTGAGAGTTGGATTTATCTAGAAGTCACCTCCTGGTGCTTCTGTGAGTTTGGTTTATCTCCAATTGGCCAGACCTGGGGTGCTAAATGGTGATGAGGACGCAGAAGGAAAACTGCTTCCCAAATTACCTAATCATTTCATGGTTCAAATAGCTCTGTTTTATTATGCATGAATTCAGATGATGGTATTGGCCTCATGCATGGCTTATACTTTTATTAATTTTACCTGGAGCACTTAAAGGTAGACTACTGTAAAGTAAATACACATATTATGCTGATCACAAAATATTGCTGTAAAAGACTACTGTGGGAGGGCAAGCTTAGAATAGAAATGAGATTTAATTTGACTCTAAGAGAATTTTTCTTCTCCAGGGAGTTTGCTGAATATGTCCATGAATGCACCCCCCCCCCCCCAGTAATGCAACATGTGACACAGATTCTAGTGAAATGGTTGTTAACCGGTTTCCTGTTCTGGGGTATCCTGATTCATTACAGAAGTGTTATAAACAACAATTCTCCAATCTTTCAGTAAGGAAATTTATTGAAAAATAGCAATATGAAAATCCGAGTAGAGCCACAATCAAAGTCAGTTCTGAGCCCGGGAATCAGAACTGGGTGAACCACAGACACAGCCTCTATCGCACCGAGTCCCCCATGGTTCACAAAGGCAGTCTTTTCAGTGCCTGTTTTTATACAGTTTTCTGGCGAAACTGCGGGTTTTCGTTGCTTCCCTTTGTCTTGTTCTGCTCTTCTTGCGTATTCATACAGTTCCTTTTCATTATTGTTAGCTCGCTGTACAATGTTCCGGGAAAAGGGTACAGTCTTGATTGGATTTCTTGGGCAGGGCATTGGGATGCAACTCCTTGACAAGCAGATAAGATGCATTTCAGGTATCGATCACCTGGTCGTTGCATCGCCCATCTCTGCCGAAGGCCTGCACCTCCCTGTATTCTTCTGTTAATTCGCTCAAATTACGGGAGAAGGCATAGCTTCTGCTCACTCGACCATGAGCTGATTTATATACAGTGGGTTATAATGAAATACAATTTGTTACAGTAAAATACAGAGTTATTTTAACAAAAAACAAATTAATCCACGACATATATAACAGAAGTATTAGGCTTATTTTACAGAAATATATTTTGTGGGAAATTCTTTTCCATGAAGCTTCGCTCCATAGCAGACTGCTACATTCATTATGGAAAACTAGGCAAAGAAATTATAGGTATCTGTGCCAAAAAACATTTAAATATATTAATTATTAAGGTTTCTTTTATCATATTAAAGCAAAATAAGATAGGTATTTTTTAAAGATTGCATAGTGCAGCAATATGCAATGCATTTTCTTTTACTGTAGTAAAATGTGGACTTTGAAAATCAATTTTGTATTGTAAATTTACCATGAAATCGTCAAGGGCCATAAAACCTGTCTGTTGACCAGGGACTTGGTGAAATTGAGCTCACATATCTCAGGGTATCTCAGGGATGTATCTAATGTGATGTCTATTACCCTTTTATTAATCTTTTGTTCAGATCCCAAGTTCACATTTGATTCTGGCTTTCTGTTGGTTAAATGGATCACATCCATGTGACACAAAGGTGCACATTTTTCTCCTCTGTGTCCTCTGCAAGCTGAACTGTTTCTGTAACCCACTTTCCTGTCTCATAGAACCTCAAGTAATCTTTTGCAACCCTAATTAATTAAACTGACTAATTGCTTTGCAGATGTGACACATTTTTAAATCAGTGCCTTCTAATCATGAACATTATTCCAACTGTATGTTTTTTCTTGATTGAGTAAATAAATACATAATCCCCCATATCCATTATGGCTGGTTTGTTCAGCAAGATTTCTAACAGTAAAATACTTCTACAAGTAAAATAAAATTAATATTGTACCTGTTTAATTGCAGGTTGCTTCTTACTATAACTTTGTTATGGAAATTTGGATATTTAAACTTTGAGAGTTGAGGCAAAATTCCATTGTTGGTCTTAACTGAAGCTGGTTTAGGTGCAGAGTGAATTTGTTCTGTTGGGATAATTTCCTGCCTGGGTTGAGTTGGCTCAGGCTGCCTGGGCACCCCTGTCTCCTTCCTTGAGGAAAGATGTACCTGGATTTCTGTATTTGTCTTGTTATAAATGACAATTTCCCCAATATTTTCGGTCAAGAAATTTATTGGAAAAATGACAAAGTGAGAAATCGAGCAGAGCCACAATCAAAGGACAGTTCTGACCCCGGGTATCAGAGCTGGGTGAACCCGGGACACAGCCTCTCCGGACTAATGCCCCCCCCCCCCCCCCCCCCGTTCACATCACCCATTTCCCAAAGCCGGGTTTTATACAGATTTTGTGCCCTGAGGCTTGTCCATTGTTTACTCCAGCCTTTTGAATATGTAGATGGATATTCTTTTCTTCGGGTGTGTATGGATTCCAGGAAGGCAAACATGTCTTGATTGCTTTTTTTCCAGGTGGTGGACAGAGTTCCAGAAGGCAGAAAAATGTCTTGATTGCATCTTCCTTTGGCTGGGTGGGGGATGAATGACCTTGATGAGCGGCTTCGATGCTTATCTAGTGTGATGATCCTGGTCCTTGGCATTATCTGATTCTTCCAAGTATTGTTACACCCCGTATTGTATTTGTGGAATCTCCTTAATGTTCCTGCTTGGAGGGAGGAAGACATAGCTCCTGCCTACTCATCCATGAACTGATTTTGTACAGGGGGGTATCTTGGAAATACAGTTTTTCTTATACAGATATAGGGTTGCTTTAATAAAACGCGAATTAACCATACATTTATAACAGTCTGAAATCTAAGTGGTATTTGAAGAAGCTTATGTTCCTTCAGCTTTTGTGATGTACGAAGGTGTTATTGGATATGAATGCCCTGGTTGTACATTTCTTCTCTTGGAACACCTGCAGTGGGCTGCTTTTCCTCTGGCTGTTTTCACTTCTATTTGTGTTAGAATAGATAATTCTGTTGTTCTCCACTCGGTGATTTTTGGGCTGGATTCCCATCCATGTGACATTCAACAGTGTACAAAAATCAGATTGTCTGCTCTAGATAGCTTAAAAAAGGGCTCACTGCATTTTCACTGTTTTTTTGCCAATTGGTAATCTCATCGTGTTGTAGTATATCTGGTCTCTGACTTGTTTGAAAAGAGCCTCAGAGATGTATAGGATGGGGTTGAGGAAGACTTGTTTGATGCTGCAGTGAAAAATTAATTCAAGACATGGCAACAGCTGCGGGTGACAATTTAGAGTTGCTGAATAAGTATTGTAATCAGCATTTATCACTGAAATCACATGGGATTAAACACTTTGAGGTGATTGTTCTTGGGCACAGTCTTAGGGAGGGAGGGTTATTACCATGACACAACTAGTTGTCATGGCAATGCATAGAGAAGAGGGAGACCCTTCCTCTTTTGCATTCAGCAGTACTCTTACTAAAGGGAAGTCAGATCATTGGCAAAGTTGTAGTCTTCTTTTTTAAAATATAACAGCAAATTGTACTATTGGTCCTTCACGTTCTGGTAGAGATCATAGCATGTTATGTGTTCCTTTTGTAGATTTGTCTTTTCTGTGTAAAACTGGCCTCAACTTTCTCATGTGTGGGTAGTTGTGTTCTGTGTTCCCTTGCTTCCCCTGAAGTTGAGCTTTTCCATGGAACCCAGCTGAGCTCCTAGTGTCTGTCAGCCAAAGTGAGAACAAGGTGGCAGTGTGTGAGGACACTTCTGTTTGAGCTGTGCAGGGCACTGGGGTAATGCTGTCTTACAGGTTGCCCCACCTGCTTTCCCTGTAACGTTTCACCTTCATGCCCTGCAAGGTGATTAGTGAAGGTTGATACCAAAACAAAGAAAATCTGGGGAAAGTGATACAGTAAATTAGTCTCTCTGACTTGTTAATGGGTTTTGTTATTTAGCGAAATTATTATTGGTAGCATTTCCTTTCTGTGTGATTATCTGTGAGTTGTAGCCCTGCATTTTGCTGAGGTCACCTTGGTGAAACTCAGATAAGGTGAATGGGTCTCTGCACAAATGCTCAGATTACTCTTTTGGAGTCTAATTTATAATTAAAATTTGTTTTTGAAGATCCAGTTTCAGAAGTATGTTGTAAGCATCTCTTAATGCTTTACTTTATGCAGCTAATCCTCTTTCTCTTTCATGTCATGAAGTAATGACAGGTCTTCATAGACCTCTCCCTGCTTGGATCTCATCAGAATATGATTCTAGCAGTGCTAATGGACTATTACATACATTTGTCCAGCCCACCAATGCTCATGTGGTAGCAAAGTTTTTATTATTAAGTGTAAGTCAGACATAACTTTGCAAAATAATGGGGTTTGTCTTAGATCAAATGTATTTAATAACTCTTCTTTGAAACTCTATAGTTTTAAAACATAGGGTTTGGCAAATGTTTTTACAATGAAAAGCTATGCCAGGTCTCAAGTCTCATTTGACAAGTTTTTCCTTACAAGTTGAGCAGCCCCCAGTTAGTTTTTTAATAAAAGCATCAGCAACTTCAAATAGAATTTTATGTATTTTAGATATTTATTTCATGAGTTTCAGTTGTAGAGCTTTTCTTAATATGGATCGATTCTTTCTCACAGTTGCTGCAGCCCAAGCCATAGCAGAAGAAAGAAGAAGCCAAAGTGGCATCAGCCCTCTTGCAGTCCAGACCTCAATAAAGACAGCAACTAAACCAGGTATAATTACAGGTCGTTGCTCTTAATGAAGTGCTGGGCTCACAAGGGAGAGTTAATAGGGATTGAAAAGAACATATTTAGAGAGAAGTTTGGTGCTCTTTCTTCAGGAGGCATCAGAGCACCTGGTAGATGGTTTGTAGGTCTGGTTTTGATGACAGTTTTCTGCTTTTGACTGGCTCAGAATTCAGTTGAAGTTGCCTGTCTTGTAAGCAGGGCATGACAACAAAGATAAATTATGGTAACTGGTCAAGTTACCAGCTCACTTCTTGCTGAAATTCAAGTTTTTATAGCTGCAAAGACTGCTTAAGTCTTGGTTCTGCTTAGTCTGCAAATGAGCTGTCCTACAGTGCTCTGAATTTGTCATGACAGGTGAACTATCTGTTCCCAGATGACATTTTCCTAAATTCCTGTCATTCTTGTTCATGGGAGTTAATATGTACCAGAATGAGGATCAGAGCTGAATTTGGAATAGGGTATGTTCTCACACGTCTGACTTCTTAGGCTTTCTTTTGACTATACCTATTGAGCCTTTAATATGATGTCTGCTTTCTCTTGCACCTATTAGAAATAGTGTTGTGAGGGAATGGAAAAGGGGAAAAGGAGGATGTTCAGCTTTCTATGAATTTTTCAGATGGTATCTTTAATCTCTATATAGAGTGTGCAGTGATTTGGTGGTGTGTGCATCTCTCAGGAAGTTTCATTCTCCTTTTGATAGTAAAGACTTTTGACTTTTAATTTAAATTTGAATGCTCAAATTCATTGACTATTATGTCTTTGATTTTTGTTTTGACAGTGATAGATGGTTCCATGCTAAGAACAGAAGAAAGGCAAAGACTGGCCAGGGAGCGTAGAAAAGAGCGGGAAAAGCAACATGGTATTTTCATGTTTCACTTAAAATATAATTTTCTAAAACATTTCTGTTAAAGGAATTACTGTCCCCCTTACTCCATGTTCTGTCACTTTTTGTCAGCATGCTGGGGACAAGAGACAAGATCTGCTCTTGGTCTTGCATCAGTGTCCATCTGTGAACCTGAAGGAAGAAGTTTTTGATTTGAGAGGAAAACACTGTAGAGAGTTTTAGCTTGTTGAAGCTCTATGTCACCTCTGACCTATTTCCTAGTGACCACCCAGTAAATTTAGCCAATTCCTTATTGAAAGTCTTAACAAAAACACTTTGGAAAATAAAACTTTTAACTTAGAACACCTTCCTATAGCCCTGAAGACTGATGTTTAGAGAATGCTGATTCAGGGAAAACCAAAAAAGATTTAGCTACTTGAATGGCTTGTTTGCCTTGAACACTACTTCCCTTGTTTCCCAGCACACTGAAATGACTCCTGTATTGAAGTGTCAGCAATATACACTTTATCTTAGCAGGGAATCTGAGACTAGAGAACAACAGAAAACTCTTGCCCAGCTTTATGCTGTTTGTGATGTGAATCAGTGCATGTGTGTGTAGCAGGAGATGAAAGGGTCAGTGTGCCCTGCAGTCCTGGGTCTTGGGCTCCCAGTTGTGAGGAGAGATGTCTCTCTGAGCTGTATGTTTGTTTCTCAACATAAAAGCAAAGACCCACAACAACAGGAAATATTGTGTTATCCTAATATGGGAACAGAGTAGTATTATGATGCATATAAAATTCAGAAATATTTTGGGGCCTTGTGTGTAGATGCTGCCTGTGCATTATTGGTGTGATTATCTGGTCTCTTGGTTCATTTCATCTGTCTGGCCATGGAAAATACCCTGTGCATTCTAGCTTTGTGTCACAGGACCTGAGGCTTCCTGTTGAACTGCACACAGCTGTTCCTTGGTGGAGGCTGCAGAGAATAGTGGTATTGCTATTTTGAACTCCAATGCAGGAGCTGTAGGGTCTTCCCATCTTGTCACTCAGTGCCTTAAATATTACTATATTTTGTTCTAAAAAAATAAGAAAAATGCAACATAGAAAATTCTACTTTTTGATTTTAATTTACTGCTTCCTTACAGAGACATCACTATTATGTTGATAAGAAAAGTGTATGCTTAATATAGGGAATATACATATCCTGATATTCCTGTCTAGACAGTAAAGCCTAGTGGCAGGCAAAGTTCTAATTCCACTTCCAACCTGGGGACAGAATTAAAGATGAGTCTGTTATCATGTGTGATGTCATTCACCTCTGCAAGCTCATCTTCCTGTACATTTTCACTTCAAGTGATAAGAATTCTGCTTGGATAGTCTCTTGCTTGTGAGTTGCATTGCAATACCAATGAATGGCTGTTTGATTTTATTTTTTTCTTAAAAATATTCTTACAGCTGCCAAAGAGACACAAATCCTTGAAAAGGAGAGAAAAGCAAAACTCCAGTATGAAAAACAGTTAGAAGAAAGGCAGAGAAAGCTAAAAGAAATGAAGCAAAAAGAGGAACAACGGAGGGCAGCAGTAGAAGAAAAGAGGAAACAAAAAATAGAGGAGGAAAAGGTAACACACATCAAAGTTCTATAGTTTAAAAGAACTACATTGTTTTTCTACATTACCATGCTCTGAAGTGGTGTGAATGAGAAACTTAGGGAAATGATGAATGTGTTAGAGCATAAAAGTATTTTCCACATCTATAGTGGGCTATGTAGGCATATGTCTACCTTCCCCATAGAGTGTTAGCTACAGCTGAGGCACTTGGGACTTCAGGAATGGCTGTTTGAGCACTGGCTATTTTTCACATGAGCAAAAACCCCACCCCATATTCCTAGATTTCCACATGCCTTCAGAGCACTTTGTAGAGTCTGTCTGTGAATCAGCATGAGTGACAGGTCTTAGACTTACTTCTGTTATTTCTGTGTCTTGCTTCTTTGAGCCCCTGCTGTGGCCTGAGACTCACATTCTCTTAGTTCTTTTAAATCAGAATTCATTCCTGTATGATGAAAGATGGTGATGTTATCTGCGTATTTGTCATTTGCTGCTTTGAACTGTGTAGTGACTGTTCTCACTGGCCTTTGCTCTGACTGCACATGGACAGGCAGAGCAGTGTTTGAGTTTGGGACTCACTCAATGGATAGAGGCTGATAGCAGAAATAAATACATGAAGTTATTCCATCCTTTTGACAAGTAACACTGTTAGTGCATATTAAATGTGCAAGTTCTGAAAGGGTTGATTTCCAGGGTGTCAGCAGTGAAAGCATCACACATCTGTGCTTTTGTAAGCTGGTTGTAAGAACTTGCTGTGGGTCATTGGTGAAGAGCCTATAAGCCTGGCTGGCTGCTGCTTTGGAGTCCAGCATTGTTATACTGTTCTAGCAATCCATCTTTGCTGCCCTTTTTGACTGGCAGTATTCTACACTGGTGTTTGGTTTTCTGTAATCAGCTCCTGGATGTGATCAGATTGATATTCTATTTGAACTTCATGGAATAGTTTACATTGCTAGAGAACAGAAATGTTTGGGTGGGCTGTGACTGCAGTCCAGTGCAGTGTCATTTCTTTAAGCATCTACCCTATGCAAAAAGCATCTCTTATGCTTCAAAAAGGTGTTACCTTTAAATTTATTACATTTATTCATGTAGTTTTGAGGATGGTAGATATGTTTTAAGTGACCACCAGGATGAATAATCAAGGAAGACAAGGACTAGTAATGAGGTGTTAACCTTGTCTTTTACTCAGTCCCTGGAGATGACCTACATAGATTTACACATGCAGAATCTGGAAGGTGGGAAGACAGTATGGATTTGACCTGTTAAACCTTGCCTTCAATCAGAAAGTGAAAATAGATCTTGACTTTGGTACTCTGACACGAGGAAAAGATACCAGCAAGATACCATATACAGTTGTAAATTTGGTAGATAGAAGTGCATCAAAATACATAGTCCCCAACATTATTGTTAACTTATTCAGCCAAGTCTCATTTAATTCATCATCTAATAAGGTAGAAGCAGCAGCACGGTAACAAATACTGTGGAAAAAGGAGGTGGTTCTAGAAGTCTTGAAGACCAGTAGCCATGGTGAGGATTCAGATACTTGTCTCCCCACAGCTCCTCAGTTATTCTGCACATCTCTGCAGCTCACTGTATTGAGACCTTGAGCTCATTTCTGTCATTTGTAAAGTGAAGCCTATGTCTTTGACTGAAGAATTACTGCACTGCAGATACCTGCATGGAAATACAGTCTACAGATTACATAATGTCTGGGTACTTTGGCACCTTAGGTAAACTCTAGTTCAGATTTCTCTAACAGAGGGGAAGCTAAGCTTTATATTTCAAACAAAAACTTTTAGTTTTATCTTTTGTCAGTGAGCAGAACCCTCCCTTCCTTCCAGGTTTATATTGTGTGATTTTCACAGCGACTCTTAGTTTGTGTTGTGAAATGATGTTGAAAGAAGGTGAAAGGCTTGTGTCCCCAGGCAGGAGAAATGGCTGTATGAGTTCCCTTGACATCTTACTGCAGTGTATCTGCAGTAAATACCGCTTCAAAAGATCACTTGGGATATAACTATTCCAGAAGAGAAATGTGTTGTTGACACATGTGGAAACCTGGCTGGCAAGAAAGAGTCTAGCATGGTTATGGTTCGTCTTTATGCACAAGAGCTAAAGCTCCCCTGCTGGCAGTTACTAGTTCTGGAGACAGCAGCAAAAGCTTTTTTCAGCTCCCTTTGTCCTGTCAGCAATGGTTGCTGAGGCCTGAAGATGATTGGTCTTCTGTGGGAGCGACAGGTCAATCCTGATGGACGGAGATGAGAGATCTCTGGAGTCAAGCCTAGTTTTGAAGCATGCAGTTTATTGTATAGGGCGTAGGTGAAAGGGCCCTGCTTCGAGCTGCCAGCCGCAGCTCGGAGCAGGTCTGAGAGAGTGAGAAGAGAGTGAAGAAGAGAAGGAGCAAGAGAGCGAAATTCCCGTTACAATACATTAAATCTTCTTCTATACTGAATATTTTAATTTACACCAACCAGTCTAGTACAAGATACAAATCCTATAGCATTTACATACAGCCTATAAGAATCACTACATTACCATACAGTGTTATATTTTAAACCCTAAAAACTACTCTTTGGACCTCTCCTGCCGAGCTAGTAGGGTCTGCTCTGACCCTTAGACTTTCGGTGAGGAGAAGGGCATTGTTTCATCAAGGGGGATTTACTCTCAGATGACCATACCATTGTTTTCTAGTTGTTCAGTAACTAAAGCTTGGCATCTTAGACATCGAAACTTGCCTTTAACTCTATTTCACTAATATGTTTCATATTCTCTACAAATAAGCAGTCATATTTATAAGGTTTTCCTGTTTCATCCTCCCCAACAGTCTTCTTTTGCAGTTTTGCCTTTATGTCTTGCTGTTCCTGGTTTCATCACATCTCTCATAATGTCAGTGTCTGTTAAGACCTGAGTCATTGTTTTTATAGTTCTTTGAAAACACAAATAACTTTATACTTGGTATTTTATAATGGAGAGTTTTTATCACCTTTTAGAAATAACTTCATCACATAAATAGTTTCAAGGGTATACGATTACTTTTGCTCAGTTTGAGGTTCATCCCTATTTAGAAAATAAGTAGTGCTGTTTACTGAATAGAAAATCTGTTTGGTGGCTATTTTAAGTAAAGAGTAGAATATATTATCTGTGCTTTAGCTCAACCTAATCATGTTTGCAGTGTTTTGAAGCCATTAATTGCCTTCAACATTCTTTGCATGATAATGTTTGTAACAAAAGCTTGGTAAAACAGATTATAAATCATACTGGGGGGGGTCCTATATTTTGTTTCCTGGTGTGGCTGTGGTTAACAGTTACAAGCTTCATGGAGATGTTGTTTGGTAGGAGCGCTATGAAGCAGTTCTGCATCGCACCTTGGAATGGAATCAGCGGCTGGAAACACGACAGAAGAGATGGTCATGGGGGGGATCTGTAACTCCAGACTCAGAAGGCAAAACAGGTAAGCAGCACTGTTTCTAGTAGGACTAAAATCACAGAATACTCTGGGTGAACACTGGCAGATGCAGCACTATTCATAGGGACCTGGGCATCCTTTCCTATCTTGGATCTTAAAGCAGGATCTATGGGTAGCTCATGGGAAAGTGTCATAACTGTACTTGCCCTGAGATGCTGCTCAGAGCTATTTTTGACCTTGGGAAGAGCTGGAGAGAAGCTCCATGGGAAATACAACACATGACAGCACTGCCAGCCCTCAAATATCAGATAAGGGGAATTACGATCTGTAATATTAAGATAATTCAGAGTCCTTCAAATGCAGTTCATGTAATGGAGTGCTAAGACTGGTGATAAAACCAGAAATACCTAGTTGCTCTCTAATATCACATCTAAAATGTTTGAAACACACCCTTGGAGTTACGGAATGCTGACTGATTATTTGAATGCCCAGAAATGGGTAAGGAGATGCAGTGGACAGTCTAAGCTTCTTGGAACATGGATTCTATTCCGGATTAGGTGATGCATTTTAACAGTCTTTAATTTGAACTCAATTTCCTGTTTCACAATTAACTGTTTCTGCTTGTAAACATTCTGAAATCAGACCAGCAAATAAAGATTGCGGTGGAAGGGATCTTTTCATGCACTACTTAACAAGGGATCTTTTCATGCACTACTTAACTACCAATAAATAACATAGGTTATTGGCCAGGAATAAAATAAATCAAAAAAAGCTTCATTCAGCCTATCTTCTGTGTTGGTGGAATTGTACTGAATGTGGTACTGTCATTTTCTGTCAGCTTGAGTGTGTGTTTGTAACATGTTTGAAAGTGCTTTGATATTAGTTGTCATTATGATATGCAGCATCCCCATTTTTTGGTTAACTTGCATTTTTTTGCTATTTGACCTTGTGACTTAGCTTACAAACCTTCTTCAGAACAGCAGAGCATAGATGAAGGTGGAACTGGTGGTATTGATTTCTAAAATTTTCTTTTTCTGTTGTTTTACAATCACTACTAACCTTTTAAACTTGAGTTCTTTTCATGCTAAGGAAAACCATCTTACAGATCTTTTCCTGGATCTTGGCCAGCTGTGCAACAAATGTGATCCCTAAGTAGAAAGCAGCCCCCCTCATTTTGGCTATCCCTCCCAGCTAATTCAACTACAGCTTAAGTCATGGCATCCTGAGGGAATTTTCAGGGAAAGGTTTTGTATATTTGGGTTTTTAAAGAGGTCTGGATACAGCACAGGGAGAAGAGAAATTCATACTGGCAAGTATTTGAATATAAAATAGTTCAGTGGTCTAAGATTTGGAGGGTTTAAGGGCAATTTCAAACCGTTTCATTGCTTCCTAATTTGCAAAAAGTACATGGTAGGGCTTGGTTTGTTTCCTTCTTGCTTTGGTTTGCCAGCGGTTGAAGTAACATTTGCAAAATCAAATTATATTTTGGTGAAACTTTGTGAAAGGGAATGGGTCCCTTGCGCAGTTCAATACTTTGTCTGTGAAGGGTTTTGCAAAATCAGAGCTGTCCCAATTATCTAAAGATAATTCTGTTGCCGTTTTCTCTTTTTGCAAAGGCGGTGGCCTGGTCTAGGAGATACAGCATGGCGACCACGTTCTTGCGTGTCGCTCGGGCATTGTAACAAAACGCTTACACCAGTGTGGTGGACGGTTACAAGCATTTATTATCTCAAACATGCAGTTTATATACTCTGGGGTTCTTTACTACGTCAGAGGGGTATTGCCACACTTCCTGAGTTAGTAGGGAGAATGGAAAAGTACTCGCACGTTGTTAGTGGGGGTTACATTCCAAGGGTGATAGCTTATCTTGGGGGGTTGGAGAGTCCTGTGGTCTTTCCGTTACAACCGACATCTTCTGAGCGCCTGTCCCTATGCAACTACATCTCCCCCCCCCCTTTTACAAAAGAACGAGGTAGTCATATATATATATATATAGGCACTAAATGAGGTAGAAGGTTAGGATTTAACAAGGGAAAAAGGAGTTTGGAAACCTGAGTAAGTTTTTGCCAGGCAAGTTTGGAAAATCTTGTGACTGGCAATGTTCCCTGATTAATTCACAGCATTTCATGTTGGCCTATGAACAGAATGTTAGTTCGTTCTAGGCGAGCTTGAACGAATGAGACTATCTTGTTCAGCAGGCATGGTCCGAAGGTAGCAGCTAAAAGTAGCATTGCCAATGGGCCTACCAAAGTGGAAATTAAAGTGGTTAACCATGGGGATTGGTTAAACCAGGATTCGAACCAGCCTTGCTGAGCTTCCCTATCTTTCTGTCTCTGAGCCAGTCTGTTTCGGAGTTCTGCCATGGAGTCTCTGACGACTCCGGTGTGGTCCGCGTAGAAGCAGCATTCCTCTTTCAAGGCGGCACACAGGCCTCCTTGCTGCATGAACAGGAGGTCCAGTCCTCGCCTGTTCTGCAGGACCACTTCTGAGAGCGAGGAGACTGACTTCTCTAGGTAGGAAATAGATTTCTCAATCCTCTGCAGGTCTTCATCTATGGTCATTTGTAGCTGAGACAGACCTTGATGTTGCGTCGCTAGGGCTGAAACACCCGTTGCTGTTCCGGCTGCTCCTAGGCCGAGCAGCATTGCGATAGTTATACTTGTCATTATCTCTCTTTTGTGGAGCCTGCTGGGTTCTTCGAAACGGTTGTATACCTCTTCGTCTGAGTGGTACAGGACCCTAGGAACAATCAGAACTTGGACACAGAAGTCGTTAGAATCATTGAACTTGGGAAGAAATACACAAGGACTTACTCCAGATCTCTGACAAACCCACATTGCTGACGTAGATGGAACTACCCACTTATTGTTTTTTCTACTGGGCTTTACAACTCTGGTGCAGACATTCCCTTTTCGCTTAGCTAGGGCTGCATTACCAAAACATCTGCCTCGACCTGTGACTTGACTCAGGGTAATACCTCTGCGGGGTGTGTCCCATCTGCACTGGTGAGGTGCATCAGCTGTGGAGTAACTGAATGGGGTGTTTAAAGCAACTCCTTCATAGAAAGGGGGTTGGACATCATAACAAAGCCAACAGGAATTGGTTAGGTTAGGGTTAGATTCGTTCAGGGATAGAAAGGTAGCTTCTAACATACGAAGGATTGGGTCCGAGTCCGACCCGGCTGAGCGGCCTATCTGGAAGACTTTCGCATCGCTGGTTGGGACTTCGGTGACGTTTGTGGGTAAGGCTTTGGGGTAGGTCATGTTTCTCTGTGTCTGCGTGCTTTTAATCACCTTGTTGGGTCCAACTGCTCGGGATGCTGATGGTTGGAGCCTGGTAATTCGTACATTCACCCACTCTTTTGACCCTTGAAGGACCACTGTCCATGCTTTACCCACTGTCCAACCAGGATGATTGGGCTGCAAGACTGTCATGTTATAGTATATGCATTTTCGAAATCTAGGGATTTTATAGCTGTTTCGATGGGGGTTTCCATGTACAAAGAGAGGTGTTTTGCAACCTGCGGGTGCCCAGGTGAACTGTAGGAACTTGTCGCGCTCTTGTGGGTCCCACCCAGGCCCTGACGGCCTGGCATCTGTAACTATGGTTTCGCAGCCCCAGTACCCACAGTATCCCCACCCGGGGTAATTACAATAACTTTTTCCTGCGTTTGAAGCTGGGCAGCAGTAGGATAGGTACATGTGTGGTGAATGTGGAGAATAGGGATCTACCTTTGGTCGTCCTGGAAATAGATCGGTGCGCCGGCCACGCTTCCTCTGACCGCTGTACCGCGGTTCCCAGCCTTGCCCGGCAGCCCTGGCAGGAAGCGTGCTCAGCTTCGGTAGGGCCCCGCGGAGCGGATCCGCAGGAGCCCACCCGGTGGGTCCTTGGTCCACGAGCAGTCGGTGTTGGTGAGAACGCAGCTTCGGCGAAGGAGGAGAAGGAGACTCTCTCTGGGGTGCAACAGGAACGGGTTTATTCAGGGAAACATGCCCCAGAGAGACGCACGTTTCCTCGGTGTGCAGAGGTTTAAAAGGCACAGGGGTTTGGGGGTGTGTTCAACGCAACTGGCCAATAGAACAAAACCAGGGGAGGGGTTAGGGGGTGGGGTGATGCACAATGGTCCAATCCCTGGGAAGGAGTAAGGGATTTCCAGAACCTGTCCCAATCAGGGGCCAAACCTCTCAGACCTTTCCAGAAGGGGGAGAGGCCTCCTGAAAGACAGACAGGCTCTGGTGGGGAGGGGACAGTTGATAGGCAGGAGGGTTGTCAGGGAAACAGTAGGTTCTGGAAGGGACAGACCAACTGTGATCACAGCAAGGAATGGGGGGAGCTTGGGACAAACCATTACAGAACTTAATAACATAAGTATACAAAACTAAAACTGATAAACACAGCTCAACGCACCACTACAGATCGGTAATACGAAGCACGAAGGATGGAGTGTTTGGTGTGGTGATGTCTCTGAGCACCTTGTCGCTGGTAAGGTGTCTCATGACCCACCTGAACGGCTGATGTGGGTAGTGGTCTGGGCTGGCTTGTCCTCTGGTGACAAGCCCCAACAACAAAATCACACAGACATATCGTTGATGCTTGGGTCTCACCCGTGCGGGTTTCTCTGGTGCCGTCTGACGGTTTGGTGGTGTGTCTCGTTCCTCTGGGAGGAGCATGTATGCGTTACGTGGACGCCCCACCAGCATGTCCTGTAAACAGAAACTCACAGTTCTCATTAGTCTCATCCTGCTCATTGTGAAGATCAGGTTTGATTGATTTAAGAGGACACCACCTGATTTTTCCGTCCTTTTTGACAGCTGCATACCCTCGCCCTGTAAGCATCAATCTCCAGCCCCGTTCCCATTCACCCAGCTCATTTTTAATTACAACCTGTGGGCCCTCCTCTAGTGTTCTGGAGGCCCAGTGTTTTTGAACGGGACTGTTTGCTTCATTTCCTCTAGGGAATTGATTTAATGCTATCAATGCGGTTGCCAATATACGTGCCTGCTCTCCTGAGGGAATGGAGTTGGTAAAGCCTTCTGCTTTTGCCAACACCTCTATCTTGGTTTTCAGGGTTTGGTTTGCCCGCTCAACAATAGCCTGCCCGGTACTGTTATATGGGATACCTTGCACTAGTGTGATCCCCCATTTGGAGGCGAATTCTTGCACTGGTTTAGAAATTAAATTGGAACCATTGTCTGTTTTGATCTGCTTGGGGATACCAAGCCACGCCATGGCTGTCAGCCAGTGCTGAATTGTGGCTTTAGAGTTCGTTTTGTGATGCTGTGTGGCTACGATCGTTCCACTGAACGTGTCCACTGTTACTGCAAGCCATGCTCGAGGCTTCAGCAGTTGACACAAGGTGAAGTCCGACTGCCAGATTTCTGAGGGCTTAAGACCTCTTGGGTTGACCCCACTGGTCCACAGGGGTGACTTCTGGCAGTGAGGACAGGTAGCCACTACATGTTTAGCATCCGCTGTCGTGATTCCGCATCTCTTCGCCAGTGCTTTGGGTCTGATGTGGAGGGATTCGTGTAATTGACGAGCTTCTTGCAACGTCCAGACGCCTTTCGCTGCGGCGTCCGCCTTGTCATTGCCGATCTGGAAGTAACCTTTGACTGGGTTGTGGCTGTTGACGTGAATGACGGATACAGTGCCCTTTCGTGAGGAGAGTGCTTCTTCTAGCATCAGGGCTGCTGCTGATGTTGACACACCTGGTCCTGCCATGGCTAGGCAGAGCCTTGCCACGAATATAGAGTCTGTTACGATGTTAAGGTGCTCATCTTGGAAGAGTCCACACGCCAAGACTACTGCTGTTGCTTCCAGTTGCTGCACTGACAGTGTGGGGTCACATGCTTTGACGCAATGCCATTGCTCTTCTGCCTGCCACACTGCTGTCGCGGTAGAAGTCGTGGAGGAAGCATCTGTGAAGACTGTTGGTCCTGGCTGTGGTCTGTCCATGACCTTTGGCGGCATGTCTATGTCGACTATGGTCAGCAGCTGAGTCCAAGGTGGTCTGGTGGAGTAGGAGATTTCTCCTCCGAATCCGATGAGAGCAAGGGCTAGGTGCTCTGAAATTGTGGTTGACTCTATGGTCGATTGCTTGCGGAAAGGAAGGTGGATTCTCGTTGGCTCAGTCCCTAGGTGTTTCAAGGCGAGTTTCCTGCCTTTCATGATGAGGTTAGTGATGCATTCTACTGCTGGGGAAAATGCATGAGCAGGTCTTCCAAGGACCACCCATTGGATCGGTCGGGCCTTTTCAGAAGGTCCTTGGGCCAATGCTCCCACTCCCCCCTTTGGCGTGAAGTGCACGTATAAGTCCAGGGGCATCGCTGGGTTCCATCTGGCAAGTGTGCCAGTGGACATCTGCTGTTCGATGAAGTCGAGGGAGCTCGCTGCTTGCGGTGTCAGCTCCTTGGGTTCCCAGGGGTGCTTTCCTTTCAGGAGGTCATACAAAGAGTCCATGACCTCAGGAGGAATCAGGACGATGTTGCGAAGCCACTGCAGCGATCCTACCAGGCGTTGCACGTCATGGAGCGTCTTGACGTCTTGGTGGACTTTCACCTTGGGAGGTGTCACGTAGGAGCTTGTGATCCCCACTCCCAGGAAGGTGACGCAGGGTCCTCTCTTAATCTTCGCGCTCGCAATCTCGAAACCATTGGCCTGGAGGATCTCTGTGATCCTGGATACCAGATGATCCACTTGGCTCGCTGATGGTGCTGAGACCAGGATGTCGTCCATGTACTGGATGATGGTTGCAGTGGGATAGGAGTGTCGGACTGGCCTCAGCACTCTGTCCACGGTGATCTGGCAAATAGTTGGGCTGTCACCATACCTTGAGGAGTACTTTCCACTGGAAACGCAGGCTGGGCCGCTTGCCATTTGGGAAAACCACGGAAAAGGCAAATCGTTCCCTGTCCTCAGGATGCAAGGGTATTGCAAAGAAACAGTCTTTAATGTCCAATACTGCACATGGCTGTCCTTCAGGGATGGCTGAGTTCATGGGTAACTGTCTGAACTGGACCTATGGGTCGGATTGTTTTGTTCACTTCTCTCAGGTCGTGGACTAGGCGATAGCCCTCTCCAGACCTTTTGGGAATTACAAACACAGGGGTATTCCATGGGCTTACGGAGGGTTCTATGTGACCCTTTTGCAGTTCGCGTTCAACCAGTTCTAATAATGCTGCCACTCGAGGCTCTGACAGGGGCCACTGCTCGACCCATACAGGTCTGATGATTTCCAAGTCAATTTGATTGGCAGCAGAGGGTGTACGGCAGTGGCCCTCATTATAAATTTGTGATCCTGACTCCGAGCATAGCCAGGACATCCCTTCTATTAAGGGTGGAGAATCTTACAAAATGTAGGGATAAATTGCAACTGTTTGTTCTGGCCCTTTTTTGTGTGAAGTGTTATAGCCACCAATTGGGTGCTTTTCCATGCCCTAGATTGTCCCCCCAACCTGTTCACAGGAGGGACTTCTTTAATTTGCCAATGTCTGGGCCAATGGGATTGGGGAATAATCGTGCAGTCTGATCCTGTGTCTGCCAAAAACTGAAGCCCTAAAACGTGAGGGTCCTGACTGCCGTAGAGTTGACATGTCCCCCACACCCTCAAGGGCTCCTTCCCTACTTTCATGACCAGGGCCACCCAGGGGTTCCGCTCTGGGACGTCCCCTGCTGACCCTGTGACACTGGCACAGTTTGTGGTGGTGGAGGGTGCGTAATTGCTGCTGGTGGTGCTGCACAGTTCTGCCACTGAATGGCTGGTGGGGATGTAATACTGACTGGTTCCTGTATATAAATGGGATATAAAGGTCCCCTGCCCCACTGGGTGTTGGGAAAGATGGGCCATCTCGCAGTGGGAGGAGGCTGAGTATGGCCCGCACACCCCCTCCCCCTTCCGTTTCCCTGGGGCTTGGATCTGCATTCCCTGGCCACGTGACCCTTCTTCCCACAGCTCCAGCAGGTCGGTCTCTGGTGCTGTTGGGTCGAGGGTGCTGCCACGGGCTGCTGTGCTGGCTGGGGACAGCTTGCCATGGCATTGGTTATGGTATGAACCGCTGCCTGCATAGGTATTAGCTGTTCTTCCCTTACCACATGTTTGATCATGTCAGCCAAGCTGGCCCCTGCTGTTGTTTCAGACAATCTGTCACCACAGGTCCCCTCGCAGCTACAGGAAGGGTAGATGAGTCAATTGCAGCTTGCAAACGGTCTACAAAGTGTGTGAAGCCTTCACTTTCCCCCTGCTTAATAGTGGACCATGGTGTTGACTTGTCCACCACCCGAGAAGCAGCTCGTATGGCCTCTCTAGCTGCTCTAGTTGTTGCTTTAACTTCCTCTGCTGAGAGGTGTGCTGCCTGGTTTGCGGTGTAGCCACATCATCATGCTTGCCTAGCAGCCTGGACAGGGTAGAGCCATAGGAGAGGCTGTCCCTGCCCTGAAGCTTGGGCTAACGCAGCTGTGCAATGATCGGACCATTCCTGCTGAAATACAATCAGCCCTGCCCCGTCAAAAAGCATACGGGTTACCTGCGAGATATCAAAAGGCAGCATATCATCATTACTAAAAAGACCATCCACCAGTGTGGACACAACAGCTGAGCTAATCCCCTTTTCCTGAATCGCCTTCACCACTGCTTGTACCTCTTTCGTGCTCAGTGGGGTGTAGGTTCGCCTTAAATTCTGCCGCGTGCCGGTAACACATGCCGGGAAATGCATGTATTGTGGCCGCTGGTTTCCACTCAGCGCATGCCACCTTTATTTTACCCCAATCAGTGAGTTTGTACTGTGTTTGTTCCCCTACATTGTTGAAAGCTTTGCTCGATTTCGCTGGAAACCTCATTAATTCTATTGTCTCTGTTTCTGAGTCCGTATCGGACTCGGAGTTCTCTATAGAACTAGCTGCGGAGTTACTACTCCATTCAGAGTCGGAAGCAGACTGCTGGTACACTTCCGGTTTGCTATGCCTTTTTCTTGGGCTCCGCCCCCGTTCCGCCTTCCGGGGGTGGGTTCGGTCTTCCCCTCGGGTTTGGCCCCGTTCCGCCTCCCGCGTCCGGCCCCTCCCCTCCTCCCGGGGGTGGCGCCGCCACGCCTCTTGGGGGCGGTCCCATTCCCACCCCCTGGGCTCGGCCCGCCGTCCCCAAGGAGGAGTTTCTCCTTGTATGGTAGCGTTGGGAGCGGTTTCTGATCGCGTATCCGCCTCCCCTCGCTCCCCCGCGCGTGCGCTGTAACGACCGGCAGGTCCGGACCTCCGCTAGTCTCTTGCGCGCGCGCGCCAGCGGGGGTTCGCACTTCCGGGTTCGTAACGCCGCGCGGTCTGGGGTCCCAACCCGCTCTGGGCTGTCGCCGCCATCTTGACCATATGGCGGCGGCGACAGGGCTGGTGCCCGCGCTCCGGCGCTGGCCTCCCTCTCGGCGTTTCTCGCCTCCCGCGCGAGCTCTCCCCAGAAAAACCGCGCGTTCCTCCACCCACCGCACCGGTTTGGCGGTCGGGGAAGCCACGATTTTCTCCACGGGCTCTGGGGGGGAGGCTCGTGCCCGATGTGCTCCGCGGAAGCGCCGCTGAAGCCGGCGGGCTGTCGCTGCCAGACACGCCCGGGTCCCGAAAACGAGAGGTGCGGGGGGGAACAGGCGGGAAAACCGCGATTTTTTCGGGGGGTTCCGTGCGGGTTTTTGAGTCCTGGGGGCCCCGCGGGGAGGTCTGAGGGTCCCCTATGGGCTCCGGGGGGTTCAGGCATGGGCTCAGAGAAGGGTGTAGCGCACCCGCTCCCCGCATGTTCCCGCCATTAATTTGACTATCCCCGGGGGGGTCCCCCGGCGCCGCGGCTCCCCCCTTCGGCTGCGTAATGGCAAATAAACACGTTTTCGCAGCATTCCAAGTTTCTTGTTCTTCTATTGCTTTCCACAACGCTTCCTCTACTTTTCCCCATGCTTTTAAATTTTTTCCACTGCCGGTGGCTTTTGTATCCTCAGCCAGAGCAGCAGTATAACTTTCCCACCCCTCTGAATTTAATATATCTGCGGGGCACCGTATTGCGCCCAAATCCAAAAGCCTTGCAATAGCAAGATATAAATTCCTTTGATCGCACCGTATTCCCCAGTGCTCCTGCATTAGACCTATGACCTTCATTAGGGCTTGCATGCCGTTCACGGGTTCCTTGGGGCGTCCCCCTATTCCTCCGCAGTAGTTCGGACCAGCCGCTCCTGCCGCTGCCTCCTTCCAGGCGTAAATCCCGTCATCTGAGGTTCTTTCCCAGGTTTCGGCACCACTTGTTGCCGTTTTCTTCTCTTTTTGCAAAGGCGGTGGCCTGGTCTAGGAGATGCAGCACGACGACCACGTGCTTGCGTGTCGCTCAGGCATTGTAACAGAAACGCTTACACCAGTGTGGTGGATGGTTACAAGCATTTATTATCTCAAACATGCAGTTTATATACTCTGGGGTCCTTCACTACGTCAGAGGGGTCTTGCAACACTTCCTGAGTTAGTAGGGAGAATGGAAAAGTACTCGCACGTTGTTAGTGGGGGTGATAGCTTATCTTGGGGGGTTGAAGAGTCCTGTGGTCTTTCTGTTACAACCGATATCTTCCGAGCGCCTGTCCCTATCCAACCACACTATGCTCTTTGCCTTCTGAAATATTTGGAGTCTCTCATCTTTCTTTTGTGTCCTCCAATGACAACCTTGGCTCATGAGTTTGCACCCTCCATGAGGGTGCCTAGCTGCTGACATGGGTCAACCCACAACAATTGCAGAGCATCTATATGAGTTACCTGGTTTGAGGGTTTTTGTTCCTCCCTAAACTTGAAAGCCACAAGGGGATAATTAAAACTTAAATTCCAGGGGAAAAAAAAAAAGCCCATTAAAAAATCTTGCTGTGTATTTCCTAGAACCACCTAAATCCTATTAAGGCACCATTTAGGGAGTGTATGAATTATGAATCATTACCAACTTATTTTCTCAGAGCAATATATTTCTATCATTACTGCTGTATAATTTTAGCCTTTAGGTGAAAAAAATCCTCTTGTGTTTATATTAATTATATTGCACACTTACTGTATTATAGCTTCTCTTTACAAGAGCTCCACAACTCTTCAAAAGTGTTAATTTAATTTTCTGTGTCTCCCAAGGGAAGGGGTTGATGTCAGCAAAGCAAAGGGCTGAGAAACAATTCTAATAATTAGCCCAGCATTCAGTTTCCAAGCTAGAGGTTATGCCCATGTAAGCCCAACCAAAGCCTTTAGTTTGGTATCTTTGCAATCAACAAGTGACTTAATACAAAAAAGGACAGCCTGAAAGTTCCTGCATCAAAGGTTTTATCACATGTGCTTTTGCTATGCCCTAAATATAGTTTAGGTAGAGTACATACCCTAAAAATAATTGTTGTTGAGATATCATGGACTGTTCTCCAAGGAATATAGGGAAGTCAAGCACTGATATCCTTATGATTTAATTTTTTGGCTTAAGTTATGCATAAATTACTTTTGTGTATTTTTTAAATAGAAAACACATTTTGTGTCATGTGTTTAGCTGACAGGGTATTTCATAGCCTTGTAGGCACTTGTACTTTCCTGTGAAAAGCTGTGTGGGCACTTATTTTAAAGCTGTGCTATGGATAATACAACACAAATTACGTAGAATTAATATTTGCTGTTCAGCAGAAAAATCGTCACATTTCCATTTTCTCTGTGAAAGCAGCCGGGTTGTTTTTTTTTTTTTTCATTGTCTTTACTCCAAGTAAAGCCAAAAGATATGCACAAAGTCCTCCCATCTATGACAACATCCTAAAAACAGGGATATGACTTTGTTCCAAGCATCCTAAAGTAGCAATAATACTGTGCAGAACAGTTACCATGTCAAATATAAAAATACTTTTTTTTTTTTTCAGGAAGGATGGCAACAATCTACTGTGGAATTAATATGAAGTTCTTATTTTTATGAGTCACAAAACACTATTTTCCATGCTGAATACAAGTGATACTTTTTTTTCTTTTCATTTGTCACACGGGATTTTATTTTTGTGTTTTATATTAATGACTGATTTTGGTCCAAGTAAAAACCCAGGACTGGCTCAACAGTGCTGTGCTGCTTTTCACTGCATGTGACCTTGAAACTACAAAACAGAGAAGCAGATGTTCAGGAAGGAGCAATACCTGCCTTAATGAGAACTCCAATCTTCCATGTGCTCCTAATGGTTTTAGCTTTCCAATGATCAAGTATTATTGATTTTCCTTCTCTCCTTTCCCCATGTCAAGACAGTTTTCTGTGAGTTAAATGCAAAGAAACAGCATCAGCAGAAATCCTTCTTCCAGCACAGGCAAGGGAAACCATTAAATTTTAGGGGTTTAACTCTATTTATTGCTGCTGCTCCCTTTTTAAATTTTGTTTTGATTTTTAGGTTGGTTGGTCGGTTGGTGTTGTTAACTGCAAGCGCCTATAAAAAGCACTGGGCACTATCTGCAGCACAGCAAATCAAAAGGTGCATATTCAGTGCTCCCTGGCCTCCAAAACAGCTCTGGGGCTACGGCAGCAGCACCCTGCATTGTTCAGCATCAGGCACTCTTAGGCTGATGCTTGTTGGTAATTCTTTTGGTTGGCCTCTTTGTTGTCTCCATGGCAACTGTTTCCATTGCCATGAGTATCTCTGGGGCCCGGCCTTGCTCACATGCCTCTCAGTTGCTCCTCTCTGAACACTGCAATTTAGTAGCTGTGACGTCTCTGTAGTTAAATGCCTTGTGCTCTCTGTATAATTTATCACTGGGACTAATCATAGAATCGCAGCATCACAGCTTGTGTTAGAAGGGGCCTTTAAAAGCCATCATGTTTCAATACCCCTGCTGTTGAGAGGTGCAGCTTCTACAAGTCCAGGATGCTCAGAATTCCATTCAATCTGGCCTTGAACACTTCCAGGGATGGGGTATCCATGGCTTCTCTGGACAGCCTCTGGCAATCCCTCACAACCTTCAGAGGAAAGAGTTTCTTCCTTAAATCTAATTTAAAGCTAGTCTCAGTTTCAAGTCATTCCTCCTTGTTCTGTCCCTACATTACCTTTTCAAAAGTCCCTCTCCAGCTCACTTGGAATTCCCTTTGGGTGCTAAAAAGGGCAGTGAGTTCTCCCTGAAGCTGAAAAACCCCAATTATCTCAGCCTGTCTCCACAGCAGAGATACTCCTGTCCGTGATACTTTCCATGGCCTCTGAACCCACTCCAACAGGTCCATGTCCTTCTAATTTTGGGAGCTCCAGAGCAGGACACAATACTCCAGGAAGGTCCCATGATGTTCATAGTGTGGGCTGTGGGCTGCCTTCCATCAGTGTCACTGCTGGAGTTCCCTCTATGCAGCCTATCCCACTCTGGATGGAAGAACCTGTGGGTGCTGGTTGTGACCATCAACCTTTGTACTATTTGTCTGCTGGCTCTGGCCCCATGCTGACTTCATTTTCCATGGGAAATGAGCACAAAGAGGCATCATGGAGGGCCCTGGCAGGAGTGCAGCCCCACTGGCCCTGGTTTGAGTGATTAAGCCCAAACTCAGGAGTTTTGACTCTCAGTCTCCACGTTTCCCATGGTATTGCTTATTCCCAGCAATATGTTGAAAAATACCCTCCAAGGTACGGATGCTTATGTAACACACCCTGTACAGGTGTAAAATCAATTTTAAAATGCTGTAACACAAGAATCTCTGAATAACATCCCATAATGTATGTTTTTCAACCACTGGAAGTACTGGGAACACTTCCCCATGCACTTCCCTGTAAAAAGAAGCTTTTAAGAAGAGTTGTGTTGAAAAGAGAAACACAACATTTTGAAATAGCAAATTGTGTGGTTTTATTTTATCAAACAATAAAAGTCAAGTTAAATATTTGTTAAAAAGTAAGAGTTTCACAAGAATCCAGGAGGTTCCAAGAATCCATAAGATTTCTAAGAAACTCTTATATTCTGAATTAGTTTCTGCCATTTGATCTTTATTTGGATAAGCTCTCACTGTTCAACTGCAGTTTCACTGAAAGAAAAGTTTTTATTTGTTTTATAGCAGAATCGAGAGTAGAATGGTAAGGTTTTCCTTTTCCTTTTCCTTTTCTTTTCTTTTCATTTTCCTCTTCCCCTTCCCCTTCCCCTTCCCCTTCCTCTTCCTCTTCCTCCTCTTCCTCTTCCCTTTGTCTCCCTCCCCCTCCCTCTCCCCCTCCCCCTCCCCCTCCCTCTCCCTCTCCCTCTCCCTCTCCATCTCTCTCTCTCTCTCCCTCTCCCTCTCCCTCTCCCTCTCCCTCTCCCTCTCCCTCCTCTCCCTTTTCCTTTTCTTCATCTCTTTTTTTTATATTTCTCTGCCTATTTCTTTTGTTTTTTCTTTCTTGTTTGCTGGCTTTAATTCATCCCTTCCTCTTCAATTTCTCTTCTCCTTTTCACCCAGCCCTTTATCTAAAACCCACTGCTGTGTTCTTATATAGTAGGTCAGGGACTACCATACGTATTTCCATGCTGTCTTAGTTTTGAAAGAAGACAGGTATCTGCTAGAGAGAGGCAGGGCCTCTCTCGGAATGGATAATTCAAATCCCCTTCCCTCAAATTATTATAATTTAGAAAATTAAAACGGCTCTCAGGCAGAGATATGGGAATAGGAATAACAGTTCTTTACTAATAGGTATAACAGGGCAAACAAACAACAACAACTACAGCAATTAATAGCGAAAAACAGAACCAGGGACCTTGATGGAGCTTGGTCCCACAAAACCCGGGGCAGTCTGGTCTCTGGGGGACTCCGAAGAAAAGTACCAAGCTGGAACAGTGGGAAATCCCGGGCTGGTGGATCAGATGAAGTTCAGAGCTCCGTCAGTAGTCACTAGAAGGCAAAAGGGGTCTGGCAGGGAGGCCAGTGCGGGCCCGCGGTGCAGCAGCTCTAAAACAACGCCGAGGCAGTGGGACAGGATGCCCAGCCGAGGCAGCTCCAGCAGGGCAGCAAAAAGAGGAATCCGGATCCGGGCACACGAGCAGATGATGGTAGCTCTCTCTCTCCAGGATCAGATCTCAGTGGTGCTAGTGAGAAACTCACGCAGCAATGGCAGCCCCCGTCCGCTCCCGACGCAGACTATACCAAAAAGTGAAGCTGCCCCCCCCAGCCCCGTCTTTCTCCCCCCCTCCCCACCCCTCGGGGGGAAACTTCCAGAGACAAAGGATGTAGCCAAGTGCCAGCTTCTATGCTTTGTTTTCACCTGAGCACTCATAAGTACCCGGCAATCAGTTGCCTTGCAACCCTTGGGAAAAAATTCTATAGGTGAAAAGGATAAACAAGTCTAACCCCCAACACATGCCAAGTGTGTAATTTGCTAATAGAACTTTCTAATTGTTTGTGGACCCTCTGGCTTCTGCTGTTCCTTTCAACCAACAGGCATTTACAAATCTTAGGAGCTTCCTTCCCCATAAGAGTGGGTCATTAAGGACGCTATGCTGTTGTCACAGGGGTCCCTTTGTGATATTACCACTCCACCTGTCATTTCCAGGTAGAGAGTGCTGGGAAGTGGCTGTTAACAGCCAGGAGGGATTGGAGCAGCTGTAAGCCAAGACTGTCAGTGTTTGACTGCTCCCTGATTTTTGCTGAAGTTGAGAGAATGGGCAAATGGAAATTGGTATAACCCTGAGGCTGCATTTAGACAGATAAATATGGTGTTAAGTGAACAAAAGTTATGGAAGGGGAAAGGTAAAGCATTTTGGGTGCACTTTTGAAAGCAGCTTTAACCACTGCCCAAAAATATAGGTATGCCAACATGCAAGCAAAGGGGCTGCTCATTGCCAAGCATGATTATGGAAAGGACAGCAGGCTGCAGGCAGAGTCTTTGCTTGCTGTTGAGCTCAGCCAGGAAAAGGAGAGCAGGCCACAGGCAGAGGCATTCCTCACTGCTGAATGTGGCCATACTTCAGGCAGAGCTTCAGGATGTGTGAGAGAGAGAAAGTGTCATGAGAGGAATGTCAGGATTTAGAAACCTTTAATGATGGTCAGGGGCAGACAATTGTTACTGAAATTGTGCTCTTTACAGTGGCCAAGATAGCAAAGTTCCAGGAAAAGGATAGCAGACTCTCACAGAAATTTGAAACAGAATGTATATGGAGAGTGATAGAATTGATTGAATCAGGTTGTCTGAGGCAGAGGCCCAAGGGGGAGAGGAATGTTTTTAGTGGTAGGTGATCAGAAAGAGCTGTGGTCCTTAACTCAGAGGATTGTTTATTTGGCAGGAGGTTTGGAGACCCTTTGGAGACCTTTAGAAAGGGGTGAACCACGTTAGGATAGAGACACCAGCTACCTCTCATGTGGTGGAGAGTGCAGAGGAGGCATCAGGTTTGCCATTGATGAATGACAGATGGCTGGTTCTGGGACAGTCCTCAGCTGTGTCAGTGGTTGCCAATCCAAATATGATGTTTCCTGTGATAAAACACTTTGTGCTACAACTACAAGACTGCTTGAGGTGAGTGTTAACCACAAAGAGAGGCGAGTAAGAGAGTCAGGAAAGACCCTTAATGTGGGGGGAGATAGCTCAGGAGCCAGTTAGTTACAGCAACAGCAATCAGGAGATTGGAATTGCATCAGGGAAACAGACCTCTCAAACAGAAGCAGCAAGGTCCTAGTGTCCAATATAATGTGTTGTATGTGAAAGGTTTGCTGAAGGGAATTTCTCAGGAATGATGGATCTGCTGCTGTTCTTGAGGAGGTAGTACAGTGCCTGGGGTAAAGGAAAGTCACATTCCCTTGCCACAGGTGAGATAAACAGGATGACACATGAATCAGAACTCCACAGTGTCCTGAGACACTTATTCTTCCCTATGGCCCCACAGGCTGGTGTTGTTAATTGGGAGCTGGGAAATTACTTCTTGCTCTCCTTAATAAGTGAACAAGGGAACAGGAGTTGGAAACATATAAGGTGGCTCACCAAAAATAACACTGACAGAAAATGAGGTATTAAAGACATCACTGGCTTCTGAGAGAGAGACAGAAGATAGGCTGAGAATACAAGTTGATGAACTTACGACTGAGAATGATCATTTTAGGACTCTACTTGCTTTGACAGAGTGTAAGGTAAGATAATTATAGGAGAATTTGGATAACCATAGTTGAAAGAAACAAGATCTGAAAGAGGAAATAGAGGAGAGGAAAGCAGCTGAATTATTACTGTCATTGAAATTTGAGCAGCTGCAGAAACTGTTGAAGGAACAAAGGAAGAAAAAACCCCAAATTGGAAGAAAAGGTAGAGGTGATGCTTAAACAAGTTCCCAATTCATCTGGCATTGTATAGACTCCATTTCAGGTGATTGATTTGCCAGGGCATTAGGTCCACAAACCAAGTGATATTGAAATCCAGTATGTATCAAAGAATACATAATAATGGCCCAAACATTCTCCTTAACAGTTAATAGAACTTCTAATGGAAACAGGAGCTCTACATTCAGTATTAACACAGTTAGATGCCAAGAAACTGAGTCTATGACCCAGATGGCAAAGAGTTAAAAACATCAAAGTAAACAGAGCATGTGTTATCTGCTAAATTGGTAAGCCTAATTTATGGCTCTTTTGTGAGAAATATGCTGACTACTTACTTTGCAATAAAATACCACAATGGAAATTTGGGGTTCGGTGTTCTGAACTATAGAACCTGGTGTTTGCTGGATGAGAAATGTGATACTTTGGTTCAAACATTAACCCCAACCCCCAAAGAAATTCAGAGACTACAGTGTGCTTGCTCCATGCAGTGCCTGCACTCTCTGCTCCAGGGATTGCTGCTGTATCAGTCCTGGATGTCTGCTGTGAAACAAGGTAAGATTTCTGAAGTTATGGCTAGATTTGGTGCCACTAACAGATGAGATACCCAATATTGCCAATCCAACAGGCACAAGGCACTGTTGGACACTCACAGGGTGGTGATAGATTTGAAGAAAAGAGGTACTACCACTCAGTCAGACTCACCTTCTAATTCTCCTGTTTGGCTGGTGAAAAAGCTGAACTGACAGTTCTAGTTTATGGGTTTATTACAGAAAATTGAATGCCAATACTGTGCCTTTAATCACTGCTGTGCTTTTTTGCAGAACTAGTAACTCAAATTCAGAGAGCATCCTGCTTGTGGAGAACAACTCTAATTGCAGGATACCACCCTGAGCCCCAGAAAAGGTGAGTGAAGCAGCAATAGCAGTGTAGGAAGCACTTTGTGAAGTAGAAGACAAGATTCCACCTGAGGGATGTCAAGGCCAAACTCGTCCTGATGGAATGAAGAGATCTTTACTATTCAGTTCAATGTGTTTAAAAACACAAAACACATTCTGTGGGGAATGTGGGGGAAGAGACTTGTGGGGAAAAAGACTTGTGTCATTAGTCCAAGCTGGCAAACAAACTTGGCTGAGGATTGTATTGTTTTCTCTTCCTAGGTAGGAATGATGTCAGCACACCACTACTGAAGATCAGGTTAACCATTGAAGGACAGTTTATCCTCCTTGCAGGTGCAATTATTGCCAGCATGAAGCAAATTTGCTTCCTGCATGAACAAGCATGAACAAGCTCAGCCCACAGAGGGAAGACCCTTACTTCTTTTATTTATGCTAAGCAGTATGGTACCCACAGTACATTCTATGCCATAGATGTTTATCAGCTGTGGGTGCAATTTATTGTGGCAGCAATTATAAATAGTTCAAAGCAATTTGTCCTCTACAATTGAAAAGATAACCTGGAATAACCCAGCTAAATTTGGAAGGAAATTCTACTGTTGGTGGTAACTAGTCAATTTCACTTTAGACCTCACTTACAGTAAATCCACAGTTTTTGTTTTAGCAATAGACCTTTGCCCAATCATTGTGCCAGGATTAAGTCACAGCAGAAGTATATTCTATCACCTGGAGCATAGAGTGTGGCCTGATGGAATGGATGACAATTCATCCTGAATGAGAACCCCTTGTTATTTTGTACTTGTAGACAACCTTATTGTAGATATAAGTAATCAATCTAACATTTGTGTTTGTAAATTAGTTCAAATTAAGAGTCACAGTTGTAATTATTGAGCTCCAGTTACCCTTTACCATTTACTGAATCTGACTATATGCTGTTCCCAGCCTAACAATCTGTTCCTGCTGGCATGAACCTCATGTTGGTAAAGAAGCTGCCACATGACAACCTGAGATGGCTGTTGAAGCAAGCACAAGACAAAGGAAAAAAGACTGATTCTGTTCATGGTGATGTGAAAGGCGGCCACTGGGTGATGGAACAAGTGAACACCACTGGTGGGATATTTTATTTGAGTCATTGCCAACAGAAGAGAGGATTTTTAACAAAATGTCTCACCTTTTAACTTGTCTTTTTAATGTTAATCATTCTGCTTTTTGTTTTGGTAATCAGTTTGCACATAGTATAGAATTATAGATTATCCCCAATGCTTAGAGATAGCTTATAGATTCTATTTGTCCCTCTTTTCTTCTGTCCCTCTCCCTCTCTCTCTCCTTTTTCCATTTCCAGGGACCAGCAAGTCTATATAAAAGTTTGAGCCATAGGGTATAGTGTAGAGGCCCTATCAATTTGCTGTTCCAGTGTGGACAGTGCCCTTTTTTTTTTTTTTTTTTTTTTTTTTTTTTTCCCCAGAAGGCAACAGGGATAGGCACTGAGGCTAGCACACATGCATTGCAGCAGATCCAGCATCTTTTCTTCCTGCATCATGGACATCCAGATGATACTGTGCACATGGAGTTTGTTGCTGCCCAGGCCAGTCTGTCACCATTCCAGTCTGTCAGCTGCATTCCACAATCCCCCTTTCCCAGCATCATATCCCACTGATGTTTGTTGTAGATTTCCAGGAAATTGGAGGAAAAAAAATCCCATCTGGCCTTAGGTGAAGATGCGTATCTGCCCAGGGTTGCCTGGATGGGCAGCTGAATCTTCTGGAATATTTCCTCTGGTAAGCTCTGGCTAGGAACATGTTGAAGCTGATGTTGTAGTGGAGCTCTGGGCTGTACTCCCAACCCATGTGGGAGTGCCTTTGGTCTACTTCAGCACTGGTGTCCGGGGCTTCTGGAGGGTGAAGTGCAGGGGCTGCAGCCCCTTCTGCCAGTCTCATTCCTTTGGAACCACTGGCAGCAGAACACAGGGATACTCCTCTTCAGCTCCTGGCTTGTGGAAGCACTTCTCTTTCTGCTCTTCCAGAATGGTTTCCTGGAATATTTCCAAGTCCCAGAGCTTGGCCATGTGGTCCATATGAACCCACAGATGCTTTTTCATCTGGTTCAGGCAGGCCTTCATGATTTTCAGCAGTTCCTTTAGCACCCACTCCTGGCCTTTGGACTCGCCATGCTCCCACCACCACTGCTCCTCTACCTACTTCCACCACTTTTCACCTGTCAAAACCTCAGTCTTGCACCAGCACTTCTCCAGCTCTGTCTGAAATTCCAACATCTCCAACTCCACGGAGCCCACCCAGAGACTGAGGTTGTTACTCTGACATTCCTCCTCCTGCTACTCCCTCTGGACCCCCACCAGCCACTGCTGCAACTCCTTGTTCCTGGCCTCCCACTCCTGCTTCTCCATCTCCAGATCCCAGACCCACAGCCCCTCCAGAGCAACCCCTGCAAACCCTCGATTTGACTCCGCAGGTCCCAGAGGGCTCGTTGGAGGGTGCCAGGATTAGAAGGAGCAGAATTAGAGCAGTCTGAAGGCAGACATTTATACAGATGTTTTCTAAATTTTAGAAGCTGGCCACTATTTAAAATATTGGACTGAGCAGCCTTGTTCAGCTGATAAACTGGTGGTAACTAGTTATGCTGAAACAACTCCACATCTGCTCAAACACAAACATCTTGACTTGCAAAATGTGCAAAAACTATCTACTTGAAACTCTCTGTGTAAACTGAATATAAGAGAGAGAGTCTCTGCACCATATTGGCAAGAAACTGTTCTAAGAGTAGAACCCACGTTGTTGTGTATGTGTTAGGTACTGCCTGCAATTTATTCACCCCCTTGCAGGCAAATATTCATTCATCCAGTAGAGCACATGACTTTGTGTGTACATCAAAAATTTCTCTGATTAAAGATTTTTTCCACATGAACATCTTTTCCACTGCAGAAAACTCAAATATGCCTTTGTAACTATGTAGGCTGGACTGTGATTTGACAAATGCCCATTAGGTTTAGAGAAACAAGCACTCAATACCAGAGGATGTGACTTTAATTATCCAGCTCCTGTCACAACACAGGAATTAATACAATCTACCTACACACACTGTTGAGATTTACTGCCCAACCCCTTCGGGATTGAACCGTGCAGTCAGTAGTGAAAAAACTACTGCAGGAAGATGACCTGTGTCCACTGCTGGAAAGCATCTGAAGCAATGGACACAGAACTCTAATCATTATTCATGATACAGAAGGAATACATGGTACAGAAATGATACATAGCACAGAAATGATCTTGAAAAGAGTGATGAAAAATGGAGAACATCACTAGTGAGACATTTGGTTTGGGTGGTCATCAACTGCAACAGGAATTCTAGATATCGTGTTGCACTTTATTGTAATTTTTATGATTTTTGTTCTACTGTTCTTATTGTTGAATATAATTCTATATGCTAGAGTGTATATACTAGCTAGACTTGTATTGCTGTGGCACAGACCTTCTCACTTGTAATATTGTTTTATCATGTTCAAAGCAATCTTTAAAAACCCATTATTTACGTAACCTGATCAAGAATTTCCATCAGTTTAAAACTGGAGCATAATACAGAAGAAAGGGGTGACCAGACTACCAATCTGTCAGTTCCCAGGAACTACTGCTGTCTAATGAGCTTCAGTTGTTTAATGAACAGTATGGGAACAATACCCTTTTAGATAATGGTGAGGAAAACTTTCATCCCATGGGCCTTTGCAGACACATGTTAATATTTCTTAGGTTTCGTTGTTCTATTGGTGTGTTAAATTTATGTCACTCTGTTACAATATATGCACACCTGCCAGAATGTTCTTCCTTCCCTTGGACCCTTCTGGGTTAATTTTGCCACAGTGTTCCACCCTTGTGATCCCATTAGTCCTCCCAGGTCCTAGCTACCCCTCTGGACCATGTTTTCCTATCCCTATTGGACCTTGATGCTCAGAAACTCCCCATTATCTGGTATATAACCCTGGATCCTTGTCCCATTTTTGGCTCTTGCCCCTGTAGTGTATTCGAGGCTGTACCCATGATGCATGCTCTGATAATAAACAGTGCTGGGATTTCCAAATGGGACCCTGTCTCCTTGCCTTTACTGTCAGCTCATTATTAGCAGAGCGCACTGGGCCCCGGAGGCACAGGTTGCTCTCAGGGATGCGCAGTAGCAAAATGCTACAGAACAGCCTTGGAAACTTATTTTTCTTGCCCGAAAAAAAACCACAAGTGGGACAACGTTTTTACTATTGAGCTTTTGAAGAGAGTTACTGACTTGAATTGAGGTTTGGATGGAAAATTACTATGACTAAAGCCCACTCTCTTGCGACATTATAAATAGTGGTCCAAAGTGAGATGCTTTGAGCTCTCCTCAGGGGCTGGACAGAGGGTTGTGATCAGCACGTCCCTCTGAGTGGGGCCTCTCAGAGCCAGAGAACACTCAAGCTTGCCAAATTTGATAGACAATCTCCAAACAATAGTGCTGGTTTCTGAGCTCATATCCCCACTCCTCAAGGTTCAACCTTGAACCCACTGAAAAGATGCAAAGGCATCCAAAGTGACCACTGAACTAAAGTACCTTGAACAGACTCTTTATGTTTGTGTACATGCAAGTGTGAAAATGCTGGAGCAAATACATGAGAAACGTTGTTCTAGTTCAAGTATTTTAGAGTTAGACCTGCAAGTAAGCTATGCTAAATTCTATATTAATCATTGCTAAATAGTTTGAGTTCAATTTTCTATTAAGTGCCATTAAGTATTATGTACTGTTAAGTTAAGTGCTGTTAAGTTTAGGTTCTGTTAAGTACTATTAAGTTTTATTTCTGTTAAGTTTAAGTGTTACTAAGTTTAAGTGAAATTAAGTTAAGTTTAAGTGTTGTTAAATTTAGGTTTAAATTGTGTTGATTTTAACTTATGTTAAGTTCTGTTAAGGCTAGGTTCTGTTAAATTTAAGTTCTGTTAAGTGTGGTTAAATTTAAGTGATGCTACACGTAAGTTCTGTTGATTTCAAGTTCTGTTAAGTTTAAGTTCTCTTAAGCTTAGGTTTTGCTAAAGTTAGGTTCTGTTAAACTTTGGTTCTGTTAAGGTTAAATTTTGTTAAGTTTAATTTTTGTTAAGTTTAAGTGTTGTTAAGTTCAAGTGAAGTTAAGTTTAAGTGATGTTAATTTTAAATTCTGTCTAGTTTAAGTTCTGTTAAGTTTCAGTGATGTTAAGGTTCTGTTAAGTTTATGTTTTATGTTTATGGGCTATTAGGCTTAAGTGCTGTTAAGTTTAAGTGCTGGGTGTTTGGTATAAACTGTAGGGCCAGTCTGGGCCCAGTTTAACACGGGGATGTACTCTGAACCTTGTGACCCAACACAAGGATCTTGCACATATCTTTTCATCCTTACCCTTTCCTATCCTCTTCTCTTCCCACTCCCTTCTACACACCCTCCCCTGTCCTCCCACCCCCTCTCACACCCATCCTACCCTGCCTCTTGCTAGCCTTCACATAGGTAGTTTTAGATTGGTTTGGGATTTTTGCTTTTTCTCTCTGCTTTAACCATCTGGTAAGCAGTACAGTGAACCTTGCCAACATGTTTTGTCATGCTTTCACTTCAATAATAAATCTGCTTTAGCAAATACCTTCGCTGGTAATTCTTTAGGTGACCTTAAAACAGTTCACAACAACCTATAAAGAGCTGATACGGGGGTGGCTTTGGGTGCGCTCCTCACTAGTATCCATGGCCTAACTTTTGCAATTCAGGATAATTACTGGAAGCTGATGGGCTTGTAGGTGGCCTGGAATAACTTGAACTCCACAGTTCAGTGTCATTAATGGTGCAGCCATGCCAAACCTCCCAATGCCCACATTCATGTGCATGTACACACACACTCACACTAACACACACACACACACACACACACACACATACACACTGTGACTCTTAAGACACTTTCATCTCGTTTTGTCTCAGTGGCTGTCTCTTACCCTGGAAGAGCTCTGCAGATGCTCTGTGCCAAACACAGAGTCATCTCTGACTTCAGGATGTAGCAAGTGCAAAAAATAACTGGTTGTGGCTCCAAATGTGTTGTATGTGGGGCATGCAAACAGCTTCCTAGCTGGAGCTGATGAAATGCCCATTTTTCCCCACCCAGGAGTCTCATTTCCAGATGAAATCTGAACCAGATACAGTTATATTTGGGCAAGTGCAGTGAAGTCTCAGGGGTGACTGAGACAGATGAATGGCTATTATATGCCAAGTTGAACTTGGGCTGTGTATATCAGCAAATTGCTGAAGTAGCATGATTAATGGCTTTTCACCATTTATTTGCAGGTCTCTAAATGGATAGCAAATTATTCTAAGGCTTGGAGAATACTGTCATAATTTTAAGTAGCTTGGTCCAAAAATATTAAAGTGGTTTTCATAGCTGGCATACACTGTCAGAGTGGTGCAGGTACTAGTTAATGTTCATTGTTCCTGTTCACAAGCACAGAAGCAAAGGACACAGGTTTTCCTGTAGAAGAAGAAAAGGCACAAGGTTCTAGAAGGAAAGTCCTTATATGATATTGAGTCAAGTCAATATCATGTTACCTAGTGGAAGGGTTTTTTCACTCTGAGCAGCAATAACTGGCTATGACATTTTGTCATGTTAGCTTTTCATTTGCATAAAAGGGACCAGCTGTCGGTTTATTTCTGTGAAGGAACCTATAATGGAATTGCTGAAATATTTAAGGCATAAATGCACAAAACACTATTTCAAGCCTTAGTACTGATGCATGTCTGTCATTGAAAATTCCAAGAAGTTTCCCAAATGAAAAGTGGGATGAAGATTTGTCAGGCTTGTGAAAATGATTTTTGGAACTGCTCAATTTTTATTTAGATTTCTGCTCCGGTGACAGATATTGAAGGGATCCTTAGTTAATAGTAAAGCTGTCTTGTCTATTTCTTGCTGGCCATGAAATTCACTGCATCTCAGCTGTAAATTCCGTGACTGCTATAACCTACAAGTATTTCTCAGAGTTACACTTAAATACCATGCTGCTCTTTCCTGTGCTTTCATATTAAAACAGGAGTAAAGTAAGCTGGAAACAAACAAACTAGTCTCCTGTTATTAAAAAGACTATGTAGCAAATAAAAATGTTAAATCAGTGAGAAACCTCATTTCTCAAAATGCAATATGTGCAACTCATGCCTATGATAGAGCCATTTATTGTTCAAACTCCCTGTCGTTGAGGGAAAATTGCATTATATGGCAATCTGTGTGCCATCGGAATATATTGCTGTGAGTAATGGCGTGTGTATCACTGTGTATTGTACCACCAGGGGTTTGGGTCACTCTGTACTATTCTAGCCCACCCTGATGAAAAGAAATCCCCTTGATAAAATATGCCAGTGGGCTAGATTGAATTGTGTTCTGCATGTGACCCCCAAAGGAAAGAAGGTCATGGGGCCATTCAAGCCTCATTTCTGCACCTTTCAATGAGATTCTGAAAGGGCTGGGGAGGAGGGAAAGACCATTTGTCACTTCAGAAACAAAGGAAGAGGCAGCAGAAACAGAATCTGAATGCAAATGAGGTATTTTCCCACTTGGACAAGCTGATTTCCATATTAACTATTTTTTCTGTATTTGTCCAAATACATTTCCTTTGTTATTTGGTATTCAGAAGCCAAATGATGATAATAAGTCAAAGTTACACATTTTCCACGGAAATACTGAGGATGAACCTACACAGTTTAATTATGTTGCACTGCATTTTGACAATCATATCCTTAAATAAAACTGAAATCTGTTAGACCTGATGACCTGTGCTCAGTGTGTGCTTTGTCTCTTATTTCATCATCACACAGTGAAGAAAGGCAGGCAAGGTGAGAAGAAAATATAAAAGTATTTATTTAAATTCCTTTTTATGTCACTGAAATTAGGCACAGTTCTATTCTGGGACTTAGATAATACACATTATTATAATTGGATAATTATTCACAATGAGAAGTTAAAGTGTAAGGAAACCTGAGCATGTAAATAAAGTTTCAGATCCTTTCAAAAGTGCAACTTTCTGAACTGTTCTGAGGAATTTCTGAGCATTGCTGGTGGTGTTTGGTCTGTCCTCAATTCCACAGGAATCTGGCAAAAAGAAGACTAAGGGGGAATGTTATCCCTGTGTATAAATACTGATGGGAGGGAGTATAGAAGTTGTTGTCAGACTCTGTGGCAAAAGGCAAGAGCCAACCAGCACAAAACAAAGTACAAGAAAATCCATTGAAACTGAGAGGGAAACCTGTTTTATTAAGAAAGTGGTTAAACACTAGAAGAGTGCCAGAGAGTTTGTTGAGCCTCCATCCTTGGAAGCATTCAAGCCATGACTGGATGTGGTCCTGGGTAACCTGCTTTAGACAGTCAATATCTGCACAGAATTTTGGACTCCATGACCTCAAGAGGTCCCTTCCAATAACTGTGATTTTGTGTGATTCTGTGTTCAATTCAAGCCATCCTTTTGGAGTCATGGCTTGATCCCAATCTTCTGGCAAGGAGCCCCTTGCCAGGCAAGGGCATAGTTTTTCCATCACTTTCCCAGTTCCTGCTTGGTGTAGTGCTCGCCAAGTGCTGAGCAAGCCTCAGCCATGACAGGGCCATCTGAACAGGACCTTTGGTTGACCAAGACCTACATAGTGGATGCTGATTTATCTATCCCTTGTTAAAATCTGGGGTTTTTTATCTCAGTTTTGAGTCTGACCTTTGCCCTCCAAAACAGGGGCTAGAGGGATCATACATCACCAGTGTCCATGGCACTCAGCAGTGTGGCCCAGACCTCTCCCATCCTCAGAAATGAGGTGGAGCTAGCAGTGATGAGATTAATGTTTTGCACTTAGTTTACACTTCCCTGCTGTTATTTCTTCTGAATTCCCTCAATACAGAGGTTGTGTAGTCCTTCACAACCCTCCCCTTCTCCCCTGGCACCTTCTTCATTTACTGTTGTTAGATTTTTCCAGTCATAAATGATAAGGAATATGAACAGACAGGTAGTCTCAGTCATGCAAATATTGACATTGTTTTCATTCCCTTCAGCTTCTCGATCTGTGGATTTGTCCTTATCCTTAGCAATTAAAACATCTTTCCTGAGGCAAACAAAAGGAAAACAATGATGAAATGAGAGTGCTTGCATCTGCCTGATGTTATCTTGATACCAGATGATGACAGATACATTAAACAAGGAAAGAGCTTCATTGCAATACTGACTTGGAGGGAAGGAGGCAATTCAAAGGAGAAAAAGCAATCTCTCTGCTCGCTGTGGTTTGATAATAATTATAGCAAAATTAATTACTCACCCTTCACAGGAGCTGAGCAATTATACCACTTAGATCTTCCAAGTCCTGTATGTTTATTTATTGCTAAATTAATTAAATACAGATGGTTTTTGACTTTGTTACCTTAGTGCAGTCACATTAAAAAAAAATCCTACTGGCACATAAATGAAACATCTGGAAATTTTGAATGTGACTGTTGTGGTGTTCACCTCTAACCATCACTATCCAAGCTCTCCTCTGTTCTCCCTGGAGGATACATTTCAGGCTAACAGTGGGGGGAAATGTCTATCTTCCTTTTACTCACTGCTAAAAATACTTGCAAAGTGTCAATGTGGTAAAGTGGCCTGAGATAACTCCAGTGCTGGCACTAACTCTCTGTCTGGGGATAAATTGTGACATTGTGAGAAATACTGCAGGGACCACACGAGTGTGGCAGCACCAAAAGAGATGAGACTTGATCATGCTGGATGCAGAACACCATTGCACAAGGAGATTCCAGTATGAATAAACCCAGGGCTGAAGCTGTCCAGTCTTCCAGCTTAATCTGTAATGAGTTAGACAAGACATTGAGAATGCATGATAGCAGCAGGCACTGAAATCCCAGAGGTAAGCTGCAGTCTGCTTGGTTTTCAGAGAAGGGTGACACCCACAGACGTTAAAAAGGAAAACAATTACTGCAAATATGAATGGGTTATAACAGTCGTTAATATCCTCCTTCTCCCACACTGCAAAATTATCTCTGCAATTGAAATACTGCAGAACAATTTTTAAAAAGCCAAGGATGCTGATCAGTTTCAGCCCAACAGTTCCCCTTGGTCAATTTTCCTTTTAATTAGGAACAGCTATGCCTCCTGTGTATCATCTCTTCCCTGCATATTCACAAAATATCTTTTATAAAATTAATAAGAAATTGCAGTAGTCCGACATTTCAAGAGATGCTTTCTCTACCATTCCAAGAAGAGCTGTTTAATAGATTTGTCTCAGAAGCCATGAGGACTTCTTTAATTTGCCAATGTCTGGGCCAATGTGATTGGGGAATAATCGTGCAGTCTGATCCTGTGTCTGCCAAAAACTGAAGCCCTAAAACGTGAGGGTCCTGACTGCCGTAGAGTTGACATGTCCCCCACACCCTCAAGGGCTCCTTCCCTACTTTCATAACCAGGGCCACCCAGGGGTTCCACTCTGGGACGTCCCCTGCTGACCCTGTGACACTGGCACAGTTTGTGGCGGTGGAGGGTGCGTAATTGCCGCTGGTGGTGCTGCACAGTTCTGCCACTGAATGGCTGGTGGGGATGTAATACTGACTGGTTCCTGTATATATATGGGGTATAAAGGTCCCCTGCCCCACTGGGTGTTGGGAAAGATGGGCCATCTCGCAGTGGGAGGAGGCTGAGTATGGCCCGCACGCCCCCTCCCCCTTCCGTTTCCCCGGGGCCTGGATCTGCATTCCCTGGCCACGTGACCCTTCTTCCCACAGCTCCAGCATGTCGGTCTCTGGCGCTGTTGGGTCGAGGGTGCTGCCACGGGCTGCTGTGCTGGCTGGGGACAGCTTGCCATGGCATTGGTTATGGTATGAACCGCTGCCTGCATAGGTATTAGCTGTTCTTCCCTTACCACATGTTTGATCATGTCAGCCAAGCTGGCCCCTGCTGGCAGAGAGCGCAGGATATCCTTGGTGACGGTGTTACACTGTTGTTTCAGACAATCTGTCACCACAGGTCCCCTCGCAGCTACAGGCAGGGTAGATGAGTCAATTGCAGCTTGCAAACGGTCTACAAAGTGTGTGAAGCCTTCACTTTCCCCCTGCTTAATAGTGGACCATGGTGTTGACTTGTCCACCACCCGAGAAGCAGCTCGTATGGCCTCTCTAGCTGCTCTAGTTGTTGCTTTAACTTCCTCTGCTGAGAGGTGTGCTGCCTGGTTTTGCGGTGTAGCCACATCATCATGCTTGCCTAGCAGCCTGGACAGGGTAGAGCCATAGAGAGGCTGTCCCTGCCCTGAAGCTTGGGCTAACGCAGCTGTGCAATGATCGGACCATTCCTGCTGAAATACAATCAGCCCTGCCCCGTCAAAAAGCATACGGGTTACCTGCGAGATATCAAAAGGCAGCATATCATCATTACTAAAAAGACCATCCACCAGTGTGGACACAACAGCTGAGCTAATCCCCTTTTCCTGAATCGCCTTCACCACTGCTTGTACCTCTTTCGTGCTTAGTGGGGTGTAGGTTCGCCCTAAATTCTGCCGCGTGCCAGTAACTCGCACGGGAAATGCATGTATTGTAGCCGCTGGTTTCCACTCAGCGCATGCCACCTTTATTTTACCCCAATCAGTGAGTTTGTACTGTGTTTGTTCCCCTACATTGTTAAAAGCTTTGCTCGGTTTCGCTGGAAACCTCATTAATTCTGTTGTCTCCGTTTCTGAGTCCGTATCGGACTCAGAGCTCTCTATAGAGCTAACCGCGGAGTTATTGCTCCATTCAGAGTCGGAAGCAGACTGCTGGTACACTTCCGGTTTGCTATGCCTTTTTCTTGGGCTTCGCCCCCGTTCCGCCTTCCGGGGGTGGGCTCGGTCTTCCCCTCGGGTTCGGCCCCGTTCCGCCTCCCGAGTCCGGCCTCTACCCTCCTCCCGGGGGTGGCGCCACCACGCCTCTTGGGGGCGGTCCCATTCCCACCCCCTGGGCTCGCCCCGCCCCCAAGGAGGAGTTTCTCCCTTGTATGGTAGCACTGGGAGAGGTTTCTGATCGCGTATCCGCCCCCCCTCGCTCCCCCGCGCGTGCGCTGTAAAGACCGGCAGGTCTGGACTTGTGCTAGTCTCTTGCGCGCGCGCGCTCGCGGGGGTTCGCACTTCCGGGTTCTTAGCGCCGCGCGGTTGGAGGTCCTGCCCCCGCTCTGGGCTGTCGCCGCCATCTTGGCCATATGGCGGCGGCGCGGCTGCTGCTGCCCGCGCTCCGGCGCTGGCCTCCCTCTCGGCGTTTCTCGCCTCCCGCGTGAGCTCTCTCCAGAAAAACCGCGCGCATTCCTCCGCCCGCCGCACCGGTTCGGCGGTCGGGGAAGCCGCGATTTTTTCTACGGGCTCTGGGGGAGGGCTGGTGTCCGGCGCGCTCCGCGGAAACGCCGCTGAAACCGGCGGGCTGCCGCTGCCAGACGCGCCCGGGTCCCGGAAACGAGAGGTGTGGGGGGGGAACGGGTGGGAAAACCGCGATTTTTTTGGGGGGTTCCGCACGGGTTTTTGGGTCCTGGGGGCCACGCGGGGAGGTCTGAGGGTCCCCTATGGGCTCCAGGGGGTTCGGGCATGGGCTCAGAAAAGGGTGTAACGCGCCCGCTCCCCGCATGTTCCCGCTATTAATTTGACTATCCCCGGGGGGGGTCTCGCGGCACCGCGGCTCCCCCCTTCGGCTGCGTAACGGCAAATAAACATGTTTTCGCAGCATTCCAAGTTTCTTGTTCTTCTATTGCTTTCCGCAACGCTTCCTCTACCTTTCCCCATGCTTTTAAATTTTTTCCACTGCCGGTGGCTTTCGTATCTTCAGCCAGAGCAGCAGTATAACTCTCCCACCCCTCTGAATTTACTATATCAGCGGGGCGCTGTATTGCGCCCAAATCCAAAAGCCTTGCAATAGCAAGATATAAATTCCTTTGGTCGCACCGTATTCCCCAGTGCTCCTGCATTAGACTTACGACCTTCGTTAGGGCTTGCATGCCGTTCACGGGTTCCTTGGGGCGTCCCCCTATTCTCCGCAGTAGTTCGGACCAGCCGCTCCTGCCGCTGTCTCCTTCCAGGCGTAAATCCCGTCACCCGAGGTTCTTTCCCGGGTTTCGGCACCACTTGTTGCCGTTTTCTCTTTTTGCAAAGGCGGTGGCCTGGTCTAGGAGAAACAGCACGGCGACCACGTTCTTGCGTGTCGCTCGGGCATTGTAACAAAATGCTTACACCAGTGTGGTGGACGGTTACAAGCATTTATTATCTCAAACATGCAGTTTATATACTCTGGGGTTCTTTACTACGTCAGAGGGGTATTGCCACACTTCCTGAGTTAGTAGGGAGAATGGAAAAGTACTCGCACGTTGTTAGTGGGGGTTACATTCCAAAGGTGATAGCTTATCTTAGGGGGGGTTGGAGAGTCCTGTGGTCTTTCCGTTACAACCGACATCTTCCGAGCGCCTGTCCCTATGCAACTACATCTTAATTCTATACATGAAATGTGTTTTCATTGGATTTCTGGCACTTTCCAGTGCACAGACTGAGCCATTCATAGAAATGCTTTGGATCACTGATACATGTTTAATAAGCAAAATTGTTTCTTGTAGCTAGATTGAGATGAAAACTCTTAGCTTAGACCCAGCTGAATCTGAATCCTGACAGTCTGTGTGTACCCACAACATTTACTAATGCAGTGCAGCTGTCTGTGACACAGACAAGTAAGACTTGGAAATGCAGTGAAGGTCTATGATTTAACTACTCTGGCAACACAGCAGAAGCATGTGTATTTTAGTTAACTTTTCTCTTCCCTTACCCTGCACATCATGAGCCCCTTATTTTCTCCAAAATCAGCCAGTTTGGCTGGGTTGGTTTATCTGCTTTACATGTATTCCTTGGATACATATATAAATCCATTTACTGTATCTCACACTACCAAATATCATTTAACCTTGAAACTGGGAAATCACATTTGCCTTACATGTTTAAGAAAGCACTGGGTTTTATTCTAACAAACACAAAATAATGTTCTTTGCTCTCTCCTGATTTATGTGAGGAAATGAGCCTTGTCTGTCCTTTCTGTTGTGGAGGAAGATCTTCAGTGCTGCTGATGCACATTTAAAATAAAATATCTTCCAACACAAATGCTCCTGATATAATAATAGGTGCTTAAACTGTGATTTATGCATCATAAAGTAACTATACAGATAGTTCAGCAGCAGTAGATCAATTTGGATAACTTGGCACCAATCTGGAAAAAAATTGCTATGGAGATAATCAGGTAATGCAATGTCCTAGTCAAACCCTTGTGCACCCACATTGTTTTAAAATTGTGATTGATTTTATGTTGATGTTTCAAACAGGAAGCTATGATGTGTGAGGTGGATAATGTGGAACCATGACTGGCTTTACATTTCTCATATTTATTCCTATTTCAGGGTAGTTCTTTTTAACTTTGAGAGCTCATTACTTAATTATTATTAAAAGTCTACCTAAGCCATGTGGGATACTTAAGTCCAGCTGGCTTTCTAAAAAATCCTTGTATGGTCCATTTTGCTTTATACTTGCATATTTTCTGGAAAGACAACAATTACCTTTTTTTTACTCTGAAAAATGATACCATATGAGTTCTACTCCATTACATCATTGTGGCTGAATAGTGCACCTTCTCTAACTGCATGTCTGGAGCAAATTTCAATGTAATATTATATTTCCACTATCAAATTCTGTGGCAGATTTGGGATTAAAGCCCCATTTCTTAAAATGAGAACCATTTGGGGAACTGATTTCAAATATTTAATTATTTTAGGACAAAAGGTGTTCTTGTCTATTGTAGTGCTGTGCAAAAAAAATGCAGAATCAGATATGACTTCCATGAATTGGGTGTGTCAACAGTAATATTTAGGAACATTGAGTGGCAGTGCAGAGGTTTTGGGTGATAGTGAGCTCTGAAAAGTGAAGCTCATGTAATGGAACATTTCCCCAGCCATCAGCGGTTCTGTGGGATGTTGAGTGTGATCCATGAGACCACAGCAGGGATCCCACTGGTGGTGAAATGTAAAAATGGATGAAAGCCTCAGAGTCAAGTGTTACATTAATGGTATTGCTGTTAGTGCTAAGATGAAGCAGGAAGGGTGTGGGTCTGCCAAGAGAAATGACCAGGCTGTGCAATAAAGCATCCTTGATCACAGTCCTGGTAAAGGGGGTGTTTTAGTGGTGCCTGCTGAGCAGAACTAGAGGTTCGAGTGCATCAGGACTGGAGACATGCTATTAGAATAGAAATGGGGCTGCCAGAGTCTCTCCTTGCTAAATAAAGAGCTTCCTTGTCCTAGTAGAAATTTGGAAGGAAGTGAGACAGCTAATCTTATTTCATGTAGCCTAATGTTATCCAGCCTCAGGCAATGCTGCAGCACCCTCTCTCTGTGAAACCCTGTGAGGATTGAAAACTCCTCACTCTGAGTGATTTTCTTAAGATCCCATGTTTCCCAGCTCCTTGCCCAGTTCCAATTCCTGCTGCATGGCAGACATGCTTTCTTCGTCTCTGCTACTGCAGTTTGCTTTCCCCCTTCCATTAGAAAAATAGAGAAGTTGGTGTCACATGGGCTGTGTGCTTCTTACATTTCAAACCCTTCGATGGAGGTTTTCTAACTTTCCCCCAAAGAAGATATTTGAGGTACTTTTTCAAATGGTGTTTCGTAAATAGCTGCATAACCAGACTGGCTCAGGAATATCCTGCCTATCTTCTAAAGCTTTTTTCCCTAGAGAAAGGTGCTTTTAAAGTTTGCAGAAGCTGTTCTGTGAATGAGGTAGGGAAAAAGTTGAGGCCATCTGATCATGCAAATGTATTGATCAAAAAAGCATTGACCTCTGTACCTGGGTCCCAGTAGGTGATGACCAAATCTCAAATTTCATGCAAGTGCTGAAGTGCTAAATTGAACCAAGAGAAATTTGTGTGAAGAGTCTCTGTGATGTTTGGAGGCCTTGGACTCAGTTGAGTTCAGGCAGGAGCCAGGATTTCCTTTAGAGAGCCGACACTAGAGGGTCACCTTCCCCTTCAAAAGCACCCAAATACATGAATTATGAGCTTCCTGATTTTCATATATAAAACCTCTTAAGGCTGTTTAGTTATCCCAGTCTCAGACTCCATTCATAAAATGCCCCCCCTTTTTTTTTTCCTTATTTTTATTATGTTGGGAAAGCATCCACTAAGCTCAGATCTTCATTTCTAAACTAGATTCAGTAGATCTCCCTCTTATCCCATGGGGACTTTGCTCTTGTTCACTGTCACAAGAGCTTCCCATAGGGCTGTCCATAGGAATCCTTATGTCCTGGCTCTGGCTCCAAGGGGCTGTTGTAGCATGCTGGAAAAGGGAAAAGATGTTGCCTCTGTGGTGAGTAGTGCTGCTGTGTCCTTTGGTACTTTAGCACTAATGAGTTCAGATTAATCATCTTTGCTGTCTAGAATGTCAGTAAAATCGATTACTTGTGTTAGATGTATCGAATTTCTTGTGTTTGTTGTGCTGGTCTGCACCACTCTGTGTACATTAATGTTTTCTGCTTACTGAGTTTCTATAGCAAAAGGTACATGCTTTTCCAAGGCTTTCACACTCTGGAGTAGTGTTCATCCTGAAAGTACATTATTTGAAATTAAAAAGCAGGCATTTATCTGCTTGTAATAAACTTGCAGTTCTGCCACACGAGATGTGATTTTTATGTATGTATATGTGTCTGTATACACATGCCAAAAAAAATAATGCCTCTTGTGGCTTTTTTTTTCTGAAAAATTGCAGATTTGATAGGAAACATTAACTTAAAAGTAGCTTTTAGAGAAAAATTGGCAATTTCTAAAATACAGCAACATTTGTGAAGCAATCAGAAATAGGAATGCTTTCTTGCCTTTCTTTAGGACTTGGTTTTATTCCTCCAAAATAATTTGTTTTGGTTTGGATTTATTTAGTGATTAAAAAAGTGATTTTGATATACCTATGTGGCAGGAATGAAGAAAGAAATTTTCCAGATTTTGTTGTTATTTTCTGTGTCTTGTCAGTCTGGTAACAACAGACAACTTCAGTAGCTTTTGTCTTTACATGTTAGGGGCACGGGGTTTAAAAATCCCTGGTTTGTGCACATATGCATAAATCCTGGCATGACTCCACTAAACTCTACCTTTTCTGTTCCTGTCCCAACTGGTGCTAATGCTATCAGGCCCGTTCAAAGGAAAGCAAAATCATTTGTGTTTCTCATCAAACAAAAGCAGAAATAGCTTTTGTTATAAACAAAATAGCTGAATTGTTTTATATCAAGAAATTTATTAAAATCAATTTGGTTACAAAGAAATAAAAATCTACTACTAAAAATAAAAATAAAAGAGATGCCGAGCCTGGGGATCGACACTGGTGAACAAGGTCGGACCAGCGGTCTATCTGGCAAACAGTCCTCCCCTGGTTCACAAAAAACTGCTGCTGGAGTCTGAATTTTTATACAGTTTTTGTGCCCTCAGGCTAGACTTAGCGATGTAAAGATGTAAATCTCTTCAACTGTCTGGTATAGGTGTTTTCTATTCTTCTCGGCTTGCATTAAGTAGTTTTTCCTGGGCTTACTGGAGGCCCTTTTGTTTTTCTTAGTCTGGTAATGTTGTCTAGGTGGCACTGTTATTTTGTCAGGGAGGATAATTGCTTCTCATCTTGTTCTAAAACGGTGTCACTTCACTTTGTGCTTTCAAATGCAAATGAAACTTCTTTTGTAAGTTTAAGCTTTGCTTTGTGTCTTCAAATGTAAATGAAACCTCTCTTGTAAGTTTAAGCTTTGCCTTGTGTCTTCAAATGCAAATAAAAGTCTCTTCTTGAGTCTGGGTTTTTGCAATCTGAGTTTTACAAAAGCGAGGAGTGCTTAGTATATTTACTATATTTTAACTTTCAGCACTTTATATAAAATATTATCTTAAGCATGAATTAATTCTTAGCTTCTTTTATAACAGAATCCCCCACCTTGTATTTTCAGAAACTTAATTCATGCTCTACTTAAGAACCCCCCCTTTTTTTTTGTTTTGTTTTGTTTTGTTTTCTTTTAAAATTCATCTTTGTAGTCATCTCAGGCTTCTTGTTGAGGAGTGGAATACTCCTTATAAGAGGTTTCTCTAACTTGGTTTTCAAATCTTGCTAATATTTTTGCGACTTCACTTTCTTCTGTCTGTTCTTTTAATTTCATGATTTTTGATATTTTGTTGTTTTTACTTGTGGCTAATTCGGGGTCTGTTGGCATTGCTGTGATTTGCATACTTTGAACCACAGAGTGTATTAAACGAATAAGGCATGGGATGAGACAAGGTAAGAACATGATACCTGCTAGAGAACAAAGTATGAAGGAAATCAGTTTTTTCTACTATGCTCTATTAAACAAATTGTCTTACTAAGAAGTTTGGAGGATTGAATTCTATCTTTGTACTGGTACATGAGCTACTTTTTTATTTCTGATGCTAGGTTTTTGATCGTTTCTCTGTAATCATCTACTTCTACACAACATTCAGAATCATTGAACTTCCCACACACCCCTCCCTCTTCAGCCAGCAGGTAATCCAATGCTATTCAGTTTTGGTACACAAAGGCTCTCATTTGGGAGTGTTGTTTGGCTAATAGCTCTAATGCATCAGAGGTGTGGTTAGACACAACTTCTACCACTGCTTGCAATCTGATTAGCTTATTTAGCAGGTAAATTGGGGTCCTATAACCCCAACTCCCATCTTGTGCCCAGGTTGCTGGGCCATAATATGCTATTATACGTTCTGCTGGCTACTCTTCTTCTCTCTTATTTATGATTGCCTCCCGCTATTGGGAGGCTTGTTTTTACTTCTCTTTTTTTTTTTTTTTTTTTACTTAAAGTCTCATATAGTGGGGCTCTGAGCATATTAGCTTCGGCTTTGGGGAGTGTGAAGAAGGAAGGGCGGATCATCCCTAGAGTGCATGAACTTTTCTATTTCTCAGGTAGTTCACTGTATGCTTTTTTCCCACAGATCCAATATATCCCACTGGGAGATCTCTAGACTTCATGTGTCATCTCTGGTGTTTTTTAGTAATGAGCTATGTTTTCTATGGACTGGAAAGGGTTAGCTCTAGAATATTTGTGCTAACATAAACTAATTTTCTCAGACTACTTGCAGCGGTTAGTTTTTTCTTTTTCTCAGTATCTTGTCAGAGGTTTAGGTTGCTATTTCTTTTCTTGTTTATCTGAATGTACAGTTAATGTGGATATACATGGGGTATATCCTACAACTTCATTGAATTCTTTCTCTTCTTTGCTGATACAAAAAGTTCTAATTATCTGGTGGTCAATTATCTACTCTTCGGGCTGCAATATATTTTTTGAAATTTCTGATTTATTCTACTTTAACAATTGTTCTGGGGATAAATTTTCACTTTTCTAGGGCTACATTTTAGCGGAATTCAATCTCTTACAAATCTAACGGTTAGACTTAATTCAGAGGCAATCTCTTGCATAAGATCTAAAAATAAATTCTTGTTAGAAATGAGTGATCTTGAATCTCTATATTGTTTTTCCAGCTGTTCATATTGTTCACTTAATGACTTAAGTCTATCTTGTTCTATTTTCTTTCTTCTAGTTTCTGCCTCTTACTTTTTTAATTCTTGAGAGATTTCATAAATTTTTACTTCAGGCTCTATACCTTCCTCGTCTCGCATAAAGCAAAATGTTTTATCTAATTGTGAGCAATCTCGTTCATTATTGATTATTTGATTGTCTTTCTGCACTGATTTCTTATCATATTTTAGATTCTTGTTTACTTAATATGTCTTTCTTCTTATTTTACACATTCTCAACTGTTCACTCTTGTAACACAAGTGGTTCATGGTAAAATATGCTATGAAAATCGATTCTTTTTTCTCTTCTATTTAAAGAGTGTGGTTACATTGATCACAGATTGGAATATCTACTCTGATATTTCTCTTCTGCTTGCGGTGCTTTCTTTCGTTTTTTGGTGGGAGTTGATCTGACTTCTCGTTTTCATCATCTCTATTTATGTTAAAACATACATATTTTTCTCTTTCTCTGCAGATCTCATATAATGTGCTATCTCTCTTGCAGAATCTCACTTGCTTACTTTCACAGCCTGCTTGGCCTGATCTCATCTTGCACTCACTACATACAGCTGTCGATCAGACCTTGTGGAAGCACTTGGTACTGCTTCTCTGAGAACCATGCCGCTGTCGGGAGTGAAGCTAGCTACAGGGTCATCAGGATTCTCTACTGGTACACCCCTCTGCCTCTGCTTACGCCTGCTGGTGTGCAGCCAGCAGCGTGGTAATCTATCTTCTGTGCAGCAGGAGTCATCTTCAGGGGCTCTGTGCTGGACTTTGGCTGCATATTGCTTCTTAAAGGCTTCTCAGCGGGCAGGTTTGACTGTATCTGCATTGCAGGGGGTCTTGCTCAGAATTCGGCACTCAATTCTCAGGGGTTCTGCTTGTGTGTTTAATTTTCTTCTCAGTCTGTTCTACTTCAGAAAATACTAGGTCTTGGAGTGAAGCTTAATTAGATCAAGTTCGACAGAGATATCTAGAAAACGAGTAGTCAGAGTCTGCTCTTCTTCTAGACACTTAGTACACAATCTTTTAGGTTTAAATCTTTTTTTACAGTGAGCTACTTAAATCTCATTACAGAGATCGCACTTGAATTCAATGCACGGGAAACACGGGCACTCAGCTTTAGTACACTTCACTCGGTTTCTTCTTGACATGGGTTGCTCTTTTGTAATTGTAATTTTAAGTCTCCTGGTGAGGAGACCACGTTCTACTCAGGTTCTTTCTTCGTCGGGGTGATTTTCTTCACTCTGGATGCGTGTGTCTAGCCGCGTTCTGCTGTTCTGACTGCAGTGTCTGTAGTCAAGAGAACAAGAAAAGGACCCTCTTAATGTGGTGTTAGTGGGGCCTCTTTCTAGGTTTTTATTAATACACTATCTCCAGGATGTATTTTATGAATGGCAAAACTTAAAGGCGCATTTTGTGTGGTCAACTCAAGTTTCTTGAGTTCTTGTATATTCTTGTTTATTGTAATCAGATATGGCTGTAATTGTTTATCTTCTATCTTTGGGTGCCTTACTGGAATTCTATGAGCGTAAGGCATCCTATACAGCATTTCAAAAGGTGAGAGTCTGGTGTCAGAGTTAGGCATAGTTCTAATGTTGAGGAGGGCAAGGGGGAGACATTTGACTCATGACATTTTTGTTTCAATCATTAATTTAGATAATTGTGCTTTTAATGTTTGATTCATTCTTTCTACTTTCTCTGAACTCTGAGGGTGCTATGGGGTGTGATACATCTATTTTATACTTAGGGCTTCTGTTAGTAATTTTATAATTTTGGACGTGAAATGTGTCTCCTGATCTGAGTCTATGTGACTTATGACTCCATATCGGGGTATGATTTCATTTAACAAAACTTTTGCAACTGTTTGAGCGGTGGCTCTGGCACTGGGGAATGCCTCAACTTAATGTGTCATTTGATCTACAGTGACTAGTACATACTTGTAGTGCCCCACTTTAGGTAATTCTGTAGTCTACTTGGACTTTTTCAAATGGTCGATAAGCGATCGGACAACTTCTCTTAATGGCTTTCTTAATGTTTGCTTTGTTTACTCTCTGGCAAGTCATACATCTTGTCACTTCTTGTTTTGCTAATTCATAGATCTCTTTGCATCTAAAGAATTTCAGGACTTGATCTGCTAACGCTTGAGTTCTCTAGTGTGTCTGCTGATGCAGATGTCTCAAAATTTTTCTAGCATATTCTTTAGATATGATTTCTCTTCTGTCGGGTAATTTCTATTTCTTGTCTATCATTTTTCTTCTTATCTTTTTGTATGTCTCAATTTCCCATTGTGTTAAGCAGAACGGATATTCTGTACTTTCTTCTGTCTGAATCTCGGGGGTACTTAGTACTATCAGCGCTGCTCTTTTCGCTTCAGTATCTGCTAGATTGTTTCTTTTAATTCTAAACTGCATCTCTGTTTGATGTCTCTTCACATAGACAACAGCTATCTTTGTTGGCTCTCTCACAGCTTCTAATATTTGTTTGATTAATTCTTCATGAACTAAACTTCGTCTTTTCGTACTGATCAAGCTTCTCTCTTCTTAAATCTTCTCAAAAGTGTGCACTACACTATAAGCATATCGAGAATCAGTAAAAATCGTTCTTCTCTTTCTTTTTAATCTTTTCAAAGCTCTCAAAACTGCATACAGTTCGCATGCTTGTGCAGACTATCTGGCACTTAAAGGGCCAGACTACTACTTTCTTCAAGTTCTTATCTACTATAGCATATCTAGACTTCTTCTTTCTATCTATCACTCTTGCTGATCTATCTACAAACTATTTTTCTCTACTTTCTAATTCTTTATCTTCTAAATCTGACTTTATCTTTGTCTGCAGTTCTACTATTTCAACACAATCATGGTTGGAGATTTCTGAGGTTTCTCCATATAGAAATTGAGCTGGATTCACCGCTGAGGTGGTCCGTAGCTCCAGTTCAGGGGAATGTATCAGTATGGCCTCATATTTCAACAGACGAGCATCCATTAGCCATTTGTCTGCTTTTTGTTGTAGTATATTTCTAACATTATGTGTGGTAAACACTACTAAGGGGGCTTCAAATGTGACTTTCTTAGCTTCTTCTACTAACAAAGCTACTGCTACAATTGCTTGCAAACAGCTGGGCCACCCTTTACTTACAGGATTAAGAATCTTTGAAACATAACTCACAGGTTTTTTGTTACTTGCTTATTCTTGAGTCATGACACTGTACGCAGTGTGATTGCTGACTTCTACAAACAACTGAAAGGGCTTTCTAAGGTCTGGTAGGCTTAGTACTGGCGCTGTAATTAACGAGTCTTTTACTTCTTTGAGACTTTGCTCATCTTGTTCTACTCACTTTACTTTATTCATGGTCAGTTTCTCATAAAGAAACTTCACTTTTTCACTATACTCCTCAATCTAGTGCTTGCAATAGCTTAACAACTCTAGAAGTTGTCTGATCTCTCTCTCTTTGTTCTTGGGGAGGGCATAGATATGATCCCTATGACTCTTTCTGGGTCTAATTTCTTCTTACTTTTTGAAATCTAATGGCCTAAGTATTTCACCTCAGGCTCTGTGAATTGTAATTTAGATTTAGACACCTTTAGACTTCTTTCTCTTAAGAAATTTAACAATCTTATAGAGCAATTCTTAACTTGCTCTTCTTCTGGACTAGCTACTAATAGGTCATCAACATATTGTAACAGCTTCACTCTTTCTTCTGGCAGAAATTCACTTAGTAACTTTTCTAGCGCCTGCCTGAAGAGGTTGGGTGAGTCTACAAAGCTTTGTGGAAGCGAGTTCCACCTTAGCTGGGTGTTTCTACCTGTGACTGGATTTTCTCATGTAAAAGCAAAATAATCTTTACTTTCTTCAGATAACGGGCAAGTCTAAAACGTGTCTTTAAGGTCTAAAACACTGTAATATACGTCCTCGGGTGAAATTCTATTCAATAATGTGTATGGATTTGCTACTACTGGGAACTTTGTCTTGGTTTTTTTTGTTTAACTCGCGTAAATCTTGTACTAATCTATAACTGTTATCTGATTTCTTTACTGCTAGTATGGGGGTGTTATAGCTAGACATGCATGGTTCTAAGATCTTTTTCTTTATTAAGTCATCTATTATAGGTTTCAGCCTGAGTCTACTTTCGAGGAGAATTGGATATTGTTTTACTCTCACTGGGCACTCTGGCTTTTCTAACTCTACTTTAATAGGTTCTATTGAGAGCTTTCTTGACTGTTTCTTTATGCTATACTTCTGGTTTTATTTTCTCTTCATCTACTGAAGTTAACTTGTACAAGCTAACTACTAGCTGTGAATTTTCTACTACTAGATTCACTCTTAAAGCTACTATCAAATCCCTCTTCAGTAAGTTATGTTCAGCCTCTTCTACTAAGAGCATATTTCTAAGACAGATCTTGTTTTCTGATTCTATTTCTACATTTTTTATTACAGGAACTTTGAACGGTTCGCTTTTTGCGCTGATGACTTAGCACCGTTTCTTTACTTTTGGCGCATCTTGTTGGCAATTTTTGAAAAGTACTTCTTTCTGCCCCCGAGTCAATTAAAAAAACAAAATTTTCTCTTTTTGGCTTTACTTTAAGTGTTATCAAGGGCTCCTTGATGGAATGGGACTTTAGAAAATAGAGCCCTTGACACTCTTAATTTTCTTGGAACATTTCTTCATCTTTTTTTTTTTTTAAACAGTCTTTCTTAATGTGTCTTTTCTTGTCACAATAATGACAAGTACGGGTTTCTTTCTGTTTCTCCTCATCTTTCTTTGGAGGCATGGGTTGCTGTTTTTGGGTGTTATTTCTTCTCCTCCTTCTCTCTTTTGTCTGAGTTTCTCGTTTCTGAGCTTCCTTCACTGCTGCAACGAGAATTTTTGCTTGCACAACCTGTTGCTCTTCTTCTCGTCTCATGTATACTTTCTGTGCTTCTTTTAATAATTCTTGTAAACTTTTGTCTTGCTAATTTTCTATCTTCTCTATTTTCTTCTGTATATCTTCTCAGGCTTTTCCCACGAATTGTGTTTTGAGTACTACCTCTCCAATTGGGGAGTCAGGGTCTGTTCCTGAGTACATTTTTAAACTTGATCGAAGCTTCTCTAACTATTCAATGGGGGTTTCATCCTTCTGTTGGCACTCTCTTAGTATTTTACTAATATTCTTCTTTCGGGGTACTGCTTCTTTTATTCTTTGTATTACTATGTTCTTGAGAGCTATCATATTCTGCCGCCCCTCTTCTGTCTGGGCGCTCCACCCAGGGGGTAGGCGGGGCCATTTCACTTCTCTTGGGGGTCTTTGGGGGTTTCTACATTCTCATTCTCGCATCTTCGCTTGTCTTATCATCTCTCTTTCTTCAGGATTGAATAGAATCCTAAGGATGGCAGCTATATCCTCAAAAGAGTATATGCTGGTTCTTAAAAACTCATCTAGCTGATCTGAGACTCCTCACGGATCTTCTATCAGCCCTCTCATCTCTTTTTTGAATGCTCGAATGTCTATACTGTTTAACGGGACATTCACGTAACTTATGTTTCCTATTCTATTTGGTACTTCTCTTAAAGGGAACATACTGTGTTTATGTTCTTCTTTGTCCTCCTCTTCTTCTTCATCTATCTTGTGTAATTTCTTTTGTGATCTCTTGACTGATTGGGCTGGTGTTGTTTTTGCAGGTTTGGGAGGGGTTGGTGTGGGTGCTTTTGCTGGTCCCAGCGTGGACGCAGCGGGCTGGAGATGGGGGATGGGCAATGGCGCTGCAACGGGCTCCTGGAGGGAAGCAGGTTCCAGCGGCCATGCCTCGGCCCCTTGTGGTAATTGCTCAAGTGGGGGTGCCGAAGCCACTACTGGCTGCGGCTGTGGTTCAGGTTGTGCGAGAGGGGCTGGGGGATCCTCAGCTTGTGGAGGTTGTGGTGGGGGTCTTAAGTAGGGAGGGGGTAAATTGTCTAAGGGGTCTCATGTGTCTCTCGAAGCCTTGGCTGAGCTTTTGGTCTGTACTGGATACAGTCTGACCTCGACTTCTCTCTATAGGTCTGCATATTCCTTCTCCTCCTGACTCTTTGGTTCTTTGTTTTGGACATACGTGTTTAATGCCTGGCATGTCTATTGTTCAAAAGTCCTGAACATGGGCTACACTACATGGTTCCTAATCTCCTTGCTACCCCAAATTTTCATACAGAAGTGTATCATTCTTTCTTTAGATTTATACTTCTTCTTAGGGTTCTCTTCTCAGTGCTGAAACATTAGCCCCAATGGACTATCTGGGGGAATCTCCGGGATTCTCTTGTTCAATTCTCTATTAGATTTCTTTTGCAATTTACTTTTTCTTTGCTTCATTTTACTGACACTTACTTAATACACGTATGTGGAGCTGGATGTAACACAGGTGCTTTTCTAATTCTAATAATTTTACTAAAATACTCACCTACTGCTAGGGACTGTCTGAGGGGGCTTTCTATTGGCACTCGGCTCTCTGATTTCTTTTTTGACGGAATCCCGTCCTGGCGCTGAAGGTTTACTAGTTCCTGAACTCAAAGGAACGTCCCTTTCCTTTCAGCCCACTTGTGACTGTAACTAAAAACCCCGCGCGCTCTGGAGTTTTTCTACAATCGCTTCTCTTTGGCCCGACCCCATTTCTCGCGAAATCGGGGAACTGCGGTCCTCAGGTCGTTTTTGCTTCATGATAAATCACGTCTCATACACACACACACACGCTCGGTCAGACTGCTCAACCACGAGATACTTACGGTGCCTTTTTCTCTCGTGGATTCTTCGTGCACTCAGATTTTTATGAGCAAGCTCTTGCCGCGGCAATCTTGAAGAGGCCCAAAGCCTGGGTTCTTCGTGAGTTCTCTGAGAGCTTTTCTGCTAGCTAGCTTCTCCTTTTGGTAGTGGCTTTTTATCAGAATTTGCTCGATTTCTAACTGGTTCCTGGAGACCACTCTCGTGCTGTTTGGGCCGCTGAAAACAGCGGGGGCGCCCCCCAAAACGCTGAGAGGATTCCAGTTCCAAGATTGGATATCACGTCGGGGTCACCAATTCTGTTATAAACGAAATAGCTGAATTGTTTTATATCAAGAAATTTATTAAAATCAATTTGGTTACAAAGAAATAAAAATCTACTACCAAAAATAAAAATAAGAGAGATGCCGAGCCTGGGGATCGACACCGGTGAACAAGGTCGGACTAGTGGTCTATCTGGCAAACAGTCCTTCCCTGGTTCACAAAAAACTGCTGCTGGAGTCTGAATTTTTATACAGTTTTTGTGCCCTCAGGCTAGACCTAGCGATGTAAAGATGTAAATCTCTTCAACTGTCTGGTATAGGTGTTTTCTATTCTTCTCCTTGCATTAAGTAGTTTTTCCTGGGCTTACTGGAGGCCCTTTTGTTTTTCTTTCCTAGTCTGGTAATGTTGTCCAGGTGGCACTGTTATTTTGTCAGGGAGGATAATTGCTTCTCATCTTGTTCTAAAACGGTGTCACTTCACCCTGTGCCTTCAAATGCAAATGAAACTTCCCTCGTAAGTTTAAGCTTTGCCTTGTGTCTTCAAATGCAAATAAAAGTCTCTTCTTGAGTCTGGGTTTTTGCAATCTGAGTTTTACAAAAGCGGGGAGTGCTTAGTATATTTACTATATTTTAACTTTCAGCACCTTATATAAAATATTATCCCAAGCATGAATTAATTCTTAGCCTCCTTCATAACAGCTTTCAAGATGTAATACTTGGAGAGTGAGCTCTCAGCAAGGTGTGAAAGGCTCAGTATGAAGGCGAGTTCTAAAGTTATCACTTCTCTCCACAGCCAGCAAACGCTCGCCCTCCACAGCCAACCTCAAACAGGCAGAGGCTGCCGTGAGCAAATGCCTGTCGTTGTCTGCAGCTCTTTTAAATGCCTCAGATCGAAGTAAGTGTGGGTGTGTGGCTGCTGGGAGCAGGTCACTGCTCAACTGTGGCTGGGGAGGAGACAGGAGGTGGAGTGAAACTCCTCCCTCCTCATCTGCTGTGTGACTCGCTTCATATTTTGATCTCAGGTGCATTTCATGCAATTTGTTAATCCAGATTGACTGTTCAGGGCTTTGACCCAGTTGATGTGATCTCTGTTAGAGGAGAAGAGCAATGGTAAAAACTGCTGGTTTTTTATTTTTTATTTCTGTAATTCTGTTTCTGAAGTCAAATCTTGGTGAATGATTCACAGATAATTTCCCATAATCTCTATGGATTTGCATGCCTTAATTCACACCCTAAAATTTCAACAAAATAGAAATAGTACAAAAATAAAGTTTGCCTTGTTCTGTTAGATAGCTTCAGTCATTTGATTGCCAATGGGAAGGAAAAAAAATCAATTTTGACAAGGCATTGTCCTAATATACTTGTTAAGATTAATAAAAACTATTTGTAGGAGCACATATTTTGGCTTGTTTTAGCATGAGGTTTTGTTATTTGGAATCTTCACAGAGTTTCATAGGAACCTGCCTGTATCACAAATATGGAGGGTTTTGCTTTTATTTTTCTGTTTGTCTAAAATGATGAATAAGCTAAAAGCTGTTTAATACAAAAGCAGATTCAGCTAGGTCTGTGCTGCAGTGTTCTGCCAGTCTGCAGCCTCTGATCAAGCAAACTGTGCTGAAAGAATCCCTGACAGACACAGCTAAAGGTGGTTTTGCTGGTTCATTGGAAGGTGATGCAGCAGAAAAATTTGTGCTCATACGCTGTATGCCTGGTGGGGAAATCAGTGACTATATTTATACTGGCAGAGGCTCTGAGTCACTGGAGGCTGCTTGTGATTTAAAATTATATTTATGTATTATATGTCTGCAGGGTTCAGCTCTGGATATGAGTCAGAAGCAGGGCTGTAAAGTACAAATTAAACCTCTTACAGAGGAAGTCACTAATTATCAACTAATTGGGATTGCTTTCAAACTTACTGTCATACCCTGAAATCCTTTGTGAATCCTTAGTCGCTTTGGAGAAAATATTCTCAGGTGCCCTGAATTATAACAAATTTGGACAGGACTCCAAGTGATCTACGTGGTCAGGATGTACAGGTTAACTTAGAGTGATCCTGTGCTCTCAATCTGACACTTGGGGAGAACTGTCTGTTTGGTAAAAAGGTGGGTAAATTCACAGGACATTAAATAGTCACAGAATGAACCAGATTGCTTCTGTTGTGCATGTGTGCCTGGGAGGGTGAAGGAGCAGAATGTGGAAATGAGAAGATGATGCTTGTCCTGGATCAGTGGAGTATCTCCACTAAACACTGTGTTCTGTATTAATTCTAGGCTCACTCATACTCATAGAGAATGTGAGCAACTGTCTTTTAAAATTCTCATGTATTTTAAGAGGTGTACAAGAATGGCCTCAGTAGTTCAAACAAGAATCTGTTGTGGCTGACATCCTGCTGCTGTGATCAGAAACAGGCAGAAATAAAAGAAATAATGGTTTATATAAAGCGGTTCTTCCCTGATCCAGTTTTTCTTCTGAAGAAGAATTCAATATTATAAAGCAACTTAATCATTCCTCTCTCTCTCTTAGGGAAGTGGTACAGGTGTTGGACAGAACCTCTGGGCTTTTCAGCATAATTAATCCATGCACTTTCACTTCCAGGTACCACAAAGAGAAGTGTCTCATTAAACAGACTGAATAACAAAGTCCCTCCACATTCCCAGCAGTCAGCACCCAAAGGTTCGCAGGTGGAACAGAAAGGTGCTAGAAACCAGTTTGTTTTGAGAATTGGGAGGCAGTAAATGGGATATTTGAAGATGACTTTAAACCATGCCCCAGTTCCATTATAAATGTTTTCACTCAGACCTTCATGCAGTCTGTGCACTGTGCCATAAATATTATTATGCACGTTGCAGTGCCAGATATTGGGTAACTGTCTCTAAACCAGCCTTATTCCTCTGAAAAGTGGAAGGGTGGGAAGAAAGTAGTTAAATGGTAGCCAAACCATTTAACTCATGAGAAAATAGTGCTTCATAATGATACATTGATGGTTTTAGCTGATTAGTAAAAGCAAAGCATGGGATGGCAACTTAGAAAATCATATCTTGTTAAAAATAATCTTCCTTACACTTGGTCTCTAGGAGGAACAGAAAAAAAGAGGAGCACATCTTTAAATAGAATGAGTAGTAAACCCCAATCCTCTCCAGAGCTAGAAAAAGTGAAAAAGGAAGAAAAACCAGGTGGTTGTTTCATAAAACTGAATATTTTTTTAAGCCTTTAAAGTTTGGATAGGCTTGATTTCACTGGTTTCCTAGGTTCTGTCTAGGTTTGAAAGACAAGTAGTATCTGGTAGGGAGGGGCAGGGCCTCCCTGGCAATGGGGAATTCAAATCCCCTCCCTCCAAATTATTATAATTTAGAAAGTTAAAACGGCTTTCAGGCAGAGATATGGGGATAGGAATAACAGTTCTTTACTAGTATGTATAACAAGGCAAACAAACAACAACAACTACAGCATTAATAATAAACACAACCAGGAACCTTGAGGGCAGCTTTGTTTCACAAAGCCTGGGGCAGTGCAATCTCTTGGGACTCTGAGAGCACCAAGCTGGAACAGTGGAAAATCCCGGGCTGGTGGATGAGATGGATCAGAAGCTCCGTGGTGGTAGCTGGAACGGCAGGGATATCCCGGCAGGGCAGGGCAGTGCAGGGCCACAGCGTAGCAGAAAAAAACCCTCAAAGCAGTGCTGAAGAAGCAGTGGCGTGGGACAGGGCCGGCCCAGCAGGGCAGGAGGAGGCGAGCTCAGAGTTCCAGGGCACACAGGCAGATGATAGTAGATTTTCTCAGGACCGGACCCAGTGGTGACAGTGAAACTCCTCCCGCAGTAAGCAGCAGCCTGGCCGCCCTCTCTCCGATGCCGAGAGGAAGAGACAGCCTAGCTGCCCCCATCCCCGTCCGTTACCTGCCCCCAAAGCTCGCGGTATCTTTTTTCCCCTCTGAGAGAAAACTCACTGAGACCAAAAAAAGGTGGTGTAGCCCGGTGTTACACTCTCCTTTGGCCACTTCTTTGTTTTGGTCAAGCACCCATAAGTACCCAGCAGTTAGTCTCCTAGCAACCTATGGGGAAAAATTCTATAAGTAAAAAAGAAACAAATCTAACCCCCAACAGGTTCTTAAATTTCTAGGCCTTTTTAATGGCTTTTTAGTTACCCAGTGTTAAAGATAAAATGGTAAAAGTTCAATTTTTACTTCTGGACAAAAAAAGAAATCCTCAAAGAAGGCCTTTGTTAAATGGCACTGCAAGCAGATAGCAACATGTCTCTGCTTAAGAAAGCAATCTATTTGAGAGCTGGTAGGTTTAAGGGTCAGAAATAGTAAAAATGTCCCTGATCTGTTCACTTCTTAGTTAAATCTTACCTTTGCTTTTTTAAGTTCCCTTTCATTATTCAGTTTAAAAGCAACTTCTCTGTTCCTGCTGCTGGCATAAACCATGTGCATGCAGAAGGAAGAAACCTGTTCTCACTTCAGTCTCTTAGTCTGTGTATTCCCTGTTATAAACAGGGCAGGAGATTTTTCTCCTTTTAAAAGCCTTTATTGTGATCAGCTCAGGGTGGGGGCCCAACGGGTCGAGTGCACGCCGCCGCTGCTCCCAAGAGCAACTCGGAGGAGGAGGTGTGCAGCAGCTTTGTCCACTGGAGTGCAGGCAGGGTCGGGTTCACGGTCCCCACGGCCGATCCCGAAGGCTTGGTTGGCTCTGAAATTCCAGGGGTCCCTCTCTGGGCAATGTCTCTGAGAGTCAGGGTGAGGGGTGAAGACCACTCAACCTTGGGAGGAGGCAGTCTCACTCCTTGCATGGTCCATCCATGTGTCTTGGTGGTTCTGTCTAATAACGTTTTTCTGCTCCGGAGCAATCTTTTTTTAATTTCTTCTCCCAGCTGGCACTGCATCACTTCTATTTGCATGTCTGCTGGATCTCCCCTCCCCTGGCTTTTTGGTTGCTATGTTGGGTGTTGGGGTAGCTACGGGGCTCGGGGCTCTGCTCGAAGGTGCAGCAGAAGGGGAACAAAAGAGGGTAAATGGCCCGGTGATTAACAAAGGGGTGAACATTGAACAAGGAGCATTGAACTGACAAGACTTCATTTGCAACAAAATTGCTTTGTTTATCTCATTCCCCCACTAGGTTACAAATAACCTCTTTCCTAGGAACTCCTCCTAAACCTGAAGAATAGCACCTTGTCTAACGTGTTTTTCCCTCTGAGTTAACAATTCTGAAACTTTCCTTTTTAACAACTGTTGCCAACAGTTGAAATTATTTCTGCTTCAGAATCTTTCCTGTATGAGAGAATGATGGGTGCTGTCCATGTGAATCTGTGTGTGCAGGCAATGCTTGACCATAACTGCTCGCTTTGACTTGCAAGTCTTCTGTTATGTCAAAACAGCCTTTCCTGCAATCTAGAGAATGTAGCTCTGAAGAGCTCAGTCAAAAATGTCTCATACTTTGACTGGATTCAGCATTCACCTCTGTTGTACACGTGCCAGTCTGCACATTAAAATTACTTGTACTGAGCAAGGCAAGAACAAGAAGTGCAACATGAGAGATTGCAGTGTTTAACCCTTCTGTGCTTTTAGTTTGGAATTCCCCCTCCATGACTTCAGTATTGTTCTTCGAAAACCGTTACGATTTGCAACAATGCTCAGTCATCCTTTGCTTTGTACTGCTTGTCTTTTCCATGATATGATTTCATGTTGGATCCTTTTTGATTTGTTCCTGTCATCCAGCTCGTCGCTCCCAGCTCAGTCCCCTGGACAGTAGCATAATCAGCCGCCTCCTGGCCCCCACACAGGCCTCCCTAGCTAGGAGTAAAAGTGCTGCTACCTTGTCGGCTGATGGACAGGACCCCTCAGGTAACAGGGCAGCAAAGCCTCAAAGTCTTACACAGTTGCTCTTCAAGCAAGAACTTAGATGATAGCTGCTAACTGTGCTACATTTTTGTCTGAATCAGACAGTTAATACGTGGTTGTGTGTAATATTACTTACCCAGTATTTTCTGTGGTCATTAATACCCAATTCATGTGCTATGTTGCATGTTTACTTTCCAAAACCATAGAATAATTTTGGCTTTTAAACTCCAGTGCTGGTTTACTTGCTCTGCAGAGAACCAGATGCTGGTGTTCATTCTGGGGCTTTTGTGTGTGGTTTTTTTAACTGACAGAGATCTGCATTTGTACCCTCAACTCAGAGACATTCTAGTTAGAGCAGTACTAGGTAATGAAAGTGTGCTGGTTTGAAAGCAAAACCAGTGAAAGACTCCAAGTCAGAAATACAATTTAACAAGAGGAAAAGAAAAGAAGTAAAAGAAAGTAAAATAAAGTAACTGCAATAGTACAAAAAAACCACTGACAGAGTCAGAATACAACCTGACACCCTGTTAGGGTGGTAATAGCAGTCCAGATGAAATGGTCTTGTCAAAGCAGTGATCCTGTAGAAAGGTCTGGTAGCTCTTGTCCTCTGGGAGTCCAGTGGGTAAAAGCTGCCTGTGCTGTCCCAAGCCCCGGATTATATCCAGGTGGGAATGCTTGGCTCCTCCCCCTGGGCAGAGCATCTCACAATGGGCTGATATCATTCTATGAGTCATGCAGTGGGTCCTTGATGGCCCATTAAACAGAGATAGCTCCCAGAGGGAGTTATTTATGAGTCATGCAGCAAGGCATTGATGGGCCCATGAACAGAAGATAAGGGAAACACTGCCCCACCTGGTTTCAACAGCTCATGAAGATGGGGATAGAATACATACTTTGGGCACAACTTACATTGTAACCTAGGACAGAAAGGAAAAAAACCTAAACAAACCTATAATTTCGAAGTGCAAAACCTAAATTTCTTTAGGGGAAGAAACTCTTGCAGGAACATGACAATAGGGTTACCTTAAGATAAGTACAGGGGACCCTGTGCTGGCTTTGTTCAGCTGAGAGTAGAAGTCAAGGTATAATAGAAGAGAGAAAACCCTGGCTGATTCAAACAGTTTTGTGTTGGTCCAGACTGACCTGATATGTCCACACCAGGGCTCAGTTTACTAGAGCATGAATTTGCATCATGGGCAAGCCCCCCTAGCTGCATCCCACATGTCCTGGAATTGTTACTGGTTAATTAATAATGCCCCAGTAAATGCACCTCTGGAACCAATGTGGAGTCCTTTCTCTTATCTTACAACTTGTGTTCCCAGTTTTGCTTGTTTCTTCTTAAGTATGAAATCCTATCTTTATTTTTTATCTTACACCATTTCCCTTGGTCCTTGTCAGTAATGGTGACATTTCCACACTGTTCCCCTTGTCTAATAATCAGTCTTTATTTTTTGGTTTGTAGTCAGTAGTCATATTTTTACACACCCGTGTATGTCCTGCTTTTATTTTACCATGAATACTTCAGTTCATGTCATGTGGGAAAATGCCATCTTTTTTTCTGTTACTGTTAGCATGTGTCACTCACTATTGCTGAATTAAAGATATGTTTTTTTAAGTATACTTAGAGGTACTTTTTTCATTTCAGTGGAAAAGTACCTGTGCTTTAACACAACCTGTGCACAAACAGAATGCAGGTCTCCTTGCACAAATGCTGCAAATATAAAAATCAAATGTATTTTCCATAAAGTTACAAAATTATGGGCTGCATTTGTCACAATTTATTTGAATTATAGAAGAATCCAATATCTAGTTTTAGAATATTTTTGCATCTATGTGTACTTATCTGTCTGTGATCATGTTAGTAAAAAAGTAATAAGAGAAAATTTCTTTCAATATCTTATATATGAAGAGATTGACACTTCAGGTAGGAAAGGTGTCATAGTTAAATAGTTGACCTTTTTCTCTTGATAGATTTCTTTTACACCACCTTTGAAAAGAAAGGTTTCCTCCTTGCGTATAGAGGAAACATGCTTAAAATCTGAACCTCTCATGAAGAAATTGTCAGGAAAGATGCTAAGTCATTAAAACTGAAGCATTTGTGATCAAATGCAACTTAATTAAATTAAAGTAATGCTGGTGTACTGCAAATTTGGTCCATTTTTGGAAAAGCATTTTATTTCCATCTACTCCAGACTGCTGCTTTCAGTGTTTATTCTTGGTGCTGTTGCTTCCCAAGTACTAATTGTATGGTGGTGTCTGTCTGTGACCCGTTGCACTGTGCACTGCCTGTGGTGTTTCCCTGTATGGTTTCTAACACACACAATCTCTCCTTCTCTTTTTCTCCCTCTTCCTTCTCTCCTGTTCTTATGCTATGCACTTGGTTCTCATTTTGTCTTGTCAAATTCCTAACTTTTATAGAATCTCACCTCTGTCCTCGTTCAGCTTCAGCCAGTTCGATCAATTCCCCAGTCCCAGCTCCTAAAGTGCCGGTGCGCAGCTGTAGCATCGACAGGTTGAAGTCCTCTGTGTCTTCATCTGATGCAAGTTCACCTGATTCAACCCAGGTTTGTTGAAACCCCACAGGAATTAAGTTTCTATTAATCTGGGGGATTGGAACACCTTAGGATGGGATCCTGTTTCACCTCTTTGCTGCTGCTTTCAAAAAGCATTAATGAAATGTACAATAGCATTTGCCTAAAAAATACAGAGTATTAAAATCAAATTGGAATTTTATGGTACGTGCTCTCCTTTGTATCTTGAAGGCATATTGTTTGCTGCTTATGGTTCCCAAAGTTTAATTTATGTAAAAATTAAACACAGACAAGGTCTGTGTTTTGGAACATAAAGGAAATTCAAAGTGTGTCTTGTTGAGCACTTGCTTGTTTGTTGGAATAGCAGCTCCTTTGTCTGCAATGTATTCTAGAGAGTCAGCAGTATTTTGTTTTTGTGCATCTTCTAGAAATCAGAGACAGAAAAACCATCCCCAGGTTCTGGTTTGAGGCGCCCTCCCTCACCATCTGTGTCTGCCCGTAGAAGATCCGCCTCTCCTGCTAATTTGGTGAAGCGTCCTCCATCGCCTTCTGCAGTCAGGTACATGTCCAGGTTCAACCCCTTCTGCAGTCAAGTATGTGTAAACACCTGTTATTCAGCACAAAATGAAGGCTTCTTCCTGTCTCAAGACAGCTGAGCTGTTAGAGTTTGAATGACCTATGCTATGCCTTGTTTGTACAGAAGAGACTTCATTTTGGGTCCAATTTCCCTTTCCCAAAGAAGGGACGCAACTTTTACTTCAACCTTTGTTGTGCAGACAAAACTCACCCTAATTTTCTGTGCAGTCTGTGCACTAAAACCAACAAAAGCCTGCAAGCTTTTGAATAAACTGATCCACCTGTATTAGCGTAGGAAGTCTCTTAGACTGGAATCATGAGGTTCATCCTAGATGTGGAGTAAGTGGAGATCTGGGCTAGCAGTCCTGTTTTGATGTTAGCCCCCAACTAGCAAGGCTGGGTGCCCAAGGTGTCTTGGAATCCTGGTTTGAGTTTTATGGGGAAGGCACCAGTAATTTGTGGGTGGATTTATTTTTAAAAGTGATGTATGTAATATAAACTAAACAAAGGAGACTGCTCTCCTCAGATGCGTGGTTGAGATTTTCATTGTTAGCTCTGAAAAATATTCTTTATTTCAACAGACAGAAGACTCACCCACCTTCACCTGGTGTGTCGAAACAAAGGCCACCATCTCCTACTCCAGTCTCTAAATCAGCACCCATCCAGCGTCCATCTCTCACACCAGGTGTTATAAACATTACCAAAAAGAAAACTGAAGCAGAGAGCAAACCAAAGGATAAGAGCACAGAAGTAATAGGACAAGAGCAAGGTGCTTCCCCAGCCTTGGAGAGGGATGCAGGAGCAGCTAGCACAAAGACCAAAGAAGGTGGGTGTTTCTCAGTGTCTGACTCACTCCTGCTCTAGGCCTCTCCAGTGTGTACTAGGACTGGGGAAACAACTGGCTCGTGAGGCAGAGCACTGGAGGGTAGGATGCTTTAAGGCAGAAGTTGTTCATTGCTGATTATATAATAATTTTACATGGTATGACTTTGGGAGGTGAATTTTCATGCAGTAGTTGGTTTATTTGACTTGGAGATTTAAGTCAGGAGCTTTCAATATTACTACTTGTACTGTAATTTTAAGAAAAGCAGAAATCCTCTTTGCCTTTTGGGCTTTAGCTGCTGTAGCTGAGGGATCTACTAGCTTAGGTTTATAAAGTCAGTAGTTAAACTACACAAAGGTCTTTCAGTTCAGTTGGTAGTTCTTAAAATGCTCCTGTAGAGACCTTCTTGGAGGACAAAATCAGCTCCTGTTCATCACAGGATGAGAAGGAGTTTTCACAGTACTTGAAGGCTGCCTTGGCCTAAGTTCCAGGGAATGTGTAATCATTGCTGCCTTGGGAAGAGTGATCAGTTCACAATTCACACTGAGAAATTATCCTGGTAGATTAAGGAGAGCCATATACTCGATAAGCAGTTAGTGTTCTAGTCCTCTTCATTGTGCCACATGAGTCCAGCCTCTGTCCTTTGCTGGGAAAAATGCCAGCTGCCATCTCCAGCACAATCTGGGAGAGCCTTCTGATGAGGTCTGGCAGGGAATTCACTGTGCAGAAGGACTTAGGCAACCCTTGACAGGAAAAGAAGGATCTTTAGAATGTGAGTTACAGCCGGTGGGCAGTACTGGGGGTGAATCCCTCAGACAACAGGTAAGTGGGAACGTGCTTGCTGCATGTTACTGCATGTGCGGTTCCTGTGTGCTATCCTGGGCTGCTGCTGTTCTCTGCCACTTCTTAGGCTCCTCCTGATACTGCTTCTGTAGGATGTGAAGAAGTGTCATTCAGCTGAAGAACTCATGGTACAGCTCTCTGGGCATGTGTTCCTGTGGAAGGAAGCCTGGCTGTCAGAGGCGGATGTTTGTATGAAGTCACACATCCGTCTTTGGTGTCACATCCTTTATCTTTGCAGTCAGAACGTCCATCCCTCGATGTGCTGCCATACTATTGCTAAATGTCTTGTGTGCCTCAGAGCATCATCACTTCTGATCAATGTCATCAGTTGGTTGAAGCCTCCATAACAATGTGTCCTAGTCCTGTATCTTCCAGTTGTTCTGGAACAAGAACATCTGTCCTTGTTCCTTGGATACCTGATGTGTCTCCTCTCTACACTGACTTCTGAAACTGTATTGATTCAGTTTATCTGTTTCCCTTTTAGTTTATTTCTGATCTCAAAATAGTCATCTTTGTAGTGATTCCTACTAAGGCTGGGCAAAGCTCTTTTTCTTTGACACATAGAACAGAAGGAAATAGTGGGCATGTTCTTCAAAATAAGAGATGATTTAATTTCTCTCTTTGAATGTTTTGGTACACTTCAGTATTGCTATGTGAGGCAGAATCTTTTTTCTTAAGAAGTTGCTTTCAGTTTACAAGGCAATTTTCATTTTACACATCTGTGTCAGCAGTTCACCCTGTGGGTTGGTGCAATTCCCTGTCACAGACAGCTTCTGAAGTCAGAGCACACCAGTGAATGGCATGTGGCAAATCAGTCTCTAGGTCTTGTAGGTTTAGCCTAATTTCAACTTTGTGCACTTGTATCTTCATCCCATCTCTTCTCCTTCAAACTGAACTTGTTTGCCTGTTGCTGACAGCAATCAAGTTTTTGTCTTGTTTTTTGTATCTTCCTACTGCAATATACTGTTCCGCAGTAAAACACTTTATTTTTCAGTGACTGGAGCAGTTGTCATTTCTGGCAGCAGCCTCTTGCAGCTTCTCTGAGAATTAAAAGGCTTCTTCGACTTAAAGCATAAGAAGTGCTCCTTCATGAGCTCTCCCCTTATGCGTGATGATAGGTAATAAACTATCATGGAGCCTCACATTTTGTATCTGGGTATTGAAGGCTTTGAAATATGATTCCTAGATTAATTGTGAATTAATACTTACCTTGAAATCTGTTGGAATCATCCCTCCATCCAGCTAGTATTACATTTTGCATGTGTTCAGAGATTGTTTCTCTTGCCTCTTTCTCTCTTTCCCCATCCCTTACAAAAAGGTCATTTGATAAAAAGACTGTTCTTACCAGTAATGACTAGGAGTACAAGGAAAAGGAAGCTGAATGTTAAAGACTGTCAGAATTTTCTTAAGGTGTGTTAGCAGTCATGTTGGGAAGTCTCATGTCCTGCCCTATGGAAACAGGCTGTACAGGGGTACATGGAGATGAAAACAGTATTGAAGTACCCATATGGAAATCATCAATAAAACTGCAGAAGTGAAAATGCAGTGGAAAGGTCCCCAACTCTTTCTTCTTGTTTTTGTTTTTTTTCCCCTGTTCTTTCCATATCTGCAGTGTTCTGAACTGTTGTGACTAATTTTCTTCTGTCAATACTAGATATTGTATTTAAGCTGTCATTATCATGTTGTAACCCTAGAACTTAAAAGTCTAAAACCTTTAGGCTTCTTGCTGAGCATTAGGTTGTCTTAAATAAGTTCAGTTTTGAGGAGGGGAAATAGGTTAAACCTGACATTAAATGTCAACCAGATTTGATACAACTCGGAGAGATTGCAAACGTGCAACAAAAATGGCCTCTGCTGTAAAAAGTGAGTAGTCTGAACAGAAAGTACACTCTTCTGGCAGAGGAAGAGAGAGACATTTTGACTTCTTCATGTCTGTGCACTGGCAACAGTAAATGAAACCTAGTAAGTTACAAAATATAGGAAGAAAAGCATCTGCCTGTCTTGAATAGGCAGATCTGCTAATGGTTTTTATAAATGCAAAATGGTCTTTCTTACTCAGGAGGAGGAGGGCCCCTTTTGACTGAGTTCAAATTTGGAACAGTCACGGCTGATTTTTGTTAGTACCAACATGACTGCAATTTTTTCCCACATCAGAAGCAATGTGTTGTCTGGGGAGGTGGTGTTTTCTCAGCTTTGGATAAATCTAAATGTTAGAACACTCTCTATGTCTGTACTATATCAGTGCTGAAATGCTTTTCCTAGGACTGCAGGAACAATTTTTATGCACAAAAGACAGCCATGATTCAGCTGCTGAGAGTTTGCTGTGTGTAATTATACCCTGCAGTTGCAGGTAGTGATTATGTGTCCATGGGGCCTAAGCAGCTTTTCAGGTATTAAAGTTTCTAATGATGGCATTGTGTTTTGAATGATTTGTCTTCTGGTCAGAAGTAAAACAAGCGGTCAAACCCTGATGTCATAGTTCATTAAAATTACTTTGACTTCAAGGCTTTATAAATGTTAAGCAAACAAGTATGTGCTATGTCTTAAGTTACAATGTAAGTTGTGCCCGAAGTATGTATTCTATCCCCATCTTCATGAGCTGTTGAAACCAGGTGGGGCAGTGTTTCCCTTATCTTCTGTTCATGGGCCCATCAATGCCTTGCTGCATGACTCATAAATAACTCCCTCTGGGAGCTATCTCTGTTTAATGGGCCATCAAGGACCCACTGCATGACTCATAGAATGATATCAGCCCATTGTGAGATGCTCTGCCCAGGGGGAGGAGCCAAGCATTCCCACCTGGATATAATCCGGGGCTTGGGACAGCACAGGCAGCTTTTACCCACCGGACTCCCAGAGGACAAGAGCTACCAGACCTTTCTACAGGATCACTGCTTTGACAAGACCATTTCATCTGGACTGCTATTACCACCCTAACAGGGTGTCAGGTTGTATTCTGACTCTGTCAGTGGTTTTTTTGTACTATTGCAGTTACTTTATTTTACTTTCTTTTACTTCTTTTCTTTTCCTCTTGTTAAATTGTATTTCTGACTTGGAGTCTCTGACTGGTTTTGCTTTCAAACCAGCACATGCTGATTTGTGAAATGTACAGAAGAAAGGCAGGTCCTCACCAACATTAAGGTGCTGCTGCTCTACTGACATCAAGAGCTGATTTTCTGAATATTCAGATGATGAGTTCTTAAATCACATTCAAACAGAAATATTTCTAGGGAATGTGAATAACTGATAGAAATCAGAGTTCTTTCAATATATATATTGAGAGCAGCTGGATGGCAAGATGGTTCTGTTTTGACTTTTTTCCTGATGTTAATTTGTAATAGCGCCTCTGATGTTCAGACACCAGAACACCAGGCAGGTCATGAAGAAACATAAACAGGAGGACCTGCAAAGATCTACTCGCCTGGTGGTTGAAACTGTTTTGATCTCCATGTAAATTGGAAATTGATTTGTTGCTAATGTATAGAAATATGATATTACTGAAGTCATTAGCATATACCTTCAGGGCCAGATAAAATGATGATTATTTGCACTCTAAGATACTCTATAAATACAAAGGCATGAATGTTAATGTTATGAAACAAGAAAAATAAAAGAATGATAATTTCTTCTTTAGGGTCCTGTGTGTTCCATTTTATTAGAAGGAAGTGAAAGATATTTTATAAAGCAGGTTTTTTTCCAGTTTTCTTCTCAGTGTTCAAGCATTACAGAAATTAGGGTGTCTTCTCAGAGACATTTTTTAAATGCTGTGATAATTGGAGAGTATCTTTAAGTGTATCATCTGGAATATGGCTGGATCAGTCTTGAAATGAGCTGGTACTATTTCAGTGTCAGTGAGATATTGTGGCTCTGCATCTTCAGGGCTCCCCTTTGGCTCTTGTAGGCCTGTTACAGATAAGGGTGCAATCACTGTGTGATGAGTGCTGATTGAAAAAATAGTGAATCAGTTGGCCATAAGATCTCATCTCACAGCAATAACATATTTCTTAATTTTAAGTTCCTGGAGCTTTCTAACAGCAGATTCTTTCAACCTTTGCAGAATCAGGTAGCAAAAGAGTAGCAGGGACCACCACAGCTGAAGAAGCTGCTAAAATCTTAACAGAGAAGCGACGTCTGGCACGGGAGCAAAGAGAGTGTGAAGACCAAGAAAGAATTCAGAGACAAGAAGAAAGGTAACAATTGAGGGGAAGGAAGGGATGCTTTCAGTGGTGGGGTGTGGTTGGAAGGGACACTCCAGTTTTATATGTCTTCTGAATTTTAATTTAAGTTCCTGTAAATGTTAATACAGTTCCTGAAGCTGAGAGGCACTGGCTTCAACCTGGGGCAGGTTGCTGTGTGCAACATCAGTTTATATCTCAGTATATATGTAATGCACAGTCCCTGTGAAACCACTGCTGCTTTTTCCTTCCAGACACCAGTGGGGCTTTTGTTTCAAAACTAGAATGTGCTTTTTGCACCACTTGTGTTTGGTTTGTATTTGGTTTGAAAGAGTCGACCTCTCTGTATTAAACTTTCCTTTGATCGGTTTAGGCAGTGGTTTGATGGTACATTAAATCTCACTTTAGTGATATGAAGTATCAAACAGGAATGTTGCAGGCAAGTAATTCAAAGTGTTAAATCAGTGTGTATTTGGGTCACTGCATAGAAGTTGTTCAAAATAAATGGCTAAGTTAGTGCTGACTAACTTTATTCCAGATCAGGGGTCACCTGTCTGCTTCTATGAACACAGTGGAAAATCAGATTTTGTCTGTTTCTCAGTTGTGGATATGAAGCTGTCAGAAACTTGTATATAATCTGCTCTAGTTGTTTTATCAGAAATATGTCATCAGATCTGCTCTGTATATCTGCAAGAGCTGGCAGTGGGCACCTTCAGTGTATCTCTCAATTCAGGCTATAGAAAAAAACAGTCTTTTAGGAAATTCCACTAAATTTATGTTTGACAGTGATTATAAGCTTCATTCATGCCATGGTTGCAGATGGTTTTTATTAAATGGTCATTGCTTAATCCAGTTCTCAGTCAAACATTCCATTATTGGAACAACCTGCCTTGACTTAATCAGCAAAGAGCATTTACTCACAGATAATTTCTTTCAAGTTATTCTGATTTTCCCTTTGACAAGTCTGGATGGTGGCATTTGTAAATCCACACCAGAATGTGTCTTTATGCAGTTATTTTTTGACTGGACTGCCTAGAACTTTCTTGCTTTCCTACTCTGTGTCTTGTGCATGCACACTTTTAAAGAAATAAATACCCAATAATCTGTACCTTGGAAACTAGAATCAGAGAAGAAAAAAAGGCCAGGAGAGCAACTGAGGAAAAAGCACAACAGGAGGAGGAGCTCCAGAAGCAGGAGGAGGAAAAGAGACTGACTTATGAAGAACAGCAAAGACAAGCTGAAGAGGAGAGGATCCGCCAGGAACAGGAAGAGCAGGAAAAACTCACAGAGCTTCAACAGCAGGTCTGTGGCTCCAACTGTGTTCCTGGAAGAAGCTGCTGCTGTGGTTTCAAAAGGGTTGTCTTTTTCTTTCACAGAATGGTTTTGACAAATCTCTGTCAGGCATGATGTGAGGCTGAGTTCATCCTGTCTGAGATGGATTTGAGGCTGTCTGTAGGTCCTTTCCTTGTCCTGGTCTCTGTGATTTATTTTTTTTTCCTAGCATTTAATAAATTCAAGAGTGGGAAGAAGCAGCTATTTTGGAATATTTTTTTTAGCCATCAGGGATGCTCTTTTGCACATATAAAATATTTGTACTGAGCCCACTTTACCAGTGGACTGCTATGAATTACAAGGAGATGGTCTATCTGGAAAGTAATCTGGTTTCCTCTGATTCCTCTCAAAGAAAGATTGGTAGTGTTTCCAAGTCTGCTTTTCCTGTTGCTGAATAGTCTTCCACTGCAAGTATCCATGTACCTTTACAAAGGCATCCTTTGAACTGAAGGGAGCAGTTCTGCAGAAAGCAGGCTTTCCTTAAAGTGAATTAATTCTGAAAACTAAAGCAGTTTTACATTGAAATTATTTGTGTTCAAAGAGCTGTATCTTATGAATGGCTTTGCCATGTGTCTCTATATTTCTTTAAATGTTTGTTAACAACAGTTACTCAGAGTGTTGACTATGTTTCTATCTTCTTTCCAGTTTTACTGGAAAAGATTTTCCAGTGTAGAAGGAATAGATGTTCAGCACCAAGTGTCTTGGTAGCAATACTTGACTGCCAAGATTTTTAAGTTAACCTTGACACATTTAGAATTTAATTGCTGTCTATTGTCTTTATAGATTGTCCTTGTTAGCCAAATGTTCATCCCAAAACATAGTCTAACAACAACATTCAGTAGCTCAGCAACATTCAGAACATTTGCATCACCTCAGTATAGTTGGTTTCAGTTTCTGAATGTCATAGTAATATATATTTCATGCCAGTAACTGGGTAATTGACATTTAGTTGTAATGTGTGGTCATTAAATAGTGATTGTCTGATGTTCTTGTCTATGTTGAACCAGATTCTGTAACTGCTTTGCTTTTTACTGTTGGGAATGAGTTATGCACTGGGTGCTCTCTTCTTTTTGTTTTATTTTCAGCGAGAAGAAGCTGAAGCAAAAGCTCAAGATGAGGCTGAAAGACAGCGACTGGAAAGAGAGAGGATTATGCAGCAAAATATGCAGGAAAGGCTTGAAAGAAAAAAGGTAGCCTGTTTTGAATTCTCAGCCTAAAATGAACAGGCAAATGGTCTCAGATGCAATTAAATAGAAGTGTGTATTTTTGAAGACTGCCAACTCTGGTTTGTGAAATTTAAAAACAGCAATGAAAAAAGTACACTCATAAAATATGATAATATATTATGATTGATGGATTTTAACCAGAATGCTGAAATATAAAGCTTTGTATGTCATTATAAATGTTCTCATGTTTTAACAGAGAATCGAAGAAATAATGAAAAGAACACGAAAATCGGATCAAAACAAATCCAAGGTACTTTTATGTTTGGATCTGTATAATGACAGAATAGGACTTTTTGCCTTGTATCCTGTCTTCCTCTGTTATCCTTACACAAAATGGCTTCCACAGGAAGTGCAAAGTTGTGGTGCACCAGAATAATTTCCAGTCGCTTGCCATTGCACACATTCTGCTGCTTTGCTTGCTGTGTGAAGTGTCTGTTACATTTTTGTTCAAGGCCTATAGACACAATGTTATCTGGTGTTATCACTTCCAGATTGGTTTTTAAGCTAGTTTTAACCAAACACTGGTTAGTAATGGATTTTTTTTTAAACTGTGTGCATTCTGCCAGGACTGTTTTTTCCCAGAAAACCTAGATATCTGGCATCATCTGTTTGCTTAAAGCAAGTGTTGGATTCTCTTTGGATTGCTATTGCTACAGTAAACTGGGTGTATTTTTGTTAATGCAGAGTGACCTAAGTTTTATGAAAAATTGTGCATATTGAGGAATAGTTGTTCTTCTTTGAACATTCAAATATTCAAGTCTTCCAACAGCTGAAAATCAATAAAAATTTAGCACACACCTTGGAGAAATGAGGGGAAAAGGAACTCAGGAATTAATAGGTAGAAGGTGGAAGTGGGTCCCACAGGCTCTGGCTCAGTAGAGCACATGTTGCTGGGTGACCTGGTTGTCTGTGAGCCTTTGAAACTCATGTGGCCTCACTTCTGGGCACAGAATGGTCTTGTGTGGGAGCTGTGACTGAATTTGTGAAACTGTAGAGGACAGGGAGCTGTTCCAAGTAACACTGTGGCAATACAGTTGCAGAATGAAGGGAAGTCTGCCTCGGAGGTGATGGAGGGAGAGGATATTGAAGAGGAGGAAGAGTTGGGTCTTGAGAAGACTGATCAACCAGGTAAGGAAGCTGAGTGAGTCAGGCCTGGGTGGCAGTGAGTCTCAGTGATGTTTAAGCTCTGTTGAAAAGGTCAGTCCTAACAGCACTGGGATGGTCTGAAACACCAGTCCCAAAGATGCCAGGGGGACTCCCTTCTTGAACAGAGAATCAGTCAAAAAGATTTGAGAGTGAAATGCAGGCAGCATGCTTTCATTTTACAAGTGGATTTTTAAAGATAAAAAACAAATTTCATGTTGGTATAGGCAGCTTGTCTATAGACAAATGAATCTATTGAAGCCAAGTGCCTTGGGTTTTGGCTAGGAAAGGTTATTTTGGCACTTGTATTTTATTCACTTAGAATAGCAATTCTGCTATTCAAGTTCTTTTTTTACCTTGTATTTCATTTTTTCTTCCCCCCAAACGTTCAGGAAAGCTAAATGGTGTTGACTTGCTCCAGGAAGTAAAGGGGGAGGCAGAGGATTGTTTAGAGACTGCACAAAGCATGATCTCTGCAGAATCTGAGGCACGAGATGAGTCAGAGTTGAAGGCCAGTGAAGTGTTCATGAATGGAAGTGACTTGAAAAGTGACGAGGGGTCTATGTCTGTTACTGAACTAAAGGATTCCAGGTGAGTCTGCTGTGCTGTGGGAGCACTTAGCTCTCACAAAAGAAAGCTCTTGTCTATGTTTAAATTAAATGCAGTGCTGTCTGCAGCACCTTGCTGTCTTTGTGGTGTCTGTGTGCCTTTCTCCAGCCATGTGGTGTGTGCTGTAGCTCACAGCCTCACACAGAGCAGTTAGCTCAGGATAATTGTTTGTTTAGATGGCACCGTGTTAACAGTGCTGCCTTTGCTGAGAAGTGAGACACAGCCAGCAACATGGCACTGTTGATTATAAGAACTGACATTGGCTTGAAACCTTTTCCATTCAAATGCCTTGCAGTTCTTCTCATTAACAAAACATTAAACGAGGGAGGAGGATAACACTGGAAAGGAAGAATAACCTACAGAAAGCTCTAGAATGCTTTTGGTTGTGCTGAAACACCAAATACAATGCAGAAGCCTCCCTTAGTGAGGAATTTGGGTTTTTTACTATTTTGTATTTTATTTTTTTGAACATAAAACATTTTCATCTACTACTGGAAATTTTGTCCTCTGATGCTTGTTCCATTTGCTCATCTAAATGCTAATGATTTAGAAATGACATTGTGAACACTTTTTTAAAGTGATGATAAATTAATGTCATTACTCCAATGATGGAATATAAAGACATTTCCATGATTTTCCTAAGAATTAATGAAAATTGATCCATAATTTGGCTTTAGTTTTGAATCTGTTTTAAATATTGCTGGTCTTCTGAGACATAATTTTGTGTTTGAAAAGTCTTAGCTGGAGAAAAAAAAAGGAAAAATGCACCCTACAAAATCAAGACTTAATGATCAAGGCTTTAAAATTGTTACTTTCTTATATCAAATTTCTAGAGCCAAAAACCTTACCTGAGAGCTGTTAGTATAGTAAAAAGTGGGTATGTATTACTGAGTTGTTCTTCCCTATTGGCTCTTGGAGGGGAGATCCTGGGTGGCAGCTGGAGCTTTTCTGGGAATGCCCTGTGAGATATTCAGTGCTTTGCAGAGTATGCAGACTGTTAATTGTCTGCCCTGGAATCAGTGTAAAGGTTAAACATGTGGAAACTGCAATACAAGTATCCATTCTCTTTTTTTTTTTGTAGCCATCCTGCAAAAGAAATGGTTATTGATGACTCAGGGAAGTTGGGTGTTCATGGAGCTGATCATACAATTGGACTTATTCAGAATCTTAATGGAAAATCTGGTTCATGGACTTCTGAGGAGTTCATTGACGTTGGAGTACATTCCAAGTCAATCAAACTGAGCTCAGACAGCATCTCTGCCGGTAACTGTAATCAAAACTTGAATGATGCTGCTACAATACCTTCTAGTCCCAAATTGGTTTTTGAGGAAGATGGTGCAGTGAATTCATTGACCAAACCTATAGATGCTTCATCAGGTAATCCAAGCTGACTTCCCTGTCTGTCTCTTCCCCTGGCTAGGGAATTCACTTCCTTGCATTTTGCTCTCCTTGCCTTAACTACAGCTTCTTATTTTCACGGCACTTTTTCTAATGTGTAGACTGGAGGGAAAGGCTCTTTCTTTAGTGCTTTTAACTTGAATTCTGTCAAAGAGAGTCACCAACTGATGCCTTTTTGGGGACTTGCTAAGGCCCAACATTAAAGCTCTTCCAAAGACACAGCTGAGCCCTTGTGAAGTTCCAAACAGCATTGAAGCTCGTGCATTGTAGTTTAAGGTTTTTCTAAGACATATTAAATGGCACATGTTACTTTTGAAGATACAAAACAGTTTAAAAGGTGTCTGATGTAACTCTACACACCAGACCTTTGCACTCCTAGGCATGTTCTGTTTTTGATGCTGACTTGTGTGGTCTTACAAGATCTCTTCAGACTCTTAGCAGTGTATTAACTGTCCTCTCTACTTACTGTAGAACAGTATTTCACTTCACTGAGGCAAGTAACACCAACCTGAAATTCCACAGATGGTTATGTTACATTTTGGGAGGAGTAATAAAGCTGTACACACACAATATATTTTGAACTTTCTGAAAGAGGCAGGGCTGCATCTCAAGCCACATGTACTTGAGAAGCCAAGCCATGATGCAGTACAGTGCACAGTGTGTCAGAGAAGCTTCAGGAAGCCAGTTTGTGTAAGACTGGACTTCTCTGGTGTTGGAGGCAAACCCCGAAGGGCCATTTTCACAGATCTCTTTCCATGAGATAAATGACTGTGTGATCAGTTGAAGCAAATGCTAGTGGATAAACAAGCCTTGCTATCCACATTTCCTTCCATTGATGTGTAGCACTTTCTTTGATTAAAGTGAAGCACTTTTCTAGACTGAATTATTTCCCAAGCCTCCTCTGTCACTCTGTGTCTTGTGAATTTTAATTCCATGGGCACACCCTGATGGAGGCTTCCCTTGAGGCCACAACAGACTGGGCCATGGGAATAGACAAATTTATTGTAGTTCTGCTGATCACTTTTTGTTGTGATCAAACTCATTAACTTTTTAGTGAAGGAAGTGTGGCCTTTTAATTTTGAACTTGAAAATTTTTAGACATAATACAGTTTAAGAATTCTGTACATAACTTTGAAAACTAATATTCCTGTAAAAAGAAAGAAAACCTACTGTGCTGGTTTTGGACTGTAAGTGACCAAGTGGTTCTGTGCTCACTCCTAGATGTAGACTGACAGTGATGATGGATGCATGTGGCATACACACAGTTATGATGGTTAAATGTTTTCTTCTTTTTGCTCTTTGGACAGAACTGTGAACACTAGAGACATGGAAATAATCTGATTGCACTTCAGAAATCCAGTGTTTTCTCAAGTACCGAAGGCCTTGTTTTGAAAAGCTGCTTGTTTACCTTTATCCATCTTCAAATTTGCAAAAAAAACACCAGGGGAGGGATGACAAACTTCTAATTTGCACCTTGAAACATTTCAGGGAAACTGTTGTGCTAATGTTCTTTTTTTGTTCGTTCAGCTAATTGCTAGATAAGGTTTCCTAGTTCAAATATTCCTTGTTTCCTCTTTACAGTAACCTGATTGAGTCTTTTTTTTTCTCATATCAGTAGCATGTAGAACATGCCACTGGAGGCTCCCCACTTAGCTGCAGAATTTGCATATTTCTAAAATGATCTTGATGAAATAAGACTCACTCAGTGTATGTTAAAGCTGGACTCCCTTTTTAATGTCTAGAAAAATGTTGTTGCTTGTTGGTTCATGTGCTATTTAAAAATGCAAAATTGAGTATCTTCAATTTTGAATGGAGAAGAATTCCTTATTATCTAATGTGAAAATATTGGCAGTTTCAAAATGCAAGTGTTGTACCATCACTAATATGTTTAATCTATTGGCAAACATCAAAACATTTTTCAGCATGTGCTCTAATATATTACAAAAATGTTGAGTCTCTGAATTTGTCTGTCAGTGCAGTTTAAGGTGTCAGGCTTTTAAAATTATTTTCCTTTTGAATTACTTATTTATCTACACTTACAGAAGTATTGTTTTATTGTGTACATAACAGTATTAGACCACTGAAGTTGTTTTGTTCATGTTAATTAGTCTAAGTGTTCCAGTTCCAGCTCTATAACAGTGGCTGCAAACTGCATATATGTTTCCCTTCCCCTAAAGGCTGCATTACATAATCTATTTAACCTGAACTTGCCCGCTTTTTTCAGCATGAAGAGATTAACGAAGCATCTTCTGAAAATTACTACTAAAAGTAATAATGCAGCCTTGTTCTGATGTCTCCTGTAACAGCTAGACTGGATAGGTGATTAAAGAGTAGCTGTCTCAAAACCTACTACAACCCATTGACTGATCCCTCAATTCCAGTGATGCATCCAAGCAGCAGCTGTGTTTGCAGTGGGTTTGCTGGAACTACACCTGTTCTTTCCTTGACACCTCAGTTGCAACAGGAGCCCTCAGCCTTCTCCCTCTTGCTGTTCAGAAATACTGTAGAACTGTTTTAGACTTTAGAGCAGTGCCTTAGGTAAAAGGAAAACTGTATTTTTGTATGATAGCTGTTTGTTCTGGCAGAGACAATCATTCTAACAAAGATGCCGATATTTTTTCTGTGCTGAGATTTGTTGGATGGTCTGATCCAGCCCTGTGTAAATATGTGCACACAGTTAAATAAACTTTGCAGTTGAACAATGATTTATTTCTGTAATGTTAAATGTAACCTTACTAGGCCCCTCCACCCCTTGCCATGCCTGACCTGCCTTGGGAAGCACTCTGGTGCTGCTCTAACTGCTCCAGCTGCAGATTCCCAAACTAGTAGCCTCTTGCATCTGTGTGGTTGAGGGGATTTGCATTAACACCTTAAGCTCTTGCTGTCTTTGTCCATGCTGATGGTGTGTTCTGAACTGAGGAATTCTTTAACATACTTTTCCCTGCCAACCTTTGCCTTTCCCCTGTAGCAGCAGCATCTCTGTTGTGAGGGTGAGTCCAGCAGTGGAGCAGTGACCAGCAAGATGCTGCCTTTTCATTTTCTTGCAAGAGTTTGTTTATCAGTAGTTGAAAGGGAATGGCTGGAGCAGATACAATTGATAAAGTATTTCACTACTGTGGGAAAAAAATCTCCTTAAACCAGCATTCAGGTTGCTGAAGCATGGTAGATCTGTGCATGAACAGTGGCTGTACATATGCTCTCCAAAGGGCTTTTTCACACAGGCTGTTTCTGGCAGATGGTCCAGTGTCAGTTATATATTTAAAAAATTAATTAGTTTATGGAAACTGTTGGTTTAGTCCTCAGATATTTAAGGGTGCAATGACAGCACAGCTGACTCTTACTTTGCCAGTATCAATGTAGTAGACTTGGTTTCAGTAGCTCAGCCCTAAGACATGTCAATCATGTAAGATGGCAAAATAAAATAAAAAAAAAATCCAGACTATAGATTCCAAGCAGGCACTAGTCTCACTTTTATTCAGTCACTAAACATACACTGAGATGATAGGAGAGCTAGCCTTGTCTGAGCTATTTTTAAGGTGCTTGTAAATGCATGTGCATGTTGTAGGTGAAAGATTTACTACTTGTTAATGGATTAATAATTGTACATAGCCTTGTTTAAACAATGATATAAAAAAAGCTGATGAGGAAAACTTGCAGGCAAACCATGCGGAAATCAAGACTAAAACAAGTTTATGGAAACTTAACTAAGCTAAATGTCACTGCCAAAACATTGCTATCTGTAAGATGAAGCCATTCCATACATGTGCTGTAATGTGGTGTTGTAGAATAAGCTAAGGTATTTATTACTTATTAATGGTGTGGTGTTTGTTGTGTATCTGTACTTGTAGAAGCATAATAATGGATCCCTCTGATCCCAGGTGCAATCTTTGCATCTCTGTGTCAGAGGTGCATGCCTTGTCAAGCCCACTTCAGTAAAGTGCCAAGCGTAATCATATACCAGATTAGTTTAAAACTAGATTTGTTTTAGTTTAAGCCACACACAGATGATGCAGTGTGTGGATCTCTAAATCTAACAGCATTTCAAGCCTTTATACTAGAAGTTGCTTGGAAACAAGGTTAGATTTTTGCAAGGCTACATGCTTTTGTACTGCAGGAGCTTCAAAAGTCAAACCCAGTATATTGAGGCTAATTTAGTTCTTACACTAAAATGGAAAAAGTTAAAATTCTCAACATGCAAAAACCTGCTCTTTTACCAGGACTGTTTGGGAAAGCAGGGCTTTAAAATCCATCTTACATCTGCTCATTTACAGTCGTTTGGGACACTCAGCACAATAAATTTTTCCATTATGGCAAACAAAGCGCTTGTTGGCCAGACCACGGGCACACTTTGTGCATTTGAAACAGTAATCGTGCCAGGATTCATCTTCGTAGTTAACCACACTGGTTCCTCTTCCAAATCCTGCTAGGAGAGAACACAGTTATAGGACGGCGATAGTAGCTTTGCCTTGGCTGGGTTATCCCACCAAGCAGCACAGCTTGTTCCTGCTGCCCCAGTGCTTCCCTAGGCTTGCAGGCCACAGGGGGTGCCTGAAACACCAAAGTGGCAACTGAGGCATGGTTTTGTTGCATCTTCTGATGTTTCTTGAAGAAGAAACAAGCATAAGGCTTACATGGCTTGTCTGCAATAAACTTTTTCCTTTGGCTCCTTTCTCCAGCCAACAGTCAAGGAGAGATGTGGAGCAAGGACAGGTTGGGCTAAACACTGCTGGGCTCAAATCCATGCTCTAAAATGCAGGATGGAATGTGAACCTCATGGGACTGGCAGGACAGTGCCCACATTTCAGGACTAAGCTCTGTAATCTAGCAAGTTTTAAGTGTAAAATACATCAGAAGGGGTACAAATGTTCCTTTGGAACAATAAAACACCACTCATTTTAGAATTAAGGGTCCCAAACTAAGATATGGGTGGGGACAGTTCTGGTTGGGGGAGTTTTGAAGGAGGTAAATTTGAGACATGCAGAGGCTGAAGAGCTCAGTTACTAGCTCAGCCTTCATCCAGCACAAGCACGTGGCTCAGAGTCAGATCACATGTAAAATGCTGAGATTGGGCTTGTGTGCTGGTTTTAGCACAGAAGTGATTTTTTCTAAGAAAGTTATAACAAAAACTAATTAGTGACTGGCTTTGAAGTTGACAGCTTGATTAACCAATTAGAGAGTTACACAGGTTAAAAATCAGAGGAATTCCGGGAAAACTCCCCTTCCTCCTGGCCCCAGAACAGGTAACAGGGCCGGCCCTGCTCTGCCGCATGGCCCCTGGGGCCTGGCAGGCCAGCCGAGCCCTGCCGCTGCAGCCTCTCGGCTGGGGTGGGCCCGATGACTCCCGGGCAGAGAGAGGGGAGGAGAGTATGCCCTGTCCTGGCTGAGCCCGGGCCCAAGTGGCTGCTAACATCTGTTGCTACGCCGCACTTCCATCGCGGCCCGGGCCGAGCCCCCCTCCTCCTCCAGGGGCTGCCAGACAGAGGAAGGGGGGAGGATAAAGCCCAGCCGTGCAGAGATCCTGGCTCCAGCCCCAGCACAGCCTGAGTCTGCCACCTTCGGCCATCTCCTGGGGAAGACCAATCATGCCCTCTGTAGACCTGGGAGAATGTTAACTCTTTCCTTGACAGATGAAACTTTCAAAACATTAAATCCTCTCTCTGAGTGAGAGAACAGCTAGAGTGAAACGTGGAGAGACACGGCATGAGACAGAAGTCAGTGAAGAGAGAGTAAAAGTCCTAGGTTGGAAGGCAGATGGAAAAGTTGCCTAGTTTGGGCTAGACTTCTCTTGTGAGGCCATGGAGACTGGACTAAAATATCCCTTTAAACCATCGAAAAATATCCATTGGGGAGATGAGAGTATTTAAATTGTAGAGATAAGCAAAGGCATTTGTGATGGACTAAGTAAATATTGAAGTAGTTGTGGTCTCATGAGAAGCTTAGAGAGAGAGATGAGATAAAGATGAGGATCTGCCCCTAGAAAGAGAAAATATCTCTGTTTCTTAAGATGAAAAAATCCTTTCCTTTTGGAGCCATTCATCTTTAAAAATGATACCCCATGAGTATGCATAAGTCCATGGCCCACATGCAGTTGTGGGAAAAACTGCCAGTGGGAGGGACTTCACAGTTTGCAGAGTTTCCGGGCAGCTGCAGATTCGTGACATGGGAACCACCAAAGAACTGTTTCTTGTGGCAATGTCTCCATGAGATTTCTAAGAGAAACTTCTCTCCCTAAGAACTAATAAAAGACTATTTTAAAGTGGTGAAACTAGCTAAAAATCCCAGGTTTTGTCTCTTTATGTTGTTAGTGGGAAAGTGAACAGCTGTAGGGGGAGGAGGAGTATTTTGAAGGTTTTATTCTGGTTCTTATTAATTTTTTTTTTCTTTCTTGTAGTTTTGTTAATAAACCTATCTTTATACCCTTTTAAGGTTTGAGCCTGCTTTACTTTTCTCCTAATCCTCTCTCACAGCAGAAAAAGAGTAAATAATTATAATGGGCACTCAGACCACTGCACTAATTTTAGGAAACAAAAATTAGCGAACGTGAAACCACTACATGAATCAGTGTTTCCACCCGGTTTCAACCTGAAACTGTCACAGCTTGGGTTACCAGACCTGCTTCTGATGTTACCCATCCCTGGGCTCCCTGTCTCTGGGGGATCACTGTCCTGACCTTCAGCACCCACTGCCCTTGAGTTGCATTTAACCCAACAGACCTGTAATAGGATTCTTGCATCCAGCACACTTCTTGGCAACACACTCCTTGTAGCATTCAACACAGTAAAACTGATCCTCCACAGCTGTGAAGCGCTTCCCACCCAGTTGCTTCTTGCAGTTGGAGCAAACGAAACACTCAGAATGCCAAGGCTGTTCCTGGTAAGTGAGGCCTCCAGAAGTGATGGGCTGGTAGAGAAAGAGCAGAGGTGTGGTTTAGTATCAGCAGGGGAGAAGTGACACAGGCATGGGGTGTAGGGTAGGAAAGCTTTGTCATGGAGAGGATCTTTCCAAAGTTTGCATCAAAATTTAGCTGCAGCAGTGCACTTGAGTCCCTCTAACCTGAAATCCCACATGCCTGGCACTTTCATAATGCTTTCTTTTACCTGCAGTAACTGAAATTCCACACTAATCAGTTGCAGAAGTTGTAAAACAGCTATTGTTTCACTTCTTGAATATTCAGTACCACTACAGAACTTAAACTATCCCCAAGGCAAGTGCAAGACTCTTATCACGGTTTCTGCAGTGTTGCCATCAGCTAACCTGACCACCCCTGCCCAGATCCTGTAATGCCCAGGAACCATCGGTTCTCCCATCATTCCACCAGCTGCTTCCACCAGTATCTCAGGGGAAGAACATCAGCATTGATACAGCTTCAGCATGGTCTGCTTGCTGGTTCACCCTCTCAGCTCCCAGAAAGCACAGAGGGCTGGTTCTGGCAGCTGCCTCTGCAGAGGGGAAGGACTTACATTCTTGCACTTAGCACAGGTCTTGGCAAACTTGTGCTCATGGCAGGAGACACAGTAGAATTCATCACCCTTGGGGAAGAAGCTCCCAGATCCAATCACTTGCTTGCACTGGCTGCAGGTGAAGCAGTCCTTGTGCCAGACCATCTTCTTGTACTCAACATTTTGGTCTCCTACAAGAGATAAAAATAACTTGTCTTGTGAGATTTCAGGCCTGTGGCAAACCCTTCCCCCTGTGCAGTGTAACATCTTTGGGCAAGACTATGCCCAAGATTCCTCTGAAATGCAGACAAGGGATGAACTGGTAATTTCTGTATCTGATTTTAGCAAGGGCCTGCTAGATTTTCTTAAAATAGTTATCAGATCAGCCTTTTAGGACCTTGATTTACCAAGCAAGGCTTTTGGTAGAAATGGTTTTAGATTGACATAAGGGTTAATTAGCCACATGAGGGTTAACTGCGAAGCAGCCTTTCAACACTTGAATAAAATGGACAGGTGAGAGCAACAGTCAAAATTTACTATTCTGAGGTGCTCCAGCCTTTCGCTGTGATGCCCAACCCCCTAACTGCAGCCTCCACAGCCTGATAAACCACCCTGGTTATACCCTAGAGCAGAACGTGGCCCTCAGACCTGTCACTGGCACAGTACCTGCAATAATGGGCTTGAAGCAGCCCTTACACCTGGGTGCATCCTCAGCAGCAGTGCAGTTGCTGCACCAAACCTTGTTGTTCTCCCGCAGCATGAAGGGCTCGTTGACCAGGGATGTGTAGCACTTGAAGCAGCGGAAGCAGTTGTCATGCCAGTAGCGGTTCTTGAAATGCAGCTCCTGGAATGAACAGAAAGGGAGGGAGGGAGAAGCTTTTCTCTCCCCCTGAGCAGCCCTAAAGCTAAGCTCCTGTCTCACCAGCCTGGGCAGTAAAGGATGGATTTGTTGTTCCTAAGTTTGTCTGATTCAGTGGGTAGGGCTACAGCTCCTCTTCAAGGACTTAAGGGAAGGACATTTAACCAAACTCACTGACACAATCACATTCACTTTGGACTTTCAGGGGGGCAGAAGATGCTTCAAACCAACAGCTTGGAGATTTGAAGTTCTGCAAGCGTGGGCTTCTCAGGTTCTTACATTCCCTCTAGTTCAGGTGAACATTATTATTGCCATAAACATTTCTCTGGCCCTGAAGGTATATGCTAATGACTTCAGTAATATCATATTTCTATACATAAGCAACAACCCAATTTCCAGTTTTCATGGAGATCAAAACAGTTTCAACCACCAGGCTTGCAGATATTTGCAGGTCCTGCAGTTTGTGTTTCTTCATGTCCTGCCTGGTGTTATGGTGTCTGAATATCAGAGACACTATTATAAATTAACATAAGGAAAAAAAAAAAAACAAAACTGCAGAACCATCTTGTCATCCAACTGCTCTCTATATATATAGAAAGAACTCTTGATTTCCATCATGAAGCAATAAGCATCTGACAAACTGACAAAAATCAGACCTCAGTGCTTTGCCCAGAAGATGAATTTTGCAGGCCCTATGCAGGCTGGCTCCCTGCAGTTCTCTCTCCAGGGCAATTCAGCATTTGCAGCAGTTCATGTGGCTGAATCTAGACCCTGAAAGGAGATCCTGTGCCAATGCAGCCCATCATAAGCATCTCTGTGCACACCCCAGCACCGCTCTTTGCCTGATGAGCACACGGCTGGCAGCCAGAGGACTCCCAAAGAACTGCTCTTTCACAGTAGCTCAGAGCCAGAGCATAGCAAACAGGAGGGTGATCAGCATCTGCCTCTCCTCATCACCCACTCAGGTGCTCAGCACTGACCTTGGAGTCTGCCCCGATGGGTTTCTTGCACTCAATGCAGGTGTTGGCGCAGAACTTCTCGAAGCACTTGATGCAGCAGTGCCTCCCCTCCTTCTGCACGTACTTCTTGCCCTGCAGGGGGTCACGGCAGTAGTGGCAGTCGAAGCGCTCCAACATCATGCCCACGGTGTAGCTGCCAGGCCCTGCAAGAACACAGTGGCTGAGGGGACAGCACTGAGGCCCTGAAAGCTGCTCCAGCTTCTTGGGGCTGTGCAGATCAGTAGGAGGAATGTGGCACAGGAATGAGCATGTTGTGGTGTTATCACACTCCTCGAGGGCTCCTTGATAGAGAAAGCAGCTCCAATCGAGGAGAGCAGTCTCAAACCAGACTTTTCTCCATTTCCTTGTTAAGTGGAAGGATGCAAGGCTGGTTTATTTATGTACTGCACATCGAGCAAGGGTAATGACACCTAATCACTCCCTGGGAGTCCCTTAGTTCATTACCACAGCCTCAGTGAGTCCTGGCTGAGGAACCGCATCACTAGTGTGCAGAAATCACCAACAAACATGAGCAGAGTGGAATTGTTTCCATGTTTCCACCCTGAACCCGCAGCCAGCTGCAGCCCTCCAAGGCCTTTTGTGCTGGATAATTGTGCAGCTTCCAGTTGCCCCTTTTCACCAGGCTTTCATATATAAAATCATAATGGGGGAAAAAAAATCTGCCTCCATGGAGAGATATTTTTCAGTTCACACCATCAAGGTTCTGCCAAGGTCTGATGTTCCACCATGGCCAGGGAGCTGTCAGCGGGTGTGGGGAATCTTGACTGGAGGATTTTCCACTTTGGCTCACACTTTCTCCCCAGACACCCATCCCTTCCTGCACTCCCAATCTCTTGCTAATGGCTCCCTCCATTCCACGCACCCTTCCTCAGCAGAGGCCACCAACACTCTTGTGAGGGGGCTCCAAGGGCTCCGTCAGGATTCAGAGAATCCTGGACTGGTTTGGGTTTGAAGGAACCTTAAAGATCTTGTTCCAAACCCCCTGCCATGGACAGGGGTGCCAGCCACTCCATCAGGTTGCTTAAAGCCCCATCCAACCTAGCCTGGAGCACTTCTAGAGAGGGAACATAAGAGTTACAGAAGCCCATGGAGTCCCACAGAGGCAGCTCTATCCCTGCCTCTGCCACTCGTGCCCCCAGAGCCCCAGCATTGCAAAGCCCATTTCCCTGCACCGCCAACACACAGGGACACAGCCTTGAACTTTCTGCATCATCACCAACCGGATGGGAAATGTGGTTGTGGTCTGACAACAGGGACTGCCAAGAGGAAATGTCCTCTCTTCCTGACAGAGCAGCAGCATCAGCACAGAGCAAGGAAGGGAGAGGAGGGAGTCCGACACAAATTGCTGCTGCCTCCATCACGTGGCCTCACCTTGGACCACCCCATCCAGCCCTGGGGGCTACCTTGAAGCCTGCTTCTCACAGAGCTCAGTGGTACAACAGTGCTCATTCCAGCCATGCTGCTCCAAGCCCAGCACAATGTGCCTTTATAAACCAAACCAGAAGGGGCTTTGGGGTGCAGGGAGGGTGTGTCACTCCTGGCTGTGCCCTCACAACAAAGCAGAGTCAGTGGGACCTTGTTAGGCTCGCCCTTGGCTGCAGGATGCTCTTGGTCTGCCCTGTTATGTCCTAAGGGCCTGTTCACGGATTGTTGTGGACACTTGCCCACTCCAGTAATTCCAGCTGTACCATCAGCTACAGGGCCCAACCTCACCAGACCACTGCAGCACACCAGGAACAGCCCAACACTGCCGGGTACAAAGCCAGAGGAGCCTGTTTGTGAACACTTTGCCATCATAGCAGAGCATCTGCCTCATCTGGTCCCAGGAAGAATGGGACTCACACTGTTACCTTGCAAATTTTAAAATCTAAAAGTCATCACACTGTCTCTTCTTTGTTACCCTCTTAGTAGCATAGGGCCAGAACAAGTTGAAGGATTTATATTTCAGAAAGCAGGACAGAGAGCCCTAAAGAAAAGTATCACATGGGGAGGCTGCAGCAGAGGTGGAGGCTCTGTTCACACCCTATTCCTTCCCCTAAAACTGACAGAGGCAGGCTGGAGGCCGAGCTGGTAAGAATTGTATTTTGTGGGGGACCAAGGTCTGGAAATATTCCCTTGGCAAGGCCAGGGGATGCCATGTCCTGCTGACAGCTACACCAAAGGCTTTGAGGTACCTGTTCAAGCAAATGAAACAGATAAACAGCTGGGAAACATGGAAACTATATGAGCCACCACCAGCTCTGCAGAGCTCTAGCAAGCAGGTGGGTTTTATTTGGAAGAAATGCTATTGCAGAGTCCAGGGCAAATGGTATTGAAAAGTCCCTGATCTCAGGTTTAGAGTTGCTTTCAACCTGAACACACAATCTTGAAAGTATGGCTCAGGGAGCAACATAACCCCGTGTTCCCATGTAACACATCACGCGCTAATATGAAACACATCACAGTAGCTCTGGAGCTCCACAGGCAAATTAACAATGGGCCTGGCAGCCCCCAGACTGGGCTGTGCGAGCAGCTTCTGCCTGCCTTGTGCCATCTCACACACCAGAAAGTCCCTCTCGTACACAGGCAGGGGCATGAATTTGCTTCCAGCTTTTCCAGAAGCTTTCTGCCCTCAGCACTATCATTCCTGAATTCCTGATCTGGAGCCAGGAAAGGCACCTCTGTCCCCTTGCCTGCAGTGAAGATGCAGTGGTTGCATTGCCCCTGCAAATGTGCTGTCTGCTCATGGGCTCTGCTCACCTTTGCCATGTCTAGAGCCCACATCAGCCAGACTATCTCCCACCACCCTCCTACAGGAGCAGGACCAGCCCACCCAGGGTATGGTGCACAAGAGCCCTGAAAGCCACCAGTGTGTGGCAGAGTGGAGCCCCAGGCCAGTAGCAGCTGTGCTGGGACCACCAGATTATTTTCCCCAAATGGAGCAAACATCTATGGACACTTCAGAGGTCAGCTTCATTTAGTACCCTACAGCTGCTCCCCTCAGCAGTCCTGTCCCCTCTCATGGAAGGTAAACAAAGTAGATATTTCTTGTGTTCTGTATAAAAATAAGTGTATTTCTAAAGTCTGCTTGGCAGCAAGTCATGGGTTTGGAGTTGTTTATCTCCTTAATAACCTCCTTCACCCTCCAGCTGCACCAGGTCCCCCACAGCATAACTTTCCAAAGCTTCCAGGTATATTAACCCTGGCCTGTCTTTACTGTCTGAAAAGTAGGCAAGTTATGAAACTAAGGGTACACTGGGTATGTTGAAAAATCATTACTTCCTCGGGGTCTTTATTTAGTGCCCTCATCATCACTTCCCATATGAGCAGTGCATCAGCTGCTGAGCACAGGGTAGGGATTCACACCAGGGGTACAACAGTGCTACAGCAACCCCAAACCAGGGAAAGCACTCACCAAACTACCACTAAAACCCAGAGCACTGAACCTCTTTGCTTCTTTTCACACTGCTGTGCTTAAATGAGAGCAGTACATGCAGATGTTTTAGCTTGGAAGTCACTTGAACACAAGTTTCTGTGGCTGTACCTTTACACCAGACTATGGCATCTCCGAGGTGACAGCCTGGTCTAGTGTCTCTTGTTTAGCCCCAGGAGAATCACCTACCCTGAGGACATGCACTGATCCAAACCCCATGTCAGCCTGACCCTGAGGCCACAGAATGGGATTTAGAAAGCAGAGGAAAAGTATGGACAGGCTGGAACCCTTCCCTCTCCCAGGCATGTGCAGAGGATTGTTCTGCTGGAGAGAAGCAGGTGAAAACAGCGAGCACGGGCAGCTGGGGAGAGGGGTAAATGCAGAATGTGCCCATCCTAAAATAGCCTAGAGGACCCTCAATAAGAGATGAAGAAAAATACAGCTATACTTCCAGAAACTAATCTCACTCTAAGCAAGGGATCCCTGTCTCACCAGCCCTGGCAGGATGTTCTCTAAATGTAGCTCCCTGATGGATTTGGCTACAGCTGGAGGGCAGAAGGCCAGGCCAGAGGCCTTCTCAGATATCAGGGTATTTGGCACAAAGACCCCCTGGAATACAACCCTAACATTTACCTGACCACAGAGGTGCCAGTTCACCACTTGTCCCCTGAAAGCATCTTCTACTTTACAAAAACAGCCCTTGGGCAGCTACACCTTCCATCCTTCAGAGATCTCAAACACTTAGGCCCCAGGGGCTTCCACACACCTCAAGTGGCACCAACACCAAGCAGTCAGAGGGCTGACTGAGGGTCAGGGCCATATCTGCACCCTGCAGCATGGTTAGCTTTGGGATGGAAAGGGTACAGACCTAAGAAGTGCCACCCCACAAAAGCTGCTGCACCCACACAACCCCTGCCTCCCACTGGGTTCCTACAATCACCCTGGGCTGGTTCATCCCAGTTCAGCAAAAAACCCAAAGCAGCATCACAGTGGTTTGCACAATAAATGGAACCAAAGCATTCAGGGAAGGGAGCTGAAGCACAGCTGATAAGCAAAGCACTTAGCACAGGCTATGTGTTAATGTCTCTGGGGAATATGTTTAAATGTGATAAACCACCAAGGAAGAACTTGAAGTGTAGTCTCTAAACACAACCAGAGAAACTGTACTTACACTTTACCGATTATTCTGCCACTTAAGAAAGAAGATGAGGTTGGAGTTGTTCACCCTCTGCCCTACACACAGTTGCATATGGAAGAAAAAGAGCAATTGCTTTTTGACTCTCCATTAGGTTTATTTTTTCTCAGCAGACTGAGTACACAGCCCCACTCTGCCAGGCATTGGCTACACCTGCCTGTTTCAGATCAGTCCTGGCAGCCCTGGTCTGTCACCTGAGTTACTATTCTCAGCATTCCTCTATGCAATGTCGCATGGTTTGCTATAAATACCTGGGAAACCCTTAAAAGAAGGGTCCTGTTAATCCCAAATGCAAAGTGACACTCAGGACTGCACTGGCACAATGCCCTGGGCAACAAACATTTGCAAAGCCCAAGAAAAAAAAATCTCTTGTAGGTTGTTTTTGCTGGGAGGGCTGAAAATACCAGAACTGTGCCCTCCCATTGCCAGGCTGGGGCACGCGTGAGTCTCATACTCTATAATTCAAAAATCAATCTGTTGATAAAATGAAAACTTCTTTATTTAGAGCAAGAACAGCTCCAAGTTCCTCAGGTAGTTGCCAAAAACATTCCCTACGGTCCTATTGCCACCATGTCTGAGCACATCCCAGTCATTACTAAATCTTCACAGTTCCCCAGGGAAGTAGGGACATGCTATTTATTAAAAATCACTGGCCCAGCCCCGCAAACACTTTCCCCAGGGATTGCTTTGGCACTCAGTGCAGAGCTCAGCAAAGGCTAACAAGGCACCACTGCCTCGAGTAAGGATGAGCACTTTAGGCAAAGTTTAGGCAACAAAATCCAAACCTTTCAAAACTAAACCAATCCTGTTCAGTAACTAACTCTGTGGCTGCATTAAGTTTTGTCCTTTGAGACTCCTTTATTACATTCCCAGCTAAGCACTGGTCTGCCCCACCTCAGCAGCTGGATGCCCTTCTCACACCCAGGTGCTCCCAGGTGCCAAAATGAGATTTCCTCCTGCTCTGGAGGATTCAGCCCCACTCTGAGCAGGCACTGTGATACCCCCACAGCTGCCCTGGGGTTCCCAGTGGTCTGCAGGATCAGACACTATGCTGTGACTGTTTGGCAGCAGCACTCCAACCTCAGCATCTGCTCAGAACGCCCTGCAGCATTTTATATTACAGCACAGCATCAAGTCTGTGAGTTCTTGCCCCAGGGGACGTCCCCATAGGAAGATAAGAAAGAAAAAATTATATAGCTGGGAGTATAATGGAAGGATGCTACAGCATCGGTCAGTCTTGTGGGCTGAAGTTAAACATCTTATATCAAATGATACCACAGAAGTCAGATTTTACTCACAATGGTGCCCTGCATAACATGTATGTGCATCCCACAAGCAAATCCTGAGCAGTTACATGCTGTGCAAGCAGCCTCACGTGTGCCTTGTCCTGGGAAGTTGAGCAGGAAGCTGAGCAGCAAACTGCTTTTTCTCCCCAGTTTTGAGGAGGCTCTCTATTCCCAAGCCTCAGGAGCACCCCTGGCTCCTGGTGTGCAGCAGCTCAGTTTGATGGCCACAGGAGCTGTGCCCCAAACGGACATCCTCTCCCCAGGCACATCCACCCTCGGGGCTGTGTCTCACCAAAAGATACAATGGTACTGCAACTGTACTGTGGTGTAGGGCTGTGAATACACTCTGGATATGCACAAAAACAGCTTCTAAGAGTGAGATAGGCTTTCAAAAATCCCAAAGAGCTTCTGATTGTCTTCAGCTACTGGGCTAGAGGAATGAGTCAGGATGGGAAGACACCACAGAGCTGCATGCCATGGAGACATGTAAAATATGATCTCAAGATTCCTGTCAGTGTTAATGGAAAAATTAACATTTTCCTATCACTGGTAAGGGTCAGCCCATCTGAACTAAAAGATAAACAGAGAAGAGGGACTAACCACAAACTTTCCACCAGAGCAGAGCAAACCATCTGGGTTTACACACTGCTCTCCCCTCTGCTCTGGGTTTCTCTGCTCACTGCAATAAACTTGCAGCAAGGAAGAGAATTGTCCCTCATTTTCACCAAGTCTTGCTCAAATAACAGCTGATCCCCAGGCTTCCCACAGCAGCATATACAAAAACATTTACCATCCAATGCATTTTACAAAATAAACGAGGCCGCCGCCGCCGCCGCCACCACTCTGCTCCAGCACCAGTCTCCCACACTGATTATCAGCCCATTTGCCATCAGGAGTCACAGCTGCAGATTGCTGAGGTTTAAGTCTGCATTCAAAGTTATTTCTCTGGCACAGGAGCCTTTTAGGAAAACCTTCCTCTCCATTTACCAGGCATACTCCCACAACACCTGGCAGCACATCCACTTTACCTGTGTGCCTGTGGAAAGCCATGGTCAGCAGCCCAAAGTCACCAGCAGCCCCTCAGGTAATGGAGTTCACAGTCTCTAAGCTGATAAGGAGCTGCCCCATTTGATAACATACATTTAAACGGAGGCTATTAATATGGACAGGACTCCTACCAGATGTTCACTCCCCTCCCCAGAGATCATAACCTTAATCCCCCTTGGAAATTCTTACCATTTTAGGTGATCTTAGGGAGAAGAATAGGATCTCGAGACCTCTAGGTTTCTGCAGGCAACAGTCAAATACCTGCCCAGCTACTCAGCACCCAAATTAGTCCCAAAGGCAGAATGAACTCACGAACTTGACCCCATGCTGGTACTATTTGGCCTTGGCTTTAGAGTGAGATTGTGTCTCGTAACAGTCCTGAGCTAAATTACAGACCCAACATTAATGCTGCTCTGCTATGACTGAAGGGGTGGATCACAGCCCTGTGGGGGCCAGAGGGGCTGCAGCCCCAGGAGCCAGCAAGGGGCTGTCTTCTGGCCCAGAAAGGATGTGGCTGTACCCCAGGGGACTCAGCTGACAGCCCACAGAAATACCAGCTCATACATTCATGGGTGGATTTGCTATCAACATGGAGGTCATGCTGAAGTTTCACTGCCAGTAAAACTGCCATTCCTGGTCTTTCCCCAGCTTTTTCCTTAAGGAAGCTCACAGCATTAACTGCTCAAAGGGAGCAAATCCCTGAAGAGCAGCACTTAGAAAGATGGGTGTCATGATATGGGGCTTCTCTAGCATCTAGTGTGGCTTTAGAGGCACTGGCTCATGCCTCTGTCCTCTTGACTCAGGGGTCCACAAAGCTCTCAGGAAGATCCCAGCTCCATGACTCCAGCCAAGCTGTTTCCACCCAAGTCACAGCAGGAGGACAGGGAGCTCTGGCTCGGGGTCACTCCTGTGGGGACCCCCAGGCTGCAGCAGCTCCGCAGCCCTGCACTCACTCTGGGTTAGGCAACTGCTGCCGGCAGCACTCAGGGCTGGGGGCCAGGGACTCCTAGCTGCGAATCCTGCCTCCCCACTGACGCACTGCACGGCCGTGGGAAAGTCACTGAACCTCCCTGACAGCCACCGGGAAGAGCCAATGTTTATCATTCCTTCCAGGAAGCCCATTGTGGTGGTGTCTGGCTTCTGAAGAGCAACTCTGCTACAGCCAAGAACATCTCTGCTTCCTGCTTGCAGAGGTCCCAAGAGCTCCTCAGCCACACACACAGTCTCCAACCTCAGCACTGGGCTTGGTGAGCCCCTGAGCCTTCACACCCATCTTAGCCCCCCAGGCAGTACGTGCACAAGCTCAACATCTCACCAGCATCTTGACATCTACAAGTTTCCAACATGGCCTGGAAAAGGCCACTCTTGGCACCATGCCATTCCAAAAGAGCACAGTATGGATCCACTGGTGCAGCAGATTGAGGCTGGGAAACATGCTGAAATACTAATGCACTGAAACACTTGGGCGAGGAAAACCCCAATGTTATTCTGCCCCAGCTCATCTATAAACTCCAGTAAATTGTTTGCATAATTGAGATGGCAACAGGAACCCTAACAACTGGTATTTTCCTGTTCTAATCTTGCTGTGCGCAGTGTAATATTTACAGATGTGAGTTCATTTTTGGCAATGCACATAGAGTTTGCACCATTAACCATTCTCATTCCTTTCTAGTTCCCTACACAAAGCTCTGGCACCCTTCCACCCAGCTGTCATTTCCTACTTTCCTCAGAATGCCCAGGTATTTCCATCAGAAGCCTTTGCTCCCGTCCTGGGTGATGGAGCAGTGTCTCTGCGAGGTGCCAGTGGCTGCCATGCCCTGACCAGAGGTGGCTGCAATCAGCAGCAGTTTGGCAGCTGCAGAGGGGTGTGGAGAGCAGGGATGGACACTTGGATGTCACAACATTTCATGTGCACACACACGTGTTCACAGCACCACAACAGGCTTGGGCTGGAGGAGAGAGGAGAGGGAGAAAGCTTGGCCAAGAAATAGGAGGAAGACCCAGACCTGTGGATGCCTATGGAGCTCCCTGGCACAGCTCACTCTGCAAAGCCCCTGCTGATCCCCCAGAGCAGACTTTAATTAAAAGGCCATTTTGTTTGAATCTCCGGCCTCCTGGTCCAGCAGCAGGAATGGAACAACTTTACTGCTGCTCTTGGTTTCTTGCCTGGTTTTAGCCAGATAACTTTGGACAATTCCCCTTTTCTTCCCAAGCCCCTCCTCATCCACAGAAGCCCAGGTGATTAAACACAGCAGTGGTGCAGGTGTAGCACAAGTGCCAAGAAGAGACATCCATGCCCCGTGAAACATGTCAAGGAGCAGACACCTCCAGGAAAGAGAGGGTGCCCCAGAATGGAGCTCTGCCAGCCCTGCTTGAGCCCTTGTCTGTGCACCAGGCACCCACAGGTCTCAGAGGGAAGAGTGCTACAAATACACCAGTGAGTGCACAGCAGGGCATAGCAGGCTTGGGATGTCATGTTTTTAACATTAAACCTGTCCTGCAGGTTTTCCAGGAAGCTGCCCTGGACACACTGATCCCACCCAACGGGTCTGACTGCAGAGCAGCATGGCTGGGGCATAGTGTCATCTGCTCAGATAAACAAATGATTCACTTTGTGATTTCCAGAGTATTTTCTTGCCCTAAGAATCCTGCCAGAAAAGGTCTGGGTCTCTCAGCTTGCTCACACATCCTGCTGTCATTCAACAGGCAGAAACTCCTAGAGAGCTGTTCTAACCCAGGCATTGATGAACTATTAGTCATCATCATCAAAGAAAGCAGCAGTAAATACCAGCAGCAGAGCACCTGTGCACCTCCTAAAGTAATGCTCTGCCTCCTGCTTCCATACATGCTGCTGGCAATGCATAGTGCACCTGCACAGAAGAGCACACTGCCATTCACCAGGCTCCTCATAAAATGAGAGTCCCACATTGCTCCCTACCCTTCCTGTCCTGAGAGCAGATCAATTTTTTAAAAATTTTATTTTATATGTCTCAGGTTGCATGCATGTCTTCCCACAGCAGAGCACTCCTGCCCAACAGATCTCAGCTATAAACTTCCTTGGCTCTTCTGAGGCAGAAAGAAAACAATTTTTTAAAAATGTTTCTTTGTTTGTTTTAGTATAAAGAAAAAGTTTGAAGGAAGAACACCAATTAGAGAGTTGGGCTTGAGAGGAGAGAGGACACAGATACAGCTCTCTCCAAGGAAAAGATCTCTGCAGTTGTAGCTGATCCATCAGAGAGACATAAGAGGCAGCAGTCCCCAATGCCACAGAAATAACAGACAGGTTTGGCACAAGGACTGACACTGGGGGCTGATCCAGCTCTCCAAGCACTCAGTATCCAACATGCTTCCTGCTCCCAGCACTGGCAGCAGGCACTGCAGAGCAGTGTTTGCAGATCATTTGGAGAGGATTGCCAGGGGATGATGGCCCCTGGTCCCCCCAGCCAGAGACCCTGTATGACAATCACACCTGAACCAGAGTGGGAATTTTCCACCTCATCCTTTCAAAACTGGACAGTTTCTCTTTGAAGTATCCCAAAAATGCTCTAGAAGTCTCAAATCCAGCTCTGTGAACAAGGATGTGCCTCAGCACCCCTGAAGCATCCCACAGGCACTCACAGGAACACAAGGCAGAGACAGCCAGGATGTACCCACATCCATAGCAAAAGCAGCAAGGACGTCACTGCAGTGACAGGGGAATGAGCACTCCAGGCACCAGGTGAGCCCCTGGTGTTCTCAGGGAACCAGCTCAGAGGGACAGTAGAGAAGGAAAGTGGCAAGATATGGCAAAGGCACGATTCTTCCATGCTGAGCTCCAGCTCACAGCTGGGTCACAGCGGTGAGCTGAGCCTTTCAGTGCCAAGGGAAGCTTTTTGGATCAGCTGTGAAGGCAGGGATAGAGGAACTGGGAATAAATTTATAAGGAAGCAGATGCAGGGTGGGCAACATTCAGGAGCTCAGATATAGTGTGAGTAAAAACAAAAGGTGGAAAAGAAGACAGGATAAGAAGAGAAAAAAAAAGGGATAAGGGTGTAGTAATAGGAAGGAATGATCAAGAGATAACAGAGCTGGAAATAAAGGCACCTGAAAAAAAGCAAAACCAGGAAGAGATATAAACCAAGTCTTTCCCCATCTGCCTCTATCCACAGGCTGGACTGTTTCCAGGACTATTCCCATGGCAGCTCCAAATTTATTTCCCTGCTCCCCTCCACACACACTCCCGACTGGCACTTCTTCCCATCACCTGTTGCTGACATGGCAGACCTCTCACTGCTGCTGAGAGCCAAGTGACATTGAGGCCTGGAGGGAGTGTCTGTGCATAAATCAGAAGCTGCTTAGCAGTCCCAAAGCTTTGTTCAGCTCCTGTTCCCCATCCTGGCTATGGCAGTGTGGTGGGATGCAGGCATCAAACAGCCCCATGGCAGCACCAGGCTCCAGAGAAGACTGGGGAGAGGAGAGGCTGCAGCAGGTGCTGGGCAGAGCTGGTTTTGAATCAACTTCAAAATAAAGTCAATTTCCTCCTATCCCTGCTCCTCTTTCTTGCATTACAGATAAGATGCCAAGGCTGTATCTCCCAGCACCAAGGATGTTGAATGCCTGCTGTAGTCCCAACGGTTAGATTTAGACCTTCAGTGCAAATTTGAAAAGGGACAGCCCCAAAAGGTTGAAGATTTTTAAAAAATCTCTTAGAAAGACAGATGTCTTAGTCTTTAAATGCACTTGCTTAAACATGAGCCATGTTTCTCTTCCCAGCTCTGTCTCCCATGTCCTTCTACTGTGAGTGTGCAGGCAGTTGGACTGGGAGGCTCAGCAGGCTGCCCACAGCCCCCTTCATGAACTGAAAGATGAAGACCACAGGTGTGATCATGCCCATTAAGGTCATACAACCCTAAGGGGAGACAAAGACTTCCTCTACTCCTCTTGGGAGACAGGTCCACATGTACTGCCAAGACTCAGAAGCCTCATAAGAGCACCAGGCCCATAACTGGGCTAAAAATCTTCAAATACTGCATTTACCTCTTCCTCCCCAGCAGCCCTACAACTGGGTCATGCACAGACCCACCCAGCAGTGCTGTGATGACTCTCAGTCACTTCTGCCAGGTGATGTGTCCTAAAAGGAGCCATGGGGCCAACCAGCTGCACCACAACTCAGTTATTCCCCAGCTTATTACCCCAAAGCTTCACACTCAGGGCAGTGGAGCTCCTTAAGGCCATCTTGGCCAACTTTAGGTCTTTCTTTGTTCAAGTTTAGTTGAACTCGTGCAGGGGGAATGACCAGCGGAGCCAAATGTGAAGCAAATATTTGCCAGTCACAGCTTTCTCCTCATGGCTTAGCCCTGGCTTCAGAGCTGAGAAAAGTAACTCAAGTATCTGTCAGATAAATACCACAGTGATCCAGCCAGGCAGCACGGCAGTATTTCCCTGGACAGATGAGGTGTGAGGAACAGGCACAGCAATATAATCCTGCCATACCCACACAATAAATGCTCATGTCAGGGTTTCACCAAGTAGTGAGTGAGCCATCACTGAAACAATATTTCACAGTGTCCATCAGGCTCTCAGCACTTCTAATAGCTCCCAATTCCTTCTCATGGGCACAGCAGCTGGCTGGGCAATGCTCTGCCTCAGTGAGGTTCAACAGTTCACTGTGGAGCTCATGGAAGGAAGTCCAGCTACTAGTTTGCTTCATTGCTTGAAAGCTGGGTCATTCCTTGGAAATCTACCTACTAGGAGTCAGAAATTAGCAGCTACCCAGACATCAGCTACAACAAACACTCTCCAGCATCCCCTGACACCCTCCTGTGTTCAACAGGACTTGGCAGCAAGGAAGACTCACAAGGTGGGTGCTGCAGGCTCTGCCCAAGCTCTTCCTCCAAAGCCTGGGAATGCTTTCCGTGTGATGTTTTCTAGCAAAATACCTTGTTCCCAGGAAGCTGCTGGGGAGATGGTTCTGCAGACCTCCATCCTCTGCCACACAGGACAGTGGCCAAGCCAAATCCCCACACCAGCAGTGCTCTGTGGCACTAAGGAGCCTTGGTATTTCCCCTTACAGATCTTGATTTTCAGGGGAGAAGAAAGGGCTGTTTGTGGAAAGACTGTGATTCTGGCAAAATATTCTTCAGAAATTCAGCACGTGAGACACTGAGGATGGAAAACTTCAGCTCAGGTGGTCAGAGAAGGGCAAAGCAAAAGCCCTCTGAAAAGGGCTGCCTGGCTAAGAGTGAAGACAGGCCACCTCTTTGATGAGGACATGCCCTTCCAAGCATTGGCATGCCAGTTGGGAAGACTCCCTGGCATCCAGCACACTATCAAAGCACTGCCCAAACTTGGCACCGGCCACAGGGCCATGCCCTCAGCACTGACTTAGAGCTGACAGAGCCAGAACTGGCACATGCTTTCAGCAGGAGAAGCAGCCCAATATCCTGGACAGGACAGTCACCAAGAGCAAGATTAACATTTGGCTGTCTGCACCCTCAGTTGTTAGCCAGAGCTGGTGGCTGAAAGGACCAAATCACCCATGTTATGTGGCCATTTTAAAAATAACCCTTCCCAAAGCCTCACAGTGCATAACCCTGTGTCTGTCTCAGCTCCAGGAGCTGAAGGGAATCAGCTTGCAGGGCTGATGGGTATTTTTGGGCACTCTGACTAATTGTCAGGACATATGCTGAGCATTCTTTACAAGGAAAAACAAAGCTGCAAAGTCTCCTCCAGCAAGGCCTAAGGAGTTGGATTAGTCACAAGAGTTATTTTTATAAACCTCTGCTTTAGGAAGGTTTGATTTAACTTCCAGCTTCAGATAAGTTGCAGTTTAAAATGGAAGAAGAGGTCAACTTCCTTGCACCCCAACACTCACCACAAAGGCTGGGCCAGGCTGGGCCACATTGCACCAACAAGGGCAGCAGAAGTGGAAACTCTTCACCTTGGAGTGGCTTCAGATTCACAAGTGCTTCTTTGGCACCACATCAAGTATTTTGCCAGTTGTGTCCCTCTTCCTCCCTCCACTCTCAGGAGCAAGAGTTCCCAGCTCAGAGGCTCCAGAGACTTGATGTCCTGCAGCCCAATGTGAAGTGCTCCTCAAAGACCACATCCCCTGAGAGGCGCAGAGATCAGCCAGTTCTTGCAAGTTTATTCACCATTAAAGACTTTGTTCTAAAAGTAACCTGTTTTGAGTGAGTTTGTTGCAGTCCCTTGCTGCTTCTTTCACCAACCTGAGCACCTCAGCAGCACTTCACTCACATGCCAGTTTAAGGCAGCACTCATCCAGTTCACTTTCTCTAAGACAGCAAATAAAGCAACTGTGTGCAACATCTCTACAACATCCTGGGAAACACAAGCCAGAGCAGCCCATGTTTCTCCATCACTTTGCTCTCCCTTTCAGCCCAGATGATCTTTGGGATGTTTTAAGCCTCACTGCTGTCTCAGCTCATGCTGTTGGCCCATGGACTTGTGCTTTCCCCTTTCTCTGGCATATATCAAATCTTGCTCTTCTCATTCAGCAGACACACTGCACCAGAATCACACACATCTCGATGACAAGAGCTCTCTGAAGTCTCCACCAGTGCTCTCTGTACATTTTCCCCTGAGCTGCAGAGCAATTTCCACTGAGGATATGTGTTGTCAATTCAATTTCTAATAACGGCATTAAACTGTATGAGCCATTTCTCTGGAGTCAGGGATAATATTTTCAAAGTGCCTGTGTGATACAGGAATGTAAATCTCATTTTTCATAAAGTGATAAGGATCCTGAGTCTCTCTGGAAATATGTCAGATCAGAGCTGGGCAAGGACTACACAGGAAAGCTTTACCTGTGGGGTCAGTTAGAAAACACAGATTCAAATGTCAAAAAAACAAAGGAATAAATATCTTTAAATCTTTCATCAGGGTTAGGTTTCAATTTCAGCCAAAACCAGAGTCCCAGCCCAGAATGGTTTTCAGTCCTGCCCTGGTTTGTGGTATCCCAGATGAGTGTCATTATCTGCAGGATAGAGGCTGTTTTGGAGAGGGGAGCAGGGGAATTTTCCTCCCCAACATATTCCCACTCTAGTTTTTTGGTAACCTAGAAAAATTTGAGTTCCTTTAGTGTCTTGCAAATGTTAAGATCAGTAGACTAATACTTGGTAAGAGACAGCTCAGGCCAAAGGAGTGTGGGGAGGTGAGGTTACTGAAACGGCTAAATTTAACACCTTCATCCCCCTCCTCCACAAGGCCAGGGCATTCAGAGCCAAGGGAAGGTCTCTCCCGTGCTCCTCCAAGGGTCTCACAGCAGCTCTGCATGTTACAGCATTTCTACCAGTGCTGCCTCTTGGAGCAATGGGAAAAGTCTGTGTGTGGGTACATTCATTAAACACAAACTTTGGAATAAGAAAAGTGAGATACTTAGAAGAGTGTTTGATTTTAAACATAGAAATAAACCAACTGAAGTTGGTAAAGAGCTTTTGTGTTTGATTAAGCCAACCCCTGCTCTGGGGCTGGATTCAGGCCCAAAAAATTATTTTGTTTTCTTTTTCAAGTTGCAGAGAGACAATAAATTCAGGGACAATGAGCATCACAGTCTGCAAAGAGAAACAGCCTTTCTCAATACAACCACCGCAAGCTCTGCTACTACTGCCCACATCTAGCTATTAGAGGATGGGCTCCATGTGACAGAGAAGCAGTGCTAATTGCAAACAAATACCAGAGAAAATTGTCAAAAAGCTAAACCAGATGTGAAAGAGTGGTTTACTTTCTTTTAAAACCAGCTTGTGCAACTGCATTTTATGAGAGCCCACAAGCAGTGTCTCTCTGGGAATGCTGCAGGACAATGGGGAAAGGGTGATGTTTCCAAATCATGGAGGGCTTTTCCTGCAACAGCAAGGACTGCTGTCCCTTTGGTAAAGTTATACCCCTTGAGACAAATTCTCAGCTGTGCTAGAAGGAAGCCTGGTAGGAAGCCTTGCCTGCTTTGTGCCAGTGCTGAGCAAGGTTAAGCTTGGTCCTAGATCTGCAAAGAACAGCGGTGGATTTAGTCACCCAGAGACAGCCAAAAGGCAAACACACCTTGATACCAAGAAAGTGAAACACTGGGGGAGGAGACAGGGAAGACCTGCAGGGATGCCTGCCCTGCTCCCAAATGTTAACATCCAGTGCTGCACCCCAGAGAAAAGAGGTGACTCAAAGGAACATCAGACACTGCATGCAAACAATTCACATCAGACAAGCAGTGTCTCATCTCCAAAGAGATGCTGAAAACAGAAGATACAATGCTCCACATGGCATTTGTAGGTTTTAAAGTTTTTTAGCATCCTGCCCAGCTCAGTTATGGGCAGTTTGGGGCCATGGTGGCTGGGGCACAGGGCTGTGCTATGCAGCAGGGTCACATGGACTCAACCCCAGCCACTGGAACAGCCCAGGCACACCAGAGCACTGCCCACCTTGCAGCTATAAAAGGTAAACTCCTCTGTCGCACCCAAATCTCACTCAGCTGTAAGTCCTCACATGAAAATCACCTTCTTTCAAATGCCAGACTGCTCCAAGAACCAGGCTTTCCTGAAGCTGATGGCTGAATGCACTGGTGGCACTGAAAGCTTCCTGTGATGCTGAGGGGCTTGATCATGTCATCAAAACATTTCCCACATGGCTCCAGAAAGGAGCTGGAAAAAAAAAACACCCACAGCCCTGGAAGGGACTTGCAAGAACACATAATTTACTGATCTCTCATGATTGTAAAATTATAATAAAAGACTTCCCAAATACAAAATACCCCTGCTGAAACCAATCTCTTTTTATAGATACAACCTCCATCCCTTGTTTCATAAAGCTATGAAGTTAATCCAAAAAAAGATCATGTTTTTCCATCATGTGAATAGGTTCATAGATCACTTTTCAGGGGCTCAGCTTTTTGCATTTGTGCTGTTGATAATTGTTCCCTGTTTTCACTCACTGGTAATTATGTCTTAAAAGATTTGCTGAAATCTGTCAGTGGGCCTCTGGTAAGTGGCTCATGCATTGCTTCAAGACAGCTGCCAAGTGATGTTCTCATGTATTTCTACACAACTTCATGTATTTGATAATTCAGCAATGAGGAGCAAAACCCAAGCAGAGACCACTGCCACAGCTTTGTCAGCCTCCCCCCTGCAGCACCATGGTGCAGAGGGACAGGCAGTACTTCCTCCTACAGAGCTTTTCAGCTAAAAGTTGTATTTCTTCAGAAAATGTGAGTCCATTGAGTGAAGTGCATCTGGAAACATCTCTGTCCTAGCAGAGAAAGGTGCAGGATGACACAGGAGCCCTTCCTGGGCTGCCAAGAGAGTGAGTGCAGCACAGCCTCCTTATCCTGCCTTTCTCAGGCACAGCTGGCACTCCACAAGAGCCCCCTCCAGCCCCAGACTCCATCATCCCAGAAATGACATCTCTGCTCCCACAGTGCCCTGGCAGGAGGTGACTCCAAAAGTTCAGTCCTGACCTGCTCAAACTGGGGACACTTCAGGGTAAAATAATGCCAGAGTCCAAAGTTTCAATCTCCTGCCCCAGGTATATTGCAGAAGAGGGTGAGGTTTTTCCAAGCTCTTGCTCCAGCCCCTGGAGCAGCAGCAGGGAGAGGCTTGGCCTGTCAGTACTCCTGTCTAACCAGCTGCTTAGAACTAACCCTTACCTACAAGTCAAGCATATCAGTTTCCCCACAATCCTTTCACACAGGGAGAAGTTCCCAGGATAGGGGAGATGGCAGAGAAGGCCACCTTTGCAGCATCTGAACCCACCTCCAAGGCTCTCCAGCCCACAGTCCCACGAGGAATATAATTGCCATACTTCCAGGAATTGTAAAAGCCCTGTCTCAGCAGCCAGCTTCACGCACCATCCCCTGCACGGTCTTATTTACAAGGCAAAAGCTGTTTGGCAAAACAGCTCACACAGCATCCAAATGTCGGTGGAGCAGACAGCATTCTTGGCGCTGGCCCCCTTTCCATCCGGCTGCTCCGGCTCAGGCACCAACGACACTGCTCCAAGGATGAGCTATTTCAGGTTGAATTTGCACTTGGCAATCTCCCTGGTAACCAAAACAAGTTACTCCTTGGTTTATAAGAGATTTATTGGTTGTTTGGTTCAGTGTCTAGTAGAGCACACAGAGATCTCCCCGCACTAGAGCACCAGCACAGGCTGGGGGGAGAGCCGGGAGGGCAGGACATGTTCACAGAGTGCTCCGGAGATGGGCGGTGTGAGCCCTGCAGGGCAGAGGGAAAGCTGCCTTCGGGCTCACCCCAGCGACATGGAACTGGGAAAGGAGGTGGGAGGCACGGCTTTCACTCACACACACCACAGGTGAGCCTTTATGGCAGCCTCCTACCACCCCAAACAACTGTTACAGCCACTCCAGCACATCAAGAGTAACCACAGGGATGCTGTTTGCAATCTTCTCCAGCCAAAAATCAGCAAATCTTTCCCCAAACAGGAATGGTGTCCCCTACTCACTGCAAGAAACCCATCCTACCACAGGGACAGATCCAGAGTTGAAGTTTCCACCTTCAGCTATAAATCATTAAGGTGATGATGGCATAAGAGAGAAGGAAATATTATGGCAAGGTGTGGATGACATGTTCTGGCACCCACCAAAGCAAATCCAGACAGAATTTAACAGATTTGCATCCTCACTGAGTACCCTTGTGCTGCTGTGAGGTGAATGTGGGCTGCTCTCCAATCCTGATCCCATACTGTCATGCTGGCCATTTTCAGTTGGAAAATAAGTTATACATCAAGCGGCATTCACCTGGCAGGCTGTCCCCTGGGGAAGCATGACTGGCTTTCAATGGGCAGAGCAAGGGTAGATAGGAAAATATATTTGCATGTGTTGACTGAAATACATAGCTCTGTGTATTTTTAAAGTGAGATGAGACCAGGGAAAGAGAGAGGGAAATCCTTGTACCCTGGGCTGTTCATTAGTGCCTCTCCACAGTACTGTCAGAAGCAAGATCACATCAGGACAATGCTTAGAGATTACCAGGGAATTTTTAAGTGGAAGCAAAACCACTCAATCTCCAGATTACTATCTCAAATTACTCAATCCAGATGAGGACCACACACCTGTGTTCTGGAGGTGCTGTCTGTGTTTGCATTCCCTCAAACCACTGACTGCCCTGTGGTTAACGCTGTACCAAGGAGCAGGACATGGTGCCAGGCCCCTGGAATGCTCTCAGGATCCTGACACTGCCTCTGTGGGCTCTTCAGCTGAATAGGCATCAGTCAGAAACTCATCAAACTCATCCACTGGATGAGCTAAGTCAAGCTAGAAAAATCTCTGTAGCACACAGCAAGAGCATTGTGAGTGCCCACAGCTGTCCCAAGGCAGCAGTTTCCTGGGATGCTGCAACCCTGGGGATGACACACCTACCAGGAATTTTAGAGCTCTTTGTTATCTCAGTACAATGAGATGAGAGGAAAACCAAGAGGCACAGAATAAAGTGGAAAAGGCTCAAGAGTCCAAAAACGAGACAATAAGAAGCTAGAAAGGGAGGCAGGCAGTGCCTCAGAAGTGACTAATTCCAAACCTTTGCTCCAGTGTTTATTATAGAAAAGAACAGATAAGAAAGGCTGATGGTAGCAACTGCCAGGGGCAGCCAGTCCCAAGGTAAACAAACAGCAAATGCCTTGGGAGCAGCCTGCCAAGTCCAGATGGTCCTCACATCTTGGGGCATTTCTTTAAAAGAAAGGACATTATTTTCTCCCACCCCAGCATCCTTCTAGCAGTGAGGGGGATTTATTTAGGGCAGTGTCATAGTTAAGGGGATCTTTGGTCAGAGACCACTGGAAGCACATGAAAACTGAATATTCCCATACAAAGGCTCTGAGGAAGATCTGGGAGCAAACTCCCTGCAGGAAAGTCAACTAACAACCACTGTGGGCTGGACCAGTCATGGCTTTAGTGTGATGAACCATTTCTATTTTTCTTAGCACAAGAAGAAAGGCATGTCCAGCACTCTGGCTCATATGAGAGAGATTTGGAGGATTGAGTGGATTTTTTGCTCTGTCCAAGCAAAACAGCAAGAGCAATTCTTGCTCTGCCAGAAGCTCTGAACTCCTCTGCAGCTGAGAGCTGGTGTAACACAAGAACCCTCACACTCTGGGATGGCTGCTGCAGTGCTAAAGGGACCTTGAAGCAAAATAGGTGGATTATAGGTGCCTGTACCAACTGTGCCTCCCTGCAGGAGTCGTCAGCATATGGAGCACACACAATTTCTTGTGAACAGGAGTCTTTTAAAACCATAATTTCAGCAGACAGACACTGCTGGAGACAGCCAGTATTTGATTTGAAGCTCCTTCATATGTGTGCTGGTTTAAAAGCAAAACCAGTCAGAAACACAATTTAATAAGAGGAAAAGAAAAGAAGTAAAATAAAGTAAAATAAAATAAAAGCAATAGTACAAAAAAAAAAAAAAAAAGCCACTAACAGAGTCAGAATACCACCTGACACCCTGTTAGTTAGGGTGGTAGTAGCAGTCCAGATGAAATGGTCTTGTCAAAGCAGTGATCCTGTAGAAAGGTATGGTAGCTCTCGTCCTCTGGGAATCCAGTGAGTAAGGCTCCCTGTGCTGTCCCAGATTATATCCAGGTGGGAATGCTTGGCTCCTCCCCCTGGGCAGAGCATCTCACAATGGGATGATCTCATTCTATGAGTCATGCAGCAAGGCATTGATGGGCCCATTAACAGAAGATAAGGGAAACACTGCCCCACCTGGTTTCAACAGCTCATGAAGATGGGGATAGAATACATACTTTGGGCACAACTTACATTGTAACCTAGGACAATATGTCAAAGCATCGTAAAGCATGAAGGTTACTTATATCTTGAAGACAACTGGGAGGATTTCTAGCAGAGAGTTTTCTATTCCATTTGGTCATTTTAGCTATTTTTCCTGTTATTTATCTCTCCATCCACATCATAATAGAAACAGGAGAACAGATTCATTTCACCATAGCTCTGCAGTTCACCAAGTAAACTGGCTCTGAAACATTTTGATCCAAACTATTAAATCTCAAGCTTTACCTGTTAGACAGCCTCTTGTGAGGCAAATTTCAGTCTCCTCTTTTCTACTCTGCTGGTTTCCCCTTTCCAGGGGTGGAAAGGGATTAGAAACAAGGAAGCCAAAAAGCTGCCCTGCAGTGATTCTTCCCAGCAGGAATAGTTTTTCCCTGTTTTTCATTAGATGTCTGGGTGACAAGTGGCATTCTGTATTTGATCCCAACAGATCACAAATGCAGCTGTGTCCCACCACTTTCAGTCCCTCACAGTTCATGACCCTTGGCTGCCAGCTCACACTACAGACAGCTCTGCAGGAGGGATGCATCCCAAATGACACCAATCACTGGGGTCACCTCAAGGAACATAAAAAAGATGATGCACATCTGTGGAACAAGTGGGTCTTCTGAAAACATCAGTCCAAAGTCAAGAGGGTTTGAATTTCTTATTTACAAAAATAATGCAACTCTGTAACATCATCCAAACCAAAATTGTAACTCTGCCTGAAAGTTTCCAGTCAGGCACACAGAAAAATAGCTGCCCTTCCTCCTTGGATTGCAGCTCCAGGAATTGCCAGGAACCCTGCCCTAGCTCTCCAACTTCTTCCAGGGAACTCTAGTTCAGCCTTTTTTTAAAGAGTGCTTCCAAACCTGTCTATAACATTCCAGCATGGCTATAATACAATCCTTGCCCTACTTTGATTATCTCCAAAGCCTTGAATGTAATTTTAGCCCTGTCTTGCCATAGGACACAAGCCCCATTTCCCATCTATTCTGATGGAGATGAAAATGCTGGAGAAGCAGAAGAGTGAGCATCCATCCATCCATCCCTTTGTCCCACAGAAAATGCCACGCTCTCTTGCTCTGAGGAGGAATTTGCTCTGGCAGCATTCTTGGCACTACATACACCTGAATCACTCTGGAAGTATCAAGGGCCAGCTCCTGCCTCAATGTGTGCTGCAGGGAGGGCAAGCACTGCCCTGTCAAGGGCTTTTCTGTGGCTTTCCAACAGCAGCTTGGAGCAGAGCAAAGCCTTCGCAGGAAGTACTCTGAGCAGCAAAATGAGCCATTTCTGGTAGGAGAGTTTTGCCTACAGGCCTGGGGAGGTTTTGCAGAGAGAAATGCTCATCAAACACCAGCCTCAGCCTCTTGGCTCCAACTCATTCTTCCAGAAGCCACCTGGGGTGATATTCCCAGAGCTGGCTCTGGGCTTCTCAGCTACAGAAAGTCCCAGTTAAAGCACATGGAGGAGAGGAACAAGCTGGGCTATGTCCTGTCTCTGAACTCCAGGGAAGCCCCAGTCCCTTGGTCCTACACCCAGCCAAGTGGCTGCAAAAAGGGCCAAAATCAGACAGAAATGACTGACCTCAGATATTTATGCTTTGTTACTTTCACTGTCTGCATTTCTATAACAGAGAAATTAAATAAAAAGAGATCCCAATGAGTCAAGCTGTAGTATTTTGACTTACAATGCATTTTTTTATGAAATCACAGGTCAGTTCTGGGAAGGTTTACTACATAGACATGATTTTCATTATCTTTTCAAGCAAAAGTGAGTCCACTCTGCTCAAGGCATGGAATTGAATCTGGAATCTCAGCTTTGCTACCTTTGCTCTCCTACCAGCAGGGCACAAAGTGACAGTGGCTGGGGACCACGAGGGTGACAGGCAGGCATTGACTGCTTGGCTCAGCTCACCACACATCTGCATCTCCGTGTGACCCTTGTGGAAGTCTGGCACCAGAGCCTGATCATGGCTCTCCAGGGAGCTGCTCTGATTTAAGAGCAATCAAATAAAAACCAATCAAAAGCCTGAGAAAAATTTGCACATTGCTGGTGGTGAGGCTTTTCTTGCTGCATTTAATGCCACTGGGACTTCAGAGCTAAGCAGCACCACAAAAAGGGAAATGCTAAACACAGGCTTGTGTGATCCTTGTCTCATCAGCAAAGATCAGAGGAATTTTCCACCTAAATCCCCCAATGCTTCCACTGGCTGGTGAATAAACTTATGTTTCGTTTTTGAAAGACAGTTGTCTGCCAGGGAAAAGCTAGAGCTTCTCTTGGAGCGGAGAATGTAAACGCCCTCCCCACCAAATTATTATAATTTTGCAATTAGGGGCTTTCAGGCAAAGATATGGGAATAGGAGTAACAGTTCTTTACTAGGAATATTAAACAGAAAAAAAAAAACAAAACCAAAACACAAATGTAGTAGTACAAAAAAAAAAAAAACCAAGCAAGCAAGCAAAGAAAAGTCCTGGAAGAAACCCTGACAGGGTCAGGGATACAACCTGACACCCTGTTGGTCAGGGTGTTGGAAGCAGTCCAAATAAATCTTCCTGGAGTAACAGATGTGATTCTGTGGAGCAGAGATGATCATGTGGAAAAGTCCAGTGGTGGTGGTGAGATAGGTCTGGTCTTCCTCCTGGAGCCCAGTGGAAAGCCAGATCCCCTGAATGCTTGGTGTTTCTGAGTCCCAGTTTTTATCTAGGTAGGAACAGTTGGCTCCCCCCCACTGGGTGGAGCATCTCACAATGGGATGATGTAATGTGTCATGTCACTGGTGAGCCTTAATGGCCCATTAGCAGAAGATATCCCCCGGAGGATGGACGGGTGGTGAAAGAGATAAGAAACACTGCCCCACCTGGTTTTAACGGCTGGGCCATTATCAGAAGGCATCCTCCCCCCCTGGAGTTACAAGAGATAAAGAAAAAATATCTCAACTGCTTTCAACAGATGAAATAGAATACACATTTTTGGTTACATAACCCAAGACAACTTAAAAGAACATAATTCACACAGGCTACTGCTGAGGGGACAGTATTATTCCTGGCTCACATTTGCCTCTCTGGTCCATTTTGTGAGACCTCACATGCAGAGATGCATGCAGCCCTGGGGTCCCAGCACAGGGAGAACATGGAGCTGTTGGAGCAAGTCCAGAGGAGACAAGGATGATGTGCTCTGAGGGATGGAGCATCTCTCCTTTGGAGACAGGCTGAGAGAGCTGGGATTGCTCAGCCTGAAGAGAAGGCTCTGGGAAGGCCTTATTGCAGTATTGTATTTCAGTACTTCAAAGGGGCGAACAAGAAAGATGGGAACAAACTTTTTATCAGGGCCTGCTGCACCAGGACAAGGGCAAAGGTTTTAAACTGAAACAGGTTAGATTTAGACTAGATACAAGGAAGGAGATTTTTACACTGGAAAAAACAGTAAAACACTGGCACAGGTTGCCCAGAGAGGTGGTAGATGCCCCATCCCTGGAAGTGTTCAAGGCCAGGCTGGACAGGGCTCTGAGCGACCTGGCCTAGTTGAAGATGTCCCTGTGTGTGGCTCTGTATTTTTGGGCTTCGGAATTCTGCTGCTAACTAAAGCATGCTGATTCCCATGAGAAACTGATCAACAAGTTTCTCGTTCTCATAACACTTTCTTTGTTATTTTGTAAATACTATGTGAGCTTCAACTCTTCTCACGGATTTTTCCCAAAACATTCTCTGTCACCTGGTGTTTATGAAAGGGGAAGAGAGTGAGTCCTTCTCTGATCAATCACTGCCCTTTTAGCGAAACATGTAATAAAAGAGACAGAGGAAAATGTAAATAAAGCCTTCTGATCACTACCGAGAACTGTCTCTTTGTGTCTTCATTGCCCAGCAACTGCAACACCTGTGGACTAAATGGTCTTTAAAGGTCCCTTCCAACCAAACTATTCTGTGACACAAAAGGAAGTAAGTTGCTTCTTGGGGGCAAGGGGGTTAGCTCCTTAAAGCTTTTGTTACATCCTAGTGCAATGGGTGTGGACTGCAAGCCATATTGATGTGATAAGGATTTAGATAACAGATGAAGTGCATCCTACAGCATCACTCCCCTATCCATGGACATGAACAGGGACCTGACCAGGCTCCCCCAGCTGCTTCCTACCATATATCTGGATTTTCTATTCACGGTACAGTTCGATGGAAAGGCTGCTTCCGAAATAAAGGCCAGCCAAGACGGGCAGAAGAGTGTTTATTTTCAAGTGTTTGAGTACCCTAAATGTCATAAATATATGGTTTAATTCGAGTTTTCTTATTAAGAAACATGTTATTTCTGTATGAAATAAAGTGTATCCAGAGATACCCCCTTGTACAGAGATCAAATACGAGGGCGGGCCTGCAGCTGGCATGCCAGCCTTCCCTTGATAGAACAATAAAGACTGCATCTCCACATCAATGTGGGGTGGACCGCTACCAGGGAAAAGCTGATAACACTGAAGGACAAGAACCAACACCCAGATAACAATCACAAGCGCCCATCAGAGTCCATTCATTCCACTCAACCGACAGAAAATCCAATCATTCCACCTTCCCAGAATTCTGAGAAACCAGAAACTGAGACTTGTTTGCATGGTGAGAACTTCAGGAATAATTCATAGACAGATTCAGAGATGAAACCAGATTTACCAGAATTCTATTCTACATACACACCAGGTGGACAGAAAGCCCATCTACATATTCAAAGAAAGAACTAGATAATAACCTAGCCTCAAGGCACAAAATCCCTATAAAACTGGCCCTCGAGAGACGGCTGGTGTGAACCAGGGCAGGGGCAGCGGTCCAGTGAGACTGTGTCCTAATTTTCAGTTCACCCAGATCTGATACCTGGGGTCAGAGCTGTCAGATTGATTGTAGCTGTTTCTCAATTTCTCACTTTGTCGTTTTTTCCAATAAATTTCTTAATTGAAAATATTGGAGAAATTGTCATTTATAACACTAAACATTGCCTCCTTTTGAACAGCTACCATTGTTTACATCCAAGTAGAGAATTATACCAGCATACAGGGAGACAAGCCATCACTCACAGCAGGGAATAACTTCTGTTAGAAACAGTTCAACGGCCCAATCCTAAAAACCTTCCCCAGCCAAAATTCCCAGAGAGCAGTGCACGTCAGAAACCAGCTGTAAAATCCCAGCCCTGAACTCGTTCCTCAGAGCCACAGTCCAAAATCTGAGCAACTGGATTTCTGCTGCACTGAGATCTGGAGGGGTTTGGGGTTTTTTGCACTTGTGGTGCCAGCTCTGAAACACCTACCCACATTTTTCTCTCAGGTATTAGTCAAGAAGGAATTTTTATATACTGAGCTCCTTAAGGAAAAATTAGGAACTGGTTTGTATTCAAGAATGTTGTGTTTGGGAAAAAGAAGAAAAATGTGTTGTCACTGAAGTATGTGGGTGCTTTTATGATTACAAAAGAAAGTTGAAGTTTCAAAGCTGTATTTGGTTGCTTGATCAGCTATTTGCTTTGTACATCATGGCTTAAGAATTTAATCAGTTTTCTTTTGGAAGTTTTTTTGTTGTTGTTTTTAAAACACTCTTCGTCTCAAAAAAGGGTAAAAGGCTATTTGGTAGGTGGATTGTTTTTATAATTTTCCCCATTCCACATGCTAGATTTTGGTGGTTTTGATTTATTAAAATATGAATATCGATCTAATATCGATACCCAACTGTGACGGACAAAAGACTCTCTAACAGCTTAAGTTAGAAAGGGTATGCTTATTACGACACCGGGCAGTGCTGGGATATTTCCCTAATGAGCGCTACAAAGATCACAGGTAATCACAAAGCCTTTTATCCACAATAGTGTTGAATACACCAAATACAAATGCATATTCATACCCTTGTCACCTCCTCTTCTCCGCTTCATATGCTAATTGACAAAAAGGCTATTAAGCATGCGTAGTTTGTTCCCTGAAATGAGTCAGGAGTCTATTCTTGGGAGGGGTCACTAGAAGTGAGGAAGTAAAATTAGTCTTCCTCGTTCTAACCTTTCAACTTTTTGCTGTATCATGATTAATGGATCCTTGGTAGGACTCCCTGCTTTCTGTTTTCCAGGCCTATTTCAATAGGTTGTTTCTGAAAACAGGAGGTTTGCAATTGTTTTGTGTTCCTGGGGTATTGATTAGCTTCTGTTTTTCATTACACACAAACATAAAGTTGACAAACAATGAGTTATTAGATCTGGGACAGCTTATCTAAATCCGGTCTCTCTTTAACCATCCTCTAAGTTTTAACTGATTTCAGCAAAGCTTATCTTTTCAGCTAAATCAGCAATATACACAGCTTTTCTAAAGTCTTCAAAATTAGTGCCTCAGTTTAAAAAATAGTCACATCCCATTCTCAACCACAGATGGGCCCCTGCTTACGCAACACGAACTGGACCAGAGTCCCATGCATTAACTTATCTTTTGACAAATTACTAAAGAAAATATTAATGACAGAAACACCTATCTTGCAAACACATGGGCAAATACAACTTCACTCATGCAAGTGACTTCCCAAATCTATATCGATACAGGGGTGCAGCGTTTGTACAAAGCTAAAGGTGTTTGCATTCACATGGATGCAGCTGCAGGAATTCTGCAACTTCCTGATATTCCATAATACAGAAAGAAAGAGGAAAGCATGATAATTATTAGGCAAAAGCTTGCATTTCCATATTCCCCAATTCTGTTACTGCCAGCCTGCTCCCAGGATTGTTCCTCACCAACTGAGAGCCCACAAAACAGCCCCTGCTTTATTTATTTCCTCCCCAGCTCTCATTAAAAGCCTCAAAGAGGCACATCTGATCACCTGCCCAGGAAAGCACAGACCTGACAGCTCTTACACAACTCAGTACCACTGCAAATGCTCCCTAAGCACCAGTTCAACTTGGAAGCAAAGAGAAAAGTTGTATTTATACCCCAGTGTCTGCCGGTACTTTCAAAGCAGCCACCATCCAGGAGGGAATATGCATATCAGAAAAAGAGGATGCAAGAGAAATCAGAAGCAAGAATGTAGATAAACCCCATTTCCAAAACAACCCATAAAACAAGCAGTTTTTGAGGTTAACTCAGTGAACCGTGGAGAAATTGCTTGCTGTAGTGTTTCAGAAGTACATTACACACCCACAGGCTTCCCACTCCCCATCCCTGCTCTCACAAACCCTTCTGCGGCACAGCACGGCAGTCACAAGGCAGACAAAAGACCAGCACCAGCCCTGAAATCCAAAGATCTGCGAAGCATGGGATGCTGAAACGCTCCCTTGCCCTGCTCGGCGAGACGATGCTCGAGAGGGAGAGAGGGAGGCATGTGCTTACTGGCTGCCGGAGAGCCCGGGAGTGTTGCGAGGCGGCCGCTGCCGGGAGGAGGGAAGGGATGGACCGAGCGCTGCCAGCGGCTGCGGGACAGACACGGGAGCGCTTTGGTCCAGGGCGAGACGCGGCTTCCACACTTATAGCAGGGAGGTGCATGGGAAGAAAAAAAAAAAAGTTAGTAGTCCAGCCCAGAGCACTGATCCTGCCCGGGGAGCAGCTGAAAGTGGGGAGCTCCTCCCAGGGTCACTGCACCATCCATGGGGGGGAAAACCCCAACCAGCGACGGCACTTTGCCAGCAGAGCTGTTCCGAGCCTCCCCACTACAGCACAGCGCTGTCATGGGAACCATTGGACGCAGCAGGCTGGGAACAGCCCCGCTGCCCCAAAAGTGTCGGCAGCTGCACTCCCAGACAAGGAAAATGAGGCACAAAATCTTTGCAGGAGGATGCCTTACCAGGTTCCTGTCCTGTCCAAACAACCCTCTCTCAATGCTAAAGCCTTTCCTGGAAGCTCAGTTATACATCACCTTCAGGTTCATGGACAGAGTTTGCAGGACACAAAACGAACAGCAGGGATGTATTTCAAGTGAGAAGTCTGCAGGGAGGGAGGGGACCCAAATGAAGAGAGCACAGAAAAAATTATGCCAAAAGAGGAGCATTTTCTTCAAAGCAGACATGAAAAAAGTAGTCAGGTAGCAATTCATTCCTATTGTAAATAAATCTGCCTGCCTGTGCTGCACTACACCGGAAAAATCTCACAACATTCACATTTGTTTCCTTTTCTCCCTTTCTCCATCCCTCATTCTTTTTATATTCTTCTGAGTTTATCCCACTTTCTTCCATTCTTCTGCTATTGAACACATGTAACTAAGTTTGTTTTTCATCAAGAAGTGCTTGTGTTGGAGCTCTTGCTGTACAAACAGGCTTTTGTGGTGCCTTGGAGAGCCACCACAGAGCTCCTGACTAATGGCAGGAGAGGCTGGTAGGTGTGCTGGACATAGCACCAGTATCCCTGGAAAGCAGACCATTATACTTGGGCCAAGGAATTTCTCTTTGTTAGTGAAATGAAAACATTGTGTAAGAGCAAATACACTCTCTTTATAAAAACATTAATATTTTTCTGTGTCTCTGTTCATTCAACAGGTAAGCCCCACAGATTCCTCCAACACTCCATCATCCATATTAACAACATCCCTAGCAGGGACAAGAACACCAGGCTGCCCTGAGGTTCAAGGCTCAGACCGCCACCACTTGCCAAGAACAACTTCAGGCATGCATAAAACACAGATGTGAAGAACCATCACCATTTGTGACTGGACAGAAGTTTACTCTTGATTTTCAAAGGAATCCAAATACCCATTTCCAGCTCATTTTTCCAACAGCTCTCCTAGCAAGCATAAAACTTACCATTAGCAAGAGCTTTTCTCTAATGGCTGGAACCAACCATCAACTACAAGAACATTAGCAGAGCCCCCCTGCCCCTAAGGTGTGATGTTTGTTACATGTTTGCAGCTGCAGAGCTCCAGGATTCATGAGAAATTGCAGAGACCAGACCCGTCAAGGATGGGACATTCAGACAGAGCATTCCCAGTCAGATAAATCAAGTCAAGAGCTCCAGGAGAAACCAATTGTAGAGTGTCAGGATACAAAGGTAAGCCAGGTGTTGCACAATTGTAGGAGAACATCACCAGGGAAAATTACCCTGCAGGCAGCTCCTGTGGGGTTTCTTCTTTCAAAAGGAGTTCTCCTGCCTCTGGCCATAAACAGAAATAGGAGAGAGGAGTGGGAAGGGCTTTGCTCCAGGGGTGTCTGTACCAATAGAGTCCTTTCACCAGAGGCCAGCCATTGCCCCTGCCCCCACAGGAGTATTTGGGGACTAATCCTGCACCTCTGCAGTTGCATCTTGGAAGATCCCAACCAGCTGATGCATCCTGGAGAAGCACAAGTGCTCTGACAAGTGCCTGACAACAGGCACCTGCAGCCCACCCGCAGCATAACAAGCATCCCATATCTGCAGGAAATGTCATCAGGCTGCTATCAGGATCCTCTGCCTCTTATTTAAAGTATTAGATGCCTTTCACATACAATACAAACTGAAGATTTCATGGCCAAATCCTAAACACCAGCTACCATCAAAAGCAACTCCTAGGCAGCATGTCTGTCAGCTTAACAGTAGCAGCTAAATAATAAATTCATCTGTTTAATGTGGCTCTCACTGGTTACAGCAGAGCAGGCTGTTATTTGAGTAATTCATTGCTCTTATTAGATTGCAGCTCAAGGCCTCATCCTGCAATTGCTGCATCCTTTAGATCCATGTTGGATTCACTACCCAGTCCTATGTGCACAATGCCACATCCAGAAAAAAAAAGCAGAACAGTCTGCAAAGGCATGTGGCACAGAGCAAGTACTTTACTCCATCTTCAAAATGGCTACTCCTGCCAGAAAGTGTGTGTGCAGGATCAGACCTTAAAATGACCAGTATACCTGACAGAGAAGAATTTAAGTACTCCAAAGCTTGCACTTATCACAGCAGCTTTAGTCTGTTTGGAAAAGAGCACTGGATGATTTAGAGAGCAAGGACAGCACACAACCAGAGTCAAAGAATGGGCACTGGGGCACTGCCACATTACAGATACAGTAGAGCACTATAAAAATCTCTGCCAAAGCATCGGATTAAACAAGAAGAAAGTACAAGAATGACATAACTCATTGCAAAGGACTGAGTCAACTCTGAGTCAATCCCCTGCTACCACCAGTGCTTACTAAAGAAGATAATCAATTATTTAAAAGCTTTTCAGCCTTAGGGCAAACTTAGCAAGCGATATGCTGTGGATCCAGCTCAGCAGTGGGATAGCTCTTAGCAGTGAATTTCAGCTCGCAGTGATATTCAGCTATTAACAATGGATCCCAGCTCTTGCTTGCTAAGTGCCAGGCAGACACAGGGAGAGAGAGGAGAAGGCGGTGTGCGGTTCCGTGAAGATGTTTTATTTCAGCATCCTCTTCGAAGGGTCGCAGTGACAGCTCTTCTGCCTTAACAGGGCAATATTGGGAGTTTATATAGGGTTGAGGGGTTTTGAAAAGTGGACCAATGGGAGAGTTGAGGTACAATTTGGCCTATAGTCTTACAGAGAGATAAGAGGGGTCTAAAGGCGCCAAGGGGCTTCTTTTTGGCCATTCATCGTGACTTTGCATTTTCTTTATCTCAGGCCACAGACCGCCAGGGAGGCCTCTCAGCCTCCGAGGCTGCAACAATCAATTACCCTGCAAATTGATTTTTGGCAAACACTGTAAATAAATCTAAAAAAGGACTCCAGTGATCCAATACACCCTTGACTAGTTATCCAAACAAAATGAACTGTAAGCAGAAGCACTTAAAACCGAGTTGGTTGAATTACTCATTCAAATCTATCTGCTAGGAAACTTTATTTGGAGATGGTAGAGCTTGCAGAGGGTGTGGAGAGGCTGCTCTACAGCCAAGTGCTCTCCAAGGAACCCCGAGGGCAGGACACCCCCAAAGCCAAGGGCTCACCCCAGAGCAGGGATCATCTGCAGCAGTGGAGAAAAAGATGTGTTTTGATTAATCCTTTGGGTCTCTGTGCTGATTTCCTCTGCAGCCACAGAGGGGGAAACCCTTCCACACTGTGGGGCCTGGTTTTGGCAGTGGAAGGAGGCCAGTGCATCTTGGAGTGAATCCATGCAGAATGCCCTTCATGTGCCCCATGGATGGGTTTGGCTGTCCTGCTTCCCACATGCCAAGCTGGGGCTGGGTGTGACACATCCTATCCATGGTGTCCCCTAGTAAGGGCTGACAGTGGTGACAATCACCCTGTGTGAGACAGAGCTGCTCCACTCACCTGCCTTAGGTGGGACACCATGGCCACACAGAGCCACAGCAGCTCTTCACATCAACAGAGATAATCTCCACACAGAAACCCTCCAGAGCCCTCCTCTCCCAGTGAACCACTCAGCCCTTCCTTCAGCTACCTCAGCACCAAGCCCCCTCATTAAAGTAATTACCAGTCATTATCCCCTCTCACCCCTTTGTGCAAAACAGCTGGGAAGGGCTCTTTTCCCCTTCCAAGTTGCAGTCTGAGGGATGCAGCTATTTTGAGCTTAAGGTACTGTCACAAACCCTCTTGACTCCCTATCCACACTGACTCCCCAGGGTCACTGCCCTGTTAATTCCTTAATTGACATGCTCCATCCTCCTTTCACCACACAGCCACCTGCTTTCACCAGCCTCTGAGAGCAGGAAGCCTTCCCAGCAGAGGCAGCCACACAAGCTGGCTGCTCCTGTGACATCTATGTCCCTTGACTGTGTAGAAGTCATTAGTGCCTTGTTTTGGATAGGTTCCTTTTCCACTGGAATATAAAGCATCCGTGGCTCACACAGGCCTCCCAGCTGAAAGAACAACTATCATGTTGAAAAGCTGATCCCTTGAGGCCCCAGTGATGGCTCCCTCCTCAATCTGTCCTCTGACTTTTCCAAAGTCTGTTTTCAGCCCCAGGTGCACACCTTGCCCCGCAGTGAGTCATTCAAGAGATCCGAGAGAGAGGAAAAAGAAGAAATAGGGAAAGAGATCCATCAGTCTCCACACCCTCAACCATCCCACCATTCTGCTGCCCTGGGGGATAACTGGTGGCCAGATGGAGCCTCAGCCCTGCAGGCAGCTGGAACTCACCTGAAACCAGCTAATTACCTCACAGCCATCAGCACAAAGTCTCCAGGCAGGCAAAGTAATGGAAAAGCTGAAACACTTCAGAGTCATTCCTCTCTGGGAGTAAGTAAGGGAGGGGTTATGGAAGGTTTGGAACAGTGTGGTTAAAACATCAGTGATGCAAAGCCTTTTCCATGGAGTTTAAATACATAACACACTGCTTTCCAAATTGATGTAAAGGAGAGCATCGATACCTGTCAGCCACATACCATGGGCTGTGATCCTCAGTGGGAGCAGCCAGGCTGCCAAAAAACAGATATGTCCGTGCTTCTGCTGCAATTCTTCCTATCAGTGTGGTTTGGAAATCATATACATGCAAGGGAGTGAAGGTGAAATTGCTGAGGGGCATCAGTAGATTCCTCTTCATCACTGGTTGAGCAAACCAGAAAAGGACCAAGTTGTCCTGGCCTCAAGTTGCACCATGGGAGGTTAAGATTGGACATTAGGAAATATTTCTCTGCTCAAAGGATGGTCAAACATTGGAACAGGCTGCCCAGGAAAGTGGTGGAACCACTGTCCCTGGGAGAGTTCAAAAACCATGTAGATGTGGTGCTTAGAGACATGGTTTAGAGCTGGGATTGGCAGTGCTGGGTTAATGGTGGGACTTGATACAAGCTTTTTCCAGCCTTTATGATTTTATGATTCTTTTAATTTAGTGGACAAAACAGCAAGCCACAAAAAAAGGATTATGATTGTATTAGATGACATGCACAAGACTACTCAGCTTTCCCCAATTTAGTGTCAAAGTAGTTCTGTAGCATAGCCCTAAGATACTATCAGCAAACCTGGATCAATGGATCAAAGGAAATTTCCAAAAGCTGGACAATCACCTGCTGAGAGCCTGCTATTGAATAAGCCCATGAGTAATTACAGTGGCTGTGTTATTTGTGACATCACTGCTACTCAGATTTTCCTGAGTGACACCAAAAACTGCACATGGAGAAGGGATCTAGCTAAAGATTGTTCCCACCTTTAAAAAGCAGCTGCAGGGATGGCTCAGCTATCAGATTAAGAGGAGCAGCCATGTCAGCCCTCTTGGTGTCCTTTGGCAGAGTCCAAAATGCTTCTCCCAGAACAAGTTGCTCCTTCTGTGCATGGAAAATTACAAAGGTGACTCCCATTTATAAAAGATGATGCACCAGAGCCCCGCAGGAATGGACCCATCTGTTGACTGTAACATGGCTACATTTGGAAAAGGCAAGAGAAACTACGGTTTCCAATTGTCTTTCCAGCAACAATTTAAGTTTTCAAGGAATGTTGGCAGCAGTCACAGCTACTTATCTGCAGCCTGCAAGGAGCTATTCAAACACACCAGGTTTTCTGCCAAGGGTAGGGCTTAAGGTTTTCTGCTCTACGGTCATTTGAACTTCAGCATTTCCATCCACATTCATGTGCTGGGTCCTGGTGTTTTTTCCTGCTGGATCACAAGCAGGGATGTGGGAGCAGCAGGCAGCTTGTGGCCACGGGCATCGCCCCACCTGGGCCCACACTCCTGGGACAGGGCAGCCCTGTGAGTGCACAGCTCTGCCCCTGCATCCCCACACACCGACCTCACGGGCTGTGCAAACCCTGTCTAACCCTGAGCAGAGCCCACAAGCTGAAGTGTGGGGAACACCCTGGCCAAAAATATAGTTTTGCTCCTGCACAATTACTGCTCTTTCTAGAACTTTTCAGCCACCCTCTGCCGAAGTCAAGTAAATTTCCACCGACTTCAACAACTGCTGGGGAACAGTTTGCTTAAGTGTTTCCAGACTTTGGCCCTTCCAGCAAACACCTTGGCCAGACATTAAACAATAACAGGAATCCATCAAATATTTGAGTATTTGCATAGGCCAAACAGATAAAATTTGAGAAGAGGTTTGGTTTTTGGTCCTTATCAGTTATCAATTCCTGGGTGGATACTTATTGAGAGAGGTTTAACAAAGGTTTCTAATAGCAATGAGGTAAAGAAATAGCAATATAATATAAGGTTTTCCTTCAAACAGAGCAAAGGGATTTGTAGTGATACATATTATAGGCACATGTATATGTTTATCTTACTATACATAATTACCCTAATGTTGGTCTTTCTCCTTGGTGCGAGACTCACCAGGAGTTTCATGTTCCAGATTTGAAATGATGGCTTCCAGGCATCAGACCAAAATTAAGCTTCTTTATTAATTTTAGCTTTAGATTTTAGTCTAGGAAAAAAATTATTCAAGGTACCCACAGACTAACATAAGTAAAATACATGTTTTAATAGCAGAGGAAATTTTCAAAACATGACAAATTTCATTTTGATTGAGTCTGCAGCTAAAATCAAATCAATTAGAAAACTGAGGACCATGAAGAAATACATACAACTGGATTAGATCATTCCATGAACATGAGAGACAACAGGCATAGAATGGGCTGGGGCTTACAGTGTTTGCTGCAGCTCAGGGCACCAAAATTAAATTCCCCATCATGGTACAAACTGCTTGCTTGACTTGGGCTGAGTCACAACATCAGCCCCTCAGGCAATACCTGCCTGCCTCCAGGGTTTCTGGGAATGCTGTGGACACGCTCCAGAAAGGACCAGTGGTGCTCAGTGTCTGCAGTCCCTTGTTTGTTCACCTGTCAGCATGACCATGATGGAGGGATTTGCTCAGCGTGCCTCAGGTTCCTGTGTGTGCACAAAGACATAATAGCATTTTTTGTTCCCCTCCTAGGGAGGCAAAGATATGTGAAGGTTTAAAATGCAGGCTTTGCAACAACAGACAGGTAGTAAGAGGACAAGCTTTCAGACTCAAAAATACCCCATGGAGAAGATTCTGGTTCCAGAGCAGAGCTGGAGACATGGGACCACTGCAACAGACTCACACAAACCTCCTCTGCTGCCACAGCATCTTGATGCAGAGTTACACCCCAGCCCCCTCCAACACCTGCCACCAGCAGTGTCCTTGTCTCTCTGGATGCAAAGCCTCGAGCTGGGGAGTCTTAATAAATGCTCTGCTGGCTCCTACATAGTGATTTTCTGTGACTCACAATTAATGTCAGTGAAAAGCATATTTAGTGTCATAGTTAATGGCATCTGAATCTGTGCAGAGGGTTAAATTTGGTGTGCTCCAAGGTACCAACCTAAACAACCCATATGGTTCCCAGTGTTACACCAGGAGCAAAGTGGAGAAAGCAGCCACTTGTCCAAGGCTGTGGATGAGCTCTGTCCCAGGGCTGGAACGGAACTCCAGCCCAGCTCACCACACCCAAGTGCCTCTGCATAAATCAAAGTCTTTTGTCTGTTACATAAAGGCACTGGGAATCATACTTACTGCTCAGACCTGCACTCATGGTGATGTGGAAAAGCCAGATCACACCTTTCCACCTTTTCTGCTTTCTCCTTGCATCCAACAGCACTGGCTACATGAGCATTTTGAATTTCTATATCAGATCAATTTTCCTTTGCTAAAAAAAAATTGTATTAAAATTATAAGACTATTGATGGAAAACTTAGTCACAAATGAGGTTGAGGTTTTTATTCTCTATGCCAAACAAATCAAGGGAATGGTATCCCATTAAACTATATACTTCATGTTAGCTTCACACTTAGGCAAAAAGTACATTTGTGCAAGATTTCCAGATGCTTTGTTTCACAAACAAAAAAAGAAATAGTCATGGGAAAATTACAAACCATTTGGCACTAAGGAAATTATGAATGCAATTTCCTGAGCTCAGTGTGCTGAAGGAGCTGCAGTAAATAGCTGTCAGGAAACTTTCTCGAACAAAATATTTTAGACTTGATACCCAGCTGTGAAGGAGATTTGTCCGAGCTGGACTTTTGTTCTCCTTCCAGTCAGATGGGATTTTTAACTGGCTTAGTTTAGCTGGCACAAAGGGAGCATGGGTGTATTGCCTTTGGTTTAAACCAAATTTCCTGGGAATTATCTCTTAAGTAAAAATGACAGAACTTACTTCTTTGCTGAGTTCTGCTGAAGAAAAGTGATTTAATGATGATTTGAAGTCAAACTGAGAGATCCAAGAGAAAGGTCTCAGACATATGCATGGCTACAGAGAAGCTGTCTTCCTGCCACTTCCAAACTGAAATAAATCTCTTCAGTAAAAGCAGATTGGGATTTTTTCCCCTCAGCAGCTCAAGTGAGAGTTGGGAACAGAAGAAGAAACTAAATCAACAGCAGGAAAAAATATTTGGCATTAGATACTCTGGATCTGAGGAAGAACATGAAAACTGTGCACAGACTGCTTAGATTTTGATGAAACAGCCCCTCAGGAGAGCAGCTCCCTACCATGAGGGGTGACAGAGGCATGTCCCAAGACAAAAAGGGCTTTGGGTGCTGCACATTCCCTTTCCACCTCCCTCATGCAAACCTGAGCTGGTCAGTGAAAAATGCTGCCATTTGGGGGACTGGTCAGTGCTTTGTGTCCCCCTTCCCGAAGCTGCTGGCTGAGGTGCAGGTGCTGGTGGGTGCAGTGGGTGCTGCTGTGATGTGGCAGCACAGCCAGACCCAGCTCTGGCTGCAGGAAGGGTCAGTCAGAGCCCTGGGCACTGCCGGACGGCACCACTGCCTCCAAGTGCCACAGCACTGCCCCTGGCTCCCTGCAGAGAGGATCCTGCCCCTGCCAGTGTCCTTGGCAACTCAGAGCCACAAACATCGAGTGGTAGGAGCCAGCAGGAGCAGAGGGATTGGGCAAATACGAAACCTGGTAACTGGCTATAAATATTTACACGCTGCGCCTCAGCTTTACTCGTTCTGCTGCATCAGAGGCACGGCGGCCACGGAGCCCAGGTATTAACTGTCCTGCTTGTCGTGCTCCAGGACTTCCAGCAACACTATAATCTCCATTCAGTGTCCTGAGGCAGATCCACTCCTGGGGAGGCCAGTGGATGCTCCTTTTCCCAGCCTGAGGAGCCAATGCATCCTTCTCTGATGGTGTTGTACCCACAGCAGAAGTTTTGCCCCTGCTCTCATGACAGCCCAGCCAGCTCTGCAAACAGAACTGCTCCAGTGCCATCCGGGCAGGACTGCCTGGCCCCCAGCTGGGCTCTTCTCCCTAGAGCAATGGAATTCAGTCTTGCCAGCATTGCTGAGGCCAAGTGCTATCTATGGAATCTCAAACTAAATATCTGTAAAGCCAGGATGATCCATTTTTTCCAGGGAGTTTTTCACTCAACCCCTACACCCTTGTCATGAACACCATCAGTCTATTAGCTCTGTCATCGGAGCACAGATTTCAGCTGAAGCAACAAGTCTCTGATGGAGCTGAGTTTAGGAATGTCACAGTACCACTGGCCTGGCTTCTCTCTAGCAGGACAATAGCCCTTAGCCCTCTTAGGCATCTGACCAGAATTGAGGTATTTTATCTCAGCAACAAAGCTCCAGCCCATGCAGAGCAGAAACCAATCACAAGGGAAATTTGTTTGCCTTTTGTAAGAATTTGGACATTTTTGTGTGAGCAGCAGACAGGTCTGGGGTCCCAGGGTGGAAAACACATCCCAGACATACCTTGTGCAGTTTCAGAACTGTGTCACTTGAGCTGCCTCGTCAGAAGAATCCTTGATTTTGCACTGAGAAGTGGGCACCAATGCAAATAGTGACCTCAGACCACTCAGACATCATTTAGCTAAATAGCTTTAGGATGTTCAGGGCTTTTTCAAAGCTAAGTTAATGGTAGAGTACATGGAAAAGGGAAGAAATTTGTATTAAACCTGGCCCATCTGTCACTGAGATACACAGACATTTCCAATTCTCTCTTATTGCAGATCTCAAAAGCTTCAGAACCTGGGAGAATTCACATAATATATCCAAAGCACCAGTGATTAATATTAACTACCTGAGAAAAGGGAAAAGCAACCAATGCTGCATGTCTTGTTCTCTTTCCTCTTGTACCTCTGGGAATTCTAAGAGTGAGCCATATCACAGAAGAGCAGATTCAGCCATCCATCATCAAAGGGTGCAGAGGAGATACTTCAAGGCACTGCAGAGAATGAAGATGCTGTGAGGATGTGGAGACCTGCTGTCCTTAGCTGTCTTTAAGTTCATACCCTTGGAGCTATTACCCAGAAAAGGTGCATTTTGGTTCAGACCAGTGCTAGAGGAGGAAGGGCAAGAGCAAATCTTTGCTGCTCTCTCAACCCAGGCACATTTACATTGCCAAGTGTTTCCATGCTCAGCCAGTTGGTATTTTACTTTTCTCAAAGCATCCTTTGCCTTGCAGTGCCTGCCCTGCTCAGCACAGCACTCATGTGGGTAGGCTGGCATAACTACCCTGGCTGCTGCAGGTGGAAGGGCTGACACGCTGTACAGAGTTGACAGCTTTAATTTATGCACATTTTTAATCTTTTTCCACATTCCCGGGAGCTTATGCACACAGGAAGGGAGCAATGTTCACACATATCCTTAAAAGTAGCCATGACCACACTGTTGTGGAACATGCAGGCTTAGGAGATTGCAACCATATATGGGCTCCTTGGGGCTGGAGCATCCCTGGCACCCCTGGGAGGAGGACAGCTGGTGGAATTTCCTATGAAAGGACAATAAATAAAGACCAAATCCTTTTGTATATACACATGTCTAAATATTGGACAACAGATTCAAGGCTTTGCTACCCAAGAATCCTGAACCTTACAGGACTCCAGCACTCATTAAGAGATTTGTAGCCTCTGACCCAGGTTCTAAGTGCAGGGACTGTAAGGGCTGGAGACAGAAAAAGCACCAAGAGGGGCTGTTTAAGGACTGCAAGTCCCAAAGGAACATGCTCCAGGAGCCCCTGGTCCCCAAACACTGTTCTGAGAGTAGACCTCTAGCAGCACTGAGCAGTGACAGGCTGGAATTCTGCTTTCCCTGGCCTTGAGCTCTCCAGTCACAGCCTCACCCCAACACCTCACCTCTGCAGCAGCCAGCATCCTGAGACTTTGCTTTTCTTCTTACCTATTGTCCAGGAGCTTTCAGGGACATCAGAGCCACTGTGCTGCTGTGCCACTCCCTGCTTAGCCATGACAGGGAGCAGGACAGCAGGAGCCAGACTGTCCCCAGTGCTGCCCCTGCCACCAAGGTGCAAAGCAGCCTCTGATGTTAACGTGGCCAAAGGCACCAGGTGTGTTGCAAATGCCTTTGGGATAAATGAGACATGAATGGCTCACAGCTGAGTGGGGGAGGTGGAAAGCAGGGGGCACACAGAGCGTTTTTGCTGGGCAGTGTTGCTATGTCTGCACTGGACACAGAGAGTACACAAATGCTTCCAGGCCCTGGGTTCCCTCATAGGCTTGGCAGATTTTGTTAGGGTTGTCAGCATGGACACCATTTCTCCATTTCCATATTGCTTGCCTTGTCTTCCAATTATTCTCCAATCACAGACGCATGTGGCCAAAAGAGTTTTTTGCAATTTACTGTTGTGAGATTATATTTGGGCCCACTGGCATCTGAGAGGCACTTCCACCCCCACCTCTTCTCTTCACCTCACCAAGAAGTTTCCTCCATAAAACTCCCCACATCTGGTGAGAAACACTTTTTTGGAGTTGTGACAAGAGGCAGTCCTCTTGCAACAATGTAAACAGCCATGATGAGCACAAATTGGCTGCAGAGGTCAGCAAATCCTAGTGCTAGGAATGACCTAATGCCCGGGTGATGTGAAACACACACCTGTGAGACATGGGGAGCTCGTGGGGGAAGGCGCCCTTGTGGGCTCAGTGCTGGTGGGAAGGGTTTGAATCAGTTCTGAGATGCATCAGCAGCTCCAGCAAGGGCTGCAGCTCATCTCTGACCAAAACTCATCCTGCAGTCAGCTCGTGGCCACTGGCCTTAAACTCCTCATTCTGAAAGCTTAATAAGGAAAAAATGGCCAACAAGCAGCTGGGCTTAAAGGGGAAAACAAAGCACAGGGGAGATGTCTGAGCACCTCCATACTCCCAAGTGTTTGAGGTGGTGGCTCCTGCGAGGGGGCTCAGGGTGTCAGAGCAGTCGGTGTTGCAACAGGGTCTCCTCTCCTTTGTGCTGATAAGGACTCAGCTGGATGGTGCATGAGGTGTGGTGAACCCGGCAGGGGCATGGGGAGGATCTCTGGAGCTGGGGTGGGCTGGGCTCTGCATGGCCCGGATCTGCAGTGACATCGTGGTGATGGACAATTGCTGTCCTTTCCAATATTGCCATCTAGAGGACCCAGCAAGGACCAGAGCTCCTTTCAGGCCATGATGAGATAAGGAAGAATCAAAGCCTTGCTTTTTAAAAATTTTACCTCATATAAATGCTACCCCAGCATGATGTGGAGATGCAGAGCCAAGGGTGCAGAACTGTCTGTGGCTTTGGGCATGGCAATACAGGATTGCGCTAAAAACAGCCGTGATTTTTTTTGAGGCTGTAGATACCTAGTGTTGGCCCATTTCCCAGCGCTTCACTGATCCCTACATGAAGGTGGACAGATGGTACTGACTGAAAGCTGCCCCTCATCCGCTCAAACTGAACAGAACTAATAAAACAGGGACTAATCAGCAAATGACAGCTCTGTGCACCTGCCTGCAGGGGAAGTCCCCCTCCCCAGACCATGCAGGGAACTGCCGTGTCCCTGCTTGCTGTGCCTCTGAACAGCACCTATCCAAAATATGTTTGCATGGCTGATATGAGATGCCAGCTCCTGGCCCAGTGGGTGCCCAGCTGCAGCTGCCTGTGCTGGGGAGGGTGGATACAGACCAGAGGATCCCAGCTACATTTTGGATGCTGGGGATACCACTCACCAATGGTCAGGGGCCTGAATCACACCTTGTTTCAAGGAAACAATACATTTGAAAGGGGCTGCTGCAATTCTTCTGAGGGTTTGGGAAGGTGAAGGGCTGCTAAAAGGCATTTGTTCAATTGCTAAATGATGTCCTTGTTTGTTTTAGTTACATGCCCGAGTCCAACCCAAGCTGGGCTAGACAGCACATATCCAGTGGGATTAGTGGTGTTTATTCCAACTGTTGGGATGTTGAGGTGGGAGTGTACAGTGGAATTAGCATCATTTCATAGAAAGAAAATAACACCTTTGTCTCCTGTCCCATTGCTGTGACTTCCAGTAGCACAGGCCACCCATGACCAGCGTGACGCCTGGCAAGCCCCTCTCACTCACAGTTTTTGTGAGCTGCAGTCTCAGTTTTGGGACAGCCCAGCAGGACAGCTCAGGATTCACCACCCCACACAAAGGCCACAGTCCCTTTGGAAAGCAGCACAGACACCCCCCTTGGCTGCCCGCTGCTATGGGTGGGAGATAAGTGTGTTACATGGGTATCAGGACTACCCTCCTGCAGCCAGGCAGAGCTGTAACAATGTGGTTTTACACCATCCAAGGAATGAAAGCTGTCCTTTGCGAACCAGAGCCCTCAGAAAGAGATTCCTGAAGTTTCTGAGCTGCTCTCTGCACTGAAGGATTGTAAAGCATTTGAACAATTTGCCTTTTCAGCAGGCTCCAAAAAAATGGTGTTGTGGGAATCAGAGGGCAGAATCACCAGCCAGGAGCCCAAGTGCAAATTCAACAGTCCCAGGGGATATAAAAGCCTGGGAAAGCTCAGGAACCTTGATTTTGCAAACATCCCATGGTGATGCCTCTATGCAGGTCCACTCACCGCCCTAGGGCTGGGAGTGAGCAGCACTATCCTAGCTGGATTTGCTGCTCTTGGAGGAGCTTTTGGCAACCAGCATGGCTCTGCTCCCCAGCACTGTTCCTGCAAGGAAGGTGTGTCCCAGGAGCTGGGCTGAAGGCAGTGTGCACCCCAGCCCAGCTACCCTCCAGTCCTCAGGGTCCAGCATCCGTGGCTGCTGACAAAGGCCATGAACAAACTGGTCTCAGAAGGTCAAGTGGCACGACATCACTTTGCTACAGATTTATTTCCGTGTGAAGTAATGAAACGGTACACACAATTCCAAAAAAAAAAAAAAAAAAAAAAAAATCTTTTATAGGCCCATATTCCTTCTTTCACAGTACAATGCAACAGTAAAGGTGATCATCAGCTATCACAGATCAGCTGCACAAACACCATAGCTACAAGGTTAATGCCATTACCACACAAATTAGCAGTACCAGTACAAATCATAACTTTACCTACAATGCTTTTTCATGTGCAAAACCCATGAAAATTCAATTTACAGAAGGGCACCTTCTCTAAATCTTTGTGGGGACTGTAAAGTGCCTCCTCAGGGCTGTCTTATCTATTTGACAAAGGTCTCAGGCCCTGATCCTCCAAGGTACCCTTCACTCCACCTGCAGCACACAAGCATCAGGGCTCTGCCTCTGCACACCAGGCATTCCTGTGTGCTCTGCTGCAGCCCAGCACAGAAAATAATTAGCTGAGGATGAATCCCATTCATTTATCAAATCACTCATGAATTTAAGCTTAGATTAATTCATTGACTAAGGCTATTCAAAACAGTCCTGGTTATATTATATATGGATCATAACATAACTCAAAATCATCATTGGTTAACTTTTTTTCCTTTCATGTACTAACTGAACTGTTATTGGTGTAAAAGTTGAGGCTTATGGGTAATGTGTTGGCAAGTTTACAGTGAATGGATAAATTACTGAAGTCAAAGGGTCAGAGGAAGAGAGGAATGCTACCACAGCCATGGGAAAACATCAGCTGGTGGCCACCCCGCAGCAAATTTGCACCTCAGCTGGGAATGCCTGGGAGGGAGCCCTGGGGCAGCAGAACTGTCCTGCACCTCCAGCTGCACCAACTCTGTAAATTGAATTCATAGTCAGGCTATACAGGAAAAAACAAGAGGTAGTTATTTATCATACCTCTTCAAAAAGGCAGAACGAACAAAAAACAGGATGTAGAAGTGATGCAGTAAACCTAAAATCAACAGGTTCCTACTTTTTTTTCCTTTTTTTGTTTTTTAAACACATGAAGTTAAGTTACAGATGTCATATAAAATGCACACTCACTTTATGGAATTCCTGCATAGTAGGAAACAAAGGCCAGTGCTAATCCAACTTTGTTAACAGTGAGATGCCATTTACAGGTGCAAGGAAGATGCCCCAAATATACCCAAATATAAACAGAGCATTACCCTTCCCTTCTAGAGAAGTCCTATGGCAACGGTTACACATTTTGTTCAGAAGGAAAAAGAAAGCATTTTCTTGGGGATAAACTGCCAAAATAATTATCGTTTCACATCCATAAATTTAAGGCAATGTTACTTAGACCTGAGAAAATGAAAAATAAACCAACTGTGTAGATTTATTTTCTCAACTATACATATACACATGAAACTTCAGGATTTTCTGTCTCCTCCAACTCTCAGGTGGTGCTGGGGAAAACAGCTGTGGGGACACTGCTCTGAGGTCTCAGGGTCAGATCCTGAGAGATGCAGAGTTTGTTCCAAAGACAGCTAATGGGAGCTGTGAGTACTCACTCACCTGGCTCTCTTTCATGTATTTTCATTTTAAATGCCTCTGTTTAAGCCCTCTGGAGAGGGTTAACTCCAGAATGGACCTGTAGTGCACCAGTAACACTGAAAGGTTTGTATAGCAAAACTGTAGATAAAATAGACAATAAAATTACATACAGTAAATTTCCATAATTCCCCCTTTCCAGGAGAAAAAAATGTCAGGGTTAACAGTTTCACTGCACCTTTAGCCATTTCCATAACTACAGAATAAATCCTTTAACACTAGTGAGAAATTGCAAATTGTTTTGTGCTCCTCCTTGAAAAATAAAAACATAAATTAAAACCAAAAATCAACTCACAAACATTTCTCATTAAATGATAAGAGACACAAGAAAGGTTGGGTGGGGACTGCAGACACACAGCATGCTAAGGCGTGACCAAAGTGCAATTCTGACTCTGTGGGAGGACAGACGGACAGCTCCCATTCAGTACCAGCCAGATGCCTCTGGAGAGCTCTGGAGGTACCGTGTGGATCTGCAGCCCTAAAGCTCGAGTTTGAGGTTGGCTGGGCTCCACAGCCCCATGTGCAGCTGCAGCAGCTCTGCACACCTTGGCTACATCTGTGACTGCAGGACAGGGATTCACCTGCACAGACATGGCCACTTTCCAAATGTGAAATTTAGTTGCCAAAAGAGAATTTGATGGCTGGTTCTAGAAAGCTGCTTGAGCCACAGCTGAAAGATGGACTCAGACCTAAAATCTGTGCACGCCTGGTGTAGTTTCGGTGGGATTGCCTCCTTCTCCTGAACACAACTACAGACACCAACCATCCCTCTCTCCTGCTCCCATCCAAGCAGCCAGATACCCACAGCCCCTGCTGTCAGCTTTGGCTGGGGTCTGCCATGAGCCCACTAAAGCAGGGCTTGGGCAGAGGGTCACTAAAAAGCAGAAAGTCTCCAGGTTCCCACAGTGAAACAAGTTTATCACCATCCACTGCCTGACATGAGGGTCTGTGGGCAGATTTTCTGCTGATATTTCAAACGTGACTATCCAAAGATCAGAGACCAAAAGAAACTCAACAATCCTCATCAGACTAGAAAGCAATTTCCATTGCTTACCAGCAACTCCCTACCCTCCTCTCCCAGGTTCAAAGGATGAACAGGGAGTCACAGCTCCTTTACTCACCCACTGGGAAATAAACCCTTCATCAAATCACACATTAATGAAGCTCACTGTGTGCAAAAGACTTATGCTAAAACAGTTCCACTCTACATAGTGCAGTCAACACAGTTTTTAACTTAAATTTGCAGCTTGTTCTTCACAAGTGCTTGGCAGAGAATATTTATATTCTTTTGACACCATATAAATAATATTTATACAGCTTAGACATTTTGAGACATGCATTAGACTTTAGGTAGTACATACTTCTTGATCATATATGCAAATATTACTGTCAATTAAACCGAGCAACCTTATGCTGGACCATGTCTCGCGTTATCCAGGACGTTTGACGGGGGCTCCGAATCGTCCATGGGCAGGACCAGGCGCGTTCCCCGTATCACGAGTTCATGGTCCCCAAAAGCCAGCTCCCTGTCCAAGGCATCCTCCGAGCTGTTCCCCATGAACCGCCGGGACGCGCCGCTGGACGCCACCGAGTCGGTGTTCACCGTGGAGTCCCCGTACGTCAGGCTGATGTCCCCATCATTCAGAATGAGGTCGGAGTCGTCGTCCTTCAGCTGCTCTTGATTCTGGGGAAGGAACAGGAGGAAAGTGCTGCTAAACTCTTCCAGAATGGCTATTGACAATTGCATGAAAATGGTGACTGAGCAGAGACAGAGGCACTGAGTCACAGGCTCTCCTGCACCGTGACCAGAACCAGACATGACACACATACATCTCAGAGTCCAGGTGACCCACACCACACAGTATTTCTCTGCAGACTGCCTAAAAGGGCTCTCCCAGCTCTCTTCTTTCTGGTGCCATAGCCAGGTACTTGGGGAATGCAACATTTATGGCTTTGACCGGATCAAATACTCATGAGCACAGGAATTGCATTTCTGACCCTTCACAGCCATTTCTGGTTTGTCAGGAAACCTGATGCTGATACTGTGCAGACAGGGCAAGAAGACTCCTGGCATGGACAGCTGCCACTGCAAGGGGCCCCTGGGCACAGCAATGCTAGCTACCTTTCTGGTTGTGAGTGATGCAGCTGAAAGGGCTGCAGGAATGGCTCAGCTGTAAGGCTGGAAGCAAGCAGGGGATAGGGAACTGTGTGCCCTCCCAGCTGGGCCTGGGGAAGGACAGCTGTGACAACTTCATTGAGCCAGTCACTGAGGAACCATCATGAATACACCACAAACCCCTTCATGACCTAACAGCAGGCTGGAAAAGAAAAATACTCATGGGAATTAGTTCATCCATCAGCCCCAATATCTGATTTCCCTCATGCTCCCAGCTTGATGCTGCAGAGCAGCATCCTAAAGAGAAACAAAAACACATCAAACCCACAACACTGTGACAGAAAGGAAACTAAAGGACTCACCTCATACGCCTGCGGACTTGTCAGGCACCGGGCAACAGGCCCACAGCACCCTGGGAGTGTGGTGGTCAGCGGGGGACCACTGTGTGTCAGGAGAGGCTTTAGATAGCTACAGAGAGGGTTAAGGACAAAAGAGGAATGGGGCCATGTCAGTGAGCCAAGGGCTGGGAGGGCAGCACTGAAGGACTCGGCATTGTGAGGAAATCACAGAAAGGAAAGAAACACAAATGTGTGGAAGCACAGAAGTTGTAATGGTGTGCAACGAGAATGCAACCAAACACAGCAGGACACAGTCTTGGTAAGATGCTCAGCAGCATCGCTTGTCCCATCACCCTGCGCCCCTCAGCCTAACATCGCTCCTCCACTAATTCACAGCACAGCATCTGGAAGGGAGGAGAGGCAGATCTACCAAGAGGGACTGCAAGTAAGAAAACCCCCACCCCTTCCTGCCCACCTGTCCCTGGGATTAAGGACCCCCAGGATTCCAATCTTGGAGAGCCCAGCTTTGAACGGAACTGCTGCTGCATTCTCACTGACAGAGGGTGGAAATTGTCATTTCTCACAGCCACAGACACAAGTAGGTGCAAACCAAAACACAGCAATGTCATGGGAAAGCAAACACTGGCTCCTCTGCTAAGCAGGGAGCAAATCATGGTCCCAGTGAGAGGTGTCTGGGCAGTGGGATCTGACATGGCATACACCGACTGCCGCCCAAGGATACTTGTGGTCGAAGTTGTACCACATGCGGAAAAGCCAAGCGCTTTCAGCCTTCGTGCTCCTCCTCTCGCTCTCTGGGACACCCTGTGGGAGAGCAAAACAGTGAGGAGGGGCAGGACAACATGCCATGACCTGGATCAGGGCCAGAAGACCCCATGGGACACTGGATTATCCCCAGGGGACACAAAGAGACACAGACTTTCCCACTGCCTCTTGAGAAGAAGCCTTTGGGTTGCCATGTGTATAAGGACATTCACACCACAACAGGCTGCATTAAGCAGCATTCAACTGCCTCAGGGAGGTGGTATCAGAGCACAGTGACCATTTTGCTGCTAGAGCCTTCTGGTGTCTGGCCCCAAGGTTTAAAGTGCCTCAGAGCCAGAAGCTGCACCCAGACATCACATTTAATAGTGACTGACAGATCCAACCTCCATCAGATCTCACCTGACATTGCTGCATGCAAATAATTGTGTGTTATGGGAACTCCAGGCTTCCTTTTAATCAGAGAAAAAAATATAAAACTGTGTGGAGGAGACTGTGAATACAATTACACATTTCATAGAAATCTGGCTTACAGATTTATGGCCCTGGGCTGCCTGTCGCATTTGATGCTTTCTCTCCAGGAGGTGAACAGCTCAATAAATGGCTCTGAATAAAATGAATCTCCAAGGTGCAGAATCCACACTAAAATCAAGGAGAGCCACAGCACGACCAGGCTGCAGACATGTGAATGAGACAGCTGAAGCTACCAGGCAGGAAAACTCCCATGGCTGTGGGGCTCCAGCATTGATCTCAGTGTGGTCAGTGGTTCTGGGGCTGCCACATAACTACCCACAGGAAAAGGGGGTAAGCAGGGGCTGAGGGTACCCATGGATAAAAGAGTGGCAGAAGATGCTACATAAAATGAGTCAGTAAATGGTGTTTCTGTACCACCCTGGACACTGGAACAAGGCAGAGCCTCCATGTCATGCTCACTTTGGGTTTTATTTCAAATCCAGCAAGGGAGAGACTGAATCTATTGCAGCAGCAATGTGGACTGACTAAACAGTCCAGCATTGCTTCTGTGCCCTTCTTTCCAGCTGAGTCAAAACAAGGCTCACGAAAACCAGAGAGCACAGAAAAACTGTGACTCCCACTGACTGCAAACTCTTTCACAGGGGGAGCTAAGAACTGCAGCTGGAAGGAAGCAGAGCACAGACAGGCATTCACAGGGTGAGGATGTAACCCCTGCCCCGAGGGTGCAGTCCAAATTCCTCTACAGAGGTGCCCAGCAGTGCACACTCACCATGTTCTCCTGATCCGCGTCCACACCAACCCTGCGAGGAGAGAACAAGCACAGTGTCACACACGGTGCCAGGGCTGGGATTAGGGGAAAGGACGGGATCTGCCTCTGGTCTGAAACCCGAGCAGCCTGAGGTGAGAGCAGGCCAAGGGGGAGGCCGTGCTGAGCCGGGGGAGCCCCGCACTGACCGGATGTTGAGGCAGGACAGCATGGCCGTGGTGCCCCCACCAAACACCCACACGGTGAAGAAGACGATGAGCAGGGTGGTGCTGAACATCATCTGCCGGGCGTACGTGGCCGTGTCGCGGATGGCCAGGGCGAAGGCCATGGCTCCACGCAGCCCTGAGGGAAGGCAGAGCAAAGGAGCTGTGTCAGCCCCCAGCACAGGCCACCCCCATGGCCAGCTTCCCAGCTGGGGTTTACATCCTGCTGCCCCTCTGCTGGGACTGCCAGAGGAGAATAATGATGCTTTTGTCACCCCTCTTTACGAGCCCAGAAAGGCAGACCCTCCTCCTGCCCCATGCCAAGCAGAACAGGAGGAGCTCATTCCTACATCTCAAACCATTGAGTCCCTTCCTGCCCAGCCTCCCCTCCAGACATTGCCCATAAAAGATTTAGAGTTGAATAAGGAACATTTCCAGGTTCTCAGGGGTAAGGAAGTGCCAGTGGGCCACATGGTCAGAGGAAGGATGCAGTAACGTACCAGCAAACATCATCATGTGCTGCAAATTCGTTCCAATCTTATTTCTTCTCCCCAAATTCAGTAAAAATGACAATGGGTAAATATTGGCAGCTCTTCCTAGGAAGATAGCAAGCTGTATTTGCACATGGTAAGGAAATTGCTCTTCCTGTGTCTCCCATCACATCCCACCTGCACAGAGAGCCAGTTTCTACTGCCCAAAGGAAACTGGGAGCCGCAGAAATGCCAGTGCTCTGGCTGAAAAGAAAATAACCCAGCTCTGAGTGCTACAGCACTGTGGGAAGAGCAGGCTACTGCCCTGCTGAAACACAGCACACACTGCAATTCAGGAATATCATACAGAGACAAGCACAAATAAGCAAAGGTAATTATGAAAGGACATGTTACACAAGTGAGAGGAGAGAAAAACCACCATTTCCCACAGTACACTCTCTGCTGCCAGGTCCATTTTGCACCCCAAGAATTACTTGTCTTCTGTGAAGCTCAAGTTATCACAGCTATGACAACCCCTCTGATATTCCCCGTCATGTCGCACTTCACAGCTAGGTTTGAAGCTTTAAGCCAAGTCCCATTCCCGAAGATTATTCAGCAAAATGAAAGCAGCAGCCATTGAGAAAGGAAAAAAAAAAAATCTAATACTCTTTCTGTTTTCATAGCCTGCAAGATATGAGAATTACCAGCCCCTTCATATTGCTTTTTATCTTTGAAGCTGTGTCTTTTAATACCAGCACCCAGATGGCAAAAATAATCTTGGAGCCAGTATTCAGCACAGCCTTGAATAATATGGAAAATGCTTCTAGCTTTTATGTTCTTTCCTGAACATCACAATTTGCATAAGAGACGTATTTCATGATCTCTCTCATGAATGAGCTATTTCATCAGCGAGTTAGCCAGTTCCCACTGAAGAGGCACAGCACAAAATTCCAGTATAACAGCCCAAATGGCATTTGTCTGTTCTCCACCCCTTCTGCCCTACTGCAACCCCACAAAAGCTGATCAAGGAAATTCAGCTGAGCCTGCTGCAAACCCATGGACCAGCACTGGTAAAAACGTTTTGTTTACCAGTATAAACATGCATCAGTGCTGGCAAAGGGTGAAAATAATTCTGTACATTTAACTGGCTTTCCTGTGATGTGAAAAAATTCCTTCAAAATTCTTGTTTTTCTGAGACATACCAGAGCCCTTGTTCCCATTAGCATCAGCCTGGAGAACAGGAAATCCTTTCTCATGACATCATTCAGAGGCATCTACTGTTGCTGTAACTGTGCTGTTTGACCAAAAAAAGGCTTTTTTTCAGGGTTAACCAAGTGCGCTAGCAGAGAAAAGAGGAAATAAACAGCTAAACCAGGCAGCCCTCCTTTGCAAAGCCCCTCCTGGTGCCACATGACAACACCTGGCATTGGCATCATGGTCACATTGAATGATGAGTCCCTGCAGCAGCTGATTCAGATGCCCACAAGAGGAGAGAAGACAGGGAAAAGAAAAACAACAGAAAAGCTGGAAAAAGAATCTCTGTCTTCTTAAAATAACCAGCAAAGGCATCACTACATGGCAGAAATCCCCTTTTAAAAATAAAGCTAGACTGATTTAAAAAATACAAACCCATTCATTTGAATGAAAAACACAAATTAGGAATGAGGTACCTCTCCCTTTCTTTCTGTCTTATAAATTGGGCTCCAAAGGATACAAAGGCCCCCACCACAAAGGTAGGGTTAAAGACATGGTTCTGGAAGGTGAACAGTGCAAGTCCCATGTAGGAGAAGATGAAGTTTTCTGCCAAGAAATTCAGAAGCTCAAACAACTGAAAGAGGAAAAACAAATTAAAAGTGAGTTAGACATAATATAGAGTTAACAAGAAAAGCATGTTAGCCCATCTGTCATGCAATAAATACTTCTGCAGAAGTAACCCTAGTGAAATGCAGCTGTAAGAAGACATGCACCTAATTCTGGCTAGAGGGAAGGAAAAAATATTGAATTTGAAATTCAGAGAGGCTGAAGGGGTCTGAGGAATTCTCACCTGCTTAGTTCTGTGTTGGGACTCTGTAGATAAGTTGTTATAGGTATAATGGGCCTGTGTGATCCCACAGAAGAGCACAGCCACCACACCTGGGGAGCAGAGCATCACATAAGACTCCTGGTTGGGAAAAGGGGGCCAACCTGCACCCCAGGCCTGTAGGGAACTTAATGCAGTAACCCCAGAACCCAGAATCATTAAACTTCTGCAAGCAGAGGGAGAGCCCTGGCTACAATTGATACTGAGAGAAGCAAAACTCAGTGGCCCCACCACCCCTGCAGATCTCCATCCCAGAGGCAGGGCTGTGCTGGAGCTTGCCTGTAAAGCCACACGCTTCAGCCAGCAGGAACGTGCTCCAGGACATCAAGAAGAACAAGCCGGTCTCCAGCAACGGGAACTCCCGAAGTTTGGTGAACTTGGTGACGTTGCAGATGGTTAAGGACAATTTGGAGAGACACTGCAGGCTAACAGCATATCAAATCCAGTTGTATATCACAGCTACACAGTCTGCCCCTGAAAAGGCTATGGCACTGTCCTTCATTAATTTAGGGGAAAAAAAATAAAACATCTGGGTGAAATGCAGTGCAGCAAAAAATAAATAAGCTGTTATGCAAACACTTGGAAAAAAAATAGTGAAAAGGATATTAAAGCTGTCACAACTCCAGTAGCTGCTCCCATTGCAAAAGATCCACTGAATATCCCCAGGAAGATCCCAATGGACTTGAACATTGCTGTGACATCAAACGTGTGGCTGTTGTCACCCGCTGGCTGATACGCAACTATTGAGCTGGAAGAGGAGGGAAAGCACAAGAACAAAACTGCTTAGTCTAGAGGAAGAGGCACCTCACCCTGCTACACGAACCTTGCAAAGTGCTACAACTGCTGCGAACACTAACCCCAAGGAACCAGGGAGACACAACACACTGCAGTCCCCTGGGATCATAGCGTGTAGTGGCTGCACACCCTCCCTGTCCTGGGGAGTTTGGGATCAGCCACCCCACCTAGGCCTGGATGTGCAGTTATTCCTGGACATTAGAGAGCAGGGGACCAAAGCCTGTGTCTCATGTGACGTGGTATTTATGATGGTATTTGGAGGGGTTTGTCACCAGCTCTCTGTAATGCCAGGTGCTGTGGGACCACAAAGCATTCAAGCGGGAAACTTCCATTTCTCCATCGAGGCAGCTGACGTGAATGTTCCCCAGAGAGCTGTAACTGCTCCTGTTCTGCCACATTTAACATGCACTACAGTTAGTTTGCACTGCTCTGAGCTCCAAAGTGCAATACCACAGTGTAGCCAAGGCAGACAGTGCCATGCACAGCAGCAACACCGTTCTCTGCATCCATCAGACCTCAACAGACCTTTGTGATGAGATGGCAAACAGGTCTGCAGTGCTGACACCATCTCTCAATCTACTCCCTCCTAACTCCTGATGAGCTGAGCCTTGCATTAGCCATTCCATTGTTCTACCTGGTAAGGCTGAGATACAGGGGGGCCCTTATTCAGCTCCTAAATCCCATTTATCAACTCCTTACATCACTTTCCTTGATGTAAACTTATTGAAAACATTAACTTCCTAGTTAGCAATCCCTTGGCTCACTCTGTTAAAACCCCTGGATGTGAACTTTAAACACTTGCTGTTTAATCTGCTGAGAACAGACACTTACTGCCTTGCACACACATCTTGCAGCTTTCTCCCCTAACTATACACCAACATTTTCTGCAACACAAATTACAAACCTCCCCTTTCCAACACATCGCAAGTAATTTCCCTAGCTAAACTTCCCTGCTTTTAATACAGCTCATTTTATAGCTCTTTATTTCCCCTGTTGCTGCCCATGGGGCTTCCCGTGGTGTTTAATCCCTGTGAATCCTCCCTTTGGAAGAAGCAGGTAGAGATCCTGCAGCTGCATTTACCCCTCTGCTCCCAAACTGCAGCTCTGGCACTTCACTGCCTACCAGCTTTTGGTTCTGGGTCCAATTCCTCTTCATCCTGCAACAAGTTCCAGCTGCCAAGCCATGCCAGGCCAAGACAGGAACAGAAAGGCACAGATTCTGCTCCTTAGGCATGAGAACAGACATTTGCCCAGGGCTGAAAGCAGGCAAGAGGGGAGCCTTGGGGCACCCAGACTGGGCAAAAGCTACTGAAGAGCCCAGCTCCTCATCCTCCCCTGCCCGCAGTGCTGAGGCAAAATAAAATAACTGCTGAGTGAACTTGGAGCTGCTTCCTTGGTCCAAATTATCCTGTTTTGGGGAGGGGGTGGACTGAGCTCAGCTTGTAGAGACAGGAAAGCAGGAAATCAGAGCAACAGCTACAGAGCTGGCACTGAAGCAGAGCAAGAGGCAAATCACTGCAGGCTGTGCCATCACCCACATGTGCCGAGATCCACCACAAATTCCATTACTCTGAAGCTGAATCCACCCACTCCCACCCAGAACCTACCAGCACAGGCTGGAAGACCCCAACCCCTCCTCACTCATGATCACTTCTGAAACATAATCTGGCTGTGCAGTGTTTCCTTTCACACCAGCAGTGACACATCCAGCAAAAAAGCCAGAGTGAGCAATAGAAAGAATTCCAGAAACCTCAACAGAAACACTCAATTCAGTAAATACAACACACAGCTCACAGTGTGTTACTTGCTGCCTCCAGTGAAACCCACACAACCAGCACGCTGGAGTGACAAGTACTCCAGAAATATTTTCTCCATTAGTCTTAGCTATATGTTAAGTTGTCACCATTGCAGGTATTATATATTACTGAACAAATTCCCATGGTGACAACACAGTGAAAACACAGATAAAATATGTCCTGCATGCAAAAGACATAAAATATTAAAGAATATAAAACATTCTTTAGAAAGGCAGCAAGTTTCCCATGTGTTCAGTCAAGGGCATTAACTCCAGCTGTAAGAACATTAACTCCTGGAAGTGGGGAGAGAAAGGAAACAGCTGCTTCACCAGCTATTTCCACCTAAACAAAAGCAGGGATTTGTGGGTGGGAAGCAATGTAGGTAGGAGCAAAGGCATCAGCAAGGGGTTTCAGTGGGATCTTGTGGCTGAAAAGCAGACGAGGTGCTTTTCCTGTTTCAGAGGGACATAAAAACTTCCCTGTGGATGGGTCAACTGACCACAGAAGCAAAACAAAACCATCCATTATGCAGGGGGAAGCTGGAAGGGTAATCCGTAATCCCAAGCAGTGATAAGCAATGAGGACATGCATCAGAATGTCACTACAGCTTTTTGGGACACTTAAGATACTCTTGCAAACACCCATGTTCCTATTTTACAGGGGCAAGGCCGAGTGGCTCCCCCTGACTCCTGACATGTAACACACTTAACAATTCTAAATAAAAACAGAAGACACTTACGAAGACAGCACTATGGCAACAGCATCATTGAGGACGCTTTCGCCAAAGAGAAGGGCATACAGCTCAACATCGACCTGGAGTTCATGGAATATGGCAAGGACAGTCACTGACAAATAGAAAAATAGAGACATTCAAAAAGATGCTGTTATTTTGATGTAATCAAAGATCAAACGTCCATTTTAGAAAGCTGCCTTCCTGCACATCTGTGTCACTGCTCTGATGGTGCCAGCTGCCCCCCATGCTCTCTTTGATAGTCTTCCTTCTGCTCTTTCAGATTTGGATTTGATTCATCATTTCCCTCCTCCTTTTACTAAAACACATCTTGGCCTATTGAATCTTTTGCAGGCAGACATAAACAAACTACTCTGAGCTCATGGGCTGGGCCACAGTACCAGGCTGGCATGAGCCACCCAGCTGTAGGGACACTGCTAGCTTGGAGCACCAGGGAGAGCCCTCCTCCACCTGTAGAAAGCCAGAAGGATCAAGCTTGTCCAGGATGATAACTGCCTTTTCTTTCCATTCCTGATACTCTGAGAGAAATCCTTGGATTCAACACATTCTAAGTGCCAGCACAGACACACAACATTTCAGACCTGACTGGAAATAGCCAGGCATCGGCTCAAACCCCATGTGGGGGTTTCTGTGATTTACGGCCACATGGCAGAGATCAGTGTTCCCTCAAGCTCTTCCATGATCCAGCAGCTCCAAGAGGATAATGGAAAGCAGCAGGTTTTGCATATCAGCCTCGCAGAAACATCACATCCAAAGCAAGCAAGGTGTAACACATGGTGCGTCGGGCACAGTTCAGGCTGAGGGCTGAGCCAATTCCAACCAACTTCTGTGAGTCTTTTCAAACAGCACTCAGGGCACACTGAGGGGGGTTTAACCCATTTATGCACAGGGAAATGCTCCATTTCTACCTGTGAAATCTTGTTCCTATTTCAAGCCCAAAGAAGGGATGCCACACCGACAGCTCATCTGCAGCATTTCTAAGCATTAGATTTCCAGCCCTGCTCAGCAAAGGGCAGGAGCAAAGAGAGGCCTTTTTGTGGCCCTGTGTTTTTACATGAAATGAGATCATGCAAGTAAACAGCTACCACATACAAGCTATCATGAACTAACTTTAATTTAGTTGGACAAGGCATGTTTTTCATAGTTTTAATTTATAAAGTGCATCAGTAAACCAAGGTGTCACTACTGTCCTCAGTACTGCTCATTAAGGTGTCTCATTAATCTAATTTCAATTAGATTAGCCCCTGCCAAAATCCAACCAAACTGGAAGCAGGAGAAAATAGCTAAACTAACTAAAACTATCAACTGAACCCTCCCCACATTACACATCTTGTTCTACAACAGCTGCTAGCACAGGGTAGCAGAGACAATGCCAAACCCCAGCAAAGTCAAGAGAGAGGCTGCCTAGGACTTCACTGCAAACAAGGATTCAGGAAAGCAGAGGTTTGGAAGCTGTATTGCACATAACTGAAGAAAATTAAAAGGCACAGAGACAAATCTGACCTCTAAGAATGTCACAAATAAATTAAGCTCCAAAATTCAGAAGGAGGGAACCCGCAGGGGTTTCACTTTCTGCCCCTCTGCCCCACAACTCAAACCAGGCCAAAATGTAGGGAAAGCATGTAACATACCTGGGTCAGTGGCTGACACGATGGCCCCGAACAGGAGGCAGTCAGTGAAGTAGAAATCTCCCCCAAGCTGCCCAGTGACTTTCATCAGCGCCACGCAGCCATACACGACAGAGCTGGGGATCAGAAGAGGCAGTTACACATCTCTGCAATGCATTAAAACAACTTTCATATGGGCTTGGTTTCCCTGAATTTACCAGATTAAAGCTATCCAAATGCCAGAACACCAATGAACTGCATGGGATGCATTGAGACTGGTGAAACCCCAGGGCCATGATCTTGGAGGTGAGTGCTAGACCACACACACCAAAGTACCCTCTGAACTGGAGCACAAACATGGTGCCAGCAGGGAACTGGGACCAGAACTCCTCCAGGCTAAAGAAAAGCAGCAGCCAGGCTTATGGGGTTGCACAATCACTTTGCAGTGCTGCACATTAACACAGTTCAGTGAAGTCACCTTGGACTGACTCTGAAATGGCCAAAACTTTCAGCGAGGAGCAGATAACGCAGATGCTGAGTTTGCCTGAATCCACTGGACTCCAGTGGAAAACACCCTATGTCAGCCTGTGTGCTACTACCCAGAGTGGGAACCATCCAGCAGCCTCCGCGCTGAGGGATAAACAATTTGAAACACATCTGTGCTCACTAGACACCTGGCTTTATGATCCTGCCCTCTACTCTTGTGCCTCAAGTTTGAGGGCTTATGCTTTCAATAATTTGAAGTTGCTGATTTATCAAGACAATTTTCTCTGAAGTGTGAAACTTTCCTTGCCATGAATAACTATTCTCATGGGATGCTCAGATGCTGAGAGAGCACTTCACAATTAGACAGCAACCACCCTGTCCACACAGCAGAAGTTTGCACAGTAAATAATATTATTTACTGCTGCTGAGCAGCAGTAGCAGAGCCTGTGTGACCTTTCCAGGCTGGGATTAGCAGCTTCAGCTCAAGGCTCAGAGCACTTCTCCCAAGCACAGCTCAAACCCCTGTGGAAGAACCAGACCAGCTCCAACTACTCACCCAATCACCAGGCAGGAAATGGCAGTGCCAAGGAAAGCATATGCCAGGATAGATCCCAAGTTTCTGAAGAAGTGCCTCTAGCAGGAGAAAAAAAACCAAAAACTGAATTATATTTTGCTAACAATTTATTTCAAGCCTGCACAGGCACCCATAGTATCCACAGCAACTTGGACCCAGCTCAGACACCACGAGCTGGACAGGCACAGGGTGCCCAGCACAGCCCAGTGCCAGACCAGCAGTTAATGCAGCATTAATAAACATGAATGTACCATTTTCTCATATCTGGGCATTTAATAAGGTGCTATTCCAAGTCCTGGGAACTGATTTCCTAACCCAGCAGCATTCCTCCTTCCTTCTCCCGCAAGCTAAACTGCATCATTCTCCTCTCCTTCCAAGTCAGCATTTCAGAGAGCTGCCGCTTTCTAAAACCTTCCCACACTCCCATGTGCCTGGAAAGCTGGGATGGCTGAAATGGCCTGGCTGACCCCAAAAACCCCTGCTGGAAACAGATGAAGTAGCTGACCCTTCCCAGGACAGAGGGGCAGACGAGAATGACGGGGGCACTCTCAGCTCTGCTTCCCACAATCCCACATTTGCAGGGTAAAACCATATCCACCCCCACAGCCTCGGCCTGCTGAGCAAGCATTAAAGCACTCAAAAGTATTAAAAATTCTCTGGAGGCAGAGGAACTAAAAACATCGGCACTGTAAAGGCACATACCCTTTTCAAGCTGTAGCCTGCATAAAATATAATGGGAGGAAGCAAAATGTTGAAGAATACTTCAGGATCAAAAGTCACCTGTTAAGAAAGAAAAAAAACCAACCAGACCCCAACAGTATAATGATTTGTTAAAATTTTTCAAGACAAAACACAAATAAGAAAGTAATATATGGAGGAAGCCCTGTACCCCCACCATGTGAATCCTGTTGGGTCAACGCTGAGGATGTGTCTGGGATCCTCTGGAGACAAATCCCAGAGTCTAAACAGCTTAAATTAAGATGAGCTAAAAATAGTTTCATTACATTGTGTTCAACATATAAATTACTGCTCATCACAATCACAAGTTAAAAAACCAAAATAAAAACACTTAATCTAGCAGATCCAGGACCCATTCCCATGGAGGGAGTGGGAAGCACCGCTCACCTCTCCAGTCACTGCCTCCCTTACCTTTCTCAGCATCTCATTATCCTGGACATTGTTGAGCTCCTGGGCACTGATTTCCCCCTTCAGGGTGTACTCGTAGAACTTCCCACTGACGTTCACCAGTAGCGTGGCCGGGCTGGTCTGCACTTGGCAGCTCAGGGTGACGTTGTTGACATCGCTGGGGACATGGATGCCATAGCGCAGGACCACGCCGACCAGGACACCTGGGGAGTGACACAGGTCTGTGAGACAAACCACAGCAAACCCCCAGAATGATCCCTCTGAGCATGGATGCAGCACCAGGATCCTGACCCCCTGCTCAGCTGCTGAGCACAACCACAACCCAATAACTGCCCGTGTGAATTGAACCATCCTCCTCCCCCGTGAGCCAGGCAAATGCTCCGTGCCCATGGGGAGTTTCTAACATAGCCATGGACAAGTCCTGAAGGATTTGAACCATGCAGCAATCAGTCAGACCCTCACTCCAGGGCAGCAAACAGCCAACATCGAGGGCACATTGGGTTTCTCAAGGTGAGCACCTTGCACTGCTGGGCCAGGTGCTGCTCACGTGTGCCCAAACTGTGCCCTTTGCACCTTGAAACCTGACATTGATACATTAAACTCTTCATTTTGGCAGGGATTAAAGATGATACCCAGCAACCACTCTGAACACTGAGGCTGGCAAGCATCTTTCCTAAGGTGCTGCAGCACCATACAGCCTCCTCCCAGCCCTGCCTGTTTTTATAAAACCACATTTTGAAATATAAACATATAAAACTGTTTCCCAATTCAGGCCGACCACCCAGATCTACTCCTTGCCCCTGCAAACTTCAGCTCTGCACCACAAGCAGCAGCCTCAGGGCAGTCCTGTGAGGCAACTCTGCTTCCAGCTCAGCTGCTAAGTAGGGGCATTTTGGGGTTAATTTGCAAGTCAGCAATTTATAAGGCATTTTTCTTTTGTTGTCTGAGGTCTCGAATCCAGATTCAAGTGTGTTGAGTGCTCTCCTGGCAGAGTGTTTTGACATCTTCAGGCTGGGGAAGAGGGGTGTCCCACAAGACACCTTTCCATGTAGCCTTCAGCACAAAAGGGTTTGGAAACTCCTTGATTACGGCGGCCCCGAGCCACCACAGAAATCCTGGATCTTAACCCCATCTCTGAACCACACATTTATGAAAAGCTTTCAGACACGTGGGAACTAAACACAGAGTGCAACGCTCTGAAGGCTTCTCCATTTGCCTCCCAGGACGCTCCTGTTCCTTACTGCTGCCTTAATTAAGGCCTTGCTCTGTGCTTTCCTTCAGGCAGGGCACAACCCCGACTGATGGGAGCACCCAGCTCTTCCTGTGCCACCACCTCTCAGGGAGCAGAGCCTGGGCAGGACACTGTGGGGCCACAGCTCATTCAGCATCTCCTACAGCCAGTTCCTGATCTGCCACCCACTTTTTGACTTCTCCTCCCTTGGCCGCAATTTTTCCAGGACAAGATTTGTTATTTTTCCCAATGGCAAAAAGAAAAGCCCTCACACACAGCAGGGCCACCAGAGCACCCAGGACACGAGCACAGGCAGAGGAGGTGGCTGCACACGAAGTCATCACTGCTGACCTAGAAAAGCTCAGCTCAGGGACTGGACAGACCCAAAACCCTGGTCTAATACAGTACTTTGCAGCACAGGTGAGCTAAGAGGCTACAGATGCTTTTAAGCCATGCACCACCAACCAGGTGCTCACCACTCTGGGCTCTATCCTGCCCTGAATCACCCAACAGTCACAGAACAGTTCCCTCTGGGCACAGCCAGGCACCGTCAGCTCCAGCAGGGAGAGTTCAGGGCACGTCACACTGTGCAGAGCAGCTGAGAGCTGCTTTTATACCACCAGCACTTAGAGGGGACACCATAAGTAATTCTTTAACTTACTTATTCTGCCAGCCTCTGCTCCTGTGATCTTCCAGCACTCCAGAAATAAAAGTGTAGAATGAAAGCAAGTGTGCCAAGTACATCATGATGCCACAGCAAGTATTTACAGGAGCATGTGGGAGTGGTTGCATGGCACCACAGCAGTGGGACAAAACACCCCATTTTCCTTTCACCTAGATGACAATCCTAGAGGTACCACAGGAAACAACCAAAACCCTTTACTGAGATAAAAGTAGTTTCAAAGGGTTATTTACATCTGCTTATGGCTATTAAGGTACACCACACTTTGCAGCCCTCGAGAACTACCTGGGGTGACTTCTAAAAAGTTTAATCTTAAAAAAAACTATTTCAGAGGTTCATGCAGGAATCAGAAACCAGCAGCTGCCTGCCCTTTCTCAGATGGAAGGAAACCCACCCAGCAACCACTTTAACACCCAGGCTAAGCACTGTGAGATGAGAGGCCCCACAGGAGGAAGAAGGGACAGACAGGAGTCACTGCTGTGAATTCAGAAGGGATCCTGACTCACCCACCTCTCCACTCTTAATCCCTGTCCCAAAGCAGTGCTACATCTGATAGCACCCCTGCTCCTCTGCCATCTTCTTATCCAGGCAGCTGTTCCTGGCCCCACGTGCCAGCAAAGCTCCAGACAGGGCCAAATTCCCACTCTGGCCAAGAATGGGGTAAGGGAAAAGGGACAGATAAACCTACAATATCTGCCAAGGACCCCTGTTTGGGAGTCCCAAAATCAGACTTTTTGTCTTGCTCAGTAGTAGGCTGCCTGGGAGGCTGCCAGGTGGGGAAAGACACCCATGTGCAAATACACAAATGCATAAATTGCTCCTGGGCGCTGAGTGTGACCCTGCCAGCGGCCCCGACACAGAGACACTGCCAGAGTTATCTGCAGGGAAAGCATGCTGCTGCTCTGCTGGAAACCAATTATTCCATCAACATTAAATGGCCCCACCAGCAGCCCCTCCTGCCCCATGGTGGATCTGATCAACCCTCCCTATCCAATGATGCTCCCGGGAGGCACTTGGGACAAACCCAATATGGTTTTCCAGACACCAAGCCCAGTCCTGAGCTCAGGCTCCCTGGACCAAGCCCAGGGGACACTGTAGGTGCTCCTGGTTCTGACAGGCTCTTAGGAAATGGTTCAGACTCTCCTGGCACTCACAGAGCCCCAGCAGCAACCTGTGAGCCAGTATCGACATGCTTTTGCTGCCAGAAGTTTTACAAAACTGAGCCCTGGGAGGGAGCTGAGCTGAGCTGAGCAGAGGGAACCCAACACCGAGGAAGCTGCCAGGTGAAAGCTGCAAGGAGTTGAGAAGCTGAAGGCAAAGCCAGCAAATTAATTGAGTTCTTTTATGCAAAGCGCAAGAGATTATTTTCATTACATTTCTCCTGACTTCATTAAAAAGAACAAAAGCCCATGGGCTTTTTTTAAGGTGCTGTTGAACATTTCCAAGGTAATGTTTTAAATGAAGACTAATATATTACCAAACCCAGCACTTAACAACAATGGAAGCATACAAGATCCCCAGGCGAGCATTAATCTGGACACCAAAAGGAAAGAAAAATGTAACAACTGAAGACATCCTGACAACAAACAGTTTGGACACACACAATCCAGGGGCCAAGTGGGAACAAGTACAAGAAAACTAAACTTCTAGAGAAGCTCCTGCACATCCACCATAAGACTCTGAGAAGAACTGAAACAAAATTGTTCAATTAATCATCCTAAATGCTGAGCACCTCAAATGTGGGAACCTCATTTTAAACAGTGAAATGAAGCTTAAGGGCTACTAAGCACCTATTGTCTATCACTGTGAAATTACTCCAGCTGCTGTCCAGCTCTTGAACATCAGCTCTGAGCTGACAGTGTGATTTGCACGATAGAAATCCACCTGGAGCAAGAGCTTATAACTTCCAGTAAAAACAAAGACAACAAGGAAACTGATGCATTTTGCCAAAAGAGATATATGTGAAAGTTTTGACTTAGTTGTTGTTGGGTTTTTTTAACAGAAAGACAAGCTTTTGCAAATTGCTTTTCTTGTTCAGATTTCAGGGTCTGTTTTGCAGCCCCTTCCACATTTTCAGTGAACTTCCTTGGGGCTAAAAGCATCACAGGGAGCCAGGGACAGCAATACCTCCTTCCTTCCCTGCAGATTTTAAGTTGTCATGGTAAAACAACAGCATCTCACTACTCCTTGGGAATTACACATCCCTTTTCCTATGGCACCTGCCACTACCTGAGAAGCAAATGCCAAAAGCCTTGATACCAGGGAAAACTTGGGATTTTCTGCATAATCAGACAGGTGACATTACTGATTTCACCAGCAATTCTCTAAGCACAGTCTGCAAAAGAGCAGACAGAAAAGGTGCATTTTATGGATCAGCAGGAGACTGAAACAACCCAGGTTGTGCTCTGAGAATAAAGTGAGCACTCAGGTAGGTCAGGGAGAGAGGATAATCAAGAGGAAGAAATGTCCAGGAGAAGAAGAACAAGGTTAAGGGCAAGTGTGAAAGCATGAAAGGAATAAAGTCACATGTTGGGAGCTCTGGGGCAGCAGGAGAGAGAAGACTTTCCATGCTGGAAGCATGTCCTCCCACAGCACAGCTCCTGTCCCACGAGGTGACCATCCCTACCCTGGGCAGGAGGCCAGAAACATCTGAATCCCCCTGAGTGGTGGCTGGAAGGAATCTGAAAATGCAGAGCAGTATTTTGTGCCCCTGAAAAAGCAGACCAGTATTTCGTGCCTGTTGGCTGACTCAAGTGTCTCCATTCCTTCATTTGGAAGGACACTTCCAATTAACTGAAATTTGGGATCACAAAAGCAAGTGGCCCAAACAGGTCAAGTCACAGCCTTCAGATCAAAGCTTTCTGCTGGGTGGGAGGTTCAGCCACATCTGACTCTGGGTGGTCACACATCACCCCCAGTCAGCAAGGGCCACACAGAGGACAGACACTAACTACAGCATGCAGCAGGAGATGTCTTCTCAATCCTAAATTCAACAAATCTTCCCTAGATGCGGATCCATGGCCATGTTAATCACTTCCCCAGCACACCTCTCAGTCCTACTTTGGTTGAATTCAAAGTCATGCCAGATAACCCAGGGAGAGCCATATATGGCTCCTCCATACCCTGGTTCAGGCCACTTCATGAGGCCATGTCACCTCAGTAAATCACAGGCCACCATTAAAACCCAAATGTCTCCAGCTCCACTCCACTGACCCACAGCCTTGCTCCACTCCCTGTGGGAATATACATGGGGCTCCTCTCTGAGAGGTCCTGTCACAGCGGAGGGGGAACTCTAAAGGTAGGGACTTGTGCACACAGGTCCCCAGGGAGCAGGATAGAAGGCTGCTGGCTCTGAAGGCCCCTGAGCATGGCAAAGGGTGGGAGAATCCCCCAAATGGCCTCTCCACTCTTCTTGGGCAGCTTCTGGAAATCTGGATGCTCTAAACACATGTTGGAAACAGCCTCTGGTCCCAGCATGTGAGATCACAATCACAGAATGGTTTGGGTCGGAAGGGGACCTTGATGATCAGCTGTAGCCCCCTGCCATGGGCAGGGACACCTTCCAGTAGACCAGGTTGCTCAGAGCCCCATCCAAGCTGGGATGCAAGGCTCCTGACCAGTGCAACAACTGGTCTGTGCTGCCCCAAATCCCCACTCTCAACCCTGGAGCAGGTAAGTGGGACCTGCCAGTGCTTGGTGATGTGGTAGCCCATGACCCTACCAGCTTCACCCTGTGAGGCTGTCTGGAAAAACCCAACCAGTTCCTCACTGCCAGAGATTTGGGATTAACTCTGCCCTCGAGAGCCCTCCATATCTAGGGTATGGAAAACAACCAACCCTTCCTCCAGCAACTCCCAGATAAGGCTCAGCACGGGACACAGCAGGACAGGGCTGTCCCAGTGACACAGCAGCGTCCAGCTGCACCCATGAGGGGATGTGTCGTGTCCGCCCGCACCCCCACACCCCTTTGCCCACCAAACAAGCCCTATCGCAGCTCCGCAGCCAGGGGCCACCAGGCACTGACCCAGAGAACGATGCGCTGCTGTTCCCCACTCGTGCTGCCATGGGAGTGGGCGGTCGGGCAAGCACCCAGCGCCGCAGCTGGCCCAGCGCAGAGCCGGGACTGGTCGGGATGGGGCTCCCGGCGCTGGGGGCAGCTCCCGCACGGGTTTGGCAGGGAAGGCGTGGCGGGGCGGGGGATGCCCGCGTAGGGCGGGCGCCGCTCACCGTAGATCATGGCCAGCCCGGTCTCGTGGAGGAAGCGAGCGCGGCGGTGCTTGAAAAGCCAGATGGTGAGGATGGTGAGGGTGAGCAGCAGGATGAAAACGAGCAGGTTGGCGCTGTCCTGACGATGACTCGCCTCCGCCGCCTTCTCGGACACGATCTCCTCCTCCAGCGCCCCGGGACGCGCCGCTGCCACCTCAGCGCCCGCCACCCCCCGCGCCCACAGCCCCGCGGCCACCGCCAGCACCGGCCCCGCCATCGCCCCGGCACCGGCCCGGCCCCGCCGACACCAGGAAGCGGCTCTGGGCGCAGGCGCCGGGGGCGGGAACAGCGCGGGGAACCCGGATAGGGACGGGCCGGCAGCGACGGAGCGGGAAAGGGGACGAAGGCGGTGCTGGGGAGCTCGTAAGGCGAGGTTTGGGAGGGAAAGAGGTGCCTGGGGCTGCCAGGGGGGCTGCCATGAGCCCTGGGGAGGCTGGGACGAGTCCTAGGGAACGGGATGCGAGGGACGACGAAGGGTGCGAGAAGAAGGAGGGTGATCAGTGAAATGAATAGAACTGAAGAGACTCCAAGTTAATCACTGTTATGCATTGTGTATGTTGTGTGTTGCGTTGTTATGCTGTTTATGGTTGTATTTGAAGTTCTAATGTCACATACCTGTTATTTCCAGTTGCTTGTGCCAGCACTGTACCCTGTATTCCAAGTTGTATAGCCCTTTTCCCCCCAAACCCCGGGTTTCCCCTTTCCCCTTTCCATCGGGTTAAGCCTTCGCCGCTCCCCGCCTGCTCGTCGGGCCACGAGACCCCGCCCAATATGGAAATCGAGTGGGCCCCCTTAACGATCAGAAGCCCATTTAGCAACAAATGGTGCCTATAACAACGAGCCCACCCAAAACCGAGACTTATGGAAGACACTGCTGTGAGAAGAAGACATCCAGCTACCTGGGGATGGACTCCAACTTGTTGAAGTGTTCTCGCTGACCTAAAGGGTGACTGAAGGGAGAGACACCCCTAGACCGAGCCAGGCACAATTGACTTCCTGGGAACCCCCGCGAGGCAAGGCAGGAGTCCCGACCCTGCAGTGAGAAGAGCTGCAGTGTCGAATAACAACCTCCTCCTCAGCGGTGCCCAAGGGAGCGGCGGCGGTGGCAAAGGCGGCGGACCCCACCCAAACCCATCTAAAAGAGCTAATAAAGGCACAAAAGGAGTTAAAACCAATCTCCTGTCCTTTATGTTTATTACAATCAGAGTTCGAAGGGGTTTGTAAGAGGGAAAAGAAATCTCCAGACAGACTTGGTGCAAGGTAGTTATGCGCGGCCACGCACGGGAGCCAGTGTTGTTTGTGCTCAGGGTGCTTTGGAGGGATGTCCTGCAGGACACACCCCGGCTCATGGGGAGATGGGGTCCAGGGGGATCCTGGAGGCTGGTCGTGCCTTCACACCGTGTCAAGGCATGTGGATGGTGCCAAGAGCCGCCGTCAGCTCCGAAGTGGTATCAGGGTAAACTTCCCACCTTTTTTACCAAGAAATAGAGGGGGGATGCGTGGAGCCGGTGGGTCAAGGGTTGCAATAAATGCCAATGATCAGCTTAAAGGTGACTTGTAGGAAACGTCCTCAAAGAATCGCCTTTGTGCCTTGAGGGCATGGAAGACCCAGGATGCTTGGCTGTGTGGGACCCTGGTGTTTCCTTGCTTTTCCCCAAGCCTGGCTCGGCCAGGGGCGTCCCTCCTGCACGTGTTGTGTGCATCCCTTTGCCCCGTTTTTTCTTGCACCGGTTTCTCAAGCTTTGAGGTTAAACACGTGGAAAGCGGGCATTAATTCGAGCACCACTGGCCCTACGCTCTGTTTTCGGCTGGAAGGGATCCGGCCTGGCCCGGTGGAGGGAAAGGGCCTGTTCGGAGGGTCGATGAACCCCTTCTCCCTCAGCCACCACCCCTGGCTCCCGGGGTCCACTCACCCTCTCGCATTTTATCAATAGCCCCGCGTGGGAAAGCGGCGGCGTGGCCCCGCCCCCTGCCGCTGAAGCCACGCCTCCCTTTGCACACTCAGTCCCCGGGCGTGGTCTGGCCCCGCCCCCTCGGTGACGCCATCATCGCGCGCCGGGGCGCCCTGGCGGCGGCGGGCGGCTATGGCGGCGGGGTCGGTGTGGAAGGGGCTGGTGGGGCTCGGCCTGTTCGCCCTGGCACACGCGGCCTTCTCGGCGGCGCAGCGTGAGTCACCGCTGGGGAGGCGGGCCGGGGCGCCCCGGGGCACCGGCACCCCCGCACGGCCGACGGGGAGCTGCCGGGGTGGGGGCAGGGCCGGCATCATCATCGTCCTTAGCCGCGAGCCCGCCGGCGGGGGCGGCCCTGCCCTTGGGCCCTGGCTGCGGGGAGAGCGGAGGTTCCGGGATTAGCGCGGAGTTCGCCCCGTGTGGGCGCCGCAGCAGCCGGGAAGGGAGGGAAAAAAGAAGGGTGGGAAGGGGGAGCTGCTGCCCACCGGGTCGCGGCTTCAGACTGGCTTCTGCCGTCCCGCTGCCTCCCGTCCCCACGGCCCGCCTCCCTCCCCGGCTGCTTGGGGTAGGGCCAGCCGTGCTCCGGAGCAGCGGAGCCTCACAGCGGTACTAGGGGCGGCCCAGCAGCCCGGGGAGGCTGACACTTGTCTCTACAGCCGTTTCTCTGGGGGGTTGTGTTGCCGGGCTATTTATTTGCATACACGGAGTGTTTGATGCGTGCGTGTGTTTCTGTTTTATAGATCGCTCTTACATGAGGTTGACAGAAAAGGAAGATGAAACGTTGCCCATAGATGTAAGTTTTTGCAGTGTGTGAAAGGTGTAACTGTGGGGTGGTTTAGTCTCTCAATTGCTTCCTTTTAATGTGCTTGGCAAGCATAAATGGTAAAGTACTTTTTAAGCTGCACTTTCATCGGAGCTCCCACTGTTGAAAAGAACCACACTTTTCATCCCAACTTCCTGAGTGTGTTGTAGTTGTCAGTGAAACCAAACCCCAGATCCAGACCTCCCTCTCTTTTAGAGCTACCCTGGAGCATCTTGTCCAGGATTCCCTGAATGTAGCTCAGAGAGCTTTTGCATCCATCACCTCCTTTGCAGCATAAACATCCTGCACCCTCTGGCTCTGGTTGGCTGACACGTGTTTACCCAGTGTGACTGTTTGATCCCAGCACAACCTACTTCAGGAAGGGGGCTTTATTTACTTTATTTGCTTGCTTTTCAAATTTCCACTTCAGTTATCTGTTCCCTCTCTCCTTAATCAGAAGGGCAGGGAGATCAGGTGCCAAGGAGAGCCAAGCACGGTGCCTAGCCTGGGGCTCCAGGTGTGTTCCTGGCAGAAGTTTGGATCCTGGAGTGCACAGAACCCAGTGTTTGGTCTCAGGCTCTTGCTGAGGAGCCATGTGAGTCGATTCAGTTGATGCAACCCTGACCTGTGCTGGGGCAGCTGGAGCTCTGCCAGAGTTCTGCTGTGCAAATAGGAGGAAATTTTAATTCTCCTGTGCCTCAGTTTCCCCACTGTTGGATTGCCCACCTCTGTTTGCTGTCACTGGATGGAAAGCACAAGAGATACTGTGTGAAAGCTGAGATTTTTTGCTAAATGTGCAGAACACTCAGTAATGTGTGTGTTGCACTGTGCTCCCTCTGTTGCAGATAGTCCTGCAGACGCTGCTGGCCTTCGCAGTCACCTGCTATGGGATAGCACATATTGCAGGAGAGTTTAAAGACATGGATGCCACTTCAGAACTCAAAAATAAGTATGTTTTATTTCTTCTTTTTGTACGCAGCAGTATCTGCTTCTCTGTACAAACTGAAATCACTTACCTTTAGCTCAGTCCTTCAATGTATGCTGTAGGCAGTGACCCGAGGGAACAGCCGCACTTGCGAAAGCCAGCAATGTCTTGAGTTTTAGGGAGAGTTAGATAACAGGCAGAAGTCAAATAAACTTCTTGCTTTTCCTCATCTGAAATCCTGCTGTGCAGACTTGGTAGAGGAATGAAATATGCAGGTGGGAAGTAGAGCTCAGGAGTCACCACCTGCTGTCGTGACATGGTTTCAGACTGTAGGGTCTGGCTCACACCCTGCTTGTGTTTGCTTCCTCATGAGAGTGAGTCACTTGAGTCTCACACAGTATATTCAAGGCAGGACAGCTGAAAGACATTAAGAAAATAAGGGATTTTGGATCAAGATTTTGAAGAGGATAGTTGGTTAGAGCATGCCAAGGTCATAGGTTCAACTGCTTTATGAGCAGTTCACTTCAGAGTTGGACTCAATGATCCTTGTGGGTCCCTTCCAACTCAGAATAGTCTGTGATTCTGACAGGAAATTGGATGGGCAGATGTTGCCTCTGGCCATTTCCAAAACCACAGGGGAGTATGGGAAGTGAAAAAGTTGACATAATTGTATTTCAGAGTGTTCACCTAAAGCCTTTATCATGAGGCTCCCAGGGGGAGGGAAAGCTGAGCATCATGAGGGTGTTAACACAAGTGACAGCTGAACAAAGGCTGGCATGTGGTGTGTCTGCAGGCAGCATCCACAGGCTGCCCCTGACCTCCAGAAAGGAAGGGGAAGTTTTTGAGGTGGACATCTTGTGGTCTTCTTCACAACTGGCTGTGTATTTCTTTAGTGTTTTAGTTTAGGAAACTTAAAAGCAAGCAAGAGTTTTGGATTTAAAACTTGTATTTTTGTGTCTAAAGTCAATACACCCCAGACTGACTGTTCAAAACACCCTGCTCTGAGAGAGTATTAACCTTGGCTTTTTGCATTTATTTTGAAGGACATTTGACACATTAAGGAACCATCCGTCTTTTTATGTATTTAATCATCGTGGTAGAGTATTGTTCCAGTCCCCAGACACAGTGAATTCTTCAAACCAAGATGCTTTGTCATCCAGCTCAGCACTGAAATTTCGAAAACTTGAACCTCTGCACCGCTAAGACTTTTACAGATGATACCAATAACCCAGGACACTGAGATGTAATATTCAAGTCGGGGATGTAAACACTTTTTTAATTTCTGGAGCAGTATTTATATTGATCTTCCAGACTTTATAATATATATATAAATATATATATATGTAAACTAATGATCTTCTTTGTACACTGTTAATGAGAATGACCGAATTGTGGATTGGCAATGCAGTGTGAATTCTATAGTTATGCTGTGAAACACATCTTCAAAGTTTCAGATATTAAAATGAGTTGCAGCTAACTTAACTTCAGTTAAAACAAAAAGCAAGCTAGTTTTTCCTGCAATTAATGTTCTTTGACAGGAGGGAATGTTTGTGTGTATTTATTTTCTCAGTTTGCTTGCACTACAGTCTATGGACCCCCTCAGAAATGCTGTGTGCACTGCATCACGGAACAGCAGGAAAAGGGGCAGCATCTGATCCTAGAATGCCTGTGGGACACCAGCACAGTGTGGCAGGGGAAGTCAAAGAGATTGCTTTCATTTTTATTTTTTTACAATGCTGGAAAACAGTTGTGTGAAGGGTTATTCTTTTGTTCCTGGTTTTTCACTACCACATTATTTGCTTGTTGCCCTCCTTTGTTTCATGTAAGTTGCCCCAGGTGGGCTGGGCTGTGGCTGTGCATTGGTGCTTGTGTGGGGGAGGCAGCTTACATAGATAATCTGCCACACTCTGTGTTCTCCAGCTGTGAAACAGAGAATGTTGAACGTTGTGTACGTGCTGAACATGGTGTTGGCACCAGGTACAACCTCCAGGTCATCTTCATATTCAAGTATCAGTAAGAACTGTCCCTTCTGTGAGTGATCCAGGGGTAGGGTCCAGCAGCTTGCTCTGTTTGCTGGCACTAATCCAGGACAGCTACCCCTTTTCTGCCAACAGAGCCTTCCACCTTGATTTTTTCAGCTGAGCCCTTAGTTGATTTAAGATTACTGTCTTGATTTCATGTATTAGAGCTGATCATACTGTCTTTAACTCTTACTTATGTCTAAATTCTTATCTCCCCTCAGGGGCTCAATCAATGCTAAAATCTCTCTTGGTCTGGCTTTTCACCTCCCTGACGCAGCAGAGGGAGGGTAGGTTGAGATACTGGTGGGGCCAGCGAGAATGTGGCCTGGTTGGAGGATGTTTCACTGGCACAGTGGAAACTCAGCCTTTTGTCCTGGCATCTGTTGAGTTGTGTTTGGTATTTTTTTTTAAACTGTTACGAACTGTCAAAAGCAAAAAGCTTGGCAAAAATCCTGTGTAAACCGAAGCCTTTTTCTAGCTCTGCCCGTCCTACGGAGTGGGTGCCTCAGTGCTCGAGCAATATCCATGGCTGCTGCTCTACAATCACTCTTAAGCATCTGGGTTTGATTAGAAAGGGTTACTCTGCCAGCTGAAAGCATCTGAGCTGCAGGATTAGTTCCTAAAGTGTCCTGGTCCCCCTCTTGCTGGTGTCACAAGTCAGCTCCTGCCAGCACCAAAGGCCTCAGAAATAGTATTGGGTCATCTCTCCATTGCGGACAGAGCTGTTCCTTGGGGAATAGGGCTGCTGTGCAGCAGCTGCTGCACAGAGGGGAGGCTGAACATGAGCTAGGTGACCTTGTGGGACAGAGGAGAGACAGAATTAGCAGAGGGAGGGAGAAGCACAACAGGAGCTCAGTAACCACTGTAGTAGATGGGTTCTGCAGCTGTGGTTGCACTGAGCCCTTTGCAGAGGGTCATAGAGCAGAGCTACTCACACAAAACATCTGAGAAGCCCTGTTTGTGCTGCTGGAAGGGTACAGGGGCCTGCCTGAGGTGGGAGGTGCTGCTGGGACAGGGAGGTGAACATCACCTGCTGCTTGGAGCAGGTCCTGCTGGGAGCACCCTTGGCTGCATCAGGGCCCTTCTTGTGAGGAGTAGCCTCACTCAGCAGCAGCAACGGTTCTATCACAAAGCTGTACAAATTATTTTTTCTTATTGATCTCACAATGTCAAATAAAAATTGATATCCCTAAAGTGTTTGTTTATTTATTTCTGACCATCCTGGAGCCTGCTGCAGTAAATCCCTGGTGAGTGACTATTTAAAAGTGACTGCCCAGCACTGACATGAAGTGATTGCCTTAATTATGGCAGCTGTGTGTGAAAGTGCTGTCTGGCCTGGTGTTTGTTACTGGGAGATAAATATCAGAAGGTGGGATCAAAATAGCTGCAAATAGCTGAGTAAAACACTTAGGAGGGAAATATTGCCAGCCTGGGGATCTGCTTGCCTTTGAGGCTCCTTGTCATCCTCTCTGGCAGAGCTGACATATTTTTTGTCTTCAATTTAACCACAGTAAAGGCTTTTCTACCATGTGCTAATCCCCTGCCAGCCCACGGGACAGGCTCCTGCAAGGTCTGGTGTTGCAACAGTCACTGGGGGAAACACTCAGGGTGCTCCTGGGGCTGGCGATAGTTAAAATCCTGGACTTGAGCAAGATCACTTTTCACTCCTTGCTCTGCTTTTCCACTGGGGGAGGTTGAAAAGTTAGCAAAGCACTGGAGGAGTTTGCTCAACTACAGCATCCATCAGAATTGCACCAGAGAGAGCAGCAAACTCACCCCTCATCTGCTTTCTGTGCTGCTGCAGTTCTGCATCCAGCACAGAATACAAGGGGAAAACACTAATAAAACCGATGGTTTGGGAAGGGGCACCTTAACTAGCTCCCAAAGCCACCTCGTGCTTACCTTGCAGCACATGGGGTTCTTCACAGATGAGCTTCTCTTCTTGAAAAGCAAAGCAAGAGTTGAGCCAAGACTTTCTTGAATTAGACTGGAGAGTTTCCAGCCTCGCCCAATGCACATTTACAGTCATCACATCTTGAATTGCTTTGGCTACAAGCCGTGATATTTCTACTACATTAAATAGTTAAATAAAAAATATGTGCTGGTAATTTCCATTCATTGCTGAAGTAGCAGGTTTAATCTGCATTAATTTTGCTGGGTTTTTGAACTATTCCAGTAGGAGCTCAGTGGGGAATTGCTAAGGAGGGCAGGAGTCATTTACACCCTTGCAGGTGAGGGGATGGGGACCACGGTTTGTGTTGGAGATTGGTCACTCATGCAGCCCTTCCGTGTGAGGCTGGAATGGCAGTGCAGCTGGCAGAAGCACTTATTCTAGAGGTTAGCAAGAGCTGAACTGCAGCACCATGTGTGGAAGTCCCTCCTGGTCACACATCTGATGTGTACCCTCTGCGTGTTCCAGACAGAGCCATCACTGCAGTCTGGTGCCAGGACCCACGTGCTCCATGCCCCACTGCTCCCCAAAGCTGGAGCACAGCTTTGTCAGGAAAGCTGGCAGCTAATGGCCCTTTCCAGGTGCTCTAGAGCACCCACACAGTCCCCCTCCTCGCTGAAGAAAGCAGGGAATGACAATTACTTTCTAACCCTAAAATGATTTTTGGCTTCCTTATCACTTGCTTCCCATGGTTCAGGTTCTCTCACACTTCACCACACTGCAGCAGATCTGCCCTACTCCATCTCTGACACCTTCAGCAAGGACATTACTGTGGGGACATCCTCCAGCTGGATACAGCCCCCCCACCAACAGTGGCACCATTTCTGCTCCCTTTTGCCACCTACACCAAACAGCAGCAATTTTCCACTAGACAATTCGGGAAGGCTGAGGCTCACCCCACAGCATCCAGGGCCACAGCGCTGCCCCAGGCTCCCTGTGGGAAACCCCCCAGCCGGGCAGGGAAGCTGCAGCTCTGCAGTTCCCTCCTGTCTCGGCCATGCTGTGCCAGACTGGCAGGTTGCCTGCGGAGGGGAAGGGCAAAGCAAGGCTATTTTGAATGTTAAACAAGCAGAAAAGACTTTGGTACCAGCTTTCCACAGCCAGCACTAACAGTGAACACTCCTTGGATTTGGCCTTGAGGTTCACCTTGAAGCCATAATCACCAGGGGCAGAACCCCAGCGGAAATAAATCTGATACTCCAGCAGGTAAAAGCCTTTTAATCAACCCCAGGTTGGTCTCAGTGACACAATGCCATTTCAAAACACTTCGGACTGCGACGAAAGCTACATCCTTAAAATGGCAGCTAATTAATTTTCCTGTCCTGCTAACTTAATCCTTTTTCCAGCCAAGAAAGGCAAATGGGAGTTCACAGAGCAGCGAGGCAGCCGGGAGCCTGGCAGCATGAGCAGGAACACAAGCCTCAGGGCTCCTTGGCAGGGCCCCAGGCTGTGTGGTGTCACAGCTTCCCAGGCCATTTTAATAGAAAGGGAGATGGAAAAAAAAATTTAAGGTGACATTTGGATTATCAATGGCTCACCCTATGCCAGTAGTCCCGGGGAACCCACAGTCCCCCACACAGAGAGATGTGGCTCTGTTCCCAGTTCATATCCCAGTGCTGCCAGGCAGAGCACCCAGCACTTGCAGTGCCCTCCCTGCCCAGACTGGTGCTGGCTGAACCAGTTTCCCTGGGATCTGCCGGAGGCAGGCTGTGCTGCAGGGGCACTTCACTTTGGATTTCAGGAAAAACAAATAGAAGGAAAGAAAATATTCCCCTCCTCCCCCAAGGTATTTCTGCTGTGTATTTTAGAGCAGTTCAGGGCCAGCCACAAAAGGCCAGTGCTGATGTCCCCAGAGCTCCAGGCTGCTCCAGAATCCCTTGTCCCTGCCCCAGGAGGTCTCTGCTCCAGTGCAGGATGCAGGAGGAGTGTCCTGTGTGCATGGCAAAGGCTGAAGCAGTGATTTATTCCCCATCCCGGATGCAGAAGTGCACAAAACAGGACACAGCCCAAAGCAGTTTTGGAGCAGCCAGTTTGGCAGTCAGTCCAAAGAGGGCCTCCTCTTCCTCACATCCACACCAGGCTGTCACTCCCTGGGCCATTATTGAAGCCTCCAAGGCACCCACAGGCCTGCGTGAGCCCCCAGCGAGGGCAACCCCAGTGAGGCACCACCTCCCCAGCACAATGCAAAGCACATGGAGGGGAGAGAAGGGGCCAAATAATGCTCCCTCCTTGCCCAAGGCCACCATGCTGCTCTACAGCTTCCTGTCACATGAAGATATCTGCTGAGGGACCTTGGGGATGGTGGCAACATTTTAAAGTCACCACCACCACTCTGAAGCTGGAGCCGGCTGCTCCTTCCATACCTGTTTAAATACAGCAGCTTCAGATCACAAAGGAAAAGCCCCAGCAGAGCGAGGCCCATGTTCATCTCCCATGGGAGGGACCCACATATCCTACAGGATGCACCAGGGCTGGTTAAAAACCCAGGTCTGCTGGTGGTCAAGCACAGCCACAGACAAGCTGCTGACTTGGGTTGTCTTGGGCTGGCAGGAAAGACAACCTTGGAAACAGCCTGAGCTGTCTCCCAGCATGGGAGCAGTGGGCAGGGGAGCCCTGCAAGACACTTTCTTCTCTCCCTTTGCTTCTTGTGCTCAGGCAGCAACTACAGAGCTTGAAAGGGGCAGACCTGAGGCTCAACCCCACCACATTCCAGGAGCAGAGCAACGGGATGCTCCACAGAGATGGAGTGCAAGTTAAAACAGGAGCAGTGAAATAAGGAGTGAGTCACGACAGATGAGCTCCAGACAGAGCAGAGCACTCCATTAGCACAAAACCCCCTCAACAGGGCCCCACGCCAGCCTCGCACTGAGCACAGCACCGACCTCCCAAATTCACCACTGGTCAATCCCTCAGAGGAACTCCCACCTCGTGCCTGAGCATGAACAGGGAAAGGTTTTCAACCTCTTTCTGGTTTCCTATCATAGCAAGAGCTGTCCCTTTCATCTCCTTACCTTCACAACCCCTTCTCCCTTCAACAGTGGGTACACTAAGCCCAGGGGTGCAAGGCAGATCCTGGAAAGGAGAGCCTGTTGTGTCTACATTTGCAGGAATTCAGCTTTGGCCACCTGGAACCCAGACAAAAAACAGCTTTCAGCTGCCCCACGAGGTCAAAGCCTTCTCAGGGTCCTGATGTGTGAAGAAAAGCCACCACCATTGCTCAACCTATTATCCAGCAACCATTTCCCATCACAGCCTGGGCCGTGACTCACCAGTAACTGCCTTTTCTGCGGGGAATTCACTGACAGTTCCCAGGAGTTGCTCTGACCCGGTTTCACCTGCTGGAAGCTGCAGGGGCTGCCGCAGCAGCAGCTCGGTGAGAGCCTTCCCAGCTCACCGAGCCCCAGCATGTCCTGCCCACATCCAGCTCCCAGCGAGCCAAACGCTGCTGCCGCACACTGGCATTCCTGTTCTCTGCCAGAACTCCTGTGGGAGGGTTTGATGGATGTGATACACTTAAAACAGCCTCTTCCAGAGCTCCTGAGTCCCCCACCATCTCCTTTTCCACTAATGATCATTTTGGATGGCAGCTTCTAAGTTCTGTGTGTGCAGAGAGAGGAGCCCTGAACCCAAGTTGCCAGCAGAATTTCAAAATGTGCTTTCACTGAGCTGGGAAAGGAAAGGTGCTGGAGCAGCTCAGGTCAGAAGCCAAACTAACGAATAGGCAGTACCACCACAAGTGCCTACAGGCTTGGGCAGCTTCTCTGCAGCCCTCCTACTTTCCTTTCCATTCCAAGCTCCCGCTTTTTCCCAGCCCCAGAAGCACACTGCCAGCCAAAAGGCACCGACTGCAGCCACCTCTGTGAGGAAGCAGTAGGAAGCCTGTCCTGTCTTCACCTCACACTGCTCCCATGCCAGACCCAGCTGGCAGGTGGGAGAGCACAGGGAAAAAGGAACCCACTGACACATACAAGAGCCCAGCAGCCAGTGTGTTGGTTTGTGGTGGGATTGCCCACGCCAGGGAAATAATTCAAGTGTGCAAGACCAAATCAGGGTACAGATTTTATAATCATCTTTGTTAGTGACACACTATATGACCTTGGGTAAGTCCCTCCATCCATCTTTAAAGACTCTCTCAGAGGAGGGCCACAAGACTTTAATTAACAGCCCTAAAAGTACTCGAGATAGTTTGTCTCTCTTCCAAAATAATCAACTGCAGATGAATTGGAACAATCTTATTTTCAAATTCTGCAAGCAACTGGGATCCAGGCTGCTCTCAGATCAGTCACTTCAACAACATAATCAAAGTTAAATGTGCCAGCTGTGCATGAAGGGTTTTAATATGCTGTGCAGACTGGAAAACAGCTCAAAGAATCAATGTTATTTTTCCATGTCTGGGATGTCACTGTTGAGCAGCTGCATTATAATCATCTGCAATCAGCAAAATGCCTTTTTTAAAAATCACTTTCTAGTCTTGGGGAACAGGGCTCATTTTTATTTCTGTCCTACTTAGGAAAGCACCCTTGATCCCTGAGACACCCACTGCCAAAGGATCAGGCAGCTACTACAGCAGTGTGCCCTGACCAGACCTGTGGCTGCCCAAACCCCAAATACTCTGACAGCCTCCTCAGCTCTGAAAGTTGTGCCCAGACAGGAACTGCTCACACTGCTACCACCACATCAAGAAACAATAAGTGCATTTCCACAAACCCAGCAAAAATCAGCTCCAGTTGCCTTTTGTCACTGATCTGAGACCTGGGATGGTTCCAGAGCAGTCCCTCCCTGTGGAAAACCTGAGCACAGCCCAGCATACTTCTCTGCAAGAGCCACCTCTGCACAAGCACATGGGTCACAGCTGCAAGATGAAGCAAGGGGGGAAGTCTCTCAACTCCATCCTTTACAAAAGGCTGAACCCTTCTTTGATATATTCTACATATTAAACAGTTACAAATACAATTTAACATTAAAATATACACCTGCTCTGGAGTAAATGACAAGAAACAAGCTGACCATACAAAAAGAGCTTTGCCCTAGTAATGCTTTATATACCAAAATGCTTTATAACCCTCTCCTCCTGTTCAACATCCTGCAGGGCTCTAAGTACTTTTTAAATAAGCACACACCATGGAGATCATTCCCAAAAAGCTCTGTCCGTCCTACCTGCTGCTCAGCAGTGGCAAGTGGAGCACTGGGATACAGCAAATTGCCAGAGGTGTCCAATATTTTAAGGGACATTATGCAAGACTGCATTAGAGGAGTGACAGTGATTGAGATGACAGCAAGCATATAGAAATACCAAGGATCCAGCTACTTTCATTGCAGCTGGAGCTGGTCCAGGACTAGGAAATAGCTGTCAAATTCCCACTGTAGATGTAAAGATAAAACTTTTCCAGGCTCTCAAAAACATCAGATCTCCAGCAAAAATCTCATCTGAGGTTTCCATTCCACCACCTTTCCCAGGCTAAACTATTCTTCTGGACTTCAATATAAATTGTTTGAGAGCTTCATCCCAAAAATCTCAAGAAATCTGAAGAAATATGCAGCTGCTTTGAGCACTTCCAAGCTCCTGCTAAAGGGCAATTTTCCTTACATGGTACCACCAGTCCCCATTCCTGGCAAAGCCATGCAGCTGAAGGCATGCACAGCTCAGTTCTTCCACCGCCTATGGAAATATCCTCCAGCATTTACCACGAGGCTGCACAAGAGTATGTACAATTTAACTCCTTCCTTGGTGCATCCATCCTCTGAACTTTGAGTAATGAGCTGCTCAAGGCACCAGACCTGTGCTCCCGGCCCTGAGAAGCATCTTGTGCACTTTTAAAATGAAGGCTCTGACGTGGAAGAATTGAACCACCTCCCACAGTACACAAGCAGCAACTCCCTTTTCCACCAACTCTTCCCACAACCCCTGTTTGCACTCCCAGCTCCACAGACAACCACAGGGCTCCCCTGCCATGCTGCTTTAGCCACTACCAAGAGACAACACCACATCACAGACTGAGAGAAGAAAAACACCAATGCCAAAGCCAAGCCAACAGTCTTTCAGTGATGAACAACAAGCCAAGTTGCAGCTCAACTGAATGGATAATTTCAAAGTTCAACATTTTTTGTTTAGTCCATCCTCCTTGAAATGATCCCAAGATTCAGATTTAGAATACAGCTTAATTCCTGCAGGCCAAAAGATTTTTGCAAAATCCCAAGGCATTCTTCTTCTCCAGTTCCTTCCTTTTCCACTTAGGATAGATTTCAACTTGTTTTTGCAGACCTGCAAGCAGCAGCTCCTTTTAATTCCAGTGACTAATATCCTTCCTTCAGATCTCTGCCAAACCTCCTGTCTGCCAGATCTGAAGTCTTTGGCCTTGTTTTCTGTTTAACTAGGTTGCACATTCTCAAGACAAGCACTCTTAAGTCCATTTGCTAAAGGTGTGATGTTGCCATGTTGCTGGTATGAAACACTGTAACTGAGCTTTACAGGTTTTAACTGTTTGTTTCTGTTAGGTAATGCATTTCTTGCATTTTTCCATCAGAAGTTTCTTAGTAGATACTAAAGAACAGACCAAAAGAAATCAAACTCAACAGCCTACACTGCTGCCATTTCAGCCAGGCAGTTTAGAGGAAGAACCAGAAGAAAATTACCAGATGAAAAAAACCCCAATAGGTTTGAGGGGTTTTTTAGTTTCCTGCAAAGGGAGACACAATTGCTTGACCACAGCACAGTCAAGCATGGCACAGTAACAGCCTCTGCAGCTGCTATTTTGGAAGATGACAATCACTCTCTGATGCTGGTAAACCTGGGCAAGAATATATGTGCCCACCATAAATACACTGTGCCCCTGAACTGGGAACAGCAACACCCAATCGACACCTGCCATAGTGACCAGCCTGGGAGCTGCATGGCTTAGGAGGAAAAACCCTTCATGTCTACAAGGGAAAAAAATAAAGGTAACACACACTGAGAAGGCCTAGTTAAGAGAGGCTCAGAAAGCAGATGCAGCAGAACTCACACAGGTATCCAGACTCCAAAGCACCTCACAACCCTTCCACCCAAGGAAGGCAAGCGCTAAATTCGTTAATTCAGATTGGTAAACAGTGCTCCTTACAGGAAACACAGCCATATTTCTTCCCTACTTCCCAACATTCAACTGTGCCACATTATTTTAACCTTACATAAACAAGGGCTCAAAAATATAAGTTTGTGCAAAGCACAAATGACTTCCAGTTCCAGGATGCATCAGTGGACCCATCCTCTCTCCTGAGCCCTTGCTGAGGGACACTCCTGCTTCGAGAGGCTCACCTGTCACACAGGTCACAGCCCAGGTGACACAGTTCTTGCTGCTGGGCCATGGTCTGTACCAGGAAAGGCAAGGTCTGAGACCAGTGTGGCCCTCCTGGCTGTCCCTGAAGTGCCAGCACAGCTTGGGACTCTGTTCAAGGCATGTCCCACCCACATCCAGCACTGGGGTCTGGCTCACAAGGAATTCTCTCCATTAAGAATCTCTTTTAACTGGTTGTAGAGCATTTTCTGCTTCCTAAATGAGCCATTTCCATGTGGAATTCAGGGCTGAGTGTGCTCTTCATCAACTGGTGTTGCTCCTTTTTTTCCATCTCTGCACTGACACAATCCCTGAGGACATCTTCCTTCCTTCTTATGAAGACTCATGTCCAGTTCACTATATGGTTTCTGCTGCTTTAATACTCTAACCCAAATTCAATCTATTCAGATAAAATAATGGTGAGGTAAGGGAAAATTCTCACTGCTTGCACTTGAATATCTTGTAGCTTCTGAGGTGCAAGATTCCAAATGAGTGAATGGAAGTTACCAGCTCCCTGCAGCTGATTTGGCAGCCAACTGCATCCCACCAAAGAGCAGATTTACACACTAACAAGGTCACTAGTTAAAAATATGGCCCCTGCTCAGACACACAATGATCAAGTGTCTCTGGAATTGGTGATGAAAATTAAACAGCCATTAACTATATGGAAGAAAGCTGTCTCCTCTTATCACCTACTATTTCAAGAATAGCACATTACATGCAACTTGATGCATTTAACCAGGCCATTTTACAATGAGGTATGCACCGTATATCTGACCCTATGTAAATAAAATCCCTTATAAGAGTCCAACATTTGGCATGGGAGGTCCATCACAGTGACAAACAGCTGCCATGTGAAAGTTGAAGGAGTAAATCCCCCTTTGTATCATTTCAAGGTATTTGTGGGGTTTTAAAAAAATATTCAATTTTATTCATCTGCACAGATAAATAAAAGTTACTTCTAAGAATCAGGGAACATTTATAGTAATGCCTTCCCCTATGTCACTTCATTCATATACACCGTGACAGAGATTTGCTGTTGCTGTATTTAATTTCCCTCTTGAATTTCATTTCCTTCTTGGATTTCACTGGTGCCATTCCAATGGTCAAACTGCATCTTCCAAGGAAACCAAGGCCACTGCTTCAGAGTGGATGGAAAAGATGTCTCACAGGCTGGTTTGTACTAAAAATACCAGTAGGAACAGAGAAGTACAGGCTCACCACAAGAATCTGTTTCCCTGCCTGGCCAGTCCACTGGAATCCCTGGGATATTTCCCATATGAGGCCAAGAGCACAAGTCAGCATAGGCACAACTTTAACCTGTCTTTTAAAGAAAGCTGTTAGAGGATCAGAGGAGGTTATGAGCGAACAACTGAAAATACACACTCATCCCAGGAGCCACTTAATACTGGCACATTATTGGTACTGCTCTAGAGAGAAAAAAAATTACATGCAGGTAGCTTCAGTCTTCTTTGTATGTTCTGTCATATATGGAATTGCCTTTGGACAAAATAGTTATGAGGAACAGAGGAGAGGATACCAGCTCAGGTAACCAAGGGTTTGGTAAACTGGAACTTATGGCCCTCAAAACTGAGTAAAAATGTGCATCCCAGAGGCCAAGCTGAGTGACACCTGAGCAAGTGCTCCAGGGTACAAACACATTCTGCAGCTAACACCACAAGCTGTGTTTGAGGATGTGAAAGACCAGGTTCAGCTGGTTTTACAAAAATATCCTCAGTCTGCTGGTAACAGACAACTGGAGGAACTCAGTGCTGCCCACTACAGACTCCTCAGATTAGCACTTCTTAAAAATTAATAAAATGGTTTATTTTATATATACATGTTCCAAAAAAATTACACAGTTAAAATATCAAATTAGTGATCTGGTAACAATACTGTTCAAAATAATCTCTTTTGTATGAACATTAAAATACACGTTTTTAAAAGCGTTTCCTTTTAGTGCTTCCAAAGCACAGCGTGTGCCAAGGCCACCTGAAGAATCTCCGTCCTCCTCACAGGATGAAAGAGAACTGAAGTCGGGGACCTGGGAAGCCTCAGGTGCACTTTCATAATGTCTGCAGACAAAACAGAAGAGAGTCTGAGGTAGATTGTTTAGTGACCATCAGGTGGTAACAGTCACAGGGCTGTCTTTAGCTTTCATTAACACAATAGCAGTTTCTTTACTCTCAATCTACACTGAATCTCAAGTTTAAAGGCATGGCTAGCAGTTCTTGGGAACAAGACCCTTGTCTCTGTGGTGGCAACATGCAATTTTACCAGTGCAGGTGTTTCTGGGAGGGTTTTTTTGGGAACACACAGGCTCTCTCCACGATGCAGACAGTGTGTGCATTTGACAGTGCCCCATTTTAGTGCAACCTGCTGCCTATAGCATGTAAATGTCTAATGACAGCATTCAAATGAGTAAATTCTCATCACCTGCAGGAGGGGCAGCAATGGTTATTTTCTTCTGCCTGTTGAGCAAAGAGCACCCTCCACAGGAAAAAGCCACACCTTTCATAGCAAATCCTTAAGGTTATAGCCCAGCTTCTGCTGAATCAGGCTCTTAAAGTTAAAGCTCCACTGCTTCTTCTCAGACTGTGACAGTAAAATCACTTGACTGCCAAGATGGTGAGGGCAGCAGCTACATCCTCTTCCACTCTTCTGTGGCACAGCAAACTCATTCCTGGTCTGCATTCGTCTGGCCGGTACATTATTATCTACTGTTGACATGATTAACTCTGTTGGGTGGGCTGGTGAAATCTAGTTCCTCTAGTAGTCTCTCTAAGTGTTGTATTAAGACCCGTTTTTTAAACCTACAGAAGAGAGGGAGAGCAATATAAATTTCTTCTTCCAAAAATACAGTGGAACAACTCAAGAATATTCAGCCATGACAAATCATATTACCAGAGGCTCTCTGTTTCCAGTAGGGAAGAGCTTTCTTTATTTCTGGCATTAGAATGGCTAGAAATTTTAATACATCTGTCCCTCCCCAACCCACTCATATTTTGAGTTGGTCTTCAATAACAACCTGTTATCTCTCTAATCCATATTTAAACTTTAAGTAAGGGTCATTTACTGCATAAAAAGTAACGGTAGTTTGACCGCTAAAACAATTAAAATTTAAATATGTCAAAACAGAAAATAAAAATACTAGCACTAATAAAGTTTATTATTTACTACCATGATCTAAATTAATATTTAATTTATGACTCCGAGTAATTTCTATCTATACAAACCTTGCTGCTTCCTTGATAGCAAATTCAATGAAATACTTCTGAATTTCCATAGGTCCTTGCACCTCCTCAAGAAGAGAAAATATTTTTTCATAATCTAAAAGAGATAAAAATTCAACCATGTATTAAAAATGAAAGTTGCAGATGCAATTTCAGAAAAGCTCAAGAGCCAAAAAGGAAAAGCGAAGCCCAGTTTCATGTATCTCTGTATGATAAAACACCTAAGGCAAGAAAAACACTTGCATTAGCTTTAAGAGCAGAACACAGGTGATAGAATAATTTAAAGTAATACTGATGATCTGGGAATTCAAATGTGGCACCAAAGATTAGGGTTCTGATTAAAGAGCAGCAGCTAGGAACATTTATCCTCAGAAAATGCAGGCTGGGTAGAGAGAAGCCTCCCATTTCCATGATCACAGTTAACATGCACAGGGCCACCAAACCCTGATCTGGCCTAAAGCCATCGTTTCTGAAAGCAGAGGTTGCCATTAGATCTCTAGAAAGACAAATTATCAACTCTTAGTGAGAGCACAACATGACTGTCCCATTGGTACAAGGTAAATATGTCCACTGCAAAAGAATAAACTGGACATATTAAATTGGAAACAAATTTAAAACCAGCATTGTTTCACTACTTCCCATAATTGACCTCAGTATGAATACATTTATGGTGCTGTGACCAAGAGTCTGCTCTGAGTAATGCAGTAGGCAGAGGGAACATAAATGATCAGACCTCTGAACAGATGTACATATTCAAGCCACTACAATTTAGCTTCTTTCTTTGATGACTGCTTGAATTCTGCAGCAAGACAGGTGACTCACACTGAACATACTGTTTTACTCTACATCACCACTTACTAGGCATGAATTTGGAATAAAATTGGATGAGCCCACTTTGCAGAATGTCACCTTTAATCTTCAGTTCTTACAAGTTTGCAACTCTTAGTGTTTCATCATTAATTAGTCTCACAAAATTTAAAAAAACCCACTCTGCTAGAAACTACTATTCCCTTTCAAGCATATTCCAAAATGCACCTTTACAGAGATGTGCCTTTGCCCTGCAAAGGAGTTTTGATGGACACAGAGCAACAAGTACACTTTGTGTACACAGGAGCAGTGAAGCCTAAGGAAGAGCATTCAGTCTCATCAGATCACTGGTAACAAAACCAAAACCTCTGAAAGGTGCTGCTTTCACAGGGCACCTATTACACCAGTCAACCTGTCTTCGAGGGCAAACAGGGTGACTTGGCATTCAACCTCCCAAGCACAAGTCTAAACTTCAACTAACCTGCCCAGCATTTGCTCCTTTTTTGCCCCTCCATTGCTCATTTATGAGCAACCAGAAATTCCTCAAAATCTGAAGTTGTGTGTATACTGAAAATAGCGCTTTCCTTCCAGGAAAATTCTTCTCTCTCACATCACATATAATATATACTACTAAAATAAAGAAACCCAAATAACTTACTTCTTCCAGGCTTGCGAACCTCTTTCATCACTTTAATTTTGATATCAGCATTGCTTCCCTCCAACATGGTAGGTGTTATTTTAAAGGAATTTGGCACAGATTCAGAAGTAGACTCCATGGCCTGCTTTTGGTCATCTCCACTCACACTGTAATTCAGAGGCCCTCGAACAAGAGCGTTGGTACCAGGTTTATGATCCAACCCATCTTCACTTAAACAATTGAATTCAACAGGTAAGGAGTCTAAGTTGTTGGGTAACATCTCATTTTCCCCCACAGCAGCTGGAACCACAGGAGCCATTTGCACAGGTAAGCCATCAATTTGCTTCTCCATTGACTGACAATTTTCTGCTTTCTTCTCTCCATTGCCATCTTGGACAACACTGTTACTGGTATCTACAAGTGAAAAATACATATCTTACTGGTGCGTAACTGCAGCATCAAAAGAACCAAACAGAAGTAGTTCTGTATCCTTTTTGTCTGAAGTCCTGTGTAGCAATCTGACGGTGCTGGACAACACTAATACTTCTATTCAACTGTGGATGTGACGAAGGGAATACTTCCCCTTTGGACTATTACATCTCCTGTCACTACTGAGAAGTCACCATGTTCTGTATTCCTAGCGCAGTGTCATGACTCCTAAGTAAACTCATGTCTTCCTTCTCTTCCCCAAACCCAGCTAATGGAGTTTTCTTCTGACTCCATTTGCTGAAATAGGTGAGTATGAAAATTCCTGTTCGTGGGAAACAAAACAACCGTATTTTAACTTGCCTTCTTTGCCACAGAATACACAAAGAAAAACTAAAAGCTGATCTGAGATACTTTCTATCTCCAAACAGTTTTTTTTAATTTCAGATTTCATCAGCTGTAGCAGCAGCCTGTTTATCTAGGCCAACAAAAGAAATCCACTCCTACATAACGGTGAAGCACAGACGCACTGGCAGAACCTTTTCCCTTCCTCCCCAGACCCCCTCACCACCCGAGGTGCTGTACCACAGCTCAGTATACCTTTATTTGCTGGGACACCCTTGAGGCTCAGGTAGGAGGGGGAGCCAGGAGCAGCGGGTGGCCCCTTGCCACCCACGTGGTTGGTGACGACGGGCGGTGACTGTGGCCGCCGCAGCAGGGGGGACATGCTGCGCCGCCTCTTCAGCGACGCTGGTGTGTTGGGCTCCCCAGGACGCTTGATCTTGTTCTGGGGCCCAGCCACAAACTCGTCGGCTTCATCTATCATCATACCCTGAAAAGGAAGTAATAATTTAAGTAGCAGTACAAAACAGCAACTGTTTCACCAATCCACTGATGAGTCGTGTCCTGCTGTGTTCTGACTCAAGTGGCCTTCAGAACACTTGACAGCTCTCAGAACACAGATACACAATGTAACCAGAGAGAGCCCAGTGCCACTCCGTAAACCAGCATGATTCCGTACACAAATTCCTCTTGGACCACATGGGAGACATCCCTCCTTTCCACAGGCTGCACAGGTTAGCAATATATTGTAGTTGTGGGGGAGAAATTCTACTCACAAATTATTTCAAGTTGTGTTAAATATAAAGGCACAGCAGGCAGCAAGGCCCCTCCTACCTTCTTGTCCTGTTTAAATGGATTGCCAAATGTATGGAGTCTTTTTGGTTGATCTGGGTCAATTTCCCGAAGAGGTGAAGGCATCATTTTCAGGTATTCCTGGTAATTTCCCATCTGAGCAACAGGAACACTATGAAGGCAGTCTGCAACAGAAAAGAGATCTTAATTTAGTCTTAAAATTAAGGCAATACAAACTTCACACCTCAATTTCAAGTGTTAGCATTTAAGAACTAGAACTGATTATTTCTTTTGACTACAGAGGATGAGCTGAAGACTACAATTGTGGAAATAAGCCCGGCAAGAGCTGAGCTTAATTGGCAGAAGAATAAAAAATAAGCAAGTTTAATTTCTATGCCGATAACTGCATCTTTAGACCACCAGCACCTCACAAAAAACAGAGAGCTCCTCTCTGCCTTAAGCCCTCATCACTTTATAACACATCTACTGAACCCTGGTGAATGTGAAAGCTCTTGCATGAAACTTATTTTAAATTTCAAAGCAAGCATGACATCTTGCATGACAGAAGGAAAGGATTTCCTTCCTTCCCCTTCAGAGTCAAGAAAAGGACATTGTCTGACTCAGCAAGAGATGCAATGGCCACTTCTGCTCCCACACCAGAGACAAAAACCACTACCTTAAGGAAATAACAAAAATAGCCGTATTCTCTTCAAACTGTTGATGAAGAACTGTGACTCCTTACCTTCATCCTGCCCCAAGATAAGCCTGTGTGTTTTCAGAAGATTGGTTCTCATTCTAGTTAGCTGGTCTAGAAGACTGCGACGAGGAATATCGTATGCATTTCTGAATGCCTGTGGCTTCAAATTCTAGTTTTGTAACAAAATAAGTAACTTTCAGTTAATCCATCAGTTCTCATGCATAGAGAAATTCCACTATGAACTGTAATACCATTAACTTTTAAAAAATATTCTTAAGTAACTTTAGAGCTTCATAACTGGCTACAAGCAGCTCACTGGCTACCTTTTCAACACAAGCTTGTTCAGCATTAGTGCTTTTCGGCTCCATTAAGAGTAAGCACATTAATTCGTGGATGAACAACAATAGCTGTCTTTTGCAGAGATTGGCACTTAAAACACAGTAATTTTCATTTACTACCATGGGGTTTTCAAAGAGTGTCCCAAAATCAAGTGCAAAAACATTGCATTTATTTATTCTTCTCCCTCCTTATGTCTATGCTGTACTCATCACAGTTCAGTGAAGGTACTTCCTTCTACACTAGGTCCATAAAAGTTACCCATTTAAAACAGATGAGATTAACTGCTCAGTCATGCAAGATCACAGTGCTGTTTACCTTGTTTAGAAGTCCTATGTGGAATCCAGCAAATTCTTTAACATTCATTTCTGACAGTCTCAGAGGAGATTCCCCGGTGATCCCTTGCAGCAGTTGTTTAAAATCCCTACTGTGTACCAAGGAGAGGCCACTGAAGTGATTTTTCACTTTTATTCCAATTTCTTGTGGAACTTTCTTACCCACTGAACCTATTATCCGTTCCGATTCTATTTTTGTCTAAAAGGGAATCACACTGTGAGTTAAAGAATCAGCAGGCATTGCACATACCCAGTACAAAACACACAGTACATTAGCAGAATAAAACTACAAATTTAGTTCCCTACTACCTACCCAGGGATATATTGGATTACATAGATTAGATCTCAAGCATAAAGAAATCCTAATGTGCTAGCATATGGAAAAATATTTAGCCAGTGTATCTAAATTTATATGCCAGTAGGAGGTTTGTGAATATCCCTGATTTTGCTGCAAGTCTGACTCTCTTGTGTCCCTGAAGAACCATCTTTAAAGGGAACAAAAAAACAAAACGGAAGGTAGGATGCCTTAGGTTACAATGAATTTGCATCTAAAACAACAGTATTATTCAGATATAATAATATAATTTCAGTCTAACTTTGAAGCAACCTATGAACTAAGGTTTGCCCTGTATGTTTGTAACAATATAAGGGAGAAAAGTTGCAAAAGAAATCTGTTTTATGAGTACATTTCTAAAAACGCATCACTTCTCCAATTAGCATAGATTTCTTATTACAGCTACAGAGAATTTTACTGTATTAAGCTCTAACTGTATTCCCCACTAGCAATACCTCCAAAGGAATAAAAAAGCACCCAATCAACCAAAACCCCCAAACCCACTCTGATTGCAAGCCACTTCCCCCAGATCTCCTCCTCTGCAGAGTTTGCTTCATTATCTGTGGGAAACTGAATTTAAGGACAGCAGGAACACAGCAGAATTCTGGAATTGCCTGTGCCTATACAGGAGCTTATAATGCATTCCACACATTCAAACTGTTCCATGTGCTGGGAACATCTGTGAGAGCCACAGCAGCCATCTTGAGTCATTCCAACTCCACAGTGCAGATAAATCATATGGATTTGCATATCATTAATTACCAAAATACCACAGGAAGTTTTATGTCTAGTAGCTGCTCAGTCATTTAGAGGCTCTGGGATGTATTTTGTGCATTCTTTAAGGAGGAGGAGTTTTTCTTTGTAGTTTTAAAGGCTGCACTGCTTCCCCACTGCCTTCTAGATATTGAACTGCTGTTTTAAGAGTCCCTCATGCTAAGGAGGAAGAACAACTAGGCCCTTACACCTGGAATGGCAGTCTTGGCAAAGAGAAAAAGATACTCAGGACTATTTCCCACCAGGTCACACTTAACACATAAAAAGACTTTGACCTGAAGGAAACAGGCAGCTCAGATATAAAGCTTGAACTGTGATTTTACTCCCCACAGACAAGAACACACTTTTTTTTTGGAAAATACACATTGCCAAGGGACACATGGAAATAAACATGAGACTGAAAGCAAGCCTCTGACTTGAGCTGTGAAGAACAATAGCAAGAGCAGCCATAAATCCAATTAGTGATTATCTTTGGAGTTTAAAGTCTAGCAGATATTTAAAGTATAGCTGAAGAGATTTAATTTGCATTCCTCTCCACCACTTACAGAAGGCACAATCACTGGCTAAAGAACCATACTGGATTCATCCATATTTGCAGTGGAAATGCTCACCAATCTTCAATTATAATATATGCTGCACACCCATATGAACTCCCACAGGGATTAACTGCTTTATAATGAGATTACCACAAACTAAATAATCAACACACTTCTAATTGCAAAGGTTTCATCAATACTACCTGTTGGCTGAGTTTTTTAAGGTAAGAGATAACACTGTAACTAAGTCCACAATCTAAATTATCTGATATCAGATTTGGAGCTCCCATCATCCTTAGGGCTTTCTTTAATGGCTATAAGGAAAACAAAATACACAATAGTAAGAGAATAAGTATTTAAAAAAGAAATTTATAAGCTCAATTATAGGAAGCTAAGGCACATAGATTAGTGCTCTAGCTTTTCCACTTTTGGCCACTAAAATTCAAGTCTATTCAGATAACATGTGACATGAGTTTGGTGTCTAACTAGCTCACAATGGACATTATGCCACATCACCATGACACCACACAGCGTGGTGCCGCTGGTAATTTCCACTCAAAGGCTCAGGTCTAGAATAGCCGGGATGATGCAAGTCCACATTGAGGTGCATTGTCCAAGCTACATGTAAAAGGTGACACAGTGCCTCCCTCCACCCTTTATTTGGCCCAGTCAATATCACCTTCCCAAGTTCTAGCACTTCATCCACATTAACAAACAACCTAATCTGCATTTTCTTTATTCAGTTACAAAAATAATGTCAAATTTAGCTTCTCTGAATGTTCTGAAGTACTTCTGATGAAAATTCATTTAATATTTAATGATCAGAAAACACAATTATTAAACACTTAATATCTTAACATAGCTACTACTACTACAAAACTACTACAAATTTTTTCAATTCTTAAAAGCATTTGCTCTAATCTACATACCTCTGAAAGGCAGAATGTTAACTACCTAAAATGCCATCATAATTATGTAAAAAACAAATTATTATGAAGAGGTATGATGCAAAGGACTCTGGTCACACCAGCCATTATACCCCAGAGGATGAGATGAGAAGAGGAACATACCAGTAAGTAGTAAGGAGGCATTGTTTTTAAGTAGTTGTCAAAAGCCTGTCGCCACTTCAGATTTGGCTTAAGTTTGTGAACCTTAAACAAGTCATCTGCAACAAGGAAAACAACAAAAGAAGGTGTCATTTATACAGTCCCAGACCTTTGGCTTTGTTCAAAATCATACGTGCCAGCTTTCCCCCGTTTTCTCCCCCCACCCATCTCCCAATGGGGCTTCCCCCAAAAAACTGCTCTTAACCTGAGGTGTGAAGGACTGGGAATCCCCAGTCCTAGCTGCAGTAGGCAATGCAGAGCAAGTCCCCATTACAAGCAAACTCACAACGTACACCAGACTTAAACACTGCACGCAACTACCAGCAGCATGGAAGGTGCAACAGATCCACCTGTTAAGTTTCACCTCCCTTGCCTCTCTCTTTCACATCAGGGAGTCCCTGTATCTGATCGAATCTAACAACATTAATTTGGTTCAATTTCCATTTTGAAACCAGCTTTCTTCTGTTCAACCTGTATGATGAATTCTGGTCTCCAGTAAAAATATTCTTTGGCATCAGAGGGAAAGAATAAAAAAAGTCCAATCAGGGAATCCTTCTGGCCAGCTTTGCTGGACTTGCTGCCAACAGCAGCAGCTGCACCCAGCAGACAAGGGGTTACCTCCAGCCACAACACCTGCCTCATGCCAGGGCAGCAAAGTCTCCCATATGTATAGACAAGAGACAGAAATTAGCTACAAAAACTGATGTCCTTTAAGAGAGGGGCAACCAGACATTTTCCTTTGGGTACTGTTTTAGAAGCACTTTGCTCACTCCAGGTGTGCATCTGGCCATTTAGGAATGGCTGAGGTGAAGCATGGGCCTATTTGCTGTGCACACTATGAACTGTGACTGTGGTCTCTACACCAAACACAGCATCCTGCAATTTACCATTTGCAATTATGAATTACCCACTGAAATAAAGGTTCTTCTTAGTAGGATTGTAGCATGCTGGCAAAGTGAGGCTAATGGAAGGATATGCAGGTTTGGAGAAAGGGATGTCCAAAAATTAGCTTGGGAGAGCTGCAGGAGACAGATGCACAGAAGAGGGTGTACAAAAGACAGATGCAGCAAGGAAATTGTTTTCTCCACATTGAGTTTTCAGGAAGATATATTTGGAGAAGAAAATTTGACTTGCATAGTACTCTGCACAAATTGAACAGATGTTATGATACTACTTCCCAAGTTCTCATAGACAAACCACACTCAGTTACAGGTATTTTCCAATCTAAATGAATTCTGGATTACATATAAAAACCATACTACAGATGCTACTTCTCTTCCCTGGCCTGAAGAAAGTGGGCTGGAGTTGGAAAAGACAAATCAATATCTCAATGTACTTCAAGCTTAGCACTATTATCCAAGAGAACCTGGGATGATATTGACATATGGCAAATATAAAATAACATCCATTCTTATCTCATAGACCTATTACCTTTTTGCAGCAAAATGCAAGTTAAACTACACCCCTCTCAAAATTCAACATAAAAAAAACAACTTAAAAAGCAAGATGTTCAATATTATAATATGTCCTAATATTTTACAGTCTATGAGCTGGTTGAATACAGCTTGAACCCCTTATCAGCCCTTGATTAGTGTCTCACTTGCTGCACTGTGAGGTTGTACCAGTAAGAGCACGGCACTGTGACATGGCACAGCCACTCCTCAGCTCAGCCAGCTGGGGTCCCTATCCACAGCACAGTTCTACTCCCACACATCAAATGCAAAAGCACCTCCCTGATCTCTGCTAACCTAGAAAAAAAATCTCAAACCTATGGAGGGCTTCAGCTTTTTAAAATCAGTCTCCCCACAGCAGAAACTCATGGCAGGAACTGCCACCCTCTCAAAAGGGTGGTAAACACAGCCACAAGTTTCAAAGAGAACTTCACCATCAGCATCTTACCTGCCCCTACCTTGAGAGTTTGAGACACACACAGTCAGCAGATTGCAACACAGGCACTTGAAAGGCACTTTCTCCCCTGTGCCCTGGGCTGCACATGATGATTTATACAAATAAGCAAACTAACAATAATCCAGTTAACTGTCTTTCACAGATTAAACCCCAAACTTTTGCAGATAAAAATCAAAAAGTATTGAAAAAAAATCCTTACATAATTTAGTTTTACTTCTACCTAATTATTTTCAGATACTCATTTCTGTACAGTCCACTTAATGCAGAATTCTTTTTACTTCTGAACTCAGAGGGAGTTAAAAGCACTGTATAATTTGGAACATGGTATTAAAAACCATTAGGAACAGGCTGCAAGCTGCAACAACTCAAGGAATCAGGTAAAACCACACAGACCAGTTAACTGAAAACTGTATTGCAAAGTCTTTATCCACTTCAGATTAATGTACAAAACAACCAAATTGTGAAAAACAGGACAACAATACACACTTTTAACACTCATTACTACAGAAGGGGGCTGGATGCACCTTTTAAGATCAGTGAACTGTTAAAAAAAAGAGAGCATGAGAGAGGAGAGTCAGCAGGTAATTTAAGTAGTTCAGCTGGAGTCTAAATTACAACAGTTCATGCACCATGTAACCCAAAGTAAAACTTAAAACTTTTTTTTTTTAAATCACTACTCACATTAAATTCCACCTGAGCAAGTACACCACCATTCCCTGTTGACTCCTGTAATTCCCCTAATTATGCACTCACAGAGATATTCCTCAATTCTAGGTAGTAGATTAATGATTTTACATTCACAGAAAACTGTATCCTTCCCTGCAAACCATCTAGCCAAAAATAAGGCACTGCAATGGAAAACAGCATCCATTATTACCTAAGAAAGGTATTGTGTCACTGTTTCCCTATTGATACAAAGCATATCAAAATGTATTTGGCTGTCCTTCCCAGAGCCACAGCATGCTGTGTTCACACTGGTGAGAACATAGCCCTTAGTTTCCAAAATATAAAATCATTACTTGCAGGTTCTCTCACAGAGCCTGTAAAAGCATCAAAGGAAATTGTCCATGCTGCAGTCCTTCACAGGCAGACATTTTCTACATGCTCATCCTATTGCATATTTAGATCCACAGAAAAAGGGTATTTAACCACCTTCTCAAGGCATTTCCTGCATGGCTGTTTCACTGCTGCTTCTGCTGACACTCCCAAACTCTCAATGAACAGTCACTCCTACTGCCCAGCAGTGCTTGCCCTCCCACCCATGCAGCTAAAAGGAGCCAAGGAAACATCTTAGGCAAGGCAGAAGCATTTAGAAGTATACCTCATCTTTACTTAGCTCTCTCTAAAACCCCTCCTTCAACTTCTGCTTCATGAACTTGGCTGTACAAATGTTTTTAAACAGAACAGCACCTGAATTACAACAGCTTTGCAACACTCCTTCAAGAGGAATTTTCTGTCATCTGTGGGCCAACCATTCAGCATTGAAGCACATCAGCATCTGCCTGCAAAAAGCTCTGCCTTCAGCAGCCTCCCACTGAACAGAGAGAACAGCACCCCACTGCCTCAGTTCTGAGAGCAAACCACCACCAAGCGAGTCAGGACTTCTCTGTAGCCTTCTGAACACAAACTGGAGCTGCTCATCCCACATTATCCATCACTGCTGGAAATGGACCAGAGACCAGTGTTTTTGTCAGACAACCAAACACAGTGCATGAGTCCATTAACACACAGACTGTGCGGCTCGTCTTTATCAAGTCCTATTAATTGGCTCCTTTCCCTTACAAAGCTTCTGAATGCAGGCTCTGAAAGTTAAAAGCCAGGAGAAGCTACAGCATTCCCAAATCCACTCTTGCAGAAACCAAGACAAAATCACCAAAGCTATAGGATGTGGTACAATTTACCTCCTTCAGCCACAGACCATTACAACTTGTTTCAGTTTGCTCGAGTATCACCTGCAAGCTGCCTCATGCCTACCTGTCTTACCTGTTTTTAGGGCTGTCTTACACTATTTTTCAAAAAGAGAATTAAAACTTCGCCTGCTCAGGAATGCAGGAGGAAAACAAAAATGCAAGCAAAAAACCCCCTTAAGCATCTTACTATATCTGTTTATAAGGTTGAACACATTTGATAATACAGTACAAATATGCAGCTGTAAAGTGGTTTTGTCTTTGAAAGAGTCACCAGAAGGAACAGAGGCAGATTATCCACGTTACTGTCCCAACCAGTCCTCCAACACAATATTCTACCAGTAGGGCAGGAGCCACTAAAACCACACTGATGCACCAATATGGGAAGTAGTGGCTGAATGGAGCAGACTTCTGGTCTTGGGAGTTCTCACATCCTTTTAAATCTGGGTGAGAGTAATGAAAAATTGGTTTTACACACTCAAATCAGTCCTCTGCTGAACCATCAGTATCCACTACTAGCATGTATGAAGCAAGACACGGGAGAGTGTTCCTACCTACCTACAGAGCCAGATACAGAGGCAGTATTGCTAAAAACATCTACAAATAATTTACCAGGTATGCTGCTTATTATCTCACTCATTTTCTATACTGCTAAATAGAAAAGGGCCCAGATCTACTTTTGTGATGAAGGTATATTCCACAGAACTTAATTCTACCATGCCTTAGAGACCAAGGATAAACAAAGTCCTGGAAGGAGATCTGAAGGTAACACTGTGTGTGTTTGTATGAACAATATGGAATGCATGGGATTCATGCCCTCAAAAAAACATCCGCTTTAAAACTCAGGCAATGTGGAAGCTCTGCATTTTCCTTTGAAGATCCTTCATAAATCTAAGGAATCGATTACCAGGTGAGTAAACTGCAGAATAGCACTACACACACTGAATAGTGCCTTTCCTCAAAGAGAAGGAAGAGCTTTACATCCCCGTAAAAAAAAAAGGCAGGGGGACGACAAGAGCTGCCAGGGAAGACACAGCAGAACGGTAAATGTCAACATCAAAATGAACAGAGAAGTTAATTTAGGATCAGTGATGGCTTTTCAGCTAGTGGATCTGCTGCAGTATTTCAGGAACCACAAAGTCACCGAAACTCTCATCCTTCTTGCACACTTTGGGACAATTATCAGGCTACATAGATAACTATAAAAGACACATTATCAGCAAGCACAAGTTTCTTCTTTTTTGGTTATGACCAGGATTATGAAAAAGCATTCCTGAATTGTGTTCTGATCTTTTTTTTTTTTTCCCTAGAAATGAATAGAAAAATCCTGTGTAAGACAATAAGACTCAATTCTATTGGTCACCGTTCTTCTGTATCACTAAACACACCCACAAAAACTAGAACAAAAAAGCCTTACAGCATCTGTAACTGAAAGGGTTAGTGGCACCCTGGAAACTCCTCTGTGCCATTACCTTTATGCCAGATCCCTACCAACCACAATTACTGTGGCAGTTACTCACACAGCACCTTTTCATCTCATCTTTCCTTAGAAAATAATTTCATTGTGGGAGTAAAAAAACAAAACCAAAACCTGGTCCTTTGGGCAGGAAAGAAATGCAGACTGTTTCACTGCTCAATTCCTTACTGCTCTAAACTGCATTAGGGAATTCCCTCTTCCCAACACCCGTGACAAACACTGCATCTCATCTTCCAGTAAAAAATAAGCTGCTACAAGAGCAACTGCAAAACCTGGATACACCACACCCTAAATGAGGGAAAAGAATGGAGGTTGAAGCTTACTCCAGGTTAAGGAAGAGGCTACGTGTCTAGGAGGTGAACAGCATCAAACATGCACTGGAAGCAGGTAGCTCTCCTCCTCTGCTGGAGAGAAAAAAAGGGAGAGGGGGTATGAAAATCCTCTCCTCCCAAAGTACGTTAAAAGAGTTTGCAACATTCTCTACTCTCTGATCTCCATTATTTTATAATGTCTCAAACTAAGGCAGAACACCAACCATTATTGTTTTGCTTTTACTCTGGAGCAGCTGCACCTGGCAGTCCAATGCAGATGGTGTTACCTACCTAACAATGGAAGTAAAACAGGGTAGTTGTAAGGCATCACAAAGAGGTTTACACAGGTTAAAGTAGTGCTTGCTTTTAAATACCCAAACGGGTGGCCAAGTTCGCTGTATTTTCCACTGCTACTCACAAATACCTGACAAAGAATAAGAGAGATCACTGTATTAGAATGAAGAACATGAAGAATATTAAGCATGGGGCATTTAAAAATTCCAATCAATCTGAATCCAACTGCATTAAGACAGTAAATTACCAAGCACAGACAAATCTGAACACATCAGGGTGAGTATGAACTTATATTCCCCAGTCACAAAACTGAGACATGCAGCATTTAGTGTACACCCAGTAAGTGTGGAAATGCTCTTCACAGAGTAATCTTTATTGCTTTAGTGAAACTACTGTGAAGTGATGCCCTGAAGAGTTTTTGAAATTATTTAAAATAGGTTAGGGGACATCTGTTGAAGGAATGTTAAAATAAACAAGCTATTTGAAATCAATCTTCTGACTCAAAAATAGCACAACTAATATTTACAACACTGATAAAAAGAAATGCAAAACATTTTTAAGCATAGAAATTAAACAAAACTAACAACCACCCAAGAAATATCTTGATTATGCCCAGTGCCAACATTCTTCAAATTGACTTTATTTTTTAAGTGCACATATATGAGGGTCTTAACCATGAAAAGCAATACATGTAAACAATATTTCAACAGGATAAAAATGGTAGATGTTCTTGACTGAGGCAAGCAAAATAACCCACATAAGTCAAAAACAGTTTTCCTAGGAAAAAATAAACCTTGCAGCAAATAGCAAGTGTTTTCCCTCTGTTTTTTCAGGGCATAAGGAACTGGGTTTGTTACATGGCCTCTATGACAATGAGCCTATTTCTCTGATTTGTAAGGGTCTGATGTGTAGCTGGGAGAAGAAAAGCAGTTTTTGAACAACAGCAGAGTAATTTTAGTAACTCAAGCAAATAATGGACCTATGAATGTTTAAAGGACATTTTTGAAATAAGTTTTTTTTAAAGTAACTTTTTCTTTTAAATATGCATCATATTTTCAACTAAGTTATTAGGGATACAAAACCAGAGACACCTCCAAATTCACCTTTCCAGCTGAAGTATCATACTAAGCATACTCCTGGTGTACATATTAGGCTAATATTTAAAAGAACACCACCAAGAAGGGAGCCTGATTTTACAGAGGACACAGAAACTTATAAAAAAATTACAAAAGGAGCATGTGACAAAGGATTTCAGCAACAGAACTTCGACCTCTTCAAGGCCAATCTAGCCAACAGGATCAACAGCTTCCATTCAATTCCCATTAGCAGCTTCAACCATCAAGTGAAAATGATTTGCACCTTTTCATTAGGTAACACGATGGAAACTAGTGCTGGGTTTTCCCTGTAAGCAAATGGAAGCCTGCAGAGAATTTCAATTTAGCCAGAAATGGAACCTGAGGGGCATATTTCCTAGCAAAATGAGATGGACCTAGAAAGAGAATTAAATGAGATTACAAAGCCTGTGGAGGGAACACTCAATTCTGACTCCTGATAATTCTCTTAGAAAGGAGGTAAGTGAAATCTTGACATGTTTCTTCTCATCTGCAGCAGAGTTTAAACCAGACCCCAATTCTCCAGGCTTGCAAAGACTGAAGTACCTCAGATTACCCATTACATTTCTAGAATCAAATAAAGGACAAGTACCTGCCAGCAGGTATGGGGAGACTTTCGTTCCAAGATGTACTGGGTGAGGGGTGAAGGCTCAAGCTCATACTTGTCAAAAGGAAGCTTGTCTATGACCATGGGCTCACAATCCACACAGGAGAACCTCACCACAGGGTGAGCTGTGCGTGGGGGCTGAAAGGGAGGGAAAAGGGTATCAGTTTTCACATATTTATGGTAAACAAACCAATTCTCTTAAAAAGATCCATAAGCAGGTTTTTCACCATCCTATAAGTCTTAAAACACTCAGTTTCCACAATATTCCTTCGAAGAGAATAAAACACAAGCTCCCATAACAGAATATAGATTAACTATTTCTCTAACTGAAAAAAAATGCTCACACACTGATACATTCTTCCCACTAAGAGAAAAACATGGTTAATATGCCACTATTTATCTTTATATTTAAAAGCCTTCATGTCAATCAAGCTACAACAGACAGGTTTAAAGGAAACTTCAACTCTTCTTCCCAGCTTGAAGTTCACAGAAAAACGGATATGAGATGGCACTCAATTCACAAAGAATCTCTCAAAGAATTCTCTACAAATCTCTCTTTTTTTTTCCTCTTTAATCAGGAGGTGGGAGCAAGGGGAATGGACAGACAGTATCTTGTGCACTTGCAAAGTGTAGGAACAGAACATGCCTAACAAAAGAGACATGTTTAGAGAGGCTAGTGAGGCATGCCAAATGTATGATCATTTCAGTAAGAAAAGGAGAAATTAAGACTGTTTTCTCCTCATTTTATGCAGGGAGTAGCTCTTCTGTTTCAGTTTTAATTCTTCCTGCTAGTGAAAGAAGAGTCCACACATGAAGTAATACTAAGGAAAAAACCCATGGCTGATCTTTCAAAAACAAATACTCCTTTTTTCCATGTAAATGAATTTTATAAAGCTTTGATTAAAATTTAATAGGCTCACAATGATTTGTGGTACGTGAAGTAACTTATAGTTCAGTTTTATAACCTTTAAAAACCATTCCGCAAATTAACTAACCATATACATGGAAGTGAATTTTGTGGATACAAGAAATGTCACAGGTTACAGTATCCACATTAGATTATACCACTGTTAAAAACAGTTTTAACTTTTTAAAGCAAAGTCACATCATATTATAAATAGAGAAAGTAAAAACTACTCCATCCATTATCTATTTTCAGTCTGTTCAACTATTAGTGTAGAATCCTTTTTTCAGTTCTTATTTTACTTACCAGTGTTGGTGAATTCTGATCAGGCCAAAAAGATTCTGGGATTGGCCAATGCCCCACAGGAACACCCGTTTTAGGGTTAGGCCGTACATAAATGAGTTTATGACAACTATGCCACGGCTGAGAAGCAAATGAATTGATGGGCCTGGATGAATCAACAAGTCCATCTAAAATTTAAACAAAGCAAAATAACAAACAAAAAGAAAATGAAAAGCTACATGAATGCATTTGTCTGCTAGCAAAATTTCTGTATTAGCAGCCAATAAGGGATTTCATTACTCTTGTTCCAAGGACATACAGATCTTTACATCAGAGGCTGAAATAACCTATGCATCCAGGTATATCACAGAATCATCTGAGAAACAATTACAATATTTGCCCTGATCTCCCTTCTGCTCCTGTTGCACAGCCATTACACAGTGAGTGCAGCAAGGCATACTCACGTATTATGGAAAATGTATTTGCTTAAGCTCAGTGTCTGACAGCTCCCACAGGCAGCACTAAGCTACTGCTGCTGGTTCTGCTGTACCTGGAAAGGCTGCAAATTGGTATTTTCATTTTTACATGGGCTGCAACGCTCACTGACTGATGCTGCTACTAGTGGAAACTCAGAGGAGCAAAGTTTCTTGGAGAAGTTGGATCCATCTCGCAGGAGGCAGCTTTTGCCACATTTTTAATTACAACAAGTCACAGATCACTTAACCCCACAGCCTGCTGCAAAGGCTAGTGTTCCCTGCCAGTCCACTACAGTGCACCAGCACAGACACCCCTGCATGCTGAGGACAAAAAACTTTGTAGCACTACAGATGTAACCAGTAGTTGTCAAAGACTGCTCTTCAAAGCAAACAGCACAGCAGAGATCACCCACTTAACCAATCTTCCTTGTTTTAAAAAGATTTTACATTACTAGTTTTCCTTGCTTTACAGAATTGGCCAGTAATACTGTGGAAACCATGTTTCAGTGACACATCAGTTAGGTTTCTCTGCATCATAAAAATAGTGATTTTTACAGCTTGGGTAAATAGTATCATATTTCTCTCTAGTTTAGGACTTCCTCAATTCCCATAGAGATGAAAAGTCTTGACATTTTTATACATTCATAGCCACAATTCATCATCATTCAAATGTGACAAAATGAAGTAAACAAAAAACCCCCCAAAATTTCACCAGTCGTTTTGCCATATAGGAGAGAACATTTGGGCCACAAGAGACATGGGAATTTGCTGCTGTGCTGTCCAGCACAGTGTCATAGGAAAGCCTTCTTTAAATAAGCAAAAGGAGAAAACAAACTGTCCTGGGGTGACTTTTTGATGCTTGTATCCCTAATTGTTTGTTCTGTTTATGCTGTATGTTAAGTTCTGTACCTTTAAGACTAGTTCTGAGAGCGAAGGGGAAGAAAGAAGCAGCACAGTTTGTTTGCAGAAACTGCACTTACTCCTCCGCGTTCTGGCTCCTGGAGCGTGTTCGTCTGAAGCACGGACAGACAGCGGGACAGAGATCTCCTTTGCTTTTAGTTAGTTTTAGCTAGCTGAGGCAGAGAAGCTCCCTGGACTGAAAAACCCAGAGAGACACTGGGAGCTCACACCTGCAGCCCACTGGGGCCCAGGACAGCATTTTCCAGCGCCGGAGGGACTGAAAAGAGACTGGGTGAGCTGAGCTGCAACCCACGGCAAAGATTTTCTGAGTTTGCCATATCACTTCAGAACAATGAGAGGTTTTATTGTTTCATATTATTCATTTTTTATGCTTGTGGGCACTTTGTTGAATAAATAGTTTTTTCTACTTTTCTCTAAGGAGATTTTTTTTCCGGACCAGTTGGGGAAGGGGCCGTTTGGGTTTGCTTTTTCCAGAGGAACCCCATTTGGAGGTTTCCTCCCAAATTTGCCCCTAAACCAGGACACAAACATAGAAAAAGCTGATTCCAGAATGAAAGCAGAAATAAAGCTGGCCTTGCTAAAATGTTCAGGTGATGCTAAAAGCTATTATGTTTTCTGATATTCCAGGATCCTAACTTCCTAAACTGGAACTGGTCAGCCCTTTCCTCTTCCTTTAAGCCATGAACTTCAGCAAATCTGAAGAACTGCTTCATATTTGGAGCACACCTTCCTCTTTTGCACTTGACTCACAGAGAGCAAAGTAATTCCTTGTTCTTTGCAGTTTTTCACTCGCAGCTAAGAACAGTCACCTGAAACTTACTGTTCTGTGATCAATTAGCAGAATGAAAATGTACAGAAAATTAAGCATTGAGATTGCTTTAGAGGTGTTTAAGTGTTTAAATACACTACTGCTAGATTTAATTATTTTAAGTACAGTCTTGACAACACTGTAATTCAAACTTAAATGCTTCCTGCAAACATTCACTTTCCTCAGCCATCCAAAAAGAAGTAAAAGGAGTGACACAGAGCCAGCCAGCAGTAGATGATCCATACAAGCATGTGCAGACATATGGCATCATTTAACTTAGCAAGGATCAAACTAACACTTGTAAAAGATGCATCCTGTACACTACAGGGAAAAGCTGGCAGGAAGGACATGGAAGACACTTAAGGACATCTACATACGAACAAAACATTTTCTCTTAAATATTAGGAGCAGGGGAAAAAAACCAACAATCACTGTACCTTCTCCAGTAGGAGCTGGGTCTGGTCCTGACTTCTCAAAGTTAATAACAACTCCACTTTGGACTTTTTGAACTAAAGATTCTAAACATTGATTCAACATTCTTTGTGTCCGGACACAGTATGAACGACCTATGCAAGAGAGAAATGACATGTGGAAACAGAAAAGCAAATTTTGAGTAATCTTACTTAAGGAAGATGTTTTATTACCTAAGTCACACTGCCAAGGCTTGCAATTTTATCCAAAAGAACAGCAACAAACTCTGTACAAGTTTATGTAAAAGGCAAAGTACTTTGCAAATGCAATGCAACCAAGAAAAAGCACCAAAACCCCACAACCTGCTGAGATTTTACTTGTTACTAAAAAGAGGCCATTAAGGCTTTATCAGGCTGGACCAAGGCCAAGTTTATAGAGGCCCTTAGGAAGGCCTGATTTCACCAAGACTATGTAATCTATCCGCTTTTGTCTACCCAAACCTCCTCCTCCTCCCACAACAATTTCTCCAAGCTCCAATTAAAAAAAAATTTCTAATCAACATATTAAGCAATAGGCTCCAGAATTAATTTTTTAAGATTAAATTTAGTTTATCAGCCCTGCAGCAGAATTAACATCTCACTAATAGCAGTCCTGCTCAATTCAACACTTAAATTAAAAAAAAAAGTTTTAAAAAAACCCTCATGATGAGAAAAGCCAACCTCCAGAATAACCAAAGAAATTTTCCAAAACCTCCTACTGCATTTAGAAAATGCTCTCACATCTAGATGTGAAATAAGAATATTACTTCATTTTAAAGTTCTCCTGTGCTACTGGAATCCAAGAAAACACTACATGGATTCACGTGGACACAGAGTAATTCAGACAGAGAAAACAGGAAGAGGTGAAGATGAATTAAAGTAAAATAAATATTTCAAGGCAAATGCCAAATGTGAAGCAAAGCAAAAAAGCATCCAGTTACCTCCTGTAACCTCACACATCTGTGTGATAGCAGATTCATCAGTAGGCACACTCCCAAGCTGCTCTGGTTCAGCAGATGCAGCTCCTGGCAAACGCAGTACCAGAGCAAACAGCCTTTGATCCCAACGGAATGGTTCTTTGGTTAGTTCACTTCCAGGCAAAGGAGAATTCAATGGAAGATGAAGCTGGTAAAAAAAGATTTAAGAACATTTTCCAGTATTTGACAAACAGCTAAAAACATCATATCCAAATTCATTCATTTATCTGTAAAAGACCCCATTTCTCTCCAACCCACTAATTTATCTTAAGTTCTCAAAACCCTTACAGACTATGAATTTAGGGGCTGGGCAGTGACAGGATAGTTGGTTTCTATTCTCTATAAAAACAGGTCAACAATGAAGAAGTACAATTAGCAGGAAAAAAACAATTAATATTCATCTCAGCATAGCAGCAACTTGCACAATCATAACCTGAAAGAACTTAATTCAAGTTTACCTCCTCTTGGACTCCAGCTGTATTTGTCAGTTTGTTTCCATCTGTGATGGTAATCAAAATAGATGGCTCCAAAAAGAACGGATTCCTTCCCTACAGACAAAAGCACCAGAATGCTAAGAGCAACCTTAACACACAGGGTTAGAGGCTTGTACTTTTGTCATTATAAAATAAACAGTAAGATAAGCAATCTTTCAAAATAATCCTGTAATTTTTAAAATAGATGTGGAACCACACAAGATGGGCTACTCCTGTGTGTCTACAGTTGGGGCATTTATACTCTGCTTCTTTGTACTTCAGTAAGGAAAAAAATGCCAGCATTTTCCAGGGTCTTTACAGTAGCCATAATAAGAAAAAAAGAGTTCCAGAGCTATCCAACATTAAAAAAAGTTAAATGCAAAAATGAACTTGAACCACCAAAATCCCTCACCAACTATAATTAAAAAAAACATAGAAATATAAAAGACAGAAGACTACAAATAGAGTTGTTACCTGTCCATAATTGTCTATTCCAGACACTAATCTATTGAGATTTAACAAGTCAAACGATGATCTGAGTGCCTGACCAAGGGTTGTTAGTCCTGAAGCCTGAAGGTTTTTCAGTTCATTCATGAATGTTGCGTGGTTTTCCTTCCATCCAGCCTGTTACATAAAACAAAAAAGCTTATTAGTTATTCTAGCAGCAAACTGCAATCGACGTTGGCATTTATCTCTCTTCCCAACAAAAATTAATTATATTCCTGATTAACAGATGCACCGCACCATTTATATGCTGCACACACCTAATCCAGGTATGCACAACTTGATGTGAAACATGGTTACGCCTACAATAGGAGACTCAAGAAACACACACTGCCAAGCACTGGAAAAACTTTGCATTACCATGAAAATTGCTGTAGAGATGATGCTGTTAATAGAAGTATTTGGATTTAGCATGTGAATATATTTTTAGGAGAAACTGCCAAGTTTGGAAATCAGAAACGCAGCTGCCAAAGTAACAGCAAAGGTAAAACCAAGATAAAAGCAGCATAATGTCTGCCTCTTCTGGCATATACCCGTTCCCTTTTTGTCCTTTCTTCCATAAATTAAGTCTGGAAGGAAAGAAAGGAGTGGCTGCAAACACCCTATGTAAGAACCAAATCACTGCTTAGTGTCTCAGTGTAACAGCTTAAAATTTTGGAGGTCTTTAAAAAACTTATTGCTGACAAAGCCTAGAGATCAAAGGAGTAGCAAGTGATGTGGATGGATCAGTCCAACTAAGCACTCTGGACCTTCTGGTAAGCAGGCCCAACAGGTGTGATTCTCATACCCTTCCCTTAAAAGTGGTTTGCTGCACAGTTGGGAAGCTATTTTAGAAAAGACCAGCTCACAGGGAATTGGTACAGGATTTAAAGATGCCTCAGCTAAAACAACCAAAGCTTGGAAGTCCTGGATATTCCCATAACTCTCAGCCTTGTTATTACACCATACTCTCCAAGCCACTCCTGCAGCAAGCAAGCAGTTATTCACCCAGGCTCACTATCATCTGGCACCAGACATTCCTGTGCTCCACCAGGAATCCCAGCTACGCAGACATGGAGATCATTATTTCAGACAGCCTGACTTTTGCTGGGACAACCTCTGAGCAACACATCCTCCAGGTGAAGCAGGTTCTCCTCCCTGTGCACTGGGCTCAGCAGCAACCACCTGCTGGCTGTGCCAAGCTGTGCAAGAACACGAGAGGACAGGATTTTCCTGTGCTTTTTTAAGCAGCTCTATCCCATTGCCAACCTTTAGTACACACTGAGGGCTCTGTAAATGGTCTTAGGATTAACATGTTCAGAACCATAAAAGAATGTAAGAATCGAGTAGAAAGGACACGTGATGATCAATATTTCTGTTGAGTTGACAAGCCTAAGCTGGGTGGGTTTCTTTTCAGAATGGAGAATTATCATAAGATGATACAACAAAAGCATTTTAGTCAAGTTTAGCTCCCTTAACCAGTTCTTCAAGCTTGAGATTAATGCAAGGGATACAAGAGAGAAAACTCTGCAGTGGGGCAAAGAACAGGCTTTCACCAAGACTGGTTCAGCTTTATGATTAAACTGCCCTGGAAGCTCAAAAGAACCAGGTAATTTTCAATAAAACACCATCAACACTCACACACAACCACAACTTAAAATATAGCATCTCATCAGCAGAGCCACAGCAACCTCCCACACCTGTGCTCAGCTCAAAGCAAAAATGAAGTGCAAGCATAGGGTCACTGTTTTGGAGTAAAAGTGACTTAGTTAATAGTATTTTTTCAGAGTGAAACAGCACCAAATCCCAACAAGATGATTTGTCTTATCCTAAAAAAGCTTTTCTTAAACAATTTTAAGTGAACAGTTACCAAAATTGTTTTGTCTGAATTCTATGGACCCATAAACATAGGTAAGACTGCTCCCTTTTGTCTGGCAAAAACATCCATCAATGAGTCCATCAATGTTCTTGGGAACAGCCAGGCTGGAGTTCAAAAAGTGTTTTCCAGCAAAGACCATTTGCGTTAGTTGTTACAAAAGCACATGGGGGAATTTACAAATTTACAAAGGAAACACTATTCCCAGTCTACATTTCTTGATTTGAACTCAAATGAATTTAAGAGTATTCTTTATAAAATAAACAGTAAGAGTCTTCAGTGATATTTGGAGATTCTGCTTTTTTCCCGTTGTGAAAATGTTTGCTCAGCTTCCAGCTCTCTGTTTGATCTCGCTGCAGTGTGGTCAACTGCCTGCAAAATAAAACATGTACCATTTCCCCAGGCAGAAGTAGGGAAGCTGAAGGTACAAGGAGCAGCTGATCACCAATGGTTGGCTGTCCAAGAAAACTATTTTTCATCTTACAGCTCTCACAGGATCTTTAAAGATAAAGCCAAGGAGAACTGCTCCTTTGAAATAAACAGTAAAATGAAAAAACTTCTCATAATGAGAACAAAAGCAGCAAATGCAAGATTTCCATATCCAGTTCTAAATAAAAGTCTGATTAGTTAATGTACTGCATTCTCTACCTTATCCTCAAAAATTAAGATTCTTGAATCAAAAACATTTAAATCAATGACAAGAAAGTCTATTTCTGTAAAATGTTTTTCTCCAGAAAGACTCAAGCCAATGTATACAATGAAACATGTACTTTAGGGACTGAAACTCCAGCCCCAAAGAAGCCTGTATATTCTCCTTTCCATATATACAGTAGGAAGATTCTTAGGGCAAAACAGAGTCAAGTACCCAACACCAAGCAGATGCACAATGAGTTCACATTAAAGTGATTAAATAATAATCCTTCCTAAATTCAAAATACTGCCACTAATGCTGCATACAAAAAACCCACTGGCTCTATTTGCCATGAGAAACACTAATGACCAAAAAAACCCCAGCCAAAACCCCACAACCTTTAGGGACCCAATATAAACATATTCCACAAAATTACATATCCTCTACAGGTCAGTAACTAAGAAGTCAGAACTGAATATTTGTTATTTCAGTTGTTTATGAACCAATTTGAACAATGAGAGTAGTTTCTTCTAATCTTCAATATTACATTCTGACTTAGTAACTTTTATGCCCAGAATTTATTAATAGCAATCTGAGCAGCCTTTACCTTGCCAGTATGTTACTGGCCTTTCTTTTGATAATTTATATGAACAAATAATTTTAGACTCTAAATACATACCAAAAGACTTTCAAAGATAGGAAAAAACAAGTACTAAAATCGAAAATCTCACCCTCTACTTATGCCAACAACAGGCAAAACTGCACTGTCATTTGGCCTTCTGCAAGCTCTGGATACCATCCTACAAACCACCCAGAGATTTGGAAGCATCACACCACCCTCCAGCTCCTGGATTCGGCCTTTGCGAGCAAATCATGCTGACAAGAAATAACATACTTAAAAAGTAACATTTTTCTCTGGTGACTTAGTTTTCAGACAAATCCATGCCCTGCTCTATATTTTACCACACAGCTACAGAAGTATTTCAGCTGCTTCAAGAAGCAGGTAAAGCCAAAACAGCTTATTTCGGCAGGAGAAAGGCCATGATTAATGAGAATTCAAACACCAAGGTGAAAAAACCAGTGAAGAAAAGGAGGCCTTATTTAGACCAAGCAGAATCAGGACTAACTGAACATCAAAAGAACAGAGTTGAGCAGCAAAAGAAAATCTTGGTCAGAGTCAGTAGCTTAAAAAGACCTTCAAGACTTAGGAGAAATGGAAGATTTTAGTTGCAAGAGACTAGAAAGAAAATCTTATAAAATGCTGTAGCAGGAGTTAAACAAAAACAAACAACTCCACCCCACCTTTATCATATAAAAAGGGGCAATAGCAACATACAAGTAAAACAGTACCAAGTTTTGAACACATGTAACACACATCTTGAAATCTCAGCTACACTGACTTATCTGTCAGGTTTACTGGTCTTATTGTAGTTTTTTTTTTATTGGTTCATTGTTGGTTTGTTCTGGCTTTGATTGGTGCTGTGCTTTTTTTCTTTTATTCTTTCCAACTATTTCTTGGCACAGTTTGGTCAACTGGTAAAAAAAGGGGCAGAGCCAAAGGCTGGGCATTAGAGCACAAGAATTCCAGGTCCAAAGCAGTTTCCAGTTTCACCAGCTTCAGAAAGTCCAGGTGTTATAAATGAGGAGGCATACTCCTTTATTCCATTTTCAAATTAAGCAATTTATTAATTTTGTGTTCGGCAAGAAGCAGGCAAGACAGCGCTGGGTGCATGGGGAGTCACTGCTCTACCAACATGCACACTAACTGTTAATTTTGCAGGTATTTATACAGGTTCATGTTAGTAGTCCCCTCCCAGTTTCTATTCCCCGTTATGAGGTTTAGTTTCCATTCCTCATTGTGACATCTAGTTTCCATTCTTCATTGCTTCTGGTGGTCACTGGGGGGGTCGGAGTCTTTATCCTTCACCCTTCGCTGACCTCTGGCTCCTTTTCATGGCAGTTTTGTTATGCTTGCATCATTATACATATTTTTATCTGACACGAATCATAGCTTAATTTCTCACACAGGGATGTGGTGCTTTGGAGGCTGCAAGTCTTCGTCTTTAGGGCCTCTAATAAGCAATGCCATAAGACTGAACTACATAGCTTATTGTTCACTGGATTGCTTTCAGATCTAATTCAAAAATTGCAACATTACTAAAAATCTTTTAAGACGACAATTTGCAATTCTGCATGCCAATCACAACAGCCTGTGTTACAGTAAGTACTCAATATTTAGTCAAAGAATTCTGCTAATGTTTCCCAAGAAAGAACAACTGCGTTTCAAATAGTACAACTTGTTTGAAGTATTTATGTTTCTCAGTAATTCAAGCTATTATTAAATGCACCCATCTTAGGAAAACAGACTACCTTACGACAACATGCCTGTGGCATCCTAGCTTGTCAGTGGCAATCATTTGGAAAAAATAAGGTAAGAAAAAAAATCCAGCTGTTGAAATCTGAAACTACTCCTGCTATGGAATTTCCAAGTGCCATAGGAAAACAGTGAAACCAGCAGAGCATTTTGCCTCCCAAATCACCAGAATGATTCATTTTAAAATTACCTTTCTGTTCACTGGCGACTGTACACATGATCACAACTCAGACCTGCTCATGTCTGAGCCAAAGTCAAGCAGGTGTTTCTTTTGTACAGAAGTGAACTATTCTTTTGGACACCCTACAATGCAAGGGGCTGCTTCCCAAATGCCAAAGTACTTTCACCTCTTCTAATCTCCTGAACCCAGCCCCAGCACTGTTCAGTGAGTTCTGCAGCAGGGAATAACCTCCTATGTAGCCTTGAGTTTCCCTGCCTGAGCACCAGCAACTTTGGGATAGGAGGTTTAGCAAGCCAAGACTGTCTTAGTCACCCCAGTTCTGCCACAATAAAACTCAGCAAACAGGGAGAGGGAGAGTGTCCCCCTGCCCATGAAGGACAGGGTAAGGCCACCTGTCAGTACAGAGCAGCCAATGCCCATGCTACCCCCATGTGTTTGATTTGTTGTTCAAACATTTGCTAGCTAAAAATAGCACACAGGAGAAGAAAGGCACTGACTACGCTATGAACACCAAATACATTTTTATTTAAGATTTTTATTTCCTAAAATAATTCAAAATCATATGACCTACTAATCACCTACTAATTTCATCCTCACAAATGTTGTCTGTGCAAATGGGGCAGGAAAACAGCTCTAAGAGACACTTACAGACATTGACTCCCCTCCAAATACTTATGAATGCCATTTTCAAGGCAACAGAGCTCTCAGGTTTTCTGTACCTTTGGCCACAAAACTCCTTTTGTTTCAGCACTTCTACTCTCTAGTTTGTTCTATGCAACATAGCAGTCCTGTCACAGCACAGCATTAACAGCCCGTAGCAAAGAAACTCCCAAGATCAATTCTTTTTTGTTCTTGGCACAGGAGAGCAGCACAGCACCCACCTCTCATATCTGAGAGCAGCACAGCTCCAGCACAGAACTATACTGGCACACAGGTCTGAAATCTGCTTATCACTGGGGGTTGCTGAATGCAGGGTGCAGCCAGGGCACACTGGTTGCTCCAGGAGGTGCACATTGCTGTCTGCTGTGAGCCCTGCCTAACAAAGAGCCTCCTCAGTTCTCATCTGAGGAGTATTTTAGCAGGTAACCAACTCACAGGTTTAAACTACTACCTTGATAATCCCACAGAGCAGTCAAGTACAGTGAGGAGTCTACAGAAGCATCACTTGGTCCTCCTTACATCAGAGCTAATGAGCACCAGGTCAGAGTGTTTAGGCTAAGTATTGAGAGTAGTAAGTTAATTGTTTCTGTCTGTAAAGTTATTTCTGCTGCTTTTGTAGGACACTCAAACTGAAAGCTATCCATCAAAAGTGCTTCTTTAAATCCAGTGGGGACTTTTTGAAAATTTAGTTTAAAAAGCCTTTAAATTCCAGTCAAATAAAACATCACAAATGTTTAATATGCATAAAATGTCTTCAAGAGACCAGAGATGCATAAACTGCTTTAAAACATCTTTAGAAAAACCCACATCTTAAAAAAAGAAGACACTGGAGTAGATGATTCCTTTGATCCCACACAGCTGATACACTCTGACACCAGATTTTTAGCAGAAAGCTGTCACTTTGCACACCCCTCTATCTCCATCCAGCTCCAGGCACAATTCTTCATTTTTCTCTGGGACACACTATGTACCTTGATAACACAGAATCCCTCCTCACCTCACCCACAGTATTTTTCCCTACACAGCTGGAAACAGTGCAGGGAAGGTGTCATGCACATCCAGGCCCGTGGGCAGTGCACACAGACAGGGCAGCTGTCCCTTGGGACACAACAGCCACACTATGGCCCCTCCTGGACACTCACAACGCAGTGCCTGAGGAGCATCCTCTAGTTTCACTTCCCCTCAAAGCAATCCAGGCCTTGCACTCCAAGGAAGGGCTGCAGTGTGAACTGAGATGCCTAGATCCCCTTCAATTGCACATTTCTAAGTTGAACTCTCCTGTATCTGCACCCATCAGACTAAATAATTTGTAAAGACAGATCGAACCAGTTAGTTTTCTAAAGCACATTAGTGAATGTGAGCTGCATTCTAGCACAGTATGTAAGTGCCAGTTTTTATTACAGGCAGTCAGCTACACAGAAAGCTATTTCATCTTGTATAAAATAAGTATTTCTCCATGAAAACTTAAAATAAAAAAAACCAAAGAAAGCTCAATCAAACTACACCATGTGGTTCACTGTCCTTTCAAGACTGCTTCACCATTAAATAAGACACAGAAACGCTTTTCCTTCAAGAAGAATTCAAGATGTTTAAGTTAAGAACAACTCAATCTTTAAGCACAGCATCCCTGCAAAACACTAGCAGAGAGGTTCTTAAGCTCCAGTTACAAAAGGAGTACTGGGGCCTTTTGTTAATATCAGCATTTAGAGAGAAGCAGCATCTTCTATAGGAATGCCAAATGCAGATGCTGTATGAACAACTCAAAGCTGGAAACTGCTTAGAACCAAGGGATAGTAATCAATGCCAAGCAGAAAGAAAAAAACCTACACTACCTTTTTATTTATTACCTGCTGCTCCTGCTTCAACCCATCTCTGGAATTACCTTTCTGGTCAACAGTATTTCATGTATTTTGACAGTTACTCTCACTGCACTTTTTCCTGTACAAGGATAAAAGGAAACACGTGAAGAAAGGAAAGTATAAATATCCAAGAGATCATGGTATCACCCTGTTCCAAAAAGCATTCTTATTGAAATAGAAAAACACTATCCAGTTAAAAAAGCGCCTATTTCTGAGGAACACTCGAGAAGTCAGGATATTTCAGTACAGAGCTGAACCAGAACAAGCTACATTTCACACAACAGCTTAATGGAGAGGGAACACAGAAGTAATCACAGTTTGCAGCCTTAGTACAGTAAGCATAACAAGAGGCTCCATGCTCCTGTTCAGCAGCATAGCAGTCATTTCAGAAATACCATTATAGGTGCATCTTATCCAAACACTGTAGAGAGGGCAACTGCTGAAATGTGGAGGTTTCAATCAAAGATTTTCAGCTACTCACAGCACCTGTTGCTCTTTCAGCCTATCAAATACGCTTTCAATACCAGTCAGCCTCAGCTCTGTCCTTCTCCTGGTCCCTTCCTACACTCAGCATGGCTGGAGAAGTCACAAGGAATAAAGACAATAACTAAGAGGTTAAAGAGTAGGTGCTATCAACAAAAGGGATTCCTCACTGCACATATTTGGAAATCAAGTGGAAGAGCATTACTGATGTTACTCTAGCTTTACATCCCAGAGCTGAAACAACACAATATGATTCATGTTTATTTTGCAAACTGCCACAGTCCTTCCTCCTTCCTTCTAAAAGCACATCATAGAGCTAGAGCAGCACACCAAAGTGCTACAAGTATTGCAAATTTACTTCAAAACTCAAGAAGGTAAATCTAGGAGTCATCTAATCACCAGCTTTACTCAATTCATGTCTGAAATGCTGTTCAGGGCACTGCTGAGGAAAAGAAATACTTTAGATGACCATTGAATTCATATACTCACTAAAATATCAACTAGCCAGCCTAGCAAATAACTTCACCCTGATACAGCAAAAAATACACTGGTGGCCCTGGGAGCATTACTATTGGTCAGATTTTTATTTCAGATGATGGCAAGGTTGGATTTCTTTTTAATGCAAGTCATCTGGACCAAAAGTAACTACCTGAGCTTAAGCTCTTTTGATTAGAGAAGGCTCCCCCAAGCCAGGCCCTCTGAGTGCAGGGTACATTGTCCCAGTCCAGCACTCCGGTCCCACCACATCCCAGCCTGGGAGCACCATTGGGAGGCCTGGCAGCAGCTAAAGGCACCAAGTGTTGTGCCTCAACAGATGCACATTCTCCCACAAAGCAGAGCTTAATTTTTTTTTTTTTAATCAAAACTCACTGGCTGAACCATTAACAAGCTATGAAGACCAGTGCTAATGCATTATACTCACTTAGAAGCAGAGCATGGCAACACCAGCTTAATCACACTGTAGATCTTTGTTTTCTGTCCAATTAATTGCTCGACAACATCCATCTTACCAAGATTCTTACTTTTTTAAATACTATTTCACACGTTTAAGATTTTAAAAGCATCTGTTAGAACACAGACAAATCAACAATTGCCTTATCTTTAAAATGTAAAATTAAGGAGTTCTGAACTGTTAGTTTTTTTAGTCTAGAATAACATTTAACAAATCTAGTGCTGCTTATCCTGAAATTTGCATAGATACACAAGGAAAGAATCATAATTGGGTAAATTGTGAGATAGAAAATTATAACAATAAAAATAATAATAGCTATTTAAAAATAAAACAAGACCTGTTTACTTATCTGACAATAAGCAGTTAAAGTTTCAGAGATCCTTGTCAATCTCGGTTCTTACACTAAAAGAAATTTTGTTTTTTCAATGCTCTGCAGAGTGAATCAATACAAGTCTATGGGAAACTACAGATTCTGATCTGTACAATAACAATCTCTTTAAAAGAATGTACTTTTTTCTTGGCACATTCCTAAAACCTTGATCCTAGAACATGCTGCTTACAGCTGAAATTGATTGTTACATGTTTTCTAAGTATTCTGAAATTAGCCAGAAAAAATACAAAGCAAAAAAAAATTCCTTTCAATTATTGCCTGCTATATTTTTTGGGGGTGTAAAAGCACAAGAGTTACATTATTAAGAGGTGCACTGTAAGAATAAAGTTTAAGAAAGAAGAAAAAAATTCCAAGACTCAATCTACAAGAATGCATTACTTAAGTGACAATCTGCATTTAAAATTCAGAACAGCACCAGCTGCTCTTTCAGTTGCTTTTTGGTTTTTTTTAAATTGGTTGGTTTTTTGGTGGGGAGGGGTTCTGGGTTTTTTGGGGGGTGTTTTTTTGCTTGTTTGTTGGTTTTTTGGTTGGTTTTTTGTTTTGTTTTATCTTTTGGGGGGGGGGTGGGGGTTGGTAGCCTATGTTATTAAATAAAATCAAGGATACAGGCATTCAAAATACAGACAGTGAAGAGAATCACTAAGGCTGAAGCCATCTGGAACCTTCTGACAGGGCCCTTGGAGTTGCACTGCTCCCCCCTCCAAAAGCACTCAGCTCCAGATCACAGGTCACACGGTACAGAACGTGCTTTTTCCCACTGGATCCCAGCTGCCTGAGGTATGAGAACACTGTAAGAGACAGCACTAAGTTACATCTTTTCTAGATCACAGCAAGCTCAAAACATCATTATTGCATTACCGCTGCAAATCACAGTTCCTCCTGGCAAGCTGTTATAAAATATGCAAGGGTGAACAGGGTAGAAGTGTCTGCAATCTTAATTACCTTTTTCCACTGTTAAAATGCAAGCCAATCAGCACTTAATGCTATATTAGTTCTCATCAAATTTAAAAAGAATGAATGCCCATTCTCAAGGTATCACAGATGTACTTTGTGCATATTTTTAGCCACACCACACAGCCAGGGTACAAGGCCCAGGCCCTCTTACATCTATATACCAATAAAAAAGACATCTTTTGAAAACCTCCTAAGTGAAACTCAATAACAGGACAAAAGGGGAAGAGGCAGACCATAAATATTCCATGTAGCAGGAACCACCAACTTGACAAAGCACCTTCCTCCTTACAGAACATCTCCCTACAAAAATACAACTAGGGAGATCTAACTTAAGTGTTTGATTCCACATTTTAGGCTTCTATTTTTAAAATAAAAGTGACCTTTGCACTGAGGATGAGTTAAGCCTCTTAATGCAAACATATCTACTTTTGTCTAGTTTATCCTGTAGTCTTAAGGGCTTACATTGTTGAATGTGTCCAAGCCCAAATAAAGAACCAAATAAAAAGATGAAAATATAAACTGCTATAGTGGCTATGAACAACAGATGATGGTTTCCATTCAAGGCCTCTGGCATCTCATCTTTTGTACAGTACAAAGCAGAAACCCACCTCACGTGAAAAAGCAAACTTACTTTGCAGATTCCTGTAGGAGCAGAACCAGTTATACACTCACCCTTCTATGAAGAAAGGCAGCAGGTGAAAGCACAAGTTCAAGTACTTAACAACTTCAAAATTATAATAATAAAAAGGACAGCTAAGCAAAGTTCAGTCCCTCATATCTATCAAGTTAATTTCTGAACTGTCCTTCCATTTAAATCAATTCCTTTCAAAAATTTAACCACCACCTTTAAGTTCTTGCATGAATTTGATTTTTTACAAAATACCTCAATTTCAGAAGGCACAAAACTATTCCTTTTAGAAGAATGAGTCACCCTGATTATAACTGCTTCAGTTTTTTTAAAAGCAAAAGGTACATTACTTTTCACAAAATTCCTCATTATAATGTTCTGTCCTCATTACACCAGTTCTTGGAAGAGGATGCACACTATAACTCACAACCAGGACACAAAGAAATAAGACAGCATGCTTATGCATGTTTAAAAGCATTTTAACGTGTTTTACACTACCCAATATGATGTTTCTCAGGAGTGGGAATATGCTTTTTAAAGGACACTCTCTATAGGAATCAATTTAGTACCTTTATAAGCTAAAAGGGGCTACAATACTTCCTTGCTTGCTGCAGGGATGCCAAGTGATGATTCCTAAGATTTTAGTAAAATAGATTTTTAGATGTTTTCAGATTCTGAGAGACATGCACTGCAGTGTGTAAAATACAAACCTACCACCTGCACCAACAAGAACCTTCTGCTATGGCCTTAATTATCCAATTTCAAAATAGATGCCTAATTAAAAAAAAAAACCAAAAAAAAACAAAAAAAAAAAAAGAGGAACATTTTGTATACATTCTTCAGTCAGATTTAAGTGCTAAAGCAGTTAAATCAAAAGGAGCATGTAAAAACTGTTTGATGGTTATTCCCAAACAGTATTAAGTTGATTTTGTTTTGCCTTCAAACAAAACTAGACAATCAGGATTTGCATGAATGTTCCTTAAACAACTGCCTTCTGTTTCTCTTCCTTAAGTCATTGTGTTTAACAGAGGAAAAGCAATTGTTGGCTTTAACCTGCCAGTCATTTCTGCTCGAAGACAGCCTTCTGAAAACACACAAATTTCACAACAAAGCCCATGGAAGACATGAGGAGAGGTGTGTGTAGTACTTCCCAGGCAATGGAAGATGTTGGTGCTCAGAAATAAAAATACTTCTGAAACTGACCAAAAAGTGTATAGTGGTAGAACAAGAATGGTTATCTCTCCCTCCACTGAAGAGATACAGAATATAGTCTCCTGAATAAGTTATCAAGAACAGACACTGTGTGTACTGCTTACATTTCATCCAGTCCCTCAGTACTACATTCAGCACCTTTTCCCCCCCCTTTCCAACAATGCCTGACTAGTGGGTTCACTAAGCATGTACATCATTAACAGCATATCTGGAGAGAAAGATAGGCCTCTCCCATTGACCTCAGCTTTCTTTCCCTTTTGCACCTCTCAGACAGCAGCTTCCCTCTTGCCCCTGCAGCTGCTATCTGCCTTGCACCAAAAATTCTGCCTGCACACCCCACTGCCAGCTCGCAAACCTCCAAGTGTATTCCCAGCTGTTCACACCACTCCTTCCACAGTACAGGCCAGACCACCAAGTACTCGTGCTTGCCAAAAGTCAGACCTTTTACATATAAAACCCTATGATTTTCAGTGTCTCAAGGTTCCTGTAAAAACTTAATCAACTTAGGCTTATTCTGTGGATCTGCTATAGTTAAGCTTATTAGGTATTCCTCTGGTTTTCTTCTTTCACAAAAGTGAAAAAACACACTAATGCATTTCCTACCACCTCAGGCAGCATTCCTGCAGATCTTTGCTTCAAACCCAACAGGTTTCATGGTTGGGTTTCTCTTTCTCCCTGCAGCTCAGGGTCAGGAGCTCTGATCTAATTTCTTCCAGAAACAGACAAACAGATCTCACATCTCTCTTTCTGCAGCCCAGCCTATTCATTTGCCTCTGCCCTGTGCAGAGTGAGTGGTAATTGGTTCAATTCTGCAGCAGCACAGGTTCTCTACGAAAACAAAATTAAAAAATGCTGGCAGAAGCTTCTGTGCCACTGAAATAAAAGACAGCAAAGTTAGTCTCCTCAAGTGTGACCTTATGAACTCCCAGTTTTGAAGCAGTATTTCAATCATAAATGAACAGGTTATTTACATACAATAAGTACTCTTTGACAGATGTTTAAAAAAGCCTTCTACAAATTCCTGCTCCAGCCTCTAAGATATCCCAATCCAACTCCAGAATTTCAGGGAAATAAAGAAGAGGTTGCTCAATCCATCATGAAGAGCTGCTTCCACAAGGGAGCTCTTTAGCACTGAAACATATGTTCAGGCTAGCAGGGAACAGCAGCGGAACTGGAAGGCATCCTATCCATCAGTCCAAATTTGCACATCTCAAACAGTGCAGTGTTTTATACACACTGTATAAAGTAATTTGAGCTACTTCTTAGACAGCTATGTACATATTTCTGCACTCAAATTCATGGAGCCTATTTCTGCAGTGCAGTCACAGCTGACTCTTGAATTCAGTATAACACAACAGAAGGAGGAAAATATGTATTTCAGAATATAACTTATGTTCTCTCAGTCCTCCAACTGATCATTTATGAAGGTCAGACAATAGTCTCACAAGAACATAAAACAGAAGTCATATTTCTGTGACCAGATCATAAATAATATTCCTCGAGCCCTGAGGAAAAGCCATATAACTGCCAGCAGCCAGATATCAGTCACAAGGGAACAGGGCAGTCCAGTTAACCAATAACTTCACATAAGGCCACCATTGTGTTTTTGGTCTGGGCCTGAACTTGCCATTTGCAGCCCAAATCCACAAGCAAACCACAAACTGCAGGATGTGAGATTTCATAAAAATTGAGAATGGAAAAAATAAATTAAGTTAAGCCTTGCGTTCCTTTTCAAAAACTCTTTAGGTTAAGATTTTGGCATGAGCTCCATTTTCAGACAAATCTAGATAGATCTTGCTGAAACATCACTAGAAAATAGGAAAAGCTTGAGGGAAAAGGGCAGGTGAGAAGACTGTTCTTTTCCGCATACTTTTACTCTAGCACCATTACTTCACAAAAAAAAAATAAACAAAATGGCTTAAGATTCTGCCCACTTACACCACAGCATGTGCTTACATACAGAGAAACATCTATATTTGACAGAGGATGCTGAAATTTATGCGATTAAAAAAAAATCAACTGGGTAAATATCTGGAAAAAAACACAGAAGACCATGAAGGCCATACCAACAGCTCATCACAGGCCACTCACCTGCAAACTCTGGAAGCTCAGGAAGCGGTGTGCAGAACTGTCAGTAAGTAACATGCCTGGCCTGCTCCCACCCTCCTGCCCAGGCATTCCGGATCAGCCACATTGTGCAGGAAGGGATGAGAAGGGTGGGGCTGGCACACAAGGCTTGGAGGTGCTGCAGCACCAGGTCACAACATGGCTGGGATGGAGCAAGATCTGGCTTCCAGCAATCCATGGACATAAAGTCCTCAAAACAAGGACACATCAGGAACTGTATTCCCTAAACAGGACAATGCACTTCTCTTAGCCAGAATGCCAGGAACATCAAATACCCTGCCAGGCAGCAAGGCTGTTCTTGAACCCATTTTTCTTGCCCAACTGGATACACACTGGGAATAAATTCCTTCCATACCTAAATTTAAGCACTAATGTTTTAATAGTAATAGACATCTTTTACAAAGGTGCTTTACTACACATATTATTACCTTCCCATGCATGCCAAATACCCAAAATCAGATACCCAAATACCAGAATAGACTGGCTCACTTCCATGTTAACATGCCACTATGACAGACTCACTTGATATAACCCTATCACAATTTTAATCTAAAAAATACACTAAATAGGCTTTCTTACTTCATGAAATAAAAAACTCATTTGCCCTCGTAGTTCATAAAATGAGAGTTTGACCCAACATCCAATGGAATGTACAGGTATTTTTCCACTGACCTATACAGGATCACAACACTTGACAATTACAAGGTTAATACATTTCATAATATGCTTTTAAAATATTAAATATTTGTCTCTTACTGTAGAGTATTTTGGAAACAAAGTAAGAGTTATAAATGGTTGCACCATAATTGCTGTCACAAATCACCACCTATACATTATATAGCAAATAGGAGCCAAACAGCTGACGAGGTTCCAGAGGCATCTGCTACCAGAGTGGGGCTGAGATTCCTGCCATCCCCATTTTCCTGTCCCCACCTTTCCAGGACAGTACCCTAACTCCTCTTCAGACACTTGCCATCATAGCTCTTTGCAGAGCCCCACTGCAAATTGAGAGACTAAATAATTCCATTTCTAAAAAATGGCACACAGAGCTATAAGCAGTCAAATAGAAGCAACAGGTCCTGTAAATAATTTCAAACCATCTATACTAAAGACAGTTTCAAAAACATCACCTTACTTTCAGATTTTGGCAAATAACTTGTGCAATAGCATGATCCTTCCACTTAGCACAATACAGTACATATGCATAATACTTTCTTGATATATTCTTGTCCATCAAAAGTGAACCAGTGCTGTTGGTTTGAAATACTTTAATGCTACAGGCAAACAAATTCTGAAACAAACCAACCTAAAGCACGTATCTCAGCTACTCCTGCTCCAAAGCTCAAGTTCCTGTAATTCCTCTGCCTCCTAGGTGATCTCAACTCCACCACCAGATTATTTCACTCAAGTGCTTCACTGGTAAACTGAGAGACTATTTAATTAGTATAAATCAGAAAGAAAACAAGAGGATAAAGCAGCCACTGCTGCACATACTTGGAAAGCAAGCCTGCAAAATACATTCACTTGCCAAGTTTGTTTTCACCTTCACTAAATCAAGAGAAATAAAGTATTTAACTGCAGCAGCATTAGCAAAGAAACTACATTTTATATCTTTTACAAGCATGTTCTGTAAGATATAGAGAATCTGGCCTAGACCAGGAAGTTTTCCTGGCACAACTGTGGTTGTTAGAAAACACGATGGAGGGAACATCATAAATACCAGTGCAGATCTTGAAAACAAGTCTTCAAAACCGGGAGTCATCACTACTGCGAGGCTTTCTCTGCTCAAGGAACAGACATGATGACAGCCCAATAACACTCATTTATGCCATGAAGTCTTTACGCAATAGTTGAGCTGCATTTGTGATCATAATTACTATAATCAGATATTTATTGAATCTGCAGCCTGTTCCTAGAAAACTTACTAATTTTTGAAAAAATATTTTAAGATTGTTTAAGGTCCAATTTAAAAACCAGTGTGCTAAAGGCAGAAATATAAATTTCTAAGAGACATTAGCAAGTTACAAAAACCGCAATACTTTTCATTTCCCTTGGCTATTTAATGTATATTAAATATGACTGAATGCTATGATGGGTATCACAGTCCCATTTATTTCAATTACTATTTACTAAAACTGTGAACAGTCAGATGCTCATTAGCACATCAGAATGTACACAGATGCTCATGAAACACAAGGATCTTCCTCAGCAAATCTGAGTATAGATGTGGTAATAACCTGTAGCATTACCACACAGACCTCCAGCAGAAAAGTCATTTTTTTATTAAATCACCAGTATGCTTGCTGCCACTCCTGGGAGCAAGTTCATTTGTCAAACATAAGATACACTTGTAAAATATTTGACACAAAACCAGGAAAAATCTAGAACACAAGAAATCCAGTTAACACTGGCATAACAAAGACCTGGGGTTTGCATCCAGCCACAAACATGGATGGGGGCAAATGGTGCATGCATCATGTCTAAAAAACACCTCTCCTAGGCAGATGTAGGTTTCTTGACAGTAAGTTTCTGTAAGTCAAGGATGGTTTCAATTCACAGAAATTACTTCCATGCCTTCTTCTGAGGAAATGAAAGGTGCAATACCAAACAATAAATACTTACTCTATGACTTGTCACTTCAGAAAGCTGTGTAAATTTATTATTGATGAAAGGAGACAAGATTCATAGCTCATGATAATTACATTTCCTCATTATCAAAGATGTGAATAAGTGAATAAGCTCACAGCACCAGTGAGCCCACTTACTTTTAAAACATCTCAAGAAGTTCTAGCTGGGAGATCTAGAGAATATTTTCCTTTCTTCTCTAGGATGACCAACAGTATATTTGTACATGAACTTCTTTGGCCTTCATAGCATGGGTCTACAGCCCAACAGTTATGATAAGTAATGTATTACCCCAAGCAAATATAGTCCTAATCCAGGACTATTCAGGAGGATTCTAAAACTCCCATAGCAATGCTTTTTGTGACACACTTTACCTAAGTATTTTAAGTTAGGACGTTTCTATCAGCAAGCTGCAGCTTACAGCATAGGAGATGCAGCACCACGATTTTTTTTTTTACTTTTGCCTAAACCTCGTGGTGCAGCCGATGTGATGAGAACAGCATGGTCATACTTGCCTCAAACTTGAGGAATGAGAAAACAGAGACAAGAGGAGCCAGCCAGGCAGACTTGTTTACTTTTAAGGAGGCCCAGGGTGAACCTCCATTCTCTACAACTCCTATACAGAAGGCTGTAGTGAGATAGGGGACAGTCTCTTCTGCTGTGCCTGCAGTGAGTACCAAAGAAAATGGTCTTAAACTGGGACAGAGGAAATTCAGATTAGATATTAGAAAGAAAATTTTCATGATTCAGGAGGTCAGGCTGTTTAGGGAGGTGGAGGAGTCACTGTCCCTGGAGGTGTTTAAGAGGCTGGCACTGGATGACGTGGTTTCGGAATTACAGTAGCAGTACTGGGTTGATGGCTGGACTTGGGTGATTTTAAAGGAGTCTTCCAACCTTGATAATTCGATGGCTCCCCAACCAGCTCACCACAACCCTGCACGGAGTGGCGGCTGCGAGCACCTTCCACAGAACTGGTGCAGGCTACTGTGCTCAGCAGGATGAACGGGGCGGGGGAGGGGGACACACAACCCCAACACTGTGGCTTCTTGAATCGCAGAGGCGGAAACAGCCGCGGGTGCTGTTCCACACCCACAGCCCGCGCCAGGGCCGCGGCTCCGCGCTGCCCCTGCCCCGCGGCCGTGAGGGGTAACTCGGCCCACCCTGCCCACCGGGGCCGGGTACTGCCCGCCCCACCCTGCCCGCGTGTCCCGGGGGTCTCAGAGCTGCGCAGGGCCCGAGCGCGATTACGGCCCCGCCGGAGCCACCGCCCCGCAGAGGGCGGAGCGCGGCCGCCCCTCGTTGCGCCAGAGCGGTGAATCGCGGCCCGCCCGTCTCCTCCCCCCCCTCCTCCATCTCAGCAGCGCCCTCAGCCTCTCTCCTCCATACAAAAGCAAAATGTCCGCCATCTTCACAGGCTGCTGCTGCCGCCGCCGGGCCGGACGGGGCCGCGCCGCGCAAGGGCGGCCCCGCCGCGGAGCCGAGGCGGCCGGGGGGGGTCATTACCTTGATGCAGTAGGGCGGCTCGTCGAACGTAACCAGCATGTACCTGTCGCCGCGGCTGGCCGGGTCTCGGGCCCGCAGCTGCGGAGAGAGCGGAAAGAAGCGGCGTGAGCGGGGCGAAGGGGGCGAGGGGGGCGGCGGCTCCCCTGGCGCCGCGCACTCACCTTCATGAAGATCTCCACGGCGCCCTTGGCGATGTCCAGGTAGCTGGTGCCCAGGTACGCCCGCTGGTTCATGGAGGCGGACGTGTCTATGAGGAAGAGGAGGATCGGCATGGTCCAGACAGAGCCCCGGCCGGCGGGCTCCCTGCGGAGGAGGCGCGGCACTCGCCGCGGCTCACTCGGCTCTGGCGGCGCTGCCCGAGCTCGCCCGGACTCAACTTCTCTTCCCTGAGCCTCCACCAGCACCATGTGACCAGCGCGCACGCCATTGGCTGGCAATTATACCGATATTTGCATATTCATGGACGGGCGCGGGGTGACGGCGGGCACGCGCGCGCCGCACCTGTCACACACACACAGCGCCCGCCCCGCCCCTCTGCGGGGTCCCCCGCCCCGCGCTCCAGGGGCCGCCCTGCCCGGCCACTCGTGGGCGGACCCCTCACGGTCGCTCCCAGTCCCAATTCCATCGTGTGTCCCCAGTACCTCCCAGTACCCGCGGCTGAATCACCGCGCCGCCGCCTCAGCTCAGCCCGCTCAGCCCTCGATGGCTGGGCAGCCCCGCGGGGCTGAGGGGAGTGTGCAGGAGCTGTGTGCTGGTCCCAGGAAGCCGAGCGAAGCCTCTCACCTGCTCACCCGGTGACATAATCGCCCCCGTTCCTGGTCTCCAGAGATTTCACTAAAGCACTATATCCCCAGCCCCCCACGTGCGATCCTTTCCCAGGTCAGGTGACAACCATCTCCCACAGGCAGTGCCTGGATCTGGGCATCACACACTGACAGGGCACCTCAGTGTACCTGGATCAAGGCAGGACAGCAACAAATTAATTGTGGCAAAACTGAAAATACATACACCCTGCAATATTTCCTACCACTCCGATAAATAAAAAAGATTATCTGAAAGGAGGGATCACAGAATCAATTAGCCTGGAAAGTCTCTCTGAGATCAAGTCCAACCAATGACCCAACACCACCTTGTCAACCAAACCAGGGCACCAAGTGCCACGTTCAGTCTTTTCTTAAACACCTCCAGGGACGGTGACTCCACCACCTCCTAGGGCAGCCCATTCCAATGTCTAATCACCCTTTCCATGAAGAAATTCCTCCTACTGTCCAACCTAAACCTCCCTGTACAGCTCAAGGCCATGTCCCCTTGTCCTGCCGTTGGTTGCCTGGGAGAAGAGCCCAACTTGCACCTGGCTACAACCTCCTTTCAGGCAATTTTGGAGAGAAATAAGGTCCTCCCTGAGCCTCCTCTTCTAGGTGTCCTGTTCCAATGGACCTGGCAGCCACCACCGACAGCAACCATTTAAGGGGAAGGAGATTGAGGAAGTATTTAGCACTATGCCCACTTAAGAATACTTGTTTGCTTCCAGGAGTAAATCCAAAGCACACAAAAGCAGCACTGCCAACATGAATCTTACTTTAAAATAATAAAGAAACTGATAATATTTTCCAGTGCTTTTAAATTCAGACGCTTTTTCCACTTTTTTTTTTTTTTTGCCATTCATTTCAACAGCAGGCAGAATCAGTTTCAGTTCTCACTCCATTTTTGTGAAGCACTTGGACAATACTGTTGTTGCACATCATAGGTGAATTCTAATGCCCCATTACAAAGCATGATGAAATACAGATGTTGGTAAAGATACCACTGCCCATTTTGATCAGAATAATCAGAGATCTAAACTCATTTAATTCAGGCATGTACTCATCCCTTTTGTCACCAGAAAAAGCCCAATACCTGCACACAGGATCTGCAGTCACTATATTTGCTTTAGAAAGAAGTCTGTCTCTTAAAAAAACTTCTGCAGATATTTTTCAAATAACATTATCTCATTAATTAATTCTGTTGAACCAAAAGTAGGTAAAGTAATAGTCAATAACTTAATAACTTAATAATAATAACTTGATAATTAATAACTTGGAGACTCCATTCCATTATCTACATCCTCCATAAGTTGTGCATGTGTATCTGCAATTGAAGTTTCTGAATTTTAACAATCATACCAGAAATGCCAGGAGGCATAAACAGATACATATTTTTTTATGCAAGTGATTAGTGCACATGAATGGAGCCAGACTGAAACAAATGGGATTTGAATCTCTATAGATAAGATGAAAATACAGATATTGTATTTTTGTACTGCTGCATGTTAGTCTGGAAAGATAACTCCTGGACAGGAATGGATTTGCAAAGGCCTGAATGGAAAATGAACTATTGGTAGAAGATGCCACCGAACACTGCCAGGTCCTGGCACTGGGAACTCGATGAGGCCACCTATGCATTGCTCTCATGTCAACCAGATGAGGTCAGACTCCCTTCTGCCTCCAGCTGACTTCAGCCAATTCCAGCTGGCAACCCAGCGGCCCTGTGTCCTGCAGCCTCCTTGACTGGCTGTATGAAATGCTAAACAATTACAAGTTCATATCCTCATAATTTTTTTTTTTAAATTCCAGACCACCAGATACCTAAAAACTACTTATTTACCATCTAAATATAGTATTTAAAGGTCAAGATGAAACTCTTGTTTCCCATTTCACAAGTTGACCTTTCCAAGGGCAGCAGCAGGCAAGGTTCATATACTCTCCCTCTTTCTCTCTTGAGGATCTTGTTTTTTGGATCCTGCTCCAGCTGGACACTGCAAGAGCTAAAGTTTAGCAATCTTCTAGTCACAATGCAAGAAATTTATTTAGTTTAATGAGACACTTTTTATTCCTGAAATTACAGACACCATGGTTGCTAACATGCATGAATGCAGCTAGAGTGGCTTTTACTCCTCCTCTGTACAGTTTGTGTTTGCAGTGCTGACTATCTGGCAGCTGTGGCAGCAGGCATTCCTCACCTCTATAAAGTTTAAACTTTTCTTGGTTTTTAATTGAAAATATACTCATCTACATTTTTTCAACTGCAATAGTTAAAGAATTTGTCTTTATGGGTGTTGGGGGTTAGACTTGTTTATCCTTTTCACCTATAGAATTTTTTCCCAAGAGTTGCAAGGCAACTGATCGCCGGGTACTTATCAGTACTCAGGTGAAAACAAAGCATGGAGGCTGGCACTTGGCTACACCCTTTGTCTCTGGGAGTTTCCCCCGAGGGGTGGGGGGGAGAGAAAGACGGGGCTGGGGGGGGGCAGCTTCACTTTTGGTGTGGTCTGCGTCGGGAGCGGACGGGGCTGCCGCTGCCATTGCTGCGTGAGTTTCTCACTGGCACCACCGGGATCTGATCCTGGAGAGAGAGAGCTACTATCATCTGCTCGTGTGCCCAGATCCGGATTCCTCTTTTTGCTGCCCTGCTGGAGCTGCCTCGGCTGGGCATCCTGTCCCACTGCCTCGGTGTTGTTTTAGAGCTGCACTGCACCGTGGGCCCGCACTGGCCTCCCTGCCAGACATCCCTGCCTTCCAGTGACCACCGACTGAGCTCCAAACTTCATCCGATCCACCAGCCCGGGATCCCCCACCGTTCCAGCTTGGTACTTTTCTTTGGAGTCCCCCAGAGACCAGACTGCCCCGGGTTTTGTGAAACCAAGCTCCGTCAAGGTCCCTGGTTCTGTTTTCGCTATTAATTGCTGTAGTTGTTGTTTGTTTGCCCTGTTATAACTATTAGTAAAGAACTGTTATTCCTATTCCCATATCTCTGCCTGAGAGCCGTTTTAATTTTCTAAATTATAATAATTTCAGGGAAGGGGATTTGAATTATCCATTCCAAGAGAGGCCCTGCCTCTCTTTTAGCAGATACCTGTCTTCTTTCAAAACCAAGACAATGGAGAAATTAATCACAACAGTTACAGCATGTTAAGCTCTCCTATAATTATTTTGAGATAATTTCTGTGTAGATATTCTATCCCACAGTAAAAAGGAACATAATTCTGGATTAATAATTCCAGTCAAATTTTTAAGCAAATGGACCAGTGGTATTTTTCCCTGTTGTGCTGATAAAGTATTATTTTTCTGTTTCTTGTCCTAACACAGTTTAACATCTACGCTGTTGCCTCTAACAGGATTTTAGCACTAACAGTTTGTTTCTTAACACTTTTATATTGCTTCATCTTACTTTTTTCTCACCTAGCTGCTTTCTGCCCTGAACAAGTAATACACCTGTGAGACAGAAGCCATGCTGCTTTAGGCACCGAAGGTGCTCAGCTTTGGCACCGATTAGCCAACTTGTCCTAGATTACAATGTAAGATGTGCCCAAAGTATGTAGTCTATCCCCATCTTCATGAGCTGTTGAAACCAGGTGGGGCAGTGTTTCCCTTCTGTTAATGGCCCCATCAATGCCGTGCCCATGACTCATAGATAACTCCCTCTGGGAGCTAACTCTGTTTAATGGGCCATCAAGGACCCACTGCATGACTCATAGAATGATATCAGCCCATTGTGAGATGCTCTGCCCAGGGGGAGGAGCCAAGCATTCCCACCTGGATATAATCTGGGATTTGGGACAGGACAGGGCACCTTTCCCCACTGGATTTGCAGAGGACAAGAGCTACCAGACCTTTCTATGGGATCACTGCTTTGACAAGACCATTTCATCTGGACTGCTACTACCACTCTAACTAACAGGGTGTCAGGTAGTATTCTGACTCTGTCAGTGGGGTTTTTTTGTACTATTGCATTTATTTTCGATTACTTTATTTTACTTCTTTTCTTTTCCTCTTATTAAATTGTATTCCTGACTTGGAGTCCTTCACTGGTTTTGCTTTCAAACCAGCACACACCTGAAATTGGGGCACACTGGATACATTAGTCAGAAATTATCTACTTAAAATCTGGATCAACAGCTAAACACTTCAAACCTCCCTCTGCTGCTGTGGCTCCTTATCTTTGCCATGTAATACACCTGCCCTGATGACTTTCCTGCTTAATTTAAAATGCTTCCAGCCAGAGCAGAAATGGTCACTGCTAAATCACTACAAAAATACGGATTAATCCATGCTGTGAGCCGGGAGGTATGATCCCTATCACACAAAAGAAGGGGCTGCCACCAGAGCTAAGGGACTTGCTTGGCACCAGACAAGGTGCATTTTTCAGTACCACAGTGAGAATTCAGAAGGGTTTAGCTCTTAGGCAACCATAGATCTGTGCTGTCCCTTTCAGAAAGGTGAAATCCCCTGTTAACTTAAAGAATTTGTGTGCAGCTGGACCTGGGTGTGGAAGGTAAGAAATTGTTCTAAATAATAGCTCCTTCACAGTTATATTCAAGATGGCAGAAGCTGAGCAAATTCAAGTCGTGTTATATTGTGTGCTGCATCAGGGCAAAATATTCTCCCCCGTCAGCAGTTAGCTGCTCTTAAGCCAAACACTAGAAAAGGCGAGGCTGCTTCTGCCAGTGTGTCACACAGCCCCTTCTGGAAAAACAAAACAGAAAAAAACCCCCAAACCAACAAATACAAACAAACCCCCCAAATCAGTATTTTCCAGGATATTGCTCAGCAGGACCTTTTTTCTTTTTTCTATTTTGTAACTACACTACAAACTTCCATGAAATTGTAACTCACCCTTAAAGATTTCTGCCCCTTTCACTTGCTCCGTCTCCTTTCTGCAATGATTCCACTCAAGAGCTTGGGAGCCTGATCCAAAATTTGCCTTTTCGCTGCTTTTCAGGAATCTGAGTTTGCAGATGGGAGGACAGTAATGGAAGCTGAGGAGCAAACCCTGGTTACTGTGAGCCATCAGACTTTGTGTAAGTCTCTGGTGGAGATGTGCACCTGAATGTCTTTTCACAGGCTTCAGCAAATTTAGGAACTCTATTTTCAGCTAAAATATAAAGAACAGACTATGGATACATGCCCTGACTGCATGTTTTCTACTGATTTATTGACTGTGCATAAATACTGCACCATAACTGCCATATTTAATACAAAGAGTGAGATCTGTATGCTCAGGAAGATAATTCAGGGCAACTCTGAGGTTTTTCATCTGTCTTCCATGTACTTCAGAAAAAGCAGCCACTTAGCAAAGGGGCAGAGCCCAGCCATCCTGATTCTCCCCTTCTTCCTCAGACATGTGTTAACCCTTTGCTATGCACAGTTCAGCAAGGTTTCCTCTTCCTGCAAAGTTTTTATGCAAGCACGGCTAATACTGCCCACAGTCCAAAGGTGAATGCCAGATCCACAGTCTGTGTAACAGCAGAGTTTAATTTCCATTTTGCTTTAAAGACCAATGAGAAGGGGATGAGGAAGTGATTGGTTGCCTAAGATGGGGGATCATTTTACAATACTGGTAGATAAGCAAAATTCTGACAAAATGTCTCTGAGGAGACATAAAATGAACCCACGAAGCAGCACTTTGAACAGCAAAGCAAGCCAGAACAGATTTCCAGACAGGCAAGGCTTTCCATAAGAGAACAGGTTTCAAAGTCCAAGAGTCTCTCCAAAGAAGAAACAACATTCAGAATAAAAGTTTGAAAAATATTCTGGCTGCTGAAAAAGAAACTGAAACCTTCTCCTGTTTAGCAAACTGGAGAATTGAGTTACTGTGAACCTCAGAATATAAGAAAAATAAATTAAAATTCTGCACATACCTATGCAGGGAGTACAAAACCAAAAGTGTGTGCTTCAGCCTAGTGCATGTTTGTGATTCAACAGCAAATAACATCAGAGTAATGGCCCCAGCCTCAAGCCCCCATATGTCCTGCCAAGTTCTCCCCTAGGAAAGATTTATCATCTCTCGCTGATAAACACTGGGAGACAACAGAGCTTGTTCTGGGGGGTAAGAGAAAGGGAGAGGGATTTGTGGCTGAGACAGGAGCCTTGCATCAGGCAGTCACAGCCACAGGAAGCAGGGGCTCATGGGCTGGGGATGCTCCAACTGTAGGTGCATTTGAACTGACAGCCAGCCAAGAACTGCGTGAAATTCCCCATTACTTCCTTTTACTGGTCTTATGCTGTGTTGCTAAGCTGTACCTGGGAATCAGGCCAAATCAGCTTGGGATCTTTGGATGAAAGGCATTAAAAAAAAAAAAAACAACAAAAAACCAGAAAAAAATCGAGAGTATTACCAATCTGGAAAGCAACAATATGAATTAAATGAATGCGCAAGTGGCAGGATTTGAATCTTATTACATTCTACAATGTAAAATATAAAGACAGACTAAAAAATTGACACTTCTGAGGAAAACTACATCCTTCTGCCTGGGTTCCTGTGAAGAAGAGTCATAAAAGCAGCATATCGTTATCAGAACTGAAACCTGAAAATACATATGTTTAAATAGACTGGAGCCAACAGGGACTGGTTAGGAGAGTCATTTTCCCAGGCTATGCTACACAGATTTGTGCCACCAAGTGAGAAGTTCACACTGTTTCATCTATTACCTATCAGCATTTATTTTATGGCAAAGAATACTCATGGGCTGGGGACCTGCTCTGAACTGACAGGATTTATCATAAAGCAAAAGCCACACTTGGCTGTTTCATTTCTGGACACAGTTATGATTTTTTACTATATACATGGCTTGCCTGCAACAGAAATTCTCCCTTGCAGAGTTCAAAGTATCTCCCACAGAGAAAGTTTAGCTAACCTGATGTCCTAGGTTACAATGTAAAATTGTTCCCAAGGTATGTATTCTATCCGAATGAGCCTTGGAGCCAAGGTGGGGCAGTGTTTTCCTTATCTTCTGTTAACGAGCCTAACAATGCCTTGCCACATGACTCATAGATAACTTCCTCCAGGAGTTATCTCTGTTTAATGGGCCATCAAGGACCCACTGCATGACTCATAGAATGAGATGATCCCCATTGTGAGATGCTCCACCCAGGGGGAGGAGCCAAGCATTCCCACCTGGATAAATCCAGGGTTTGGGACAGCACAAGCAGCTTTTATCCACTGGACTTCCAGAGGAGACAAGAGCTGCCAGACGTTTCTACAGGAATCACTGCTTCGACAAGACCATCTCATCTGGACTGCCACTACCACCCTAACTAACAGGGTGTCAGGTTGTATTCTGACTCTGTCAGTGGTTTTTTATTTGTACTATTACTTTTATTTGATTTTACTTTCCTTTATTTTCTTTTCATCTTATTAAATTGTGTTTCTGACTTGGAGTCCTTCACTGGTTTTGCTTTCAAACCAGCACACCTGACTGCATTCCACATACTGCTTGTGCCTGATCCAAAGCAGATGAGACCTTGCTGGAAGCCTCAGGGAGTCTCAGCCCTATGATTTCAGCTCAGCAAGTCACCTTTCACCCCTCACCATCATTTCAGTGCACTGGGAACACCCACTGTCCCTCACAGGCACGGCATCTTGTGCCTTAAAAAAAAGTTAGGGACAGTCTCCAAAATATTGATGGGACACCACTCCATGGGATGTTAAATCTGTGCTGAGGGCACCTAAAGTAACTTACTGGTCCCAAACACAAAATATTATTATCATTTAGGGATCAATATTAACATTTCCAACAGATCCTTAACAGATCATCATCATCTTACTGAAACCAAACACTTCCATGTATATGTTTATCATTATTTAGTTCCCCCAAAACAAGCAAAATGATACAGAAAACGCTGTGCCATAAAATCATTGCATTTTACTAGAAGCAATTTTCACAAAATATGTTTTCCCCAAAAGAGTCCCATATTTAATCCTAAAGACTATTTGTCATTAAAGACAGTTACAAAAGCAGAAAGAATGATCTACTTGGAACACAAGGCTTTGGTGCCACATGAGCTCTCACTGGTTCTGTTATAGACCTTCACCAGCACTTTCCATGGGTACCTGGCCTTCCTACCTTGGTTTCTCCAGTTGCAGAAGTGCTCATTTTGCTGTTTTCACCTTTTTTTTTTTTAAACAACTTAAAACCATATCAAGCCCTTGCTACAGAGGGGAGAGGAATCAACCCTGCAGTTCTCACCAGCTAATTTCAGCCATGATCTAATGAGTAGGTGGTAACAAGACAACGAGGTGGGACAGGAGGAAAAGGCCCAAGCAGCACTGGGAACTTAGCAGGAAACTCAGCAAAAAGCAAGTGCATGGGAAAATAAAACAAAGATATTTCCATCCTTCAATATATATATTTTTTAGATAGATAATGAAGAAGAGGAAGTGAAAGCCCATTTCCTGAGGTATCTGGTAGGTGTTTGGAAGAAACAAGTTTCCAGGAAGACCTTAGGCAGGGACACAACCTCATCTTGTGAGAGCAGTTCTCTGTGTAGGGGCATGGAAAGAGGAGATGGCAGGAGGAGACAGTGCAGGACAGCAGCACTGCCAGCAGCACACAGCAGATGGGAAATCCAAACAACTGAGACACAGCAGGAAGCAAGAAGTAGGTGTACAGTCTTGAAGAGTCAGCTCAAATGTGACAAGGTAGGAAAAAAGGACACAAGGTGGAAGAGCTTTGTGACTTTGCTAGACTAAAAGGACAGCAAAGTGCTCCCTGCAGATGGTTGTGCTCAGATCTGGAGACATTTGCATTTGCTTCTCTCAGATGGAGTATTTGTGCCAGATAGGATCACAGAAACTTAAAATAAAAATGTGCTCTCTTTTACTCCTCTGTCCCTTCAGATTTAGACATAGTAGAAGATACTGTGCTTATTCTGGACTAAGCAGAATAAAACAGTCCCACTCTCTCTGGAGCTGCTGTGTCCTGTTAGTGCTGCTGACCTTGCTCAGTACAGGCTGAATTACTGAACTTCCTGAACTTTCAGGTACCATTTTTGTCATTTTCTTGCACTCACTCAATTTTTGTGTATTAAGTTGGAAGGTTTGTTGGCAACAAAGGAAAACTTCAAACCCAGACACTTCTGCTTATTTGCTGCATTCTCTTACCTAGTTTTGGATACAAACACAGTCTCAAGCTGGAGGGGTTACAAGAACAACATTTTCTCTTCCTTTCAGAAGCTTTTGATAATTTCCAAGAGCCAAAAACTAATTATTTTGGCACAAAGAAGCACCAAAAAAACTTTTAACCATGGCATTCCTGTATAGGGTTTCCTTGACACTTTTGTCTGAGAGGAGAAAAAAAGAGAGGAGTAATAAAAAGCCAACATTTATCTTTTTTGAGATACAGAACAGTTTCACTGCAAGAAGAAATGAAATAGGCAAAGGCTCTTCAGGTTGGAAAAAAAAAGATGACTGCAGAGGGAAATGACAGCAGTCTGTAAAACACCGAATGGAGAAGGTAAATGCAGAGTAATTGTTCACTTTCTCTTGCAGTAAAAAAGCTGAGGGGGCATCCAACAAAGGCATTTAGCAGCAGATTTAAAACAAACACATCCAAAAGGAAGTACTCTTTCCTACTATCCATAATTGCATTGTGGCAGTCAGTGCCTCAGGAGGTTGTGGAGACTGAAAATGGATTTTAAAAGGCATTAAACAAATTCATGCGGGACTGTGATCAACAGCAAATAAACACTGTAGCTTTGGTGAAACTTTTATGTTTTCAAACCCTTACCCAGAGCTGGGAGGAGGCACCAAGTCAAGATGATTCGGTATGTGGCCTTTTCCTCCCTCCCTGAGCGCTGCTGGCTGTTCCTGGAAACAGTGTGGCAGTTCCTGTTGTTCCGTGCTGAGCCGTGGGCCCTCGTGTTGCACATCACTAAGGAGCAGCAAACGTTCTCTGCATTCTCCTGCATGACTGTCTTCCAGCAGACTTCCTCAGAGGGCAGGAGATGCTTCTGGCAAAGCTTTGCAATCCAACCCTCCCCCCATTTTGCCTACAGCAACCACACTTATAATTGTGCAGAGAGAGAGAGAATATTGCATTAGCTCAGGTTAAACCAAGGAAAATTTCAATCCTATGTTTTGGCATTTAATTGTAGCATTTATCTCATATTTAAAGGGTAGAAAATGTAGCTGCCCCCATTACTGGTCAAAATGCTTGTCAGTCCCCAATAATATTCAGTACTTTCTACAAAAAAAAAAAAAAAAAAAAAAAAAAAAAAAAAAAAAAAAAGACAATGCAACCGAACAACTGGTCTCCATAGTCAAGTGAAAAGTAATGATTTACCTCAGACAGCAAGGAAAACCAAACAAACAAAAAGAAAAACCAGAAACTCCACCCTTAAGTCACTCAGTTTAATTTTTAAAAAATAGCATCTGCAATAAAAGATTTTATATTCAACATTCATATAAAGGACAAAAAATTCCAATTATGATTATGTTCACCCTTTTATTAAAAAAAGGATGTAATAATGCCAATTCTCATCAAAACATTTTCAAACTTCAATTATTCCTTATTCAGCTAAACCCATTGTGTTTGCAAGGAAAATCCAACTGAACTGGGAGTTTGTGCCAGCCCTTCCCCATGTCACAACTAGCTTATTCGTCACCCCAACATTTCTGCAGCCTTGCACAACACACACTCTGCATCACCACCGAGCCAGGGGTAGGCAGCTTGTCCCTTATCCCCAGCAGCTCCACCCTCCTGCCACCCCTGTGTAAGCTCCCCTTTCCTCCCAGCACACACATCCTGCTCCCTCATTTTACCATCCAGCAGAAAAGCAGCAGAGAGAAGAAAGCAGCAGGCAAGGGGGAAGGGAAAAGGACATGGTAGGTAATCAATGCTGGGTACAGGCCTTTGTGTTGGTTTAGCATGGATGGTAAAAACGAATTAGTGATTGACTTTGAAATTGACAACCAGATTAGCCAATTAAATACAGGTATACACCTCTGGGTCACACAGGCTTAAAATCAGGAGGATCCTGGGAAACTTTCCTTTTTCCTTCCTGCCTTGGAAGAGGTAGGCTGGCCCCGGCTCCTGGGGGGCCAGGCCTGGCCAGCCCCTGCCTGGGCCAGGCGTTTCCCGGGAAGGTACCAGGTGACTCCCGGACCAGGGAAGGGGAGGAGAATATGCCCCCTTCCCAGCCTGGATCGGGTCTCCAGCAGCTGTAAAACACTCTGCTGCTCCCCCCTGCTGGGGGGGAGCCAGCCTGAGGCCTGGCTGTGCCCTTGGGCCCTTCCCCTCCCCCAGCTGCCAGCGAGGGGGAGGGGTGGCTGCAGCCTCTAATAGCAGCTCTGAGTTGGGCCACCCTGGATGAGACCGAGGGGTGGAGGGGGGAGGCATCCATCAGCCTATGTACCTACTGAGATCCTGGCTGCTGTTTCTGAGCCTTCCCCACCAGCATGGCTTTGCGGTCACCCAGCAGAGATCTCATGACCACCACAGGCCTGGGCAAGTTTTAACTCTTTCCTGCCAGCAGATGGAACTTCCAGAGCACTGGCCCTTCCCTGAGTGAGAAAGGAAAAAGTGATTGAACTATAAGGAAACACCGCATGGGACTAAAGTCAGTGAAGAGAGAGTGAAAAGATTATTGGGAGAAGGGATTGAGGAGTTTGCCATTTTAGGCTGGACTTCTCTTATTGAGCCATGGTAATGAACTCTATATGTAGATTATCCATTTAAATCATGGGAAAAAAATGCATTTGGAGAGATGATTGTTCAGATTTGTGGATTTGAGCAAAGGTATTTGTGATGGACTAAGTGATATTGAATCAGTAGTTGTGATTTTTGTGATTCTATAGGATGCTTGAACAGAGAGATGAGAAGCCTTCTGCACCAGTGAAGAAGTGAGAAGACATCTCTGTTCTCTGAGATGAAGAGTCCTTTGCCTTTGGAGTTGTTCATCTTTAAAAAGTGACACTCCAGTATGCATAAGTACATGACCCATAAACAGCTTGGGAAACTGCTAATAGAAGGAGATTTCACAGAAGAAGGTTTCCTAAGTTGTCAGTGGGGAAAATTCCATGGTAAACTAAGAGAGACTCCTCTCCCTAAAGAATTGCTGAAAGATTATTTTCAAATGGTGAAACTGACTAAAATCACAGGTTTTATCTCTATGTTGTTATTGAGAAAGTAAACACTTGTGGGGGGGAGGAAGAGTGTTTTGAAAGTTTCATTTTGAGTCTTATTTTCTTCTTTTAGTGTGTGTTAATAAATCTATCTTTATGTCTTTAGGTTTGGGCCTGCTTTGCTTCTCCTGGTCCTATCTCACAGAAGGAAAAGAGAGTAAACACTCAAACCACTGCAGTAAATTTGGCAAACAGAATTCAGCAAACGCGAAACCAATATATATATATATATATATATATATATATTAAAAAATGAAATTAAAAGTTCAAGGGAGAAGACCACAAAAGCCTGGTGACAGTCTGGCACAGTGGAAATCTGTGATGAACTACTGGTGAATCAAGGTTTCCACAGTACTTGTATTCTCAGCTTAGGAGCAGGTTAAAATGAAAAATAGAGGCAAATGGTTACACTTGCACTAAGGCGGGGAGTCGTGAGTTGTTTAGCACCCCTAGTGGTGTGGGTTTTCTGCAAAGGGAGTTACTGAGACTGGACTGTGCCCCTCAGGGGTTTGTATTTCAGCGCAATGCCTTGGGGTTTCCAGCTGTCCTAGGTTATGATGTAAGTTGTGCCCAAAGTATGTATTCTATCCCCATCTTCATGAGCTGTTGAAACAGGGGTGGCAGTGTTTCCCTTGCCCCCCTCCCTCTGGACTATCTTCTGTTAATGAGCCCATCAATATCTTGCCCCATGACTCATAGATAACTCCCTCTGGGAGCTAACTCTGTTTAATGGGCCATCAAGGACCCACTGCATGACTCATAGAATGATATCAGCCCATTGTGAGATGCTCTGCCCAGGGGGAGGAGCCAAGCATTCCCACCTGGATATAATCTGGGATTTGGGACAGCACAGGGCACCTTTCCCCACTGGATTTGCAGAGGACAAGAGCTACCAGACCTTTCTATGGGATCACTGCTTTGACAAGACCATTTCATCTAGACTGCTACTACCACCCTAACTAACAGGGTGTCAGGTGGTATTCTGACTCTGTCAGTGGTCTTTTGTACTATTGCATTTATTTTATTTTACTTTTGTTTGTTTGTTTTCTTTTCCTCTTATTAAATTGTATTTCTGACTTGGAGTCTCTCACTGGTTTTGCTTTCAAACCAGCACACCAGCTAAGTGCTCACAAAGCCTTTTCCCTTCTCCACTTGCTCAGATGTTAAAGAACACAGATAACAGAGAAAATAAAATTCAGGAAAATGGATGGATAGAGGCAAAATAAAGGAACAGTCCTTTGAAAAGTAGTCATGAAAAAACAAGCATAGATCAGAAGGAAAACAAGCAAAGAGAGAAGTAGAGTTTTACAAGGTTCCTGCTGTTTTTGAGGAGGAGCCACCATGATGCAAAATACATAATTTAATGCATTGAAACCATAAATTACCCTTTGATACACATAACAGGAGCTTATCTTGAAACGTGGCGGAAATAAAACTGTACAACTAATAATAGTTGTTAGAGAGGTATGTATTAAATCGGCACTGAGATGCATGGGGAATCATTTCACCAGACACACATACCCACCCGATGGTCTTTCTCCTTATTATTTCTCAGGGTCTTACATATGCACAATCTGCCTCATACATATTCATTCTTTGGCTCCACCTGTCCTCGCCTCGTATGGTAATTAATTCTACGCCCATCTGGGCATGCTTAGTTAGTTGTGGTGGTCTTCTGGGGGTCTAGGGGATGAAGGGAATGGAATCTTCTTCAATGAACTTTTCACTCTTATCTCTTCTGCATGGCTTCTGGCTCTCTTTGGCGTCGTTTTAAGGAAATACTCAGTTTATGCTGTCTAAGGGTCTGCGTTCTCCCTTTTTATTTGCTTTCTCGACTTTGTTGTTCTGAGATGTTTGCAATTTTCTCTTTACTATCACTAAGCAGTCCTAGATACTTATAATATGCAAAAGGTTAACAGACACAGCGTTCGGTATCTACTAAATGCTTTCTAAAATGGATTTAATATATATCTAAAGCACTATTTGAAATACATACAGAGGCCTACTATAAAGGATCATCTAAAATTCTCACATCCCTGTGTCATTCCCCCCTTTTCTATAAACTTAGTAAATTCTTTTACTATTATTGGGCTTCTTTCTATCTTAACTTCATGTGTTAATAATACTTTTGAAGCTTGCTATTGATTCTGCTTTTAAAAGGTGCTTGTTTTTATAACAATGTGGTCTAGCTTTTAATAGATGCTTTTAGGAATGGAGAGCAGACTGGCTGGACTTCTGAAATATTTAGCAATTCGACACATTTAAGGGACTTCTCTGGATTAAACAACAGTTGTTGGTTTGAGCCTCTAATTACGTATAGGCTAGTTCTTGAGGCTCTAGTCTTCTTTCATTCAGTGATTATGTTATCATGCCTGCTTGGAAGCTTTCACCGTTTGGCTTAATTTTTAATCTTTTAATTTCGTACTATTCTTGGTTATGTTACACTAGTGATTCTCTATACTTGATCTATTTGTTTCTGCATTTAGCTTTCTTCTGGCTCTTACTCATTTTGTAAAACTAGTAAAGCTACTTATGGGGATCTCAATTAAACATGTGCAGAAAGGATCTCTTGGCATGGTTCACCTTAGTAGCATTGGCTCAAGTATGCTACATATCCCAAGTAACAGATAGAAACTTCTAAAAACTCTCACATCTAATTTTTAAAACTATTCTACATCTTTATCACTAGGGAAAAATCTTCTCTTATGGGATTAGGGAAAAATCTAAACTGACTGTGTTTCTTGCTCTTTGCGCTCTTCTCCTATTCTGTCTTCTTTGGTTCTCTTCTTCTCACTTCTGCTTTGTTCTCATTGATCAGGTTTAACACTAAGTCTCAGGGATAAATATTCTCGTCTCATATTCAATAGCTTTGACTTTTTTCTCTTTCTCTTTTTGCTTAAGTTTCTGGAAGTTGTTATGATACTACTGAATAGCTTGCATTACATTACATTACAAGCTCAGTGCTTCTCGACAGGTTTTGGGGGAATTAACTATTGTTCTTGTTACTTGAGATAACAACACCCATGTATTGAATTCTTGGGAGTGCCGATGTCTACATTCTACACACCTGGGAAAGCTGCTTCCTTTAAATTGATACTACTTATCTAATTTACACTTCATACATTCAAACTTTACTCAAGGATAGCAAAAGCATTTACAGTTCTGAGGCAATTGATGTTTTCAGGTAACGCTTGTTGGTTCATTGGTGATATGGATCAGGCTGGGGCAAACTTATTTCTTTGGTATCTATTGGGTCTCTTGTCTGGTGTCACCCCCAAGAGTCCTCTGGAACTTTTCTTAACTTGGCTGTGGTGGATCTAAGCACTCTGTTCTTTGATCTTAATTGCAGTGAAGGTAATCAGGAGCCCTTGGTACAGCCCTTCCCACTGTGGTCTTAAGGTTTTCTCTGCAAAAGACTTAACATACACATGGTCTCCAGGTTGTGTGTCATGTATTGGTGCGTCAAGCCCTGTACCCCAAGTTCTAGCTACATGCTTTTCAATTGCTTTGGGTTTGGTCTGAATTCTTAGTAGTGCTAGTGGGAGGGATTGGGGGCAGGGTAAATTAACCTCTTGACCCAATCTCACAATTTGTTGCACTACTTGTGAAATAAAGTGTGGTCTCCTGTCTGAGGATATTGTGGCTGGAACTTTAAAGCATGGTATCATTTCTTGTAACAATACTTTAGTTACTTCTCGGGCTTTTGCAGTCTTTGTGGGGAAGGTTTTTGGCTATTTTGAAGAGGTATCTGTTAATAATAAATGCTTATACTTTCTCTTTTTGGTAATTCAGTAAAATCAATTTGCTATTGCTCCCTAGTCTCCTGGCCTCTTTTAATTTGGCCCAGTTTTGGTTTTTGTATATTCTTGGGATTGGTCTGGAGGCAAAGATCACATTGTATAGTGTCTTGGTTTTGAAAGAAGACAGGTATCTGCTACAGAGAGGCAGGGCCTCTCTTGGAATGGATAATTCAAATCCCCTTCCCTCAAATTATTATAATTTAGAAAATTAAAACGGCTCTCAGGCAGAGATATGGGAATAGGAATAACAGTTCTTTACTAATAGGTATAACAAGGCAAACAAACAACAACAACTACAGCAATTAATAGCGAAAACAGAACCAGGGACCTTGACGGAGCTTGGTCCCACAAAACCCGGGGCAGTCTGGTCTCTGGGGGACTTCAAAGAAAACTACCAAGCTGGAACGGTGGGGAATCCCAGGCTGGTGGATCGGATGAAGTTCGGAGCTCAGTCGGTGGTCACTGGAGGGCAGAGACGTCTGGCAAGAAGGCCAGCGCGGGCCCGCAGTGCAGCAGCTCCAAAACAACGCCGAGGCAGTGGGACAGGATGCCCAGCCGAGGCAGCTCCAGCAGGGCAGCAAAAAGAGGAATCCGGATCTGGGCACACGAGCAGACGACGGCAGCTCTCTCTCCAGGATCAGATCCCGGCGGTGCCAGTGAGAAACCCACACAGCAACGGCAGCCGCGTCCGCCCCCGACACAGACCACACCAAAAGTGAAGCTGCCCCCCCCCCCCCCCCCCCCAGCCCCCGTCTTTCTCTCCCCCCCCCCTCGGGGAAAAACTCCCGGAGACAAGGGTGTAGCTAAGTGCTACCTTCCATGCTTTTGTCTTCACCTGATCACTCATAAGTACCCGGCCATCAATTGCCTTGCAACTCTTGGGAAAAAAATTCTATAGGTGAAAAAAGAAACAAGGCTAACCCCCAACATTAATCCACCCCGAATTTTTTTCCCATACCAACATATTACATTGAATTTAAACTTCTAAGCTATATACATACATGCACTACCTCAATTATATACATATATACATGCAGATGTGGGTACAAATACAGTGACATGGGTAGTTCACCCTAAAACAAGGTCTCCTTGAGGTATGCATCGGGTCTGTCCATCTTTTTGCATTACCCACCAAGTGCAACCTGGTCCCTGAGCGAAGACAACCCCACGGATGGGATTGTCTTTGCTGGAGGCAGAATTAACCCAAACAGTTTTTCCCAGCATACCTCTCATGTGTACCACTGGAACCTTATCCCCATCCATTGTTCTCAGGGGCTCAGACTGGGCAGGGCCTGCTCGGTTGGTGGAACCTCTGGTGTTCACTAACCATGTGGCCTTTGCTAAATTAATCTCCCAGTTCTTGAAGGACCCCCCACCCAGTGCCTTCAAGGTGGTTTTAAGCAGGCCATTGCATCGTTCAACTTTCCCGGCAGCTGGTGCATGATAAGGGATGTGATATATCCATTCGATGCCATGTTCTCTAGCCCAGGTGTTTACAAGGCTGTTCTTGAAATGGGTCCCATTGTCCGACTCAATTCTCTCAGGGGTGCCATGTCTCCAAAGAACTTGTTTTTCAAGGCCTAGGATGGTATTCCGGGCAGTCGCATGGGGCACAGGGTAGGTCTCCAGCCATCCAGTGGTGGCTTCTACCATGGTCAGCACATAGCGCTTGCCTTGGCGGGTCTGGGGAAGGGTGATGTAGTCAATCTGCCAGGCTTCCCCATACTTATATTTAGACCACCGTCCCCCATACCATAGGGGCTTTACCCGCTTGGCCTGTGTCCTGGGTTGGCAGGCAACTTCTACTCTATATCCTACATCGTGGGGCTCTATTTTGTCTAGCGGTTGTTTCTCTTCCCCCTCGGCGAGGACTGTGGCTGATAGGCGGGTCCTCGCTGGGGCGGAGGGGGGGGAAAGGGCTGCGGGCTCCCTTACTTTCACTTTTGGCTAGCAGCTTGCTTTCTCCTGCTTGGCGTGCTTGCTACTATCGCTATTCGTTTCTAGGTTTTTTCTCTTCCTTTTTCTTTCCCCTTCCCGAAGATTAGGACCGGCTCTGGACTGACCTGACCTCGCCTGACCTGAGGAAGTTCGGGAATTTCCAGGGCTCGACACAGAAGATCTGCGCCTCTTCCCACACAGTATCTGTTTCCTTCTTTGTTTTTCCTTTTGTGTGGGGAGTGTTGTTAATAAAATAGGTTTTTCCACTTTCCCTCCAAGGAGTTTTTCTTCCCTCCCGAACCCAGGTCTGGGAGTGGGGGAGGGGTGGTGGAGGTTTGTCTTAGGGGTTCTCCCCCTAATCTGTTCCAAACCGGGACATTTCTTGGTGCGTTGGCCGGGAAACGAGGCCAGAGAAAAGTGGAAAAACCTAAATAATAGTATTGGTGGTTCTGATTGTTTTTGTGGGTGTGCTGGGATGAGTTTTTCTGGATCTATAATGTTATACGGAGTGAAAGTCTGCCAATATTTCTGGTCCCTGGGGCTTCTTGAAATCTTAATACCTTTGTGGTGCCTGGGGTTATTTCCTTACCCAGAAATAGCTCTGGTACTGTTTCTAATACGTAGTTTGTGTAGCCGTGGGGTACTAACCAGAATATTTATTGGACTGGGCTTGGTGGTGATGTTTTATAGGAGGGTTGTTAAGATGCTTGAATCTACCCCAATAATATATGGATCACTCTTGTGGTTGTGTACTCAGTTTGCTGGGGCGGAAGCAGGGGAAGAGTTTGTTCGGCCTCTGCTTTCTTTGTTTTCTTTTGAGTGGTTAGGAGATGTTCAGTTTCCCCTGAGTGTTAAAGAGACCATCTTTCTGGTGTTTAATCTGGTAAGCCTCCTCTATACAGTCCGCAGCTTCTCTAGAATATGGGCTGAGATTTCTAGAAGGGCTGATAAAACTCCTGACCCAGGCAGAGGAAATCCTGAGTGGTGTGGAGAATGGGAGAATATAGGCCAACTCCTCAGGGAATTCTCTGACCCTGTAGTTTGGGATTTTCCACAGGAACAAATTCAGAATCCAGTGGAGCTGGGGAAATACCTGAAAGAGAGATACCAGGATGGCTCTAAGGGGGAAAGGATTGTGGCAGTAAGCTGGGCCCTGGCATATGCTTATCGCACGCTGCTAGGTACTGTAGGGCAGCAGACAGAGGTAGAGGGGAAGGGATACAAATCAACAGCCACCCCAGTCACTCAGGCTGCAGCCAACACCCCAGTTATGAAGCCAGCAGCTACACTGGAACCCGAGCCTGAATCAGCAGCTAAACCAGACAGTAAGCCTAAGCCCCTGGCAGTTGCTCCAGCAAAGAAACACACCCACAAAACTGATCGACCAGTGGACGATGATGACCCAAGGGAAGGACCTTCACCAAAATCAGAAGCCAAAGCTTCTAGCCCAGGATCAGAGGCGAATATTGATGCCTTTTCCCTGAAGGACCTTCGGGGCCTAAGAAAGGACTATCGGCGACAACCTGATGAATCTATAATTAGTTGGTTAGTCCGTCTTTGGGATGCTGCAGGCGAGGCTACAATTCTGGACGGCACTGAAGCGAGACATCTGGGATCCCTGTCACATGATCCAGTCATCGACCAAGAGATGATGAGAGAGGCCAGTCCGTGCAGTCTCTGGGTACGGGTCCTAGGAAGTGTGGCAGAAAGATATTTGTGTGCAGATGATCTGTATATGCAGCAAACCCCATGGAAGACTATAGAACAGGGGATTCAACGTTTGAGAGAAATGGCAGTGGCAGAGCTGGTCTTCGCAGATGACCTAAACACTAGAAACCCAGACTTGATATCATGTACGTCTGTGATGTGGAGGAAACTTATACGACTTGGGCCATCTGAATATGCTACTGCTTTAGCAGTAATGAAGCGAGAGGACATGGAAGAGACTGTGCTGGATATGGCAAAGAAGCTCCGAGCATATGCAGATGCTGTGCATGGCCCAACACATGCCAGAATCGCAGCTGTGGAGACACGCCTACAGAAGCTGGAGGATAAGATAGATGAGAACCATAAGAAACTTAGGGAGGAGATTAGAGAGGACCTTCTCCAAATCTCAGCAGTACAGATCAGAAGTTCTGGTACCCAACGTAGACGCTCCCCGGGTAGGGAGAGAGGGTACACTCCACGTGCTGAGCTGTGGTTCTTCCTGCAGGATTGCGGAGAAAATATGAACAGCTGGGATGGGAAACCTACGGCTGCCCTGGCACGACGGGTGCGTGAATTGAAGGAAGGCAAGACTCAGAGAGGGAGTTCCACCAAAAGGGAAGCAGCTCTAGTTGCCCGTAGCCAAACTGCCAGGCATGATGATGACATGTCCGACCCCCTTGAAGGCACTTCTAAGACATATGCTCAAGAAAAGAAAGATAACCGGGCTTAGAGGGGCCCTGCCTCTAGCCAGGTAGAGGCTAGGGAGAACCGCGTTTTTTGGACTGTGTGGATTCGTTGGCCTGGCACATCTGAACCACAAGACTACGAGGCCTTGGTTGATACTGGTGCGCAGTGCACATTAATGCCATCAAGACATGTAGGGGCAGAATCCGTCTCTATTGCTGGCGTGACAGGGGGATCGCAAGATTTTACCTTGGTGGAAGCAGAGGTGAGCCTGACTGGAAATGAGTGGAAGAAACACCCTATTGTGACTGGCCCAAAGGCCCCATGCATTTTGGGCATAGATTACCTCCGAAGTGGGTATTTCAAAGACCCAAAAGGACTCAGGTGGGCATTCGGGATAGCGGCTGTAGTGACAGAGGGCATCCGACCATTGGACACCTTGCCTGGACTGTCTGAGAATCCATCTGCAGTAGGACTTTTGAAAGTACAAGAGCAACAGGTACCAATTGCCACTTCCATAGTGCACCGCCGACAGTACAGAACAACTCGAGATGCTGTGACTCCCATACATAAGATGATTCGAGAGCTGGAGAGCCAAGGGGTGGTTAGTAAAACCCACTCACCCTTTAACAGCCCCATCTGGCCTGTGCGTAAATCTGAAGGAGAATGGAGATTGACTGTGGACTACCGTGCATTGAATGAGGTGACGCCACCATTGAGCGCTGCTGTGCCGGACATGCTGGAGCTTCAGTATGAGCTGGAGTCCAAGGCAGCAAAATGGTATGCCACAATTGACATTGCAAATGCATTTTTCTCCATTCCTTTGGCAGCAGAATGCAGGCCTCAGTTTGCCTTCACGTGGAGGGGAGTGCAGTACACCTGGAACCGACTGCCCCAGGGGTGGAAGCACAGTCCTACTATCTGACATGGACTGATCCAAGCCACATTAGAAAAGGATAAGGCTCCTGAACATCTACAATATATTGATGATATCATTGTGTGGGGAGACACAGCAGCGGAAGTGTTCGAGAAAGGGGAGAAAATCATCCAAATTCTCCTGGAAGCCGGCTTTGCGGTTAAGAAAAGTAAAGTTAAGGGACCTGCTCGGGAGATCCAGTTTCTAGGAGTGAAATGGCAAGATGGACGGCGCCAGATTCCTACAGATGTCATTAATAAAATCACAGCTATGTCTCCCCCAACGAATAAAAAAGAAACACAAGCTTTCTTGGGTGCTATAGGTTTCTGGAGGATGCATATTCCGCAGTACAGTCAGATTGTGAGCCCCCTTTATCTCGTTACCCGTAAGAAAAATGACTTCTATTGGGGCCCTGAGCAGCAACAAGTTTTCACCCAGATCAAACAGGAGATCGCTCATGCAGTAGCCCTCGGCCCAGTCAGGACGGGACCAGATGTGAAGAACATACTCTACTCTGCGGCCGGGAGCCAGGGTCTGTCCTGGAGCCTTTGGCAAAAGGTACCTGGTGAGACCCGAGGCCGACCACTGGGATTCTGGAGTTGGAGCTACAGGGGGTCTGAGGATAATTACACCCCAACAGAAAAAGAAATCTTGGCCGCCTATGAGGGAATCCAAGCTGCTTTGGAGGTGATTGGTACGGAAGCACAACTCCTCCTGGCACCCCGACTACCGGTGCTAGGGTGGATGTTTAGAGGAGAGGTTCCCTCCACCCACCATGCCGCCAGCGCTACCTGGAGCAAGTGGATGGCCCTCATTACACAACGCGCCCGAGTTGGGAAACTGAATCGCCCTGGAATTGTGGAAATAATTACTAACTGGCCCGAAGGTGAAAGTTTCAGCATTGCAGATGAAGAACAAGAACCAGTGACTCGGGTTGAGGAAGCTCCACCATACAACCAGCTGCCGGCAGAGGAAGCACGTTATGCTTTATTCACCGACGGTTCCTGCCGTGTCATAGGGATGAGTCGGAGATGGAAAGCAGCTGTATGGAGCCCCACACGACAGGTTGCAGACGTCACTGAAGGAGAGGGTGGATCCAGTCAATTTGCTGAGCTCAAAGCCATTCAACTGGCCTTAGATATTGCTGAGAGGGAGAGGTGGCCAAGGCTCTACCTCTATACCGATTCATGGATGGTAGCCAATGCTCTGTGGGGATGGCTGAAGAGGTGGAAAGAGGCTAATTGGCAGCGTGGAGGGAAACCAATCTGGGCTGCTGAGGAGTGGAAGGACATTGCTACCAGGGTAGGAAGACTACCTGTGAAAGTCCGCCACGTAGATGCCCATGTCCCCAAGAGCAGAGCTAATGAGGAACATCAAAACAACGAGCAGGTAGATCGGGCAGCAAAAATAGAGGTGTCAAAGATTGATTTAGATTGGGAACACAAGGGAGAGTTGTTTTTAGCACGATGGGCCCATGATGCCTCAGGTCACCAAGGTCGAGATGCCACCTACAAGTGGGCACGAGACCGAGGGGTGGATCTCACCATGGACAGCATCTCTCAAGTTATCCGAGACTGTGAGACGTGCGCTGCCATCAAGCAAGCCAAGCGGATGAAGCCCCTCTGGTATGGGGGCGGTGGTCTAAGTACAAGTATGGGGAGGCCTGGCAGATTGATTATATCACACTGCCTCAAACCCGCCAGGGCAAGCGCCATGTGCTGACCATGGTAGAAGCCACCACTGGATGGTTAGAAACCTACCCTGTGTCCCATGCTACAGCCCGCAACACCATCCTGAGCCTTGAAAAGCAGGTCCTTTGGAGGCACGGTACTCCCGAGAGAATTGAGTCAGACAACGGAACTCATTTCAAAAATAATCTTATTAAAGCCTGGGCTAGGGAACATGGCATTGAGTGGGTATATCATATCCCATACCATGCACCAGCTGCAGGTAAAGTAGAGAGATACAATGGGTTGTTAAAAACCACCCTGAAAGCATTGGGTGGGGGATCCCTAAAAAACTGGGAGCAGCACCTAGCAAAGGCCACCTGGTTAGTTAACACCCGAGGTTCCACCAACCGAGCAGGTCCTGCCCAGTCTCAGCTCCTTAATATAGTAGATGGAGATAAAGCCCCAGTGGCCCATGTTAGAGGTTTGTTGGGAAAGACAGTATGGATCAACCCTGCCTCGAGTACAGATAAACCCATCCGTGGGGTTGTCTCTGCTCAAGGACCGAGTTATACATGGTGGATAATGCAGGAAGATGGAACAACACGATGTGTACCTCAGGGAGATCTGAATGTGGGGTAAGATTCATATGTGCGTTAAATCAGTCAGATATGGAACAAAGGAGACGTGTAAGTGTCAAGGATCTGAGCAAGTAGGACAGATGGAAATGTGTAAGTGTTGGAAGTCTGAGTAAGTGGAATGAAGTTTTATTGTGTGTCCACGATGTAGGATAAGGGGTGGAATGTCCTGGGTTGGCAGGCAACTTCTACTCTATATCCTACATCGTGGGGCTCTATTTTGTCTAGCGGTTGTTTCTCTTCCCCCTCGGCGAGGACTGTGGCTGGTAGGCGGGTCCTCGCTGGGGCGGAGGGGGGGGAAACGGCTGCGGGCTCCCTTACTTTCACTTTTGGCTAGCAGCTTGCTTTCTCCTGCTTGGCGTGCTTGCTACTATCGCTATTCGTTTCTAGGTTTTTTCTCTTCCTTTTTCTTTCCCCTTCCCGAAGATTAGGACCGGCTCTGGACTGACCTGACCTCGCCTGACCTGAGGAAGTTCGGGAATTTCCAGGGCTCGACACAGAAGATCTGCGCCTCTTCCCACACAGTATCTGTTTCCTTCTTGTTTTTCCTTTTGTGTGGGGAGTGTTGTTAATAAAATAGGTTTTTCCACTTTCCCTCCAAGGAGTTTTTCTTCCCTCCCGAACCCAGGTCTGGGAGTGGGGGAGGGGTGTGGAGGTTTGTCTTAGGGTTCTCCCCCTAATCTGTTCCAAACCGGGACAGCTTGTGAAGCTGGGGGCAGAATGGCCCCTCATGAAGGATGTGACACAAAAACCACCACTGCCACTGACATGCTTCTTCGCAGGAGGGGAGACATCGAGCTGTTTGTCTTCAGCAGATTAACAGGGAAGGTTGTTTTTGTTTGTCTGACTGGTCAAGGACAATTTGCAGTTCAGTTACTCTGAAGGAAAGACTCGTTGATTTGAGACCACTCCTATTATAGCTGCAGGTAGAGGATGATGGATTCAGCCGTCAGCATGGTAAGCTGCAGCCCGCGTGCTGGCAATGGGCTAAATAAATAAAACACTGGTGGATCTGTTTGCTTCAGCTACTTAACAGTGAGTGCTGCCATGTAGGTGGAGGCTTCTTGAGTGGGGCCACCAAGGATTTCTCTTTAGTACACACACATCTTGGGCTTTCTGAGGATATTCAGATTCATGAAGAGGGAAATCAAGGAAAGGAAATTAAAAGAACGCAATTTTTTTGATAGGAATTTTGAATCCCAGTGGCTCAAAGACAAAATTTCATACTTCCTACAAAATATTTTCTTCGCCTAGCTGAACACTCGTTTTCTCCATTTTTTCCTTATCTTTCAATTTCTGAGACAAGAGTTGTTAAAAATCTCGTTTGTTCCTTGACTGTGGAAGACTGTTCTGTGTAGAACATCTGCTCTTGGAACAGCCACTGTGACAAAGTGGGCACAAACTTTCTTGTAGGTTTAATTGATCTATTAGCTCAGCTGCCTATTCTCTGGTTGGATATTACCCTTGATAGCCATTATCATTCCATTAGAGCAGTCTTGTCAATTTTTAATTGCTTATCATTTAAGATATATTCAGTATATGTAACAACTCCTTTTTTACTCATCAGTGGGAATTGTTTGCTATGCTACAAAGCTTTTAACTAACAGGATTTTTTTTCTGCTGTGTCATGTTAGTTTTTATGATTTTTCTCTTGGTGGCATGAAATAAATCACTGCTAACAGTACTAATTCCACTATATTTTAGTCAATTATATGGCTACAAATTTGCATTTTAAATTGAAATTTAGACACTTGAGAAAAACTATTTAAAACTGTAGAAGAAATCAATAAAAAAAACCTGTGTTTACTGCCTACTTTCCTGCACATCTCATTCCATGCTCTTCAGCGCAGGCAGGGTGCATTGGCTGACAAGAATTTTAAGAAAATTCCTTAAGATGGGAACTTGTTGCTCCAGCCAGTGGATAGCATGGCGAGAGAGCTTCGAGCTTAAACTCTCTGCTATACGGACATGCCCTGAAAAGGGATTACCACTTAACAGAAGTCTAGATATTTCCTCAACGGTGCTGAGATATGTGGCTCCCAAGGTCCACATCATTAGTCATGAAAACAAACAGTCTAACCTCTGACACAAAAAATACACACGAGTTCATCTAAGTCCCCAGTCACAGGGAATGGGAATACAGCTTGCTGCCACTGGAAGGGGGAAATTTGAAAACCTGCCACATAAGCAAGTAAAAAAACCAAAAAACAAAAAACAAAACCAAAAAAAAAAAAAACAAAAACAAAAAAAACCCAACACTTTTGCTGGTGAATTAAAGTTACAAGAACAGCTTGGACAATTTAGGTTAAACAATTCTTGCTTCTGTTGTAAGTCAGAACATGTATGCTGCTTTAAGGTGGTAGTTTAAATGCAGTATTGTTTCTTCTGCTAGTCTTTATAAGTGAAAAAAAATTTGTTATGGAGACTTTTAAATAAATTGGTATTAATTAGAAAGAAAACTCCAATCATTTTCTACAGAAAGACAACATGAGTGCAAATGGAAAGGCAGATATGTCACTCCCTTTCCTGAGTTACTTTAAAGCCAAAGAGGATCTGCCACATTGTGCCATGGAGAAGGGAACTGTCAAGAAAAACAAAACATCACATTAAGAATATTGATTAGTAAGAATTAAATGCATTACGAGCTATAAGTAAGATTCAGATATATAGTGTTTAGCTATCTCCTATTTTCTCGCTTGTTTTCATATCAGATTCTGTAAACATACAATTTAACCTGTATGACTTCAGACTGAGGATTCATTAAAGGAGGCCCCTCATGAAGTGTTTGCAGTCAGCCTCGGCAACTGCATGGGCCAGCACACATGTGCCAATGTTCCAGGCCCACTGGGCTAGTGGTGAACACAGAACCCGTGTGGTACCCCCTGTTATAAACTGCT